>JAOTOL010001645.1:1137500-1737500 GCA_034440575.1 Imbricaverruca yamaguchii | reverse complement strand
GTGGCGTTGCCCGCCCCAGTGTGAGGTGTGAGTGGCGTTGCCTGCGCCAGTGTGAGGTGTGAGTGGCGTTTCCCGCGCCAGTGTGAGGTGTGAGTGGCGTTGCCCGCCCCAGTGTGAGGTGTGAGTGGCGTTGCCCGCCCCAGTGTGAGGTGTGAGTGGCGTTGCCTGCGCCAGTGTGAGGTGTGAGTGGCGTTGCCTGCGCCAGTGTGAGATGTGAGTGGCGTTTCCCGCGCCAGTGTGAGGTGTGTGAGCAGAGTGGCGTTGTCCGCGCCAGTGTGAGGTGTGAGTGGCGTTGCCCGCGCCAGTGTGAGGTGTGAGTGGCGTTGCCCGCCCCAGTGTGAGGTGTGAGTGGCGTTGCCTGCGCCAGTGTGAGGTGTGAGTGGCGTTTCCCGCGCCAGTGTGAGGTGTGTGAGCAGAGTGGCGTTGCCCGCGCCAGTGTGAGGTGTGTGAGCAGAGTGGCGTTGCTCGCGCCAGTGTGGGGTGTGAGTGGCGTTGTCCGCGCCAGTGTGGGGTGTGAGTAGTGTTGCCCGCGCCAGTGTGAGGTGTGAGTGGCATTGCCCGCCACAGTGTGAGGTGTGTGTGGCGTTGCCCGCGCCAGTGTGAGGTGTGAGTGGCGTTGTCCGCGCCAGTGTGAGGTGTGAGTGGCGTTG
This sequence comes from Imbricaverruca yamaguchii, assembly GCA_034440575.1. Taxonomy (NCBI): domain Eukaryota; kingdom Metazoa; phylum Arthropoda; class Thecostraca; family Neoverrucidae; genus Imbricaverruca; species Imbricaverruca yamaguchii. The sequence goes on along the minus strand of JAOTOL010001645.1, from coordinate 1,736,850 downwards.
TCCGCGCCAGTGTGAGGTGTGAGTGGCGTTGCCCGCCCCAGTGTGAGGTGTGAGTGGCGTTGCCTGCGCCAGTGTGAGGTGTGAGTGGCGTTTCCCGCGCCAGTGTGAGGTGTGTGAGCAGAGTGGCGTTGCCCGCGCCAGTGTGAGGTGAGTGAGCAGAGTGGTGTTGCCTGCGCCAGTGTGAGGTGAGTGAGCAGAGTGGTGTTGCCCGCACCTGTGTGAGGTGTGTGAGCAGAGTGGCGTTGTCCGCGCCAGTGTGAGGTGTGTGTGGCGTTGCCCGCGCCAGCGTGAGGTGTGTGAGCAGAGTGGTGTTGCCTGCGCCAGTGTGAGGTGAGTGAGCAGAGTGGTGTTGCCCGCACCTGTGTGAGGTGTGTGAGCAGAGTGGCGTTGTCCGCGCCAGTGTGAGGTGTGTGTGGCGTTGGCCGCGCCAGTGTGAGGTGTGTGAGCAGAGTGGCGTTTCCCGCGCCAGTGTGAGGTGAGTGAGCAGAGTGGTGTTGCCTGCGCCAGTGTGAGGTGAGTGAGCAGAGTGGTGTTGCCCGCACCTGTGTGAGGTGTGTGAGCAGAGTGGCGTTGTCCGCGCCAGTGTGAGGTGTGTGTGGCGTTTCCCGCGCCAGCGTGAGGTGTGTGAGCAGCGCCGACCGGTGACAAGTGCGGCCAGCTGGGGTTGAGCGGCGCCCGGTGAGGTTACCTGAGGGTTGACGCTGTCCGACCAGCAGCTGCCGTGCCGGCCACTCTCCCGCTGCCGGCTGCTCGCGGCTGGGGCTGACACACCAGACTGCCGCCTGCCTCTCGCGCTCCGACGGCGCGCGCCGGCCGACCGGGGGTGGAGCGAGCGGCGAGTCGTACCCCGCGGCAGCTCTCGACGACCTGCCGCTCCCTGGCCTCTCCGTCAGCACCGTCAGCAGCGCCTCCAGTGTGCTGGCGGGTCCGTCTGACTGCGGTGCTTCCTAACGACTACCGTCTCGGCGCTCCTTGTCAACCTGTCAGCGACTCTCCATCAATCATCCAATCACGGAGAAGACCACTTTGAGAACCACGTCAGCCAGTTTTCCAAAACTCTCCAATAGTATACCACTCCCAGCAGCCCACCCTAGGGATCAGCCCAGGGTGGGCTGTTAGTTTCCAAAACTCTCCAGTAGTCCCCACTCCCAGCAGCCCACCCTTTAGGATCAGCCCAGACAGTTTTCCAAACCATCCGATAGTCTCCCACTCGCAGCAGCCCACCCAGTCTCCCAAACTCTCCAACAGTCTCCTGCACCCTGCAGCCCAGCCCGGAAATCACCCCAGCCAGTCCCCCGCCTCGTTTGCAAGCAGTCCCAACATCGCAGGGCAATACCGTGTCGGCCATTAGCGGCCCACCTCGGAGACGAAGCAGACCGCACCCAACCGACACAGTTCGGAGGGAGTGGTCCAACCCGACACGAACGGCACACCTTCGGGAGAGATTTCGACCTCCTCCCAGAGACACTCTCACAAACAGAGCGTAGCCCCGCCTGACCAGAGAGGAAGAACGAGATGGAGACAAAGATGGAAAGAAAGATGGGAAGAAAGATAGAGAGAAAGATAGTGAGAAAGATATATAGAAGGAATATATATATATATATATATTACTCTCTCCGTCTCTTCTTCCCTTCCTCTCTCCCTCTCTTACTCTCCCTCTCGCTGTAGCTCTGTCTCTCTGCGTCCATCTCTCTTCGAACGCACATGCACTCACGTACCTACCTTCTTTGTAAGATCCGATCTCTAAATTATTGGCGGGGAGACCGTTAGTGCCAACCGATAATGATTAGCCGTTTTTGACGACTTTCACGTCACTCGAGGCGACGAACCGATCGAGACGGTTGGAATGTGGCGGGCCCATTCAGCATATATCACCGATGATGGACGGTGTTGCGCAATTTCAGAAATATGGCCGCTCAACGTGCATTAGTGACGGTCCGACTCAGTTTGAACCCATTGACATGTCGATCTTTCAACTATCTGATACAGCTGGCACGAGACAAGGGCACTACTCGCTGGGGGAACCTTGAGCCAATTCAAGTCGTTATTCGGTTATTCGACACAATCTTGGCGATGTTTCCCACGGCTTTGTGTCAACTGATTGGGAGCGACCATGGCTTTGTTCTGATAAAAATACACGCGTTATGCGAAGAGAGGGTGGAGAGGTGCATGTTGCGTATGCTTTGTGAGCTCCATCCTCTAAATGCATCGTAGGAGAAGCGATGCTACCGTGAAAATGCTTTTAGCTTGTCATTCCACAAAGGCGGAAATGGTGCACAGGCTGAAGCTGAGACGTAAAGCCGACTCTGGTCTCTCCCATGTTCAAAAGCCTTCTACCAACACGCAGCACACAAGATAACAACGGTCGGTGAATATAAGCCGACCGACGTGTTCAAAAGCCCGCCACCAACAGCGAACACACCAGAATGACAACTCACCAGGTAGGTTGCATTTTTCACGTTTGGAATCATGATTTCTTTGCATAACATAATCGTCGTAGAGTGAAGCCAGAAGTTAGACATTGGAAAAAATATATGGACAATTAAAGAGGGAGTGAGAAGTTTGTTGCATTGTTGCGTGTGTAAATAGCCGGTTCGGATACTCCCCGAAACGCTGTTGAGGTGGAAAGTGTATTCACCATATTCGACGACGATCGCATCACTATGCAGTCATCAGAAGCAGTGTTGCAGGTTTGGCAGGGTACGAAGACGTGTATACTCGGAGACACATTGGTTTTGAAGGGTTCTTATCTTGTGTAACGGCTCTGAATTAGAAAGATAATCCAGTGATGGCCCTCTAATATAGTTCATGCTTTCGGTCACGATTTGGCTAATTTTTCAGATTTGTGTTAAGGGGTTTGCTGTGCGTTTCACCGACGCTTTATTGTACACAAAGTGAACGTCCCCAAGTAACCATTTTTTGTCCCAACACATTCCCATGCGGCCGGATTCAATTTGATTAGCTTAGAGATAAGTTTACAGTCTGTTATTTAGGCAACATTCACACTACATCACTTTGCACTTTCCACAATGGCTTTTAAACGAACTGAAGCGAACATAATTTGACACGACTACTGACAAATGTTGCGTCGGTTTGACTGTTTGGCCTGATTCTTTCATCTCAGCATCCTCTGTCACGCCGAGCACCATCCCTGTCACAGTACCACGAACATCCCATGACTCCAACAGAGCCTGTCACGGCATCACCTGTCACAAAATCATCTGTCACGGCTTCATCTGTAACGGCGTCACCTGCCACGGAATAGCTCGTCACGGCATCACCTGTCACGACATCATCCGTCCTGGCAACACCTGTCACACCAGCCGCCGCCCTGTCACGGCGCCACATCAGCTGTTGAACTCGTCTCGCCACCTGCATCCATCGACACGAAGCCGGTCCTTTACGGCGGAAGGGCTAAACAGAGGGTCGCGTGCGGACGACCGGCGACTCCCGGAGTGGCCGACTCCCGGAGTGGCCGACTCCCGGAGTGGCCGACTCCCGGAGTGGCCGACTCCCGGAGTGGCCGACTCCCGGAGTGGCCGACTCCCGGAGTGGCCGACTCCCGGAGTGGCCGACTCCCGGAGTGGCCGACTCCCGGGTGGCCGACTCCCGGAGTGGCCGACTCCCGGAGTGGCCGATCCCGGAGTGGCCGACTCCCGGAGTGGCCGACTCCCGGAGTGGCCGACTCCCGGAGTGGCCGACTATGGCCGATCGGGTGGCCACGGGTGCCATCCCGGGGCGGGGCCGTGGCGGCACTCCCGGAGTGGCCGACTCCCGGAGCCCGTCCGTGCTCCGCGGCGGCTGGCTCGGCCGGCTCAGTCGAGATCAACTGCTGTCAGGTACGTACCGCCGCCGACTCTCACTAATTACAGCGGCGGCCGCGTGCGCCCCCTGCCGGCAGCCAGCCTCGCGGCCATGTACGCGCGCCGGCCGGTTGCATCACCGCCAGCAGTGGGGCGGCCGGAGGGAGTGGAGGCGTCGCTGGGCGGCAGGCTGGGACCAACTCGTCTCTGGCTGTGTTCACGCCAGTCTAAAAACATGTTCCTCCCACCTCCGTGCGTGGTCCCGTGTGGCTCCGTGGTCTGACTCTGCCGGCTTACGAACAATGCCGTGCACTGTGGCTGTCGGTATCAGAGTCCCGGACTCCGTCCCTATTGATCTGCCAGCCATCGTGGCCCAACTCTCAGGATTCGGCAGAAGGCGGAGTGCACTATCGGCGACATTCTGAACGTCCTGCAGGCTGACCGGTTAAGTTCTCCGCTCTCAGAGCCGTGAGGAACGTGGACCCGCTCGCACAATGATGTTGCTGTGGCACCTGAACACCTCCCCGCGGCTTGTTTACGCAGAAGTCACGCGCCGACTACGACCCCATCCAGAAGCTATCGGCAGGACGAGCGGTGCGCCGCCCCCAGCTGGACACGCCCATCTGCGGCGCTGATTGGTCCGTCAGAGTTCGATGACTGATTGAGGCGACGACCTGGCCGATCTGGGCCGGATCCCGCGGTGTTGGTGCACGGCTGCTGATCAGGGGCGCCGCAACGACGGAGTCATCACAACAGCACCAGGTCGCTCACGTGGTCATCACACAACACAGCATGCTGCCACACCACCGCCGGCGACTGCTCGCTGTGGCATCACGGCACCGCCATACAACACTGCACGAAATTGTCGGGGCGTTCCAGGCGGGTCACGATCCCACCGGTGCCAGATCAGATCCAGAAATCGGCCAATTGGATTAAGAAAATCGGTCTCAACATCTGGCACACATTGCCCTTCTCTACCGGAGGCTATGTCTAGCTTGAGTCGATTTCTGGGTCACCAGGTGTCCTGCGTTCGTCACAGGAGAACGCTGGTCCCAGAACTGAGAGCAGAGCAGGAGACAGATAGACCTCGTGGCACGCATCTCCCCCGTCGGCGGCACCTCCCGTGAGGCACGTGTCGCCGCCAGCCAGTCCTGCCCAGTACACTCGTCAGTTCGCCGCAGGACGCCCGTGCCAGAACAGAGCAGAACACAGACAGGCCTCGTGACACACATCTCGCCCGTCGTCGCACGCGCCGCTCAGCGCGCCAGCGCCGTCCAGCGCACTCCCCACGGCGGCCGGCACTCTCGCTCTCCGTTTGGATACTCCATAAGGCGGCCGTCCGCCACCGGCGTGATCAATAGGAGAGCGGCCGTGTGCCGGTGGGTGGTTGTGTAACGGCCACCTCGTGACCGGGTCGAGCCGGCCGCTCCGGCCGCGTCGGTCAGCGGCCGCCGCTGGCCGACACGCGTGAATGGGGCCGGCCGTGAACCTACACCGGCTGGCTGGCAAGCCGGGCCAGCGTCTCCGCGACGGGCCGTCTCGTGAGATGGTGCGACTTCGTCAGGGCTGTTATCGTCCTCATGAAACGTGGCTAATGGACTGTTAGCAGCAACGTGCGACCACGCTCGGGGCGTTTGCTTAATGCTAGTGGGATTATGATTTTAGTACGTGCTAGCCAAATAGGGTCATGGCATTAGTCTCTACCGCAATCCCGAATGGGAAGGCGGCGTTGTTTTTATCGCTGCAGTGGCTTAGTTCGACTTCAAAGCGCACCATACTGAGCATTGGTCCCCTTAGCCACTCGCATGCGAACCGATCTGGTTGGCAGCGGCAGTTGACCCGTTTAGTCGCTGGAGGACCAGCTGATCACCGGTCACTCACTGCCAGATTCTCCCCTCTGTCTGTCTGTCTGTCCCTCTCTCTCTCTCTCTCTCTCTCTCTCTCTCTCTCTCTCTCTCTCTCTCTCTCTCTCTCTCTCTTTCTTTCTATCTCTTTCTCACTTGTTCTCACGGCCAAGAAACAGTGACGTCTGCGCTGAATGCAGCAGCGCAAATCCCGGCCTTTGCATTATTTCCATATTCTCCCCGTCAACAGTCTCTTCACAAGCATTCACCGACAGTGCGGGAGCTTCTTCAGCATCGATTGCCGACACAAAGCTTTACGCACACGAATGCGGCGAACGCCTTCAATTGTGCTTATCCGGTCACTGACGGCAAGGGTCGCCCGACGAGCACCAGCACGTGAGTAAAAACGCCGCCTGCCGTCAGTTCCCAGATGCATTTAGCTGCCGAAAAAGTGTGTCGCGGGATGTGTTATTACCATGGCCACCCACCCATCCTGATCCCGCTTACGGTGTTGGCCGCACCGTGATGGCACCGTTACACTGCTACACCGACCCCGACCGTGGGGTTGATGAACGATGCAAGCAAGACATAGTGTTTGAAATCTTTGTCAATGGGTAGGGTGAAAATAAGCCTATGCTAGGGCATAAGCGTGGTAGAAGCGGTCCCCTCTTAAGCTCAACGTCATATTGCCCGTGTGTCAGGCGTCCCGCCAGATGGGAGTGGTTGGTTGCCTCCAATAGATGTGGGCACAAGGTCACCGCGTGATGTCCGCACTGTCAGACAACAATGCTCTGGTCCCACGACACAATGAGTGGGTCGATGGTTCTACGGTGTGCACGGTCAACGTGTATTGGTTCTCACCGTTCCGTGACATGCCGTGAAGGGCACGTGCAGCAACCGCTCTGGGCAGGGAACCTCTCAAGTTGGAGTGCATGACTCAGGTCACGTGCAGTACTAAAGATCGATCGCCCAAACTGCATGTATTTTTGCTCGAGATGAAAGCAGCTGCCTGCTCGAGTGGTTGTGTTATTTTAGGATGAATTGTTTGTATTCGCATTGAATACGCTGTCATCGTATCACCACCGTTGTGGTCCCTGTCTCTTCAGCTGAGCCAAAACTCACGTCACATCTAGTCTGATTAGCTGGCTCAAAGTGGAGCAAAGTCGTGGGCTGGAAGGCGCTTACAGCGGCGGTGTACTAATGCCAGATCAGTAGTCTGGCGGATCTGATTGAACTGGTAAATGGCTGCGTGTACGTTTTTACATTAGCTGTCACGTGAACGACTTAAAAGAGGTGGAGCTGACTGAATTAACCGCTATGTCGTAGAACTTAATCACATCTGAGTGGAGTTTTCCAAACGTTGCGAATGATGCAAGTGGTGTCTTAGCAGTGGTGGGGAACTCCAACGAGTGCAGCTTACAAGTGCCACCGTAGCCCGTTGCCTCATTTCCAAAATTAAGATGATGCTCGGAAACAGAGTTTTTGCTCGGGTGGCTTTATCAACCAGTGTCCTTTTGTTAAGCAGAGCTTGTTGTGTGAACCCTACCCCCACCACCCGATCCATGAATTCCAGTTATATGGCACCCGGCCATAATTTGACCGAAAGCTTAACATGCCGTCAATGCACCGACACAGCCACCCGGTAGCTCATCCACGGCCTTATCGAGCCAGCTGCCAACTGACCCTCCCAGCCGAGGGTCAGATCCAGTGTGCAGGCCAGCGCTCTCACAAACTGGGCTATCAGGGCAGCAGTGTTGCTTCAGTCCTTCTAAATTCCGCCCTTGCTGCTGCTCGTTCTCTCTCCACTGATGCATGCATGCCAATTACGTGGTATATGCGCGTGCGCCACGTATGTTGTATCGATTCTGAAAGCATATTTGTAGCACCAAAGTAGCATATACTTGGGAGATTTCATTCACGACTGAGCAAATCCATCCCGAGGGTATGATCTTCGTTCGTTTTGTTCCACAGCTATCTTTCCTGCACAACTAATAAAGCCAATGGCAATGGAATTTTGCATCGACTGTTTACTGTCACGCTTTGTTGTTCCTCCCCGAAAACAGTACATGTATATATATATATATATATATATATATATATATATAGCCGCCCCGGTAGCTCAGTCGGTTAGAGCGCCGGCCTGCACTGGTCTCCCCTGTACTGGCAACACAGGGTTCGAGTCGCTTCGCGCGCTCGCATTTAGCCCCCGACCAGTTGGCAGCTGGCCCGATAAGGCCTGGGACCAGCTACCGGGCGGCCGTGTCGGTGCATTGGCGGCACGTTATACTTTCGACCAAAATTTTGCCGTTGAACAGGAATTCGTGGATCGGTTGGTGGGGTCAGGGTTCACGCAACAAGCTCTGCTTAGCAATAGAGCCCTGGTTCCTCAAGCCACCCAGCAACAACTCGGATTATTCTTTTAAAATTATATATATATATGTATATATATATATATATTCATCCTTGTTAACTCTTCTAATGTAATGAAAGCATGAACGCCAAAAATCGCTTTCCCAAGATAAAGTATTTCATTCGGCATTAATGAACCGTGTATGATACTACAGGAGATAGTGTCTCCCCTCACGATCAGCCAGGCACGCACTCCTGCCAGCCCAACAGCCAGGTGCCCCGCCACAAGAGCGTGGTTTACAAGTGCAATATTTATATGGCTGGCATTTAGGCCTCATGCTAAGTTAGAAATAGTTCGTCATGCGTCCTTTATATTTGCCTCCCATGACTTTTTATTTCAATGTCTTTATTCGCATATGAACATTTCGAGATCATGGATCGAAGGAGGACATAATAGCAAAGAAAATAGCAAAGGAGTAGGATAGAGCGCTAGGTGGAGCAAGATTTTTGCATGCAGTTGCATTACCCATGCATGGTAAAACCAGGCCCATCTAGTAAGACCCAAAGCACATAGGCAAGGCAGGTAGGTGGAGGAAAGAGAGGTAAGAACATATCGTACTTCCTTGTAATTTGTTCCGAAAGGCACTGCCCAAGTTGGGGACCTTCAGGGAAGGCTTGGTGAGTACATTTCGGCTGGTCGCCGCCTTCCTGGCGATCCGGAGAGGAGTAGTGAGCTCTCTGCCTCAGATGGTGGAGCCTCATCTTCAAATTCCTCGGACGGCGGATAAGGGCTGATATGAGGCCAATCGTCAAGCGACTGGCACGCGCCTTTCCGGAGCTAGAAGAGCGTCGTCGAGTTATGCCGATGGTGTTTACTACTGTGGGGCGCAACTTGGAATTCAAAACATGGACGAGTTTCTTTGACAGGAGAAATTCCTCAGTCGGTATGTGGTGTAATGTGAGCGTCTGGCAATAAAGATTAAGACTCTCATGAATCTTCTCACGTGATAGGTCTAGCTTTCTTTGGGTTACCTGGGGTGATCTGGAGGCGTGATCACTGTCTAATGGAAATATGATACAGCTTCATAAGTATCATAATTGTACACTAACCAAATGAGGGTGGGTCTGAATAATATCTGAATTCGGTTTCAAGTATGGACGACTATGGACGCTCAGGACCCTTGCAGCAAAGCCAACTTGAGCCAGGCCGATATTGCGAATCGCGAAGAAGCATGTAGGAGGACACCGAACGTCTGATCAGCTGAATCCAATCCGACTTGCATCGTCTGTTGATGCCCCGCCAAAGATCAGTCAAGTTGGAATCGTTCGGGAAGAATTAACAGCCCATCGGCACTTAGCTGCCAATGGACACGGCTGCAAAACTATGTTGATATAACATTGTGGTGCGAGGCTAAGTGTTCATGCTCAGGGAGGACGCGGTGGTCGGCTGTTGGACGTGGAGATGTCCGGGGAACACCAGCCGTCGAGTCTACCGATCATGCTCAGGGAGGATGCTGAAGGTCGGCTGGAGCACATGGAGAGTCCGGGGAACACCAGCCGTCGAGTCTACCGATCATGCTCAGGGAGGATGCTGAAGGTCGGCTGGAGCACATGGAGATGTCCGGGGAACACCAGTCATCGAGTCTACGGAGGATTCAGCTGCAACACCGTGCGAGACACGCTTGTCCCCATTTTTCTGTCTTCCAACGCAACGAATAGCTTGAGATATTATTGAGTAATCGAATATCCGCAGAAAGCACTATTACACGCATTTCAAGCCGTTTGGCCCCCTGTTTTTGTTTTACTTTTGATAAAATATTTTGCACCAATGCTATGTCATAATCAGTATTTCAAACCTAGCCAGATATTTTGTTTTTCTCGTGATGTACTGCGGAATAAATAAGGTACTTATTCTGATACATCAGAATCGTCTATGCTAACTCGCCATGCTAATCGGCTCTGGGTCCTGTGCCGAAGCTACCCGCCAGCAGTCTGTAAGCTCCGCCCACTAGCAGCCGGCCTTGGCCTTATCGAGCGCGAACAGCCGGCCTTGGGCCCTCAATCACCATTGATCCGGCTCAGATCACTGGCATAGCCGGCGGGTATTCAGCCGCCCGGGAAGCGTGGACGAAACTGACATAATTTCGCTCTGACGTAACCGTTTGTCTCTGCCACGAAAAGGATCCGGTCGCACTTTTTTAATATTATGGGTGGACAGATGCTTTAAATATTCGACTAATATTCATGTCATGATAAGAAAGGTTCCAGCCGTGTCCGAAATTCCCATTGCCAAACCTTGCTCCATATCATTTGCTTCTCGAAAGTTTTCCAGAACAAAATAGAGCGTTGAAGGGCCTCAAATGCGCAGCGGTCGGATGGGGGGGGGGGTCAGGAATAGGATGTTCATCTTCCAACTGAAATGTTTGTGTTCGAGTCCCGCCTATCGTTGTTCTTCGCCCGCGACCAATCGGCGTTAAGAGTGACGGAGCTTATATGACCAAATGAGTCGACGCGTCATGAAAAACCAACAGCCAGACTCATAGTAATCGATTGGTTGATCTCTCCACAGCAACTCTGTGGCCGATACGTTCACGTGGCCTGATTAATCACTCGGTTAGTTCATGCTGAAGCAAAGCCATGATGGAACGACGCGACTGAGCCTGGCATAGCATGGCGATGACTCTGTTTTTAATATGAGCTTGATCGGAATGTTTGCTGGACGGATGTATGGCATTAAGGCCCGTATTAGGTTGCATTAAGAGGCATAGTGGGCTTGCTATGTCAGTATGGATGTTCATTTGGGATTATCTACCTGCATTGGCGTTGCATGGCAACATAGTTAGACGGTTCTAGCATTTCCTCGCTGTTATGATGGTGTGTAGGCCCATTGTATGGAATGTGCATATCTTGCGCCAACCAGAGGGCGGGCTGTCCAGCTCAATCGCTGGCATGTCCGCTCCCATCCCCCTCCCTGTCAAAGAACAGTCGCGGCTCCAGTATGATCCTGCCAGTCAGAATAATTCGGGAGTTTTTAACCTCTCATACCTCGTCTAACCAATACAGGGGAGGCTATAGCAGGTCACGGCTCCAGCAAATGAGATACCAAGATGATGCTCTGCACAATTGCTAAGACTGCACAAAACAACACGAATGCAGAAAATGGCACTTGCTTTGAGTGTGCTTTCAGCTTCAGCTGAACAAAACATGCGTGGTACGGACAACTTGAATTTTGAAGAATGAGACTGGACTCAGGAGCCGACGAGTACGTAAAATTGATCGAAAGCCAAAAACTGAAGCCTAGCAACAACGAATCAGTGCAGACGAGGGGCAGCGATCACGGTGGTTTGTACCGACCTGGGTGCACGTTGGACAGGCAGTGCGTCATGAGGAAAAAAATGCTGGTGTAGAATCCAGCAAACCGCATGGAGCGTAACGGTACCTAGAGGACAATGAACGATGCCATACCTATGATTGGATTGTGCGGTTGTCGTTCGCAAGAATGTCGAGTCATTCTGTGGTATTCACCAGGTGAATACCAACCGAATAGATCCTATCTTGCATAGCGTTGTCGCAATATAGCTTGCACCCTGCATTGAGCTGCGATAAGTTTCATGAACGGATATATTAGCGAAGTGCACGGGTCACCTCATACAGTCAACTTCTCTATAGCAATCCTCGGCAGTTCCCATCATATCTTTGCTTGCACCAGGCAGAAGCTATAAAACAAACACACATACACACCCACACGTACACCCACACGTACACCCACACATACACACACACGAACACCCACACGTACACCCACATGTGCACCCACACGTACACCCAGACGTACACACACACACACACACATGCCCACGACCACGTACGTGTTCACGCACACGCATGCATGCACTTATACATACACATGCACGCACACAAACAAACGCATATATATATATATATAAATATATATGCCAGGCATTGCTTTTCGCACAGTAAGACGAGAGACATACTATTCGCAATGATCCTGCCCCTACCAGTACGAGGAAAAGTACGCATACGTCGACGGGTGTTACTTGCTAATATCAGCTTGCTAATGGATATCAGCTAGCAGGAACTGTGGTGTGTATAATTGGCGTGACAAATAGCTTAGCAGTCAGACTGGGTGTCATATCACCTGAATATCATACATAGGTATACGTGTGGTGGGAAACAGTATACATATGCCAGATATTCAGGCGCCAAGAGGCACAGCCTGACTGGCAAGCTATTTTTGACGCCAATCATACCTATGTGTGGGGAGAAACAGTACCTATGCGGTATATCCAGGAACCAGGACGCCCAGCCTGACTGCCAAGCTAGTGGCAGACACACACTTAAATGTGTCCACCACAGAACGCGGCATCCCGAGAGTGCAATGCCCTCGCGGCCACAAGCCTTGGCAGTGTCCAGTTTGAGCAATCCTTATGTGGAAGGCCCTTGGAGCTTTCATCAAAGCTCTTCTTCATGGACAACTTTAAAGTCCGGTTCATATTGCGTACAGGCCACTGCGGTGCAAATCAGCTGGATAGCATTGGGCAACGACTGGACTGCCCGCCTACGTGTGTAGCGCAAGAGATGATCTGACACCGCCCCATGTCGGCGTAAAAACTAAAGTGCTTGGCTTGCGACACCATGCCACAAGATAGCCATCATGGAGAGGTCCTTCGACCGCACAAATACCAGGTGTGCTACACGGCCACACAAATATCTGGAAGGAACGCAGCGAAGGAGAACATCAACTAGAGATACCGAAGCAAGCTTGTACGGTTACGCAAACATTCTACGAACCGATGCGAAAGTCTATGATGTGTAAGTTTGACGGATTGATGATCGCAGCACTGTCGAGCTGAAGCTGCCAACGGCCGACATGCACCTTACGTTCCTGAAGTGCCTCCTCTCACCCAAACGGCATCGGAACTACTGGATAGCTTTCATATCTAGATGTTGTTCAATATATACTTGTCAGGAGGGATCCAGAAATTTCGAAATTTCAGTAAGGAGGGGAGATACCATTCATCTGAAAGGGTGTCATTTCCTCGGAAGGGGGCCACTCAAACAATCCTTGGAAGGAGCCTTCAGCTGAAAATTCTTCAGCTCGGGAGGTGCACTCGAGCTTATTGAAAGGGCTCTTTTTCTCTCAAGGGTGCCTTTTCGTGCAAGTTGGTCGCCATTGGCTGAAAATAGTTGAGTGGTGGTGGGACGGGGGAGTGCAATTGAGCCTTACCGGGAGACGCCCTTTCTCGGTCGTAGGGGCACCACCTTTCCATGACGGTGGCAGGGCAAATGAACTCAGTGGCCCCCTTCCTGGATCCGCCCCTGCCACTTGTCCTTCTGAACTATTATGGTAAAGATTCACTCCCTAGTGTCAGATGCAGCATACATTGCGTAGGAGCCGCACAACCACTTGCGGATCAGGAAGACGAGGACATCACCACACCATGCAGTTGCTCAATTTAGCCCCAGGTGAGCGGCACTGAAGTCTATGAGAACGGCTGTGAACGATTGCGGCAGGGGCGAAAGCGACGAAGACGATGACGACCATGGCCCGATTTTCCCTCCAGACAGATTTTCCGGAAATTTTGCACTAAGATGGTATTTCTCGAAATTTAAAACATTCTGTTAGAACAATATTATCTTACCGGACCTACCGAATGTTAGCCACATGTTAGCTGTTCATATCTGAACAGTTTTTGAAATCACAGATAAAATGTAGAATTAGCCCTCTCCTAAGCCCATCAAAAACCAGCCTTCTGGATCCACCACTGCTCACGTCCTCACTGCCACCTTGGTCTAATCTGGTCACTGCCACCTGCCGATCTGGTCTAATCTAGTGGGCGTGGACCCGACACATCCAACACCGCTGGAAAAGTACGCCAGAGCTGGTGCTGTCTGGCTCGAGCTGGTCTAATCTGGTGGGCGTGGACCCGGTGCATTCAGTACCACTGGAAAAGTAGCTGGAACTGGTGCTGTCTGGCTCGAGCTGGTCTAATCTGGTGGGCGTGGACTCGACACATCCAACACCACTGGAGAAGTACACCGGAGCTGGTGCTGTCTGGCTCGAGCTGGTCTAATCTGGTGGGCGTGGACCCGACACATCCAACACCACTGGAGAAGTACACCGGAGCTGATGCTGTCTGGCGCGAGCTGGTGGAGCCGGTGCTTTCACTTCTTATAAAGAGCCGTGACTTGGCATAATCAGATACCGATTGTAATCAAATGCTCATCGTCTCAAACACAAATTGTCAACTGCATTCAAATTCACCGTTTGCGTCGATGGTCGTCATCGTCTTAGTCGCTTTCGCCCCTGCCGCAATAGTCCACAGTCGTTCTCATAGACTCCATTACCTCTCACCTGGAGCTAAATTGAGCAACTGCAATCTAACTCACGATAGGTAGTGAAATCCTTGGAATGCTATGTCAACAGTTCCGCTGACATCTGTGTTTATTTGTCACTCCACCAACACGTCGATGTGGAAAAAAAGTGGTGACTTCCACTCATGAATACGAACGAACTGCTTTTTGACCAGAGGATCGCTGCAAGAATTGGTTTTCTGTTTCACGATTTTGCCGTTTCTGTTTCCGACGTCCGCTGCCGGAATGCCTCTGCATGAGAATCTTTTATTACTTTTACTTCATGTGGGCTGATTATTTAACATTGTCTTTGCCACCTTCCCCTTATTCTAAAATAGCAGCTCTTGGCGACCTGCCGGGATTTCAGAAGCAGAGCAAGAGCTGGATTTTGAACACAAGGACGTGCACACCACCGCTTCATTCACAGCCAGCATGCCAAGTAATCGCAGAGATCAGGAAAAGCCGGCGCCAGTTCCCATGGCAACAACATTTCGACACGATTAACATTGAAACTTGTCCTGGTGAACTGAGAACACCGACTAGGTAACAATGTGGCCTGTCAGCTTGCTCATTGCGAGCCGTGGTTCAGCCTTTGTTTTCTGTTGAAGGTGAAGATCTGCTGACTGCCCTGTCTGTTTCCAGTGGGCGATGTTAGGCATGGCAGAAGTGAACAACAGTTCATCGGCAGTAACCCACGTGGCAGGAGGCATGACCACCAGACACTTCCGGCTGCCAAGGCGGCGAGCTGCCGTCGGGACGGTCGCCGTCGTCGGAAGAAAGTGATGAGGCTCCACCGAGCCGGGTCCGTCGCGCCCGTCACGCTCCACTGACCGTGGCCACTCTTACTTTCGCACAGACCACTTCCCCGTGGGGCCCCCTGCACCGGGCGACCGCTGCTCGCCACCCAGTGCGATGAAAATGCTATGCACATGCGTCCGCATCACTGTTACACAACACCGGGAAGGATTAGCTGGCAAAGTGGCACGCCCGGACGTACTGGAATGCGGTGCATAGCTTCTGTTTATGTATGCACCGCCACGTGCCTTCCTGCTCCATGAGCATGCACTGCGAGGAGTCCGCCCAGCCATGCTCACCGCCAG
Organism: Imbricaverruca yamaguchii; assembly: GCA_034440575.1. Taxonomy (NCBI): domain Eukaryota; kingdom Metazoa; phylum Arthropoda; class Thecostraca; family Neoverrucidae; genus Imbricaverruca; species Imbricaverruca yamaguchii. Next base: position 1,721,379 of record JAOTOL010001645.1, on the reverse strand, counting down.
AGGTAGATCACTACTTCCTCAACAAACCTCTTCGATATGAATGGAACTATCGGGTGAGATTCCTGTCGTCGCTGGCTCGTCGCGCAGTGAGCATTCTACAGCCTTGGACTTCCATCACGGCCGACCGGCGGCCTTCACGCTTCATGTGCCAGGCTTTACTCTTGCCGAACCTTACGACGTAATTGGACCCAATCGGTCCAATGGATATGCAATAGGCACCTTCCTTCCTCACCCACACATGTACTGGCGCACACACACAAACACACACACACGCACACACACACACATATATATATATATAATGCGTATGTATATATATATAGAATATGCAATATATATTATACACACACATATATATATATATATTATATATATATATATATATATATATATATGTGTGTGTGTACAAGTTTGTAGCGATTATAGCATCCAAAGGTGTAGCGACGCTGGCCAAGCAGAGAACGTTGCCATCTTCAACGCTTTGATAAAAGTTTAAACTTAGGGCCTGAAACTCATGGACACTGATAAAGCGAAGCAACAGCAAAGGATATCCAAATTCCCGCCCATGATGGGGCTTACGGGGTCCATGTTTACAGTGCTTGTATTGTGCTGGTGTGGGTACAGCGGGTACAGTGGTAACTGCTTGTGGACTGGGGTGGAACACTACCGCACGACAGCCGAGGCTCAGTCGGGCTGGGGAGAAACACTACTGCACGACAACGGAGACGCAGTTGGGCTGGAGGGAAACACTACCGTACGACAGCCGAGGCCAGTCGGGCTGGGGAGAAACATTACCGTACGACAGCCGAGGTTCAGTCGAGCAAGAGAGAAACACTACTGCACGACAACGGAGACGCAGTTGGGCTGGAGAGAAACACTACCGTACGATAGCCGAGGCTAGTCGGGCTAAACATACGTACGACAGCAGGCAGTCGGCGGAGAAAAACCGCACACACCGAGGTCAGTAGAAGAGAGAAACACTACTGCACGACAGCCGAGGCCCAGTCGGGCTGGAGAGAAACACTACTACTCGACAGCAGATACCCAGTTGGGCTGGAGAGAAACACTACTGCACGATAGCCGAGACCTAGTCGGGGTAGAGAGAAACACTACTGCACGACAGCCGAGGCCCAGTCGGGCTGGAGAGAAACACTACTACTCGACAGCAGATACCCAGTTGGGCTGGAGAGAAACACTACTGCACGATAGCCGAGGCCCAGTCTGGCTGGAGAGAAACACTACTGCACGACAGCCGAGGCCCAGTTTGGCTGTAGAGAAACATTACTCCACGACAGCGGTGGCCTAGCTTATTCCAGCGTACATGCTAATTTAAATGTTATTTTCTTAAGTATATATAACACAACGAAATACTTCTACTCCTGTAACTTCTGTGGAAGTCACCTGCTTGCGCTTCGCCAAGCCCATATCAGCATGTAATCCACAATTTAAAGAAGAATAACGGTGAACCATTAGAGCGAAGATCATGCTATTGCCCAACACGTCATAAAGATCACTGCTCGAGCTGTTGCCCGACTTAAGGCGGCGCCCGTTTTTTTCCGCTGGTACACTCAGAGCACCGCTAAGGTAGTCGTCACGACTAGTGTCGGCCAACGAAGACATGGGAGAGAGCCAGCTTAAGCACGAAACTGAGCTCCCGGGCTGTTCCTAGAACCGGGGGATCAGTCAGCAGGCCAGCATTATTCGCAGAAGACGGTAGTCCGAGTGCAGACTCGAAGCATTGGAATGTGTCTATCCCTTTCATTTGACCCTCAAGGTCAGGCAAAACAAGTTAATGTCTCGAAGTATTCGGTCACCCGGTCACGTGGGCTTCGGTCTCTGGTCGTGAAATAAATGCGATTTCCTGTTTCACTATCGCTGTTATGCCAACTGAAGACATATTATCTGCTTGTTCTCAGTAAATGTAAAGATGACGGTCATCGATCAGACCCAGGCCAAGCATATGATGTGATGAATCGCTAAAACGGACGACGTTTGGAACAGGATGTGCTCAAGAAAAGACAATCCTTTTCACCAAAGAAAAGCGAGCAGCTCCAGCTTAAATAATATCACATTTAACATTCTGACATTTTTAATTTCCCGTTTCAAATCAGCCTTCGGATCCTAATCAGATCGGAATCGAAGTTAGCGTGCAAAATTGCTCTGGCTTAGTCAACAATTTAATTCGCAATATGGGAAGAATATGCCCGACTGTGTAGGCAAACTACTTTTGCGTACAGAGCGCATACCGATGAGTGACCTGCAGACATCCTGGGATGGTTGAAATCATGGGTAAGTGACCTAATCTGGTATTTTGACTTAAAACGTTGCAAATTATTAGAGAGCATAACTTGGTATTAGACCTGTCACTGTAAAAAAATAATTAATAGAATGCTGTTCACAATTGTTTCTTCCAGTTGAATATGCCGTTTATCCTAGTGGTCAGACATGATATCGCACGTTTTTAATTTGCCGTTTTCATCTTATCATTTGTCTATGTACCATCGTTCACTTGGGACTATATCCTGGGCGGGTTTTTCATGAAAACAAGTATCAATATGCACCGAAGAATCGTATTGAGAAGATCTCGTGACCTGACTTCGACCTGTCGTAGCCAATGAACCGGAGCATATTGTATAACTAGATGCCTTAATATATTGTGCACTCATTAATTGTTAAAAGGAATGACAAATTTGAGCGCGACGCTTTGCACCGACGAGGAATTTTCTCAGACACCTAAAGTAGGCCAAATTGATCCTCCAGAACTTCGGACGTTGGTGTTCAACCTTCTAGAAACAAGAATGCATGTCATCATCAAGTAGATAAGCTTCAATGAGCTCGTGAGCTCCCCAACCAAACGCAGCCAGAAAGACTGATCCAGAAAGAGCAATGCTCCACATCGATTGCAGAGGGAGGTCCGTCGGGATAGCACATAGCTGACACGAAACGTCCAAATAGCAGACAGCGTTATTAGGGAGCGACCAGCAACAACAACAAAAACATTGCAAATGCAGACAGAACATACCGCTCCCTTTGGATGCCGTGATGAACCGTGTGACAGGGCATAGCCAGAGACAACACACACAGTGACATGGTAATGCCTGACTACTGTTCAGCATCCTTAGCGAGGGTGCGGTAGCTAAGTCGACGATCTAGGTAGCTAAGGAACGATCCATCGTGCCGGATCCAGCGAAAATACTTTCGAATACCGAACCCAGCAGCAAGGACTTGGAGCCGCGGCGAAAGTAACATCGAGTAGCCTTACCCTTAGTAACTAAAAGCTTGGATTGAATGGATTCGCATGACTCCACAGACACAAATTGCAAGTCATGGGAAGGAAGAATGCCTACAGCTCCCTCAACAACATGCTCCACAGTTTAGGAGTAGGCGAAGCTAATGTACTATCTGCAATGAAGGATATGCGATGTATCTACTCACATATGAAGCTATACATTCAGGCATATATGCACACAGATAATCACATATATATATATATATAGAGAGAGAGAGAGAGAGAGAGAGAGAGAGAGAGAGATGTATGCGCGTGTGTGTAGGTACATTAGGTGAAACTTAGGAAAAAAGAGGCATTCGGAATAAATATTAAATAACAAAGTACGCCACACCGTAAAGAAATGCAGAACTCAATTTGGAAAACCTGATTGCCCGGTGGAACTGGCTGCATGATGCCAGCGACCGTCTTGCGACAACCTCTCCCACTTACCCACTTAGACTGGCAGAAAACTCTACCGATCTTTCAGCGGCATATGCGGCGATTGTCGAAGACTGATGAGCTCGGTATTTGGCCCAGCGAGTTACTGCTCCAAGTGCCCAAGGCCTCTTTCACCACGGATTTGCGTGGCTTCAAGGTAGTTTCATACGTCGACAATCTCACGATATATAGAGGGATTTCTTATCCGTAGCTAAACGCACGATATATGGTCAGCATACGGCTCAAGTCGCTGATATCTACCTCGGCCCTTCGAAGCCAGCGAAGACTGTGGCCACTGAGCGGGAAGGCCGGAGAGCGGATGGCAGTCTCAATAAAAAGAGAAGAAATTAAACGGCACGAGTTGAGGACAGAATGAAATGTCGTGGTGGTGGCGAGTCAAAGTGCTATTCGAAGAATGATACATACACACACACAAACATGTATACACACATACATATAAATATAAATATATATATATATATATATATATATATATATATATATATATATATATATATATATATATATATATATATATATATATATATATATATATGATATTATGCGTACAAACGTGCTTGGTAAATTGCAGGGGTGTTCTGTGTCATTTTCCATCACAAATATTAAATTCTAGTGCTTTCTGAGGTCATTCTGATGTGATGTGATTTAATTCATTAGACATGCATTTATTCGGAAAATGACTACTTTATCAGACTTAAATTCTTCAGTTTGAAGTACGTGTGTTTCAATATGTAGTCATGTCAGTAAAGAGACCAACAATGAAGTTCTTTGTACATATTTAATTTAAAATCACAGAAAAGCATAATTTTGGTCAAGCAATCGTATGTCATCCCTCAAACAAAGCCACGGGAGACGTGCGAAAAAGGGTTTGAGTGGAGTAGTATATAATGAAGAATGACGTAAAATTACAACAAAAAAGGTTCACCAAGACTAAAATAATACAACCAAATCTACCCTAACCTAACCTAGCGCATTGATATCGAATCGCCTACTTCCTAATGATGCTGGAGTTCTTCCTGCCTACTGATGTTGGATCACATATAACTTACTGATGTCGGAGCGTTTATTACTTACTGATGTTGGATCGCCTAAAACCTACGGCTGTTGGATCGCCTAGTACTTGCACAAGCTTAAGACCTACGGATCTAAGATCGCTTAAGCAAAATGGGTATTGGATGGCCTAAACCGAATGGGTATCGTATTAAGCTGCACGAACTAAATATTCTGGTTAAAATGCAACAAGATCACATTTATCACGGGTCGAAGTTTTTGGTAGTTCACCGTGTTCACGAAGGAAACGTAAAGCGTTGGCGATATTCCCATGTAAACTCGCAATAGCCGGGCAATAATCTTTACACTCAGAACACGGCATCTCAATGGTACCTCATACTCCAGTTTAAACCGCGAAATGGATCTGTGCACACGATTGTAAAAACAGCCGAGAACCTGGGGGATAATGAAGGATTCACAAAAATAGAACTTCCATACAAGAGGAGAGTGAGAGAGAGAGAGATAGAGAGAGAGATAGAGAGAGAAAAAAGAGAGAATGGAGGAGAGGAGGAGGGAGGTGAGGGAGGGAGTGGTGAGTGAGTGAGTGAGTGAGTGAGTGAGTGAGAGAGAGAGAGGGAGAGCCTGAAATAAATTACAAATGCGCAAAATGCCCGTACTATGGCTCCGAAATATATATCTGAAATATTAATCTTGCAAATAATAATAACTGCTCCGGATTCAAATCACTGCAGCACTATCATCAGCATGCAACACCTTTCGGGAAGAAAACCTAGCGAGCGAGTGCAAGGGACCGTCCACATGGCTACCGGGCTTCAAACGCATGATCCCCGAGCATTGCGGGCCGAACATTTGCAAACCAACCGCATCTGGAGCCTCTGTATATGATGCCAGCCCGTAGTGAAGCGACCATGTAGCATCCAATGTCGGCTTGCAGAGAAGTTCCAAGACAGTGCAGAGAAACTACGGACGATTTCTGAAATTGGGCACAGTGCGCTAAAGTTCCAAAAAAGTTCAACCAGTCGTCACGCTTTAACGGATACAGATATTTTAATGAAACTTTCAGCGTTTGCTTATCTTTAGGGATGCAACAAAACGTGCGAGTGGAATTTTCATTTTTTTCTGTTTTTTTTTTACTAGATACAAATTTTGCATATCTGCCAATTGCAGTTAAAATAGACGATTCTAGCTAGAGTAAGCATTTTTGTATTGGGGCAAGTTGACTTCCAACAACATGTCTCGGTCTGCTCTACCAATTGGAAAAGGAAAATTAAAGAAAACTTGAAAACTCAAAATTGTGAAATTTCCCCCCAAAATGACATTTTTATTCTTGTGAGGCCAAAAATTTGTATGGGCCTGGTCGATTTCCTGTCCTTTTCTCATTCCAAATAAATTTTGTTTTTTATATATCCCCATAATGAACTCCCCAGAGCCAAAAACATCATGTAAGTCGTGAAAATATAGCCCCCTGGTGACGTCACTTTTGGGGGAAAGTTGTTATTGGGGGTGGATCCGGACCCTACTCGTCGAGCGCTTTCCGATGACACCTCCATCGTTTCCGTGCGACGCTTAGTTTGGATTTTAGAGGGGGTTCCTGTCTGCCCCCCCCCCCAGAGACGGGTGTGAGGATTTCACCGGAGAACGGCGCGGGTTAACCCTCCCCTCTCGAGACGGGGTGTGAGGATTTGACCGGAGAGCGTTTATCATTTCGACGGTTGGATGCTGACACAGTCAGCATGCTGACACAGTCGGGTTGATCGTCCGGTCCCGACGCGTGGCGCCGGCCCGCTGTTGGCCCGGTCATCAGCGTGTCGGCTGGCGACGACGCGACTCCATGCCCCGTGAGCCCGTCGCGCCGCGATGTCACGCTCGGCGAGACTGTCGCGCCGTGACGCTGACCGTGAAGCGGTGTCACATACCGGCGGCGGTCGTCGCCAGCGACGCGTGACGGCCGCGCGGCCTTGCCCCGCCTCGTCTCCGCCGCAGGAGCGCCACTCCGCCCGCCGCCCTACACGTGTGACGCGTTCGCCGCCGGCGGCAGCGCGCCGGTCGTGGCGCACGTGAGCTGCGCCGGCGCGGCGCCGAGATCGATCTGGGGGCATCCAGGCGCGCCGGTGTGTCCGGAAGGCCCTGGGGGAACGCCGCCTGTCTTCTGCGTTTTGTTGTCAGGGGTGTCACACTGACGGCTGTCTTCTGCGTTTTGTTGTCGGACGTGGCGGACTGATGCCTGTCTTCTGCGTTTTGTTGTCGGACGTGACAGACTGACGCCTGTCTTCTGGGTTTTGTTGTCGGACGTGGCAGACTGATGCCTGTCTTCTGCGTTTTGTTGTCGGACGTGGAAGGCTGACGCCTGTCTTCTGCGTTTTGTTGTCGGACGTGGCAGACTGACGCCTGTCTTCTGCGTTTTGTTGTCGGACGTGGCAGACTGACGCCTGTCTTCTGCGTTGTGTTGTCGGACGTGGCGGACTGATGCCTGTCTTCTGCGTTTTGTTGTCGGACGTGACAGACTGACGCCTGTCTTCTGGGTTTTGTTGGCGGACGTGGCAAACTGACGACTGTCTTCTGCGTTTTGTTGTCGGACGTGGCAGACCGATGCCTGTCTTCTGCGTTTTGTTGTCGGACGTGGAAGACTGACGCCTGTCTTCTGCGTTTTGTTGTCGGACGTGGCAGACTGACGCCTGTCTTCTGCGTTTTGTTGTCGGACGTGACAGACTGATGCCTGTCTTCTGGGTTTTGTTGTCGGACGTGGCAAACTGACGACTGTCTTCTGCGTTTTGTTGTCGGACGTGGCAGACTGACGCCTGTCTTCTGCGTTTTGTTGTTGGACGTGGCAGACTGACGCCTGTCTTCTGCGTTTTGTTGTCGGACGTGGCGGACTGATGCCTGTCTTCTGCGTTTTGTTGTCGGACGTGACAGACTGACGCCTGTCTTCTGCGTTTTGTTGTCGGACGTGGCAGACTTCGGCGGCGCCACCGGTTGCTGATGACATGAGAGTCCTAAGATTGGTTGCTGATGCTTCGATAAATGGCTAGAAATGTTTCGATAAAGTCAGACCATAGTTGTTAGTTGAAATTCATCGGGCAGCAATGTCCACAATTCTTCATCGCGTCACTGGGAAAGGCTGGCCGCAGAGAGATGACAACTTGAGGACGCTTAGGAACGGTGTGACCGGAATGCCAATGTGGCAGCCAGATGATGGGGCTGGATAGTAGCAGCGTAGCATTGCACGGGACCAAGTCAAGGGCGCCTCTCAAGCACAAGCTTATGCATCCCCGGGTCTGGCTTCAGGACACCAAACACGGCGTGATTATCAACGACATCGAACGCGAGGTCCACACAGAAGGTACGGGTTACACTTGCAGTCAGCTGTTTCCAGACCGGCCCGCGCCAGCTGCACCCCGCCGATGCATGGTCACGGCACGTGACATCACCGCGATGTGGCAGTGTGACGTCACCGCGACGGGGTAGCATGACGTTACCGCGACGGGATAGCGTGCCGTCACCGTGATGGTCCGACAGTTATGTTCCTCGCAGAAAACACGTGTCCCGTCGCCGAGCAATCGGTGAACAAATTTACATTAACCTTGGAACTGCACAGGTATTACTGCTCTCAAAACAAGTCAGCCGGATGAAGCTCTTTGTCAATTAATTCAGTCGCGTGACGACAGAATAATTCAGATCATACGGCAGAGATATCTAATGGTCTATTGTCTGATCATAAAAAACTTCGAAATCGACGATGGGCTCATTATGACATGGTCGCACGCCCATGATGCTGATAGAACCCTTCTAATGGCAACCCAGCACCATCAAGCTCTGTCGCAGTGGAATCAGTCGTTCTGTCGCAGTGACGTCGGCCCCTCTGCCGCAGTGACACCGGCCACACTGTTGCATTGGTATCAGCCTCTCTGTCGCAGTGATGTCGGCTCCTCTGCCGCAGTGTTATCGACCATTATGTTGCGATGATATTGCCCACTCTGTTGCAGTGAAATGGGCCACTCTGTTGCAATGGCACCGGCCACTCGGTTGCAGGTTCCATTTGCCACTCCGTTGCAGTGGAATCTGGCACTTTGTTGCAGTGGAATATGCTACTCTGTTGAGCTTCTCAGTCGGTCTCCAGCGACTGAAATTGCGGCTCGTGGCCCCCTATACGCAGACCGATCCACCCAGAGCACCTACCGCACGTCACATCGACACGGGGATGCTGGACTTCAACAAGAGTGACCGAACGTGGCACCGAGACCGGGACGCCTCTCCCCTCCCCCTCAGCGACAGGTCGACCCGCAGTCCGAGCCCGACAGCTGCGCGGCATCGGCGAGGCTCACGTCCAGAGCCGGCGTGAGAACCGATCGGATTAGACCGCTCGGCTGGAGTTGCGTGGTGGTCGAGCGGTTCGCCCCGCCCACTCGCCCGTGCCATACAAGGCCGAGAGCGGCGTCGGTCCGGTTCGGTCGGCCGAGCGCGACAGGCGGCTGGAGAACAGGCCGGATCCCGGCTGGAGAACAGGCCGGATCCCGGCGGGAGGCGCCCGCGGCGACACCTGAGCGCGCCACTCGCCCGGCCGGCCATCAAATTTGGCGCCAAGTCGTGATCGGCGATTGCTGCGATCGTGACTGTTGGCGACATTCTCGGAGAGACGATGTGTTGAATGACAGGGGATTAGAGGTGCTTTGTCCGAGCGGCGGACAGTTGAAGATTATCTGCTGCTCGGTGTTCTGAGCGGCAACGAATCCATCCAGCTCACGGATCCACTGTCGGATTTATGCAAACGCTGTTCTGACTATAATTTTATGAGGTCAGTATTGTATTCTGTCAAGCTTATAATCTTTTTTTCAGCTTGAGATGTATGGTACGGTCCGCACAAAGCCACTGCATGCCTGTCAGTACTGCCCCAGCCCATCAGTACCGCCCCAGCTGGTCAGTGCTACCCCCCCCCATTCGGTCAGTACCGCCCCAGCTGGTCAGTGCTACCCCCCCCCATCCGGTCAGTACCGCCCCAGCTGGTCAGTGCTACCCCCCCCCTCCCATCCGGTCAGTACCGCCCCAGCTGGTTAGTGCTGCCCCCCCCCCCCATTCCGTCAGTAGCACTCAAGCCGGTCAGTACCACCCAAGCCGTCAGTTCGAACTTTCGAAACAAACGCTTAGAGCCCTACAAAGAACCGACAAGGAGATCATTAGTAATGCGAAGCCGCCTGTGTTACTTAACAAAACAATCTGCTTCTGCAATAATTTGATGCTGTATGACAAGAACTGTCAGCATTGGTTACACAGCTTGCAGCCATTCCGAGGTTCCGAAGGATAATTGGCAACACCGTAGCATACTAAGGTCATGCAATAGAGTGAAGTCTAAAAATGTCTGCCATTTTCTGGTAAAGGGCAAACGGCATTAGATGAGCACTTTCACGTGCAGCGAGGAATCTTATTTTGTAGCACATATTCGTTGCACAATCATGGTTTCGCAACAAATCATTCATCCAAGCTGTGCCGGCGTTTGGGATGTTGAACACTAAAGACATGTTTCCGAAGCAGACCAGACTATATTTCAAACCTTTAATCAGCATACGTAGAAAAAAATCGCCACCTTCATCGACAGCGAAATATAAGCATTCCACCAACGCAATGCAGGCTGATCTCCCTCAAACAACCACATAATGAAAGCCGCTAACCCAGCGAGGTGCAATCTGCTTATGCATGGCAACAACTAAACAACGCTTGGCGTTCCTCTCCCAAACACGAGAACACACTCAGCGTGGCAGGCGCGACAACCAGCATACCACCACCAGTGCTGCCACCTACAGCCAGACCCCAAGCAGGTTTTGGCAGACCCCGACTCTTGGAAGGCTCTTAAAGGTTCTCCACGGCGATCTTAGAACAGCATAATCTAATTTACTAGGACGAAATTCAAATGGATCATTCGTGGCGTCTGAACTTCTACGCCAAAATACAGAATGCTAGGATAGAGGATCGAGGATCCAGGGCCGAGGACAGAGAAGATCAATCACTAACACACAACTTGTAGGTGAACTGTTCAATTTAACTATAACTTACTAATATATATATATATATGCATTTTGACCCAAAAGCTATCCACTATTTTTCATCCAACGAAGAACGAACCTGGAACCAAAGTTATTCCTACGAAAAATAAAAAAGTTAGCATGGCGTAAATTCGTTTTCATGACGGTAAAGCTGGACTACAGTTCAAAGGCGTCAGTGTCGTCTGGGTAAAGTGCAGCAGCTGATAACGAAACCAATTTCCCAATCCAGTCGATTACACACCATCACAACGAGCGACCCCAATCTCTAATGACATCGAAATGGTATAAGACAGTTCCCAAAGGAATGTCCTCGTCCTCATCTTGGTCGGCATCTGACAGCCTAGAAAGCTAAACATCTTCGTATGTGCCCCTGGAATTCAGTGTTGGGCACAAAGCTAGCACCGAAAGACTTCCTCTTCTTACGGGCATGTGAGAGGTAAGTTCAAGGGAAAGTCGCCGACGCTCCGATCTCGATCACATACCGCTCCAGAAAAGTCGGAGCGGAGGAGTAGGCAAATAGTCACGACACTCCGAAACGTCTCGACTTGCGCACATGAACCGATAACATGAAGCTGGGTGGTAACACTAGTAAGGTGGCGTTGGTAGTATTCCGAACGATTTTTTCCTACGCCGTAACTACAAACAAGTTCACACAGCTTTGGCAAAGTTCCACATAAGGAAATAGATTACACCATATTGGCATCTGTTGAAATAATTATATCCTTTTGATGGCACACACTCCTTTTAGTTAGTACACGCAAGCCGTGTGCTAGTTCATACTAGTGCGTTCTGTCCAATTACTGAGAACACACAAGAAGCCAATTAGAGTACATGATTAGAAACAACAGCATTCACACGCACAGCAATTTTCATCATAGCAAAGACTAGAACCCTGTATCAAGTCGAACGTCGTCCTTGGAATCTACCAGAAGACGGACTTTGCACGAGTGGGATAGAGCATATGAGAGAGGACTGGTCGAGCAGCCTAGTCAGCTCGGGGTGGGGCTCCGAGAACACATCGGGCCAGCAACACCTCTCCCGTGCGTCCAGGTAGTCTGGAGATGTGTCCCGGATGCATTGCCTCACCACTCCCCGACTAGCGCCCAGCTAAACAGTCCAGTAACTCCCCAGCTGTGGGTAGAGTACAGGTCAAATGCCTGCGTCACTGACACGTCACGCGGGTGAGTGGATACAACACAAGGTCACGTCAGGCGGCGGCTCAGGACAGCGCAGGGCCGAGGTCCGCAGCAACGGGCACAAGCCAGGTGGGAAACGAGCCTCAATACGGACAGATCGGCGCCGCTACCGCACTCAGCGGCGGCGGCGGCGCACAGCCTCACGCGGCAGCAGGGCACCCGTAGTCAGGGAAGGCAACACAGTCGGACGGCTCCCTGGCCGTCCGGGAGGTCACCAGAGGTGGCACAGGAGAGGCGGACAAACAGAACTGCAGGCATGTGCTCTGCGCAGCGGCCGCAGTTGGCCCGGCAGGCAGCACCACGGGACACCAGTCCAGCTGCGCCGGCCCGGCAGGCAGCACCACCGGACACCAGTCCAGCTGCGCCGGCCCGGCAGGCAGCACCATCGGACACCAGTCCAGCTGCGCCGGTCTGGCAGGCAGCACCACGGGACACCAGTCCAGCTGCGCCGGTCTGGCAGGCAGCACCACGGGACACCAGTCCAGCTGCGCCGGCCCGGCCGGCAGCACCACCGGACACCAGTCCAGCTGCGCCGGTCTGGCGGCAGACCACGGCACCAGTCCAGCCGCCGGCCCGCAGCCGACACCAGTCCAGCTGCGCCGGCCCGGCAGGCAGCACCACCGGACACCAATCCAGCTGCGCCGGTCCACCGTAGCCGGCCCGGCGAACAGTCAATCAGACTCCGGTTCTGATCCGGGTGATGGCGCAACGTCTACACGTTATACTGCGACATCGTCTCCTCCACCTTGTTCCGCATCCACTGAAACACGTCAATGAACATCACTCGGCAATTCCAGACCTTCTTTACGACCCAAAAATCCAAGGGAAGTACACTCAAGCACATAGCACATTCAAAGCAGCGATGAAGTAGTTAGCAATGGTTGTGGCACAGGTACTGGTTTCTAGAATGAACTATTTAAAGGCATTGCAGAAGGTTGAAAATAGAATCCAACAGTAGTGAGCGACCTTGCATTTTTCACGACCACATTGTACGCCATCACCACACCTAAAAGAATACGGGAGTGTTCTTACATCTCAATTAGAGCATGTGCCCAGTGCATGCCATTTATATTCCGACTACTACACACAAGCAAAATCTAGACTTCAACCCGTGCTACCTACCACCACCATACTGACCCACGACCAACTTCATTTGTCACTAACGACCTGATCGCTCAACCATCCAACGGTTACTTAGCTTCTCTCTCGGCCTCACTTATCGTCTCTCCCCAAGCGACATACAGGAGCTGATGTCCGGCATAGCATGGCGATGAACACTCACTTCGGCACTCGTCTTGTCAGCGATGGGCACCATCTTAACAGAGTCGCCGCCGCGCGACAGCGAGAAGGTCCTCTTGGGCGTGGGCACGCAAAGCTGCAGGCCCTTGGCGACGAGCGTCGGCGGCCCGGTCATCTCCTTCCACATGAACGTCCACTCCACCTGCAGCCAGCACCAGCGGTCAGCACACATGCAACGCAGCACACTGGCGCCCGCCAGATGCGGTCACGCAAACGCGACTCGTCGGTGGGTGCAGCTATTCGTAAACACGCGCGTTCACAAGTCGAGAACGCCAGTTTTTGACGGACAAATGGAAGGAATACATTCGCAGATGTTTGTCGACTTCCTCCACCGTTAGGAGAACCACAAAAAACTTTCTGATACTATTGACAGTGTCGTTCTGACAGGATGTACCCGGCTCATTCGACCGTTCCCTCGGTATCACCAAATGTTTCTCGGACCCCCTTGCCACGACCGGAGCCTCACTACACGTCAACGCAGTAGCCGTAGCCATCTACGTGGCGCTCCGAGCATTGCTGGAACACATCCGACAGTCTCGAGGGCCTCTGCAGATGTCCCAGTGTGACATCCTCAGACAGTTACGCAGGTCCTTAGCCAAACCAGACCATTCGAGGCAACACAGACAGCGTTCGAGCGTCCCTACGAATCGACCTGCCACACTGCTCCGTCGGTCATTGTGACAAAAGGAGCACGCCAGTGAAAATCTAGCATACAAAACGCTGCACACGTGCTCTTGTTCGCCGTCAGCCAGACGACCTTCTCGTGGAAGAAGTTGTTGAAGGAAAAGTGGTATCTCTTCTGTACACATTCGTTCTCAATGGTGGTGTCCAAACTCCGTAACCTACTGTGGCCGCAAATAAGGCGCACTTCTGCGCTTAGCGATTTTGTTTGCACTGTATTGCCCAGAGGTGAGGGCCAACGGTTATGTACAACACTGTGTCCAAGAGGGGGCACACTGCTGTCCCGTCACTTTATACACTGCAGCACCCAGAGCTGGACGTTGGTTGCGTACATTACTGTGCCCAGGCGAGCGGCGCAACGCAGCGCCCTGGCGAGGAAGGGAGAGTGGGCCACGATGTAATCGGCCATACGCACGAGTGTTATTCAGGTACGTAGGACACACCTGTCAGTTGACATACATACTAGTGTTATTCAGGTAGATAAGACCCACCTGTCAGTTACCGAACACACCAATGTTATTCAGGTGGGTAAGACACACCTGCCAGTTGCCGTACACACTAGTGTTATTCAGGTAGGTAAGACCCACCTGCCAGTTGCCGAAGATCTCGTTCCTGTTGAGCATCAGCACCCTGAAGTCGGTGATGAGGAACACGAGCCGCCGGTCTAGCCGGCAGATGGCGTGCGCCACGTACGCGTCAGTGGTGGCGTAGCGGCCCTTCTCCAGCTCCTGCGGGGGTCGGCGCTGGTGACACCGCCGCGCACCACGTCTACCGCAACAGTCAGATGTGGTGCCGGAGCAGACGTGTCCTCAGAGCTCAGGGTGGAATGGTGCACCACAAGAGTCGGCGCGCTATATGAGCCCAGCCGACTGCTTCATCGAAGATCCACCAAGATCTGGGATACAGCATTTATTCTGATCGAGAACCGGCAGTACACTACATGATTCAGGACCTTCCGTTAGCTTTGCCCAGATATTCTACGAGATTAAAATCCGGCTGACAAGGATGATTGCGTTGGAAATAAGAGATCGACGAATGAAGATGGTAAATAGAAGATGAAAGGAAGCTCGCATGTGTTGCACTGAATATATTTATACATTGAAGATGCAATGGGGTTATTTTTAACTTAACAAACATCCAGAACAGAGGATGAAAGTTTTTATATTCACCAGAAACAAAATTTACACGTAATGCTTCCAACTTGGTAAATTGGCTGACGTAACACTCACAGAACCAAGCTTCACTGCCACCTGAAGTAGTATGCATAGTTCACTGCATACTTGTTGGACGCCCAATGGAAATGCTAACTTTACTATTGTATCTTTCAAGACGTAGGATCGATAATGGTTCCACTTAATTATATTAGAGGATCCAGGTCATGAGTGACAGCTAATGAAAATTATCTCTAAGGTCTTAAGCCGCTATGTTTCTGAATCAAAGAGCAAAGCCTCGGTTTGTCGAACCATTTTGTCGTTCAGCATAATACAAACTACGTCGTGGTGGTGACCCTTGAAAGACTTATCCACTTATAAGGTCCAAGGGCATAGCTGCTTTAATCAATGCAATCGGAGGAGCGCATGTTTCTGGAAAATAACAAACGTCAGTGCAAGAACAAGTATACTGCACCTCATGTGATGAATGCTGGTCTACACCTTCGGATAACAATCATCCTTGTTTGGACAGTTGTTCCTTTACCAACAAAGTGCCACTGACCCGTAGCATCTTGGCTCCCTCAGCCTCGTGCCGGACGTACGGCCGGATGATTTTGTCCGCCTGGAAGTGTCTCGGCGGCCTCAGGTGTACCACCTCGTCCTGATCCATAGTCCTGCGGCGGCTGGGAGCGTCAGCGAGCGGACACACACGGAGACACACACACACACATCCCAACCGAGGACCGACACCTACACAGCCATCAGGCAGGCGATCGACACACGAACGCGCTCATACACAAGACTGAGAATTGACCCACACGGACATACAATCATAAAACGGACAAACTCACTAATAGGTAATTGGTTACCAAGACACAATTACAGAAAAGCTCACGTCAGACTGAATCTAGACAAGTGAACCTGATTGGGGACCGATAAATACGGCCACAGCCACAAGGACCGATACGCATGGGTACTGCAGACCGACAAACGCACATGAATCACAGTATGTGCCGATACACCGATACTCACATGTACGCAAATTATCATGCACGCACTCACATGCCTTACTGATGATTGACACCCTCCCCATCACTCGATTGAGGACCACTACATAAACACCTGACTGAGCACCGACACACATGCCTGACTGAGAAAAGACACACACACACACACACACGTACTAGACCGAGGACTGAGACACATACTAGACTGATGAACGACTCACACCGGACTGAGAACTGATACACACATACACACATACCAGACTGAGGACCGGCACACATACCGAGCTGAGGTCCAACACGCACACACACGTACGATATTGAGTTCCGACACACACGCACGCACAAGATGGAGGACCACGACACACACAAACACACTCACGTGCCAGACCGAGGACCGAGACACATACTGAGGACCGACACACATACCGGACTGAGGATCGGCTAGTATCTAATTGAGGACCGACGCAAACAGATTCCGGACTGAGATACCACAGTCGACTGGTAACGCTGATGAATCGAACAGCACACATGGACCGAACATGAACGGCCAGCGCGAGACGAACATACGCTGTACAAACAAATAGTATGGAACACTCACACCGGAGCAGTCCGCATACAAGTCATACACAAACATAATGCACCATACCATCAATCATATCAATATAATAACACCAGATGGTCATGCATCACATCTAATCGATTCCCTGCCAGGGACAAAGAAACTTCAGATGATCATCACACACGTAACCATGACATACTTTCCAACACCTGTACCCATAACGAACCAACGAACGTGCACCTCCACCACTTGTATGACCAAATGACAGTCTTCCAATCAAATTTCAGCAGGCGAAATTCTCAAAACAAAATGGTAATCACACGAATACTGCAGTCAAACAAAAGGAAATCATCACTAGACCACCCTAGGTGTCATCCGTAACTACCCGTCTCCATTTGGGCAATTCTGTGCCCGAAGTCTAAATGCCCATCTGCAAACACACCAAGGTTACATTCCAAAAATATGGGCAACAATAGGGTCATTTTGTCGAGCACAAAGGAGAACCCTGCATCTGGAGTATGGAGAGGTAAAAAAGGACATAATCCACAGGTGTTGCTTTTCAGGCAGTACTTGGACAAATGAACGGTTTGCAGGACACAAATAGCGTGATCGGGTACCCGAGGATAGTTTTCAGAATGGATATCATGAGTGCATCAGATCGAGTCCCATGCCCGAGGATTGGGCCTTCAAAACACGTTGAAATCCACACAGAACAAGACTGAAATGTAAGTAACCTGTTCAGCTTTTTTACGAACTTAATATCCGTCTGCTTTCGCCAACTGAAAGAAAAGCAAAACATGGCCAACACTTGACATTACCGCAGGTGCCAGCCTTGCACAAGCACCTCCCAACTTTATGCAACGAGGTATAGCACTACCTCGATATGACACTACAGATGTTCCAGCTTCTGTGATAGTACACTACATCGTGCATACGAAGAAAATATATTATTATCTGGTCGCAATAGTAATATTATCTTGTCACTAGAACAACGAACGATATTGCGGACAAGACTCAAAGACCCAGATGTCAACTATCACGCTTGACTCTCACCAGCCTTTCTGAATGACGAATGATGAACGCTGGCATCAGGCAGGCCAATCGTGGACAGACACGTCACCACACATGGATTACAGCACAGCTTATAGACGCAGCTACTACCAGCTGCTGATGGCATGGCCGCCACCTACCGTTTCACGGCGTCGAATGAGCCGCTGGCGAAGTCCACCACTCCGGACGTCGGCCGAGTGAACAGGCCCACCATGCCCTTCCCTATGCCCTTGACGAAGCCCAGGGCTCCCTCCTCTTGGGCGCCTTCTATCGGCTTCTTGACAACACCAGTCACACCGTCCACCACGCCCTGCCAAACCACAGCTCGCCGTCAGAACCAGAGACGCTGCTTCTGCACGGCTCGAGGTACGGTACAAGGTACGGTATGGTACGACACGATGCGGTACGACACGATACGGTACGACACAATAGGTGCAGACGAGACCCACCATGAGTGGTAGGGTGGAGTGATTTCCCACAAAAAATGGTGTTAAAGTCTTAAAACTTGCATTTTGTTCTAAAAAGACGATCTGCAAAGTTTTAGAGCAATCTGAGGCCGGGAAGCCGCCGCGCCTCAGGGCTTTCTGAGGCCGAAATGACGTTTTTCTACCAACTTGCGGGATCAAGCCCGATTTCAGGAATTTAAATCATTAGATGGCAAATAAATATTTATTTCATTGCATTGTGCAGTCTTTCATCCACCGCTGTGCTAATTTTCACTTCCCTAACTTGAAAATTGTGCCTGCCATGACGCAGAGTTCTGGAAGATGTGACGCCCGCAGCGCCACCACTGCCCTCTATCGGCAGAAGTATGAACTGCGACCATTGACCGCTCATTCCGCAATATAAGTATCTTTCTTGATCAACTGGGGGGCAGGTAGGTGGCGGATTTGAGACAGTGCACAATGTGCTGACTTCTTATGCACACAGCGCTATTTTATTACGATTCCAGCGACTTCTATACACGATTGGAGCGTAGCCACATCCGGCTTTGGCATATTGTGACCTACCTTTCAGCCTCCAAGCTCACAATGTTTACCTGGGATACCCTGCTAGCATGTTTTCTTGGCTGCATGTGAATTGTTACTGCAGATATTTGAATTTAATTCATTTACTTTGGCGGAAACACTGACAATCGCACACCTTACTGGGTGGGTACTCGGTCGCACGACTAACGCATACCGCTCAAATTTAGCAGTACTGGCGATGATTTTATATGCTCCGACCGTCGATTGTCCACCAAATGTTGCATTTACTCACCATCATCACCACCGTCATGAGTAAATAATTGCTTTGTAAGTTACCCCACCGGCGGCCATGGCCGGGGTAACTTGACCATGGCCGGGCTGGCCGAGGCATATTCTCCAACCATGATCATGGTTGGAACCGAAAATAAGAATCAACGAGGGCGTGTGTCGCACGCGGAATTTCCAATACAGTTATGCACCCTGAACTTCCTGTTATAGCACACAAAAAAACGTTTGCGATACATTTTTATCCAATGGCGAGGGATGAATTTTGAAACTTACCAGTTGACTAACCAGTTTTTGCCTCTTTTCCAGACTAGTGAACCTATCAGATTTCGAGTATGAAAGTAAAAAAGGTTAAGGGAAGTTCACTCCGATCGAAGACGGCTCACTTTGCGTTGGGCCATCCCTGCGAACTGCCGAAGAACCAACTGGCACTTCAGATTCATGTATATAACTTCTACAGTTGGTTGGCTATTGGAATTTAGGGGCGCGTCGACTGCGTTGGGCATGCAGCGCCTATAACATCGTCAGTGAAACATTGCAATGCAAGCAGCATCATCAGTGAAACAGTGAAATGGAAGCAACATCAGTGAAACGGTGAAACAGAAAGAGCAAGTGCAAGCAAACATCACCAGTGGAACAGTGAAACGAGAGTAACATCAGTGAAACCGATAGAGCAAGCGCAAGCAAACATCAGTGGAACAGTGAAATGGAAGTACTATCAGGGAAACGGTGAAACAGAAAGAGCAAGCGCAAGCAAACATCAGTGGAACAGTGAAACGGGAGTAACATCAGTGAAACAGTGAAACCGGAAGAGCAAGTACAAGCAAACATCAGTGAAACAGTGAAACGGGAGTATCATCAGTGAAACAGCGAAACAGTAAGAGCAAGCGAAGGTCATTTAGAGCGACATGTCAAGGTTCCGAGCGTATAGTGTTACATGTCAGTGAGGTGTGTAAATCGCTCTAAATTTGACATCCGAGAGAAAGCGAAACAGCTGTCCTGAAGTTACAACGCGTGAGTGGTCACTCAGGAGTTCGCGGAGTGACGGCGGCTGCACGACTCCAAGAAGATATAACTTCTACAGACTACAGTCTAACAAACTTCTGGCTGTTGACAACCATGCAGCGGGCGAAAGGCAAATCGCCACGAGCGTTGCCAAGGACGTTGTATACCTTTGGGGGAAAGAAGCGTCCCTGTTAAATCGTTTCAGTCGATTGTCCGGGGTGTCCTGATGATTGTGAAGAAAAGAAAGGATCTAACAAGGACCCCAACAAAGAAACGCGCTGGCGCGAACAAAACGATTCTCCTCCATGATCTGTTTGACATCTGCGCGTGCAGTTGTCCTTCGAGAAATGCCTGCAGCTGCCCCAGCGAGAACAAGGTTCCATACCGCGAGTGGAATTTCTTACAAGACCAGCGAGGTGAGAGGAAGCGAGGCATCGGTGGCATTGACATGAATACTTTCAATGCATTGGAGAGGAGGCGAAGAGATCAGAACCGTCTGCGGCCTGACCCGGCTTTCCTTCAGACGGACGCCAACGACTCGGAGCCTGGTCCCTCGGATCTGACCGAGCACAGCACGGGACCCGAGCCCGAAAGCATGGACGATGGAAGCAATGGTGACGATGCATATGACACAGGGAGTGTCCACGAACCAACAGAGACTAGGGCTCCGTACAATATAATGCCTCTGGAAAATTTCGCTAAGGAGTGTGACCGGTACATCGAGGCCACTGACAGGATTGCAGCGGCCCTTGGCACCGCTCTCTTGAAGGACCTTGGCCTCATCACTGAGAACGACACGAGGCACGTCATCACACGAGATAAAGTGATAAGAGCCAGACAAAGGGCACAGGAGAAAGAAAAACGAAAGCTAAAGGAGGGCATGGGCGGTAAGATGCAGTGCATGGGATTCGATGGGAGACAGGATATCACATAGATACGAGAGAAAACAAATGAGTAAGACGTACGGCTTACGGGAAAGGAGAAGCACCTGTTATTGTTTAGCGAGCCAGGTGGAACCTACATAGCTCACAGAACACTGACATCAGAAAATAGTGCATCAATTGCTGGCAAGGCTTCAGAAGTCATTCGGGAGTGCGACTCAGAAGAATCACTGCAGGCAGTACTGGTCGATGGCACTGCCGTCAACACAGGCCGCGAAAACGGTGCACTCACGAGGATGGAGCGCCAGCTTGGCCGTAGCGTCCAGTGGCTCATCTGCCTTCTTCATGGCAACGTACTTCCGATGAGGTATGTGCTGCTTGTTTTTATAATAAAACAAGAATTTACTGAAATACTTCGCCACTATCCACCTGATCCTTACAAATTACATGACATACAATAATATACTGCGTCATCTGCATATCTATCTAGAATCATGGCAATTTGTGAGTCCGTAGTACAACCCAAACACTTGCCATGCCATTGGCCCACTCAGAGCCTGATAAATGTCTATCCAATTCCTTCCTTGTCCCAATCCCATTCTGTCTTGGGTTTTTTCACAGGCTTGTGTTCGTGGAGCTGGATGGAGGCCACGGTACCAGTGGGCCGAAGTCCTTCAAGGCCCCACTGGAACAAGCTATAGCTGGTAACATTCACCGCCAGCCGGGGGTGGACTTCCGTCCCATCCCATTCAACGCGCCTGACATCGCGGAGCAGGTTGTCGCAGACCTGTCTGCTAATCAGCGCATTCTTCTCCGGTACTGCCGAGCCGTCGCCACCGGCGTTGTCGGTGCTGAGCTGGCACGCGCCAGGCCGGGTCCGCTTAACCACGCGCGGTGGCTAACTCTCGGCATCAGAGTACTCGTACCGTACACGAGATGTGCGTCGCCAACCCCGGCTCTGACAAAGATGACAGAGTTTGTCCAGCAGGCGTATGCCTCTATGTGGTTCGACATCAAAGCGCGCCCACTCTTCACGCAAGGAGTCGTGCATTTCTTCAGAACGATGAGACTTATTCAGACACAGACACCTGAAGTGCAGACAGTGGCGAAACGTTCAGTGGAACGAAACGCGTGGTTCGCCGCCCCGGAGAACCTAATCGCGGCCATGGTTGTCGACGCTGAGAGGTCGATCCGGGAGAGGGGGGGATCAAACTGATCATAAAATCACTCCACCATAATAAGTAGTCCCCGGCCGCTCTCAGCGACGCCGCTGGCGAAGTATGCCATGGCTCAAGGTACAGTACAAGGTACGGTACGGTACGACACGATACGGTACGACACAACAGGCACAGACGAGACCCACCATGAGCAGTCCGCGGCCGCTCTCAGCGATGCCGCTGGTGAAGTCTGCCGGACGTCTGTTGAGTGCTTCACGCCGCTTCTGCTGGTAATCCTGGTCCAGAGTCAGAGCTGCAATGCCCTTCCCTGTGAACAATAGATAGACGTCTGACCACGCCGTCCAGTCGCCAGGCCCCGCGCATCGCATGGATATGAAATATACGGATCCCAGTGATACATAAGTGCTCAATGCCTATAATAGTTTTTTTTCGGAGAGGGGTCTTCTACCCCAAGTTTCTGTAATAATGAGAATGGGGCAGACAGGGGTCTAGTAAGATTACCCGTATTGCACAAGACAGATAGACTAAAGTATACTCAATGTGACCGCAATGCAAGAAACACATCTGTTTCTACACTAAACCGAGCTTATTGCGTGGAACCCTGGCCCCACCACCGGATCCACGAATTCCAGTTCAACGACAGAATTTAGACCGAAAGCTTAACGTGCCGTCGATGCACCGACAAGGCCGCCCGGTAGCTCGTCCCCGGCCTTATCGGGCTAGTCGCCGACTGACCCTCCCAGCTGGGAGCTAAATGGGAGCGCGTGAAGCGACTCGAATCCTGTGTTGCCAGGACCGGGGAGACCAGTGAGGCCAGCGCTCTGACCAACTGAGCAACAGGGGCGGCCATTTGGTACACATTTGGTACACATTTCATAACACACTCTGTGTACCCCGCAGAGGATAAACAATCGAGTTCCGGTGATTCAGGAGACTGGTACACACCTAGAGTTCCGGTAACGCGGGAAATTGACATGCACAGAGTTCCGGTGATGCGGGAGATTAGCACACACCTAGAGTTCCAGTGATGCCAGTGATTGGTACACACCTGGAGTTCCGGTAACGCGGGAGATTGGTACACACCTAGCGTTCCGGTGATTGGTACACACCTAGAGTTCCGGTGATTGGTACACACCTAGAGTTCCGGTGATTGGTACACACCTAGAGTTCCGGTGATTGGTACACACCTAGAGTTCCGGTGATTGGTACACACCTAGAGTTCCGGTGATTGGTACACACCTGGAGTTCCGGTGATTGGTACAGACCTAGAGTTCCGGTGATGCGGGAGACGGCTCCGGCAGTGCCGCCGACAGCATGACTGAAGAGACTGGTCACACCCAGCGCCAGACCTTCGGCGAACTCTCCAGGGCCCTGGATCGCACCCTGTGCGGCACACAAGAGGTCACACTTCCCATCGCTGACCAGGATCCTACAGACCCGCAGCACTAGATTATCAGCACCCGTCTGGGCCCTCAGAGTTAGATCACCGTAACTCCCCACGGCGAACTGGCCACGGGCTGTGACACGATCACATTTCGTACCACACTCTGTGCACGCTGCGCAAAACAATCGAGATTGGTGGTGTGAATGATGGTTACATGAAAAGTGAATCGAGAGCCTCAAGCACAAGATGACTTGTATACCGATATAGAGATGCTGAATTCAAATATCAGGTTTATTAATTGACAGGACTGTTTTCGTGCTTCCTGAGTTGGTCTGATTTCCAATAAAGATCTTTGTAAATAGGAGTGGAAGAAGAAACCTAAATTGCATTTTCAGAATCCTTGTTTACCGGGGCGTACTAACTGGCATAGTTAAGCATAGTTCTACGTCAGAAATGTTTCCACAAAATGGTCTGGACCACGTCATTGTGACTGGCAGCCAGGGACAACTAGTGGGGAGGCTAGATAATCAGGCCCTGCATTAACGAAAATCAATGAAGCATCTTCCCTTTCGCCCAGCAGTAGGAAGTGGGACACTGAAAACGCTGCTTCACATTCGTGATTCCATCAGCACATTCACATCCGTGTTCGATCTTCATAACATCCCCTCCGCAGATGTTCGGCCCCGCCCGTACTCACCCCTCATATTATCCAACATCAACACTTTTCCCTTACACAAACACAATTCAACCGTCACACATTTGGTAGAATCTAAGCTCGAGACGTGTGACGATTATCCAGCCAGGGCGTCATCCTCTGCGAATGGACGGCTTCGGCCTCCACCACCTGAGCTCTGAATTGTCACAGTGGCTAGGTGGCGAGAGCCCATTTGTGGCGGATACCTCCCACCTAATTTTCGGTCTCCACTGTGAGCTGCCAGCATTTTGTTAGTCAGCTATTTGGACTTTAGGGCGCACCGACCATGTTGATCCCATAGCGCCCATCTGTCAGCATTTTCAGCACGGACGTGCCCGCCAGATCCGCCCTGCTGTACCGGGCCGCGGCAGGCCGGCACTGACCTGGACGGGCTCGTAGAAGAGGTCCGACACGCCATCGGTGAGGCCCACCACCAGACCGAACGGGTTGCCGATCACGTCCAGGCCCAGCACCAGCACGTACAGCTGCTTGACGGCCTGGCCGGCGTAGTGGGTCACCACCTCGGAGGTCAGTTCCGACTGCGAGAGGAACTGGTGCTCCCGCTGGAAGTAGGCCAGCCTGCCGACAGAGCCGACCGAGACAGCCGTCAGCGCGACAACTGCCACACGAGCTGACGTGGCCACTGCAGGCAGAGCCGGCTCTGGCGACCAGACAAATGTCACAACAAACGGACAAACACACAGGCAGACCAAGGAACAGAATTACGCAACCACGTGCACACCCGGTAACACAAGTAGTGCAAGGAAAATGTTCCCGTTTAACCAACAGCTACTATTAATTGCGACGAGGTAAGTGCGATGTGTGAGATAAGTAAAGGTGAGAAATAACATACTCCGAGGTAAACAGTTATTTTATATTCCCTGGTGTGTCAGAGCATTTTTGGGTTCGTGAAGTGTTCCGTATGACGTCAAGACAGACGCTTGCCGAAGTATCCGACTGGAACCCACTTGAAGATGACGTCCTGGATCTCGGTGAGGGTGACACCGACGCTCTGTAGCAGGAGGTTGATGAAGCCCGACGTGATGGGCGGGCTGCCCTCCGAGCTGGAGCCGCCCGTCATCGAGAAGCTCACGTGGATCTGGGGGGATGAGTAGCCTAGTGGTAAGTTGTTCGTCTCACAATCGAAAGGTTGTGGGTTCGAGTCTCACCTGCCGCTACTCTTCGCCCGCGACCAATCGGCGTGAGAGATTGGCGACGCTACATGACTCAACGGTTGATGTGTCGTAAAACCAATAACCAACCAACGTGGATCTGAGGATTACGCCAGGTGTGACGCAGGGCAGACCTCGGAGCTTGAAGGATCAGATCAGCGGTAACGGAGGATCCCCAAAGTTCAAGGATTCTGATCAAAGAGGTCGAAGGGCTTGTCAGTGACCGCTAAGGGCTATAGCCTGCTGCTAACAAATCAATGCAGTGATGACGCTAGACTAGAGTCTATAATTGGAGTGAGAAGATGGAGATTAGTTTCAGGTATATGCCCACTAAGCCAGATTTACAAACATGCCATACTCGTGATCATTGATATATTATTACACTACTGGTATATTACCGATGACAATTAAAATGTGTGCAATCCTCGAGTTAACCACACAAGTCATAAAGCACATAAATAGATCAATTAGCGGCACGACATCGAACCGACCTTAAGTGGCGAGAAGTGCAGGAAGTCGAAGAAGTTGTGCTGCTCCTGCATGCTTCGGATGGCTACCCGTTGCTGGAGCTCTTCCATCGCTACCTCCATGTCACTCTCCACCAGCTCTTTCTGTCGACAGTCGACCCAGACGTGGAAATGAAAACGTAAAAATGCAGTCACTGCCAATGCAGCGAAACAGAAGCAAAATGCCACTGTTTTAAAACAATGCCAACGCGTCTGCAGTCTCTGGCTAGCGGAGCAGCATTTGCACTATTCATGTACAGTAGGACAATGCCGGTAGGCCGGGAATTCGCATCCAATAAGCCTTATCCGCTTATCGTGTCATTTTGCCATCAATTCCTCTTTCGTTTATATAAACAAACAAACTGAGCTACCGCACCGGTAGCTCAGTTGGTTAGAGCGCTGGCCCGCACTGGTCTTCCTTGTCTTGGTAACGCAGGGTTCGAGTCGCTTCGCGCGCTCGCATTTAGCCCCCGGCCGAGAGTGTCAGTTGGCAGCTGTCCCGATAAGGCCGGGGACGAGCTACCGGGCGGCCGTGTCGGTGCATTGGTGGCACGTTAAACTTTCGGTCTAAATTCTGCCGTTGAACTGGAGTTCATGGATCGGGTGGTGGGACCATGGTTCACGCAACAAGCTCTGCTTAGCAATAGAACCCTGGTTCCTAAAAGCCACCCAGCAACAACTCGGATTTTTGTATTTAAAAGGCTGTGGATTCTCTATTCAAAAACACCAAATGGTGTTTGCAAATGGCCTGTCCTAACTATATCTTTATGAGATCTATATATCTGGAGAACTACATTTCCCGAGACTTGAATTGGCTTGTTTCTCACCGTGCATGCCCCTTCTGTACCCGTTCACACGATCGCCGTTTGCCTGCTGGGTTCGTCCACACCTCACCGTATGCCTACTGAGGTCATCTACACCTCCCTGTGTGCCTGCTGAGTTCATCAACACCTCACCGTGTGCCTGCTGAGTTCATCTACACCTCCCTGTGTGCCTGCTGAGTTCATCAACACCTCACCGTGTGCCTGCTGAGTTCATCAACACCTCACCGTGTGCGAGCTGAGTTCATCAACACCTCACCGTGTGCCTGCTGAGTTCATCAACACCTCACCGTGTGCAGTGAGTTCGTCAACACCTCACCGTGTGCCTGCTGAGTTCATCAACACCTCACCGTGTGCCTACTTAGTTCGTCCACACCTCACCGTGTGCCTACTTAGTTTGTCCACACCTCATCATCTACTCTACCGTGTGCCTACTGAGTTTGTCCACACCTCACCGTGTGCCAGCTGAGTTCATCAACACCTCACCGTGTGCCTGCTGAGTTTGTCCACACCTCACCGTGTGCCTACTGAGTTTGTCCACACCTCACCGTGTGCCTGCTGAGTTTGTCCACGCTGAGAACGTCCATGAGGGCGCTGAGGAAGCCCTGATCCAGTTTGACGTGGAACTCCTGAATCAGCATCTTGCAGTACTTGTACTGTTTGATAATCGTGTGTTCGGCCAGGCGCTCCACTACCGACATCTCTACAAATGGCTTCGGCACTGCAACATGTGGGGTCGTGTCGGGTCAATACTGATCAGAGGTCACGACACTGATATGTCGAGTGGGGTCGATAAAACACTGAACGAAATATGCTAAATATCGGCGCCGAAACGAGTTACGGCAGAGTCAACACGGAACGAAGGTAGGGAAGGCTTGACTCAGAGTTCAGATGGAATCAATACCAATGTATTTATTGATTACTTACGCGTTGAACAAACCAGTAATAAGCAGTAGTGTGACATCCACATCAGAAATTTCCCCTGAATATGGATCTGTATAACGTAGCTGTGTCAAAGAACATTGGGCGCCAACAGAAAGCTAACCATGGCTGGTTATTGCCAATCCCCACCTGAGCCAAAATATCGATGATACTGTCAGCCGGTTGCCACTGAGAGGCACCCAAGTCATAAAAAGACCCGACCAACACACGAACACGGCTTCTGGTAGCCGCCCAGTGGTGGACGGCCAATCTACCAGCACAACACAACTACCGACAGCCGCCGCCGCCGCCGTCGCCCACCCGCCGGAGACACTCACCGCTGTCGGCGGCGATCGACTTGGGCGGCGGCACGGGCGCCAGCACCACGGGGAACACGCAGTCGCGCAGCTGGTTGTCCACCTGGATCCGGTTGAGCCGGGCGTGGATCTGCTGCTGGTGGGCAGAGGTGCGCAGCTGCAGCCACAGCCCGCTCTGGAAGGTGCGCCGCAAGTACCGCCGGTTGGGCGCCAGCAGCTGCATCGCTGAGAAGTCCACCTGGCGGCCCGGTCAGCCTGTCACCGCGGGTCATACCATACCCACCGGGTCAGGCGATCGCTAAGGGACGTTCCCATCTGGTCAGCCTGTCACCGAGGGTCGGACCGACTGAGTCAGGCTGTCATTGAGGGCCATACCCACCGGTTCAGGCGATCGCTAAGGGACGTTCCCATCGGGTCAGACTGTCACCGAGGGTCGGACCGACTGAGTCAGGCTGACATTGAGGTCCATACCCACCGGTTCAGGCTATCACTAAGGGACGTTCCCATCGGGTCAGGCTGTCACCGAGGGTCGTACCGACTGGGTCAGGCTGTCAATGAGGGCTATATCCACCCGGCCAGGGCTCCCATTCCGATAATAGGGTTGAGACAAAAAAGAAAGAAAGTGAGTGAGTGTTATAATCATAGACATACAATTTCGCAGTGAACGGTAACATGCAAATCTGAATAAGCACCGAACTCCTTGTAATAAGGTTGTTACGTTTGCCTGTCTGTCTTGTGCATTGAGTAGATACTCACCGTGGATGCAATTTGATAAGTCGGGAAACTGATAGGATGTTCAATGTTATCCAAATTCATTCCTCGAGGCGACAAATACTGAAACTTGCCTTCTTTATGTTCGTTTGATCGGGAAGACAAGCAACTAAGATCAACCCTAGCTTAGCGCCATTCTCAGGACAATACCGGGGTGGCATTGTCACACCTTGAGCCGTGAATCAACCCAGAGATCTCACGTCCGCAGGGATAGGGATACACCGAACATACTGGGAGGGTGCTTTCTCCTCTCAGGAGGGCGCCACTCACTCTCAAGGAGACGACTATTCCTCCGAGAGAACAGCCTTTAACCTGCAAATCCGTTAGGTAAGGGTGGGGATGGGGCACTCGACTCATTGAATGGGCGCCTTGCCCCGGTCCGAGGACGCCACTTCCCATGGGAGGGGAACATTCCCCGGTGACTCTCTCATCTCCGCTCATGTGAAGGTGTGCATTTCTCCAGGTAGGAACAGCCAAATGTTGGGCAGACGTTCCGTCCAGCCAGACTTGTTTGTTGTGTATTGTGTTTGTTGTTCAGTACTTGTTTACCAAACAGGTGCTGTGTCGCTCGGATGGAGAGGTAAATAATGAGTTTTTTTCTTCTCGTAGTTTTCACTCGCACTGCTCTTCTGTGCACATCTTTGGAGAATATGAAGAATGAAACCTTATATATTCAGCCGAAACGAGCAGTGAACTCATATTTGCAGCGTAAGACATCGACCACTTGATTTTCGCCAAATAATTTTGCCCTTT
Source organism: Imbricaverruca yamaguchii (assembly GCA_034440575.1). NCBI lineage: Eukaryota > Metazoa > Arthropoda > Thecostraca > Neoverrucidae > Imbricaverruca > Imbricaverruca yamaguchii. The sequence continues at coordinate 1,692,007 of JAOTOL010001645.1, read as the reverse complement.
ATAAAATACATTTGGGACATCGGTAATTACTTATTTTTAAAACACATAATTTCAGCACAACTTCGACAAAAAAATACACCACCCACGCATATCTGTTGCGGCACCATGTACCAGCCAGTGTGTTGCTAGCTAACAGCTGATCCCGACTTGCGGCAGCGTGAATGACGTCACATCATCGCCGGCTGAAACTCCTTTATTATGACGAGGGCAAAGTACGGAAGCTTCTGTTTCAACGTTATCATACATACGCGTGCCAAAAATTACCATCACTAGCCTTAACTAATCGTGGAGAATCGGCGCCGTCCGCGTGTTCGCACCTTCCTTTCCTGATCAGGGGTACCAACCCTGTTTTTTTTTGGTAACCGGTGAAGACGCGCTGTGTCACACCCTCCAGCCTGATGTTGCGTGGTAGCCGGGTGGCCAGGGACCGCTCACCTCCATCCTGTTGTCCAGAGTGACGCGCGCCGGCGGGTTGCCGCCGACGCGCACCTGGTTGACGAAGTTGAGGTGCGCGCGCTCCAGCAGGGCGCACTGCAGGCTGGTCATGCAGCGGAACCGCTTACCGTGAGCCTTCTGCGTCTCCCAGATCACCCCCGAGCTGGAGCACAGCACACCGACGTCAGACCGTCGCCGGGGTGGCATTGCCGCACCGTGACTCGTGAATCAACCCAGGGATCCAACGTCCGCGTACTGTGGTCGGGATGGCATTGCCGCACCGCGGCCAGTGAATCAGTCCAGACATCCAGAATCCCGCAGCCCACCGGCGAAACAGTGTGGGCGGCGCCATTAACCGTGAATGTGCATAAAGTGCGTCGTGAACCACCCAACACAAAAAGTCCAGAGATCTCGCATGCGCATATCGTGACCGGGGTGGCATTGTCATACTGTGACTCGTGAATCAACCCATAGACAACTACGTCCGCATACAACACCCAATACGCCGACAGACAGCAAAATATCCCACCAGCTTAATGAACGTACAGCTGACGTCATCAAGACACAGCCAGCTGTCTGCCGCCTCCGATACCCGACATAGTGGCATCCATCGGACGTGTCGAGTAGCACCCAAACGAAGACTAACCGATACCCGACACCGGCCCGGGCGTGTACCTGGGAGCACAAGACGGCCCGGGCACAGCCAAACTAGGAGCACTTCCAGTCGCCTCAGGACCGGGGTGAGTCAGAGCCGGACCCACATAGCCGCCCCAGGACCGGGTCAGGTCAGGACCAGACCCACCTGGTGATGCCCATGTACATGATGTCCGTCTGCGTGACGTTGTTGATCAGCGACAGACCGATGCCCTCGATCTCCACAGTCACCTCCTGGTCGAGTCGCTCCAGTTCCACTGCAACGCAGGCACCGTTACCAGACGAGACGGCGACACTGTGTCCAGCCATCGAGCGCAGCCGATCCTGTGATGTCGGGACAACTTGCGACCAGTCACTAGCATAGCCGGCTGTGCTACTCATCTGCTCTCCCAGAGAATGTACGTGCGCCGCCATATTTGTCGTGCCGACGGGTATGAGCGAGCCAGAAACGGTGGTTCGTACGCCATGTACCGTGCAGATCACGACGGCAGCCACCCGATTACCCCCGACCGAGCCTCAGGTGGACGCTACCCGGCCATCCACAGTCCCCCAACCATGCATTAGTTGGGGACTCGCCTAGACAGTCTAGGCGAGTCGTCCAATCGTACGCTAGGTGGGACTCGTCTGGCTTGTCTCAATCCCCAGTCGTACGCTAGGTGTGACTCGTCTGGCTAGTCTCAATCCCCAGTCGTACGCTAGGTGGGACTCGCCTGGCTTGTCCCCGCCTCCAATCCTACTTTAGGTGGGCCGAGCCCGCGTCCCCGGTCATACGTCACGTGGACGTCACCTGACTGCTCCCGACCCCAGTCCGTACCGGCGTCCTGCGCCTGCGTGGCCGCCGCCAGGTCGGCGGTGAACATCAGGGTGCGCTGCATGCCGTCCAGGAAGCTGACCCAGTAGAGGATAGAGCCGTCGTCGCCCTTGAACTCCTCGATGCCATCCTAAAGCAGACGGTGCTAGCTGAAGAAGCATTACCGGTTCAATACACCGGAGGACAGGCATCAGTGTCGGATCAACACTCCGGGGGAAAAGTATCAGGGCCAGATAAATACACCGGTAGACAGGCTCGGGACTGGATCAACAAACACCGGAGAGCAGGATCAAACATCAGGAAATAGGATAGTACCGGCATAAGGCACACACGCGTGACCGCGGATTAGCTGCAATGATCCATACAACACATGGCTCCACATCACCTCTGCCGGCGAATTATTATGCTCCACTCACCTTGACCAGGTCCTCCAGCCGGTCCTTGACCTTGCCGCAGGTCCAGCAGAGGGAGCGGTCCGAGGACGGCCGCTCCCATGTGTAGAGCCGAACCTCACCCGGCTTCAGTACGCTGCCGGCACAAGCAGTTGTCACACGCTGACACACGCTGGCACGTGGGCGGTGCGAACACGGCCGGCTGCCGACAGTTAGCCGGACACAACACGCGCAACAGGGGTGTCGTCGCCGGCAAAACTGGGCGGCCGAGCACAGAGACAGCAGGCGCCACACTCCACCACACTCGGCGCAGCACGAGAGCGGCGTAACAACTGTAGCGGGGGCCCACACACCACCACACTCGGCACAACCCGAGAGCGACGTAACAACTGTAGTAGGCGTCACACACCACCATACTCGGCGCAGCACGAGAGCGGCGTAACAACTGTAGTAGGCGCCACACATCACCATACTTGGCGCAGCACGAGAGCGGCGTAACAACTGTAGTAGGCGCCACACACCACCATACTCGGCGCAGCACGAGGGCGGCGTAACAACTGTAGCAGGCGCCACACATCACCATACTTGGCGCAGCACGAGACGGCCTAACAGCGTAGCAGGCGCTACTCCACCACCACATTCGGCGCAGCACGAGAGCGGCGTAACAACTGTAGCAGGCGCCACACACCACCATACTCGGCGCAACACGAGAGCGGCGTAACAACTGTAGCAGGCGCCACACACCACCATACTCGGCGCAACACGAGAGCGGCGTAACAACTGTAGCAGGCGCCACACCCCACCACACTAGGTACAACACGAGAGCGGCGTAACAGGCGCCACACCCCACCACACTCAGTGCAACACGAGAGCGGCGTAACAACTGTAACAGGAGCCACACCCCACCACACACAGTGCAACACGAGCGCGGCGTGACAACTGTAGCAGGCGCTACCGCCTCTGAACAACATGGTAGACGGATGGCGGCATCCCTGAAACGCCGCCTGTTGTCTCACGCTAACCGACCAAATTTATTTATGGAATTTATGGATGAAATGGTGCACATGTCGCGTCGGCAATTTGAGTAACATAGTTCGAATACCGGTTTACCGAGCATAGACAGGGCTGAGGTGAAGGGCGCATGACATGAAAAACGCAATTAAATCCCAAAGCGTTGGACACATGTCGGAAGCCAAACCTCCGCTCATGTGTGAAACTCAGGTCCCCGCACCATACTGAGCAGAAACACCGCGTAACGAACTCCAATACGGCACGACGACGTAACAATGCTCCCAAACTCACATACCGAAAACCACGCGCCGCATAAGCTGTGAAGGCGTGGTGCGTAAATGTGCCCACATTGACTGCGTGACACGTACGAGACTCATACATGGAGCGCTCACAGACGGATGAAGTCCAAGGTGACCGCGACCTTGCCACAGCGAACTCTGGACACCGAGTGGAGTGGGCAGAGGGCCCCAGTCTAGGGACGGCGGGTGCGGAGGGTTGAACTGAGAATGGACTGCCAACTCATCTGAGCAGTGGAACGACACCGCGAGCCCGTGCAGCGCGTCATCCATCAGCGCGGAGCTAGTGGCACACGGATCTGCTTGGTTGACTATAAGATCAAAGCCCTGCGGCCAATGTCAACCGTTTCGGGGGCAGATTCCGACTCATCTGACAGGTGGAATAATTGAGGATGGAGCGACCAGGATGCGTAAAGAAATGCAACAGGAAATTGGCAGTGTAAGAAGGATGTACTGTTCGACATATTGCGAGAAAACCCAACACGGCACCAAAGCTCCACACAGAAGTTCCACGCGACACTAAGAAGCCCGACAGAGCACCCCAGGTCGCAGGAACAGAGCGACACGAAGTATATAGAGCAACCCAGGTCAGAAGAATTGTGCTGCACGACGCCGACAGAGCATCCCAGGTCTCGAGAGTAGAGCGTCAGGGGGCAGGTAGAGCGAGTGAGGTAGAGACAGGGAGGTAGATAGAGATAGAGAGAGTGGTAGATAGAGGCAGGGGAGAGAGGGGCGGCAAAGAGAGAGGCAGAGGGTTGGAAAGAGAAGACAGAAGACGGGAGACAGGAGACAGGAGAGAGGAGACAGGAGAGAGGATAGGAGAGAGGAGAGAGGAAAGAATAGAGAGAAAGGAGAGGAGAAAGGAGAGGAGAAAGGAGAGGAGAAAGGAGAGGAGAAAGGAGAGGAGATGAGAGGAGAGAGGAGAGGAGAGAGGAGAGGGAGAGGAGAGGAGAGGAGAGAGGAGAGAAGAGAGAGGAAAGAGGAGATAGGAAAGAGGAGATAGGAAAGAGGAGCTAGGAGAGAGGAGCTAGGAGAGAGGAGAGGAGAGAGGAGAGGAGAGAGGATATAGGATAGAGGAGACAGGTGAGAGGAGACAGGAGAAGGAGAAGAGGAGAGAGGAAGGAGAGGGAGAGGAGAAGGAGAGGAGAAGGAGAGAGAGAGAGGAGAGGAGAGAGGAGAGAGGAGACAGGTGAGAGGAGACAGGGAGAGGAGACAGGAGACAGGAGAGATAAGAGGAGAAGGAGGAGAGGAGAGGGAGAGGAGAGAGAGGAAAGGAGAGAGAGAGGAGAGAGGAGACAGGTGAGAGGAGACAGGTGAGAGGAGACAGGAGAGAGGAGAGAGGAGAGAGGAGAGATGAGAGAGGAGATAGGAGAGAGGAGAGGAGAGGAGAGGATAGAGGAGAGAGGAGACAGGTGAGAGGAGACAGGAGACAGGAGACAGGAGAGGAAAGAGAGCACCCGAGATCAGAGTGATGCCAGATCAGCCATCAGCTCAGAGGAGACCAGAGCGACGTTACCAGACAGCCCGACAGTACCACACAGTACCGCAGTAGGGGGGGGGGGGGCATGAGTACCGCGCGTCCGGCTGGGCCGACTGCCGCAGGCGACTGATCTCTGTGCTGATCATCCAGGACGACTGGAGCGGCATCAGACGCTGGGACGACGACGACGACGACAACCTGCGCGACAGCCTCCTGCCGACGCCTGTCGGGGCGACCTCGTCGGCGTCGATGCTGAATAACGGCTCGTCTATGTCACCACAGCCCGGCCGAGCCGGCGGCGAAACACGGGGTCCAATGTGGTTCGGTCTGACCCTTCCCTGAGGTACACCATCGTACCGTACCAGTGGAGCGCCGCTGCTCCATTGTAACACGTGACCTATACATGCGGGATGCACATGCGACACACACACACACACACATACACACACATACACACACATACGTGTTACGTTCTCCACACAGATCCGGAGGTGCGCCGGTTGGGCGACACCAGACGTCCATAGCACATCACTCCACGCAACACCGCAACACTGCCGTCTCCAACGCGGCAGATCCTACAGCCGAGACCAACAGCTGGACCCGGACCCACCCAATCAGCATCAACACCGGTCTACAGGCTATTCCTTGCCGGCCGGCGGTCTGTCACCTCCACCTCTCCCGTCTCCAGCGTCTGCGAGTGAGCTGGGCCGCTCACCTGATCTGCTCCTGCTTCTTCTGTCGGTAGGTGACCTGGTGGTCGGTGGTGTGGTTCACCAGCCGCACGGTGGCCATGCCCTCCACGTAGTCGTCCAGAGTGATGATTGTCGACGCCTCATCCACCTGCACGCTCACGCTGATGCCGCCGTACTGCGGCAGTGGTACAGACAATGGTACCCAGGTACTGCGCCAGTGGTACAGACAGTGGCAACACCGTACTCCGGTAGTGGTACAGACAGTGGTACCACCGTACTGCGATAGTGGTACAGGCAGTGATACCTAGGTACTGTTGCAGTGGTGCAGACAGTGGTACCACCCGTACTGCGGCAGTGACACAGACAGTGGTACCGCTGTACTGCAGCAGGGGTACAGTGGTACCCAGGTACTGCGGCAGTGGTACACAGTAATACCGTCGTACTGCGGCAGTGGTACAGACAGTGGTACCGCTGTACTGCGGCAGTGGTATGCACAGTAGTACCGAGGCACTATGCCAGTGGCGCAGTGGTACCGCCATCTTGCGGCAGTGGTATAGACAGTGGTGCCATCGCATCGTCCACGTCCGCCGCACTGCAGCAGTGGCGCAGGCAGGGGTACAGTGGTATCGCCGTGCTGCGGCAGTGGTAGAGACAGTGGTGCCACCGTACTGCGGCGGGGACACGGTGATGGCACTATACTGTGTGGTGTGCGGAGCTACATATTCATCGATTAGTAATGGGGGTGTCACAATAGTGGCCGGATTGTGCCTACTAGCGACAAGTGGCACCACCGTACGAAGTAGCAAAGGTACTCGCTGGTTTAGACTCTCTGGCCCTAACATGTCCATGAGGGCACAGTGATACCGCTGTATTGAGAACTGACATCATTTTACACCGACCTTCATTGCACCGAACTACGCGTGATGTAGTGGAGCTTCAGCTCGAAAAAATTAACAGCTACTTGCTCTCTGCAGTGCAAGGCACACCGCCTGTAACTGGTCACGTACCACTAGTATATAAACTTGTGTCTAGTAGTAATCACCACGATATCCTGCCTTTTCTTTAATGGGGCTTTAGGGTGCACCAGCTGCATTGGCCATAGTGCACATACTCATGCATTTTTTTACCGTAACTGGTGTCATAGTGACTGGAATATTACCATATCTGGTGTGCTACCGTAAATCGGTGTGCCATTAGGCACGAGACGAGCTGCACAGTGCACAAACAAAGTGGTTCGCATTGTAAATGTCCCGAGTACCGGTCACTCGGCCTTGATGTACCTTGGCAAGGACTCAGAGGGGACCGTACTGTGCACGCATGGCCAGCCACACTCCCGAGGAACTACTCAGTTGGCCGGCAGACGCCGCTAAGTGAGCGTGGGCACTGTGTGATCGCTGTACTCACAGTGATATCGAGCGAGCAGATCAGCGAATCTTCATCACGTTTTGCTACAAACTTGAACATTTGTCCGCGGAAAATATTCGAATGATTACGAAGGCTTTCGGAAGTGATTCAATCAGTGAAGGCATGATAAAATTGTGGTACGGACGCTTTAAAGATCCGGGCTTGATCTGGACGACCATCAAGACTTGGACAAATACTTGCAAGTCCTGGATAAAGTCCACAGTTGCGACAGGGTGGCATCACGGCGAGTCAAAGTCGTGACCGAATGGCGCCCGAACATGCAGGTTTTGTGCACGTGTAGCTCCCACGACGGACCGAACCTGACGGCACAGCGCGTCAGCTACTCACCGCGTTGTTGAGGTACAGCAGACAGCGGTTGGTAGTCTTGTAGAAAAAGTAGGCCGTTTCCTCCACTGTGTCCACCACACGACAGCGCAGCTCTTTGTTGCGCTCCACGTGCCAGAACGGCGCACACGTACCTGCGCGTCAGCAGCAATGGGTTACAACAGACAAGCTTTTCTGCTCTCAGGGGCCCGAGGAACTGGGGCGGCGGTCAGAGCAGATGGGCCCTGCTACGCTCATGGGCCCGCGGGACTGGGACACGAGTCCGAACACACCGGCTATGCCTGTGGTACAGCGCAGCACAGTACTGATTGCCCGGTGTACTGACCGGCAGGAATAGTGATCCAGTCATTCTCGGGCGACGACTCATGCACCTGGATCGCGTACGGCGCATTGTTTGCCATCACCACGCTGGGCAGGAAGTACACCTGGCGCGTCAGACCCGACCGACTCAGCTGGATCTGAACACTGATCTGCCAACACAGAGCGGCATACCGTCACTATACCATCACTGGTCTGATGACTCAGACCGGCACACTGTCACTTGTCTGGCGACACAGAGTGGCATACCGTCACTGTACCATCACTGGTCTGATAACACAGAATGGTACACCGTCACTGGTCTGGCGACACAGAAGTAAACCGACACTATGCCATCACTGGTCTGGCGACTCAAACCGGCACACTATCACTTATATATATTATATATACGCTGTATATATATATATATATATATATATATATATATATATATATATATATATATATAATATAATATATTGCGCTTAGCTAACGCACACATGGTGGCAAATATATCACCGGATTACAAGTTGATTCACTCAACTATGCATTCATTAACTCGCTAAATTACTTAGGCATGCATGCATGCATGCACGCACGCACAAATATGCGCACTTATTCATTCTCTATCTCACTCTCTCTCTCTCATTTACTGGCACACTCGATCTCCTACGCTGCCAGTGAGACCACCATCCTGCCTGCTGCATCCGGACGTACGTTGAAATCGTAGCCGCGCTGCTGCGGCAGGAAAATGTTTCGGCGCAGGAATGCGGAGCGGTTGGTGGACGAGCCGGGCCGGGACGAGGCGGTGCGCACCGGCTCCAGTCGGGCCGCGCGGCCGCCGCCCCTGCGGCGACCGGAGCTGGCCACCCACCTGGAAGGACGCTGCTCCACCTTGTGGACCAGGGAAGGTGCCGCCAGGTGAGGTGAGTCATGTCAAGCCGGATCAGGTCAGGTCAGATCAGGTTAGATCAGATCAGGCTAGGTTAGCTAGCAGGATGATGCCACTAACTGAAGGGCTGAGAATGCTCGCACGCACGCACGCACGCACGCACGCACGCACGCACGCACGCACGCGCACACAATTGAGCGGCACCCGAGCCCGCTGAGATGGTCCGAGCCTGTAGCGGTGGCCAGAGCAGGCCACGACGAGGCAGTAGATCGACGATTCGGCGTCAGGCAGCGCCAGCACTCACCCCAAATTCCATGTTGTGCGTGGCGCAGGTGACCGTCCCACCGCTGCCAACCGTGTCCAGCGAGAACTTGTCCGACCACTCAGAGTCCTCCACCCGCGAACGGACGCCTTCTTCTTGGCGAAGAACGAGCTTGGCTTGAAGGAGAACATTATCGGAGACTCGTAGGTCTCCGGGTGGAAGATGAGGTTGGACGAGTCGCCCGCCGACTGCCGGAGCGGGGCGGGGGTCAGACCGAGAGTGGTGCAGCTGCGGTCAGGCCAGGGGTGATGGTGGCAGCGCCGGGTTGATATGGGGGTGACGGTGAGGGATGAGGATGGAGATTAGGTCGTGGTGACGGTTAGGTCGTGGTCAGTCAGGTCGGGGTAGCGGTCAAGTCGTGGTCACGATCAGGTCATGGTTACGACCAGGTCGTGTGGCGGTTAGGTCGAGGTCAAGGTCAGGTCAGGGTGGCGGTTAGGCCAGGATGCGGGGCGACGGAGTTCCCAGGTGGTTCAGTAAACGAGCCGCAAGCGTGGTAGTAAGCGATCACACGTCACCATTATACTTCGTTATTGCCGAAGCCACTTGAAGCAAAGCCCATGATTAGCAGCTGTGCATATAAAGCATGAGCATAGAGGTGAATTAAACAAAGCAACCAGGTAGAAACCTCTTGATGAACCTGACTAATAGCAAGCTTCGTAGAAAAGTGAAACCTCCATTCCATGTGGGGAAATTAAATGTCTGCGTCATGAGTTTATTGTTTCTGAAAATGAACGTCTTCGCTGAGCACACAAGTGCACCCGTATTGCAGTGATTGCCAGATTACTACTTTTTAGGGAGATAGTGGATTTAAACATGGATTGTCATGCGCATCATCATCAAGCTGTTTTACGTGCAACACTTGTGTCAGCGAGACAGCGAGAAGGGACGAAAAAGGTGACTGCAAAATGTATCGGCGGTGTAAGATAATCGTGGTCTCAACATAAAATATTTAGTAATGGCTGGGATACCGTATCGCGGATGCTAGTGTCAAACGGCATGTTTATTCCACGTAACTCTAACTTATATGGCTTCACAGTGGTAGGGGCAGCATTTAATGCACCAACCTTTCTTTTCCGAGCGTAAATCCAGAGTAAGTGTACCAGAAGAAAACAATATGAAGTTGGTGCGGCACAGAACGGCTGGAGTATTCAACATAGAAGCCCAGATTATCATCAGAGATCGCATAGATACCTTGGCAGTGTGGCGCCTGCCCGTTCGCACGAAGGCATTGCAGAAAGGTAACCTCCCACCGACTAACTTTCAACGACGACGGAAGTACCGCATAATCACATGCCATTTCTTCTTTAGTCATGCATTTGTTGCTGGTGCAAGATGCTCACCACATACGTGCTCAGGAATGATCAGAAAAGAGGAAACGTGACCCAATGAAGACGAGCAGCGTAAACCAGTGGCATGCAACTGGCTACCATGCCCTGCTGTAGAGACGACGATCCACATATCAGCCCCCTACACAGACAGTGCCGACGGGAGAGCACCAGTCACACGCAGTCTCCGCCTGCGCCTCAGTTCCTGTAACAACCGCCAGTCCCACCACCGAACAGAAACCGTGAGGGCACAACACCGAACACGCCGCGGCGGACCGCCACCCAAGGCAGCCGCTCCCGATACGGGAGCCACCACACGGCCTCCACTTACGTGACACTCATCAATGCAATTCTGAAACCAGCACACGGTACCGTCAGGCGGCGGCGGCGGCGGCTCGTACCACGGAGCTGTGGAGGGGGTGGCGGGCGGCGCTCTCCACCGGGGAGGACCACAACACAGCACGTCTAGCAACAGGTTACTTGGAAGCGCGGCCAGCAGCGCCTGGTACGGCCGCCACTTGAACAGCTGCAGCCCGACCTCCTGGCGCACACACGGCACGGACGGCCGCCGGTCAGACCCGGGTCGGACCCACACACAGCCGAGCAGCGGCCCAGGTCAGATCGCCACCGTCGTCGGCCGGTCAGACCCAGGTCGGACCCACACACAGCCGAGCAGCGGCCCAGGTCAGATCGCCACCGTCGTCGGCCGGTCAGACCCAGGTCGGACCCACACACAGCCGAGCAGCGGCCCAGGTCAGATCGCCACCGTCGTCGGCCGGTCAGACCCAGGTCGGACCCACACACAGCCGAGCAGCGGCCCAGGTCAGATCGCCACCGTCGTCGGCCGGTCAGACCCAGGTCGGACCGCACACAGCCGAGCAGCGGCCCAGGTCAGATCGCCACCGTCGTCGGCCGGTCAGACCCAGGTCAAGCCCGCAAACAGCCGCGTTCCCGCCCAGATGGGATCGCTACTGTCACTGAATCCTCACAGCATCCGTCCCTTCCACCCGAAAGGCAATCGCCCCCCGCATGGGGACCGCGCTGACCGTCTGCGTGTGTGTGGGGGAGGGGACGTGAAGCTCGCTGTGAGGATGTGGCGACAACGGCAGCCCTTGTCTATCGTGGCAGCAGCAGAGGTCCGTGCCCCACCCAGCAACACCACGGCACCGCCAACGGACGATGGTGGTTCACCTCGTACCGGCCCGTGTCCGTCGTCAGCTCGTCTGATCGGATGTTGCACGGATGCAGATGCTACTCTTCCCCCGTTTTGACATTGTCGCATGTGTTCAAATCGGAAACTTCGAAGATATGCAGAAACCTCACTTGATGGAAAGCCAGCTGCCTACCCAGAACACGTTTTACTGAACTGGACTACCGTTTGATGGACACCTAATTAATTAATATTTAGATAATATGCATTGAGTCGGAAAGCTCAATTTAAAACGCTACCAACATTTTTCACCAAGAAATACGAGTAGAAACTAATATGGCACTAACATTGCTCATGGATTACACCTTTGATGAATACACGGATCGAAATGCTGCCTGCTCTCTAAAGGCGTGCATATAACGCAGCTTGAATCGAACGCGGCGTTTCAGGATCACGGGCCAGCGAATCGGAATCGGAAGGTGAATCGGGGACCATTTGGCGACTTGTTCGCAAATGTAACTAATACAATATCTGCATCACGTTGTAAAGAGACACAACACAGCGATGTGGAAGCTGACACGCCGCTACATACATACATAGCAACCGCACGTCAGGATTTGTCTTAGCAGACTGCCAGCAAAACCTGCCAACAGACCCGACTAACATCCCAGTGTTGGAGTATCGGGTGTATCGCCAGTTGCATACGCATCGAGTCGAAGCATGTGCAAAACGAGCCAACCCGTGTCCCTATCGCACACTACACCGAACACCACCGACTACCCTCGTGTTAGCGACAGGTGTCTAGACCGTGCACTGTGCGCAGTCATAGCCCGGCCAGATGTGCAGGCGGGAAACCCCGACTGCCGGGGGACTGCGGTTGGATCCAGTGAGCCACACCACCGACGCGGCCGGCCCAGCTGTACAGGCGGGAAACCCCGACTGCCGAGGGGACTGCGGTTGGATCCAGTGAGCTACACCACCGACGTGGCCGGGCCAGCTGTACAGGTGGGAAACCCCGACTGCCGGGGACTGCGGTTGGATCCAGTGGGCCACACCACCGACGCGGCCGGCCCAGCTGTACAGGTGGGAAACCCAGACTGCCGGGGCTGCGGTTGGATCCAGTGAGCCAACCACCGACGTGGCCGGCCCAGCTGTAAGTGGAAACCCGACTGCCGGGGACTGCGGTTGGATCCAGTGAGCCACACCACCGACGCGGCCGGCCCAGCTGTACAGGCGGGAAACCCCGACTGCCGGGGGACTGCGGTTGGATCCAGTGAGCCACACCACCGACGCGGCCGGCCCAGCTGTACAGGCGGGAAACCCCGACTGCCGGGGGACTGCGGTTGGATCCAGTGAGCCACACCACCGACGTGGCCGGGCCAGCTGTACAGGTGGGAAACCCCGACTGCCGGGGGACTGCGGTTGGATCCAGTGAGCCACACCACCGACGTGGCCGGGCCAGCTGTACAGGTGGGAAACCCCGACAGCCGGGGGATTGCTGTTTGATCCAGTGGGCTACACCACCGACGTGGCCGGGCCAGCTGTGCAGGTGGGAACTGCCGGGGGATTGCGGTTTGGTCCAGTGGGCCACACCACCGACGCGACCGGACCAGGGTTGCACGCAGTTCGGCGCGACACTGTCTGATCCGGCGCCGGGTGGGCACACCGGCCAGCGGCTGATCCCACGTGGGCTCGCCTCGACTGCGATCCGAACACCTGGCAGACAGGCCGTGGTGGCGCCGGCAGAGCGGAGCACAGCGGGGTGGACGGAGCGGCGGAGAACTCAGTGGGGCAGATGGAGCGGACAGACCACGATGGGGCTGATGGAGCGATAGATGACAGTGGGACGGACGGAGCGATGGACAGATCACAGTGGGGTAGACTGAGCAGACGGTCGCACGAGACAGAGCACAGTGGGTTACCCAGCCCCGTGCAAGGGCACCATGGGCAGGGTGAAACCTACTTCCGTCAACAGTGAACACATCACTCGCTCCAGCTGCCAACTCATTGTTGGTTCCGTATTGCGCATGCGCTAGAAACTATTTAGCATACAGTAGCTTACAGGAAACATTCCGCTTTTCCATTAAAAATTAATGTGATGTCAATTAGCTCCACAGCTTAATATCACATCCATTAAATAATATATATCAAAGACAATTCAAAAGTGAATTTGTACCAACTATAGTTAAATTCCTAGGTATACTTCAGCTGAGGAATTAGCTCAATGGATGGAGTATCAATTACAGTACAGCTTAGAAGAATGAAGACTCCCAAACACTAGCGGACTCTGCATAAAAAAACGATGAATAGTGGTACGCATAGTTGTCTTATTGTACCTTCACAGCGAATGACACATGAAACAATCCAGTGCATCCGTTTGGCTTCAGCTGGCCCGGCTTCGCTCCCCCCCCCCCCCCAGCTAAACTTGCCGGTAATGGTCGGTGTCGCTCGCCAATCCATTACCACGTGCATGTGTGGGGGGGGGGGGGGCAGTGCACTGCGGCGGCCAGCAGAGCCGCACAGGCGCCGGCTGGGACCAGCTGGGGTGCTGACGGTGCCGTGCTCAGTACGATAAATCATTTTACAGGTGGCCGCAGACGACTGACGTCTCTGTCTAAAAAGTGCGACGCGGCGGGGCGCCAGCGTCACAGCCTCGGCGCCCCGCGGCACACTCAACAGCTCGCGATAGACGAACAGTGGCGCACTCAGGCACCATGTGTGTTTGTTTCCGGGACACAGCATGCACCTAGCTTGGCCCACTTGTCCGGTTCCCGCGCCCCGCCGTCCGTGTCTGGCGCGGGTACGACACTGTCCTCGGCACGACCCCGTGATGACGTCACACCGTACACGTGATCAGCGAGGAGATGCCGCAAAATGCAGATAAAAATGTTTCGGATCAGAATGGCAGAATATTCAGTGCAACTGGCATGCTGGCATTCCTAGTGACTGTCGTCGAAGCACTCGCTGCAGGCGAACAATAACTGGGCTAGACGTCGCTACCTGAACGGATTTTAGAGCACCTCGCTCTGCCTTCTTTGACTGAAGTTGTTTGCCAGAGAGCTGCAATTCGTTCGCAAGCGTTATACACCGGTTAGAACATAAGTGTCGCGCCGCTGAAAGTAGGTGGTCATTGCAAACAAAACATCACTTTACCGACGTACCGCGCGTGATCAGTTGAGAGAAACACGGGACCGACTATTCGGTGTTCTTCCTCGAATAGAATAGCAGGGCACCACAACATACCAAAAAGGTAATTTTATGTAAGATTATGACATATTCTCTCCCCATGACAGACTGAATTATATCCAACAGGTTAAACTTCATGCTCAAACTAGCTAAACAAATTGACATACATACCTCTTTACACAAATAAAACATCCAGGCATGTACGCACGGCAGTTGAAATGAAAGCAAACGAGGAAGAGACGATGCATGGGTCCTTCAAAGCCGTGGATACTCTATACCTGTGGTCAAAATTACTCACCAGCAAACAGTTCAACAGCAAAACGTGACGATCTTCCCAGCCTCTAAACTCGACACCATCGATCGCTTAGCTTCACCACGTCACAACACACGTCACGTCACGTCACGGCACTGCGACGGGTCTCGCCACAGCGCAGGCCGCCGCCACGCACCTTGTAAGTGAGCATTTTGCCGGTGCGGTTGATCATCCAGAAGGGCGCGTACAGCGCCATCAGTCGACTGCCGTTGACGGTGCGGGTGTGCATGCCCAGGCTGAGGTCGGCCTGGTAGTCGCCGTCGGCCGAGACGAACGTCCACACCGTCAGCTCGTCAGGCTCGGCCGCCAGCTGGCAGCTGCACGCCCAGCTCCGGTCCAGGTAGCTGGTTAGCTGCCGACAGACTACAGTCAGAGGACAGATGTCCTCAGCGGGCCAGTCCACACCCAGCCAGTCGTCCACAGTGACCGCTGTCCACAGCGGCCAGCTATCCACACCACAGTCAGCTGTCTGCAGCGGCCGCTGTCCACACCCACATAGACGTCACCCACGGCCAGATGTTACACATCGACAGCTGTCGCACGCCCAAAAAGCAGTCACACACAAACGCATCTGCCATATAATGGCAACCGTCACCCATAAACAGCTGTCGTATGCCCTGACAGCAGTCACCCAGCCACATAGCTGCCACACAATGGAAAACCGTCACTCACAGACGGCTGCCAGCATTAAACAGCTTACACACAGTCCCGAAAACTCGCGTCTATATGTGTTATTTCACCAGTCACCACAACGCAAATTTAATGCACAGATACGCATTACGTATCAAAACAGCGATGGAAGACAACAATATCTGCACTCAGTATCACCGGGAAATGCGAGCTCAGGCCTGATATCTACTGCCTGCGTACCTACCTCAGACCAGACGCGTGACCTGGTCCTGACCTGCCGCGTGGCCCGAGCCTGACCTGCAGCGCGACGTCGTCGCCGGTCTTGGCGGTGGGCATCTCGCACGTGCCGCCTGGCTCCAGAGTGATGGTCTCCAGGTCTCCCGGCCGCACGTAGGTCAGCGGCACCGGCAGCAGGTTGCTGAGCACGGCCGGCGGCCGCAGGTGGACGCGGTACGACCGGCTGGCCAGCGTCTTGGCCCGCGACGTCTCGAACAGCACCGGCTTCATCTCGCCGTGACACTGCCGCCGCGGCCAACCGTCAGTCAGCTGGCTGGTGCACAGTTGGTGCAGTGCAATAGTGCACTGTCAAATGGCGACCGCTAGTGTATCGGCACTGGTCCCTAGACCATGTGGGAGCATGGAGCACCCAGAATGTCAGCATCGGACACAAGCAGGCCGTCCTAATGCCCGAAACATAACGTAATACATGCCTGTACAACGGCAATGGGAAGAAAAACAAAACTATAAAAGGAGTGTGCAGCGGTGAGTGATGTGCAGCATCCAGGACCGCTTCAGACGGGGCATGAACAGAGGAGAGGCGAGGCGCCGTCATCCGCGAGCCGCGCTATTTAACTCTACTGAGAAGCACCACCGGCGGACACTGACCAGCATACAGAAGGGATGACCGGTCTGGCTGGTCCGGCTGCTGCACTGGAGGGTTGCGCTCAGGCGAGGCTTGTTCTGCAGCTCGCGCCACACGAACGGCGACACCGACACCGTGTACCTGCAACGGCAGCAGAGACACTGTATCTACAACGGTACCACCGACACCGTGTACCTGCAACGGCAGCAGAGACACTGTACCTACAACGGTAATACCGACACTGTGTATAGACAACAGCAGCACCGATACTGTACCTACAGCAGTGACACCGACACTTTGTACCTACAACGGTGACACCGACACGGTGTGCCTGCAACGGCAGCAGACACTGTACCTACAACGGCAACAGTGACACTGTATCTGTAACGGCAACAGCGACACTGCACAGACACCGGTAACACCGACGTGTACAGAGAACGGCAGCACAGACACTGTACCTGTACCGGCAGCAGCAACACTCTGAACCCACAACGGCAACACTGATACCGTGTACAGACAACAGCAACAAAGACACTATGTACCTGCAACGGTAACACCGACACTGTGTACAGACAACGGCAGCAGAGACACTACCTACAACGGGAACACCAACACTATGTTCGAACGGAGCAGCAGCAAGAATGCGCCTCCGGATACGACGCACACACCATCACCGACATGGCTGAGTTACGCCCGTACGGATAGACGAAGGTACATTTAGGTACACAAAAAAACTACCGCGTGCAGTTGGTCCACATTTTCCCATGGACTATGCCAGTACAAATGTGCGGATATGTGTAAAATGTGCAGAACTATAATGCACAGCTACGAGACGTGTGACATTACCAGTAACTGACATGCAGTGACGTGCGGTGAGATACCTGATGTGACTAGATGGCACAGTGGTGTACTCAGTGAAGTTCATTAAACAAAAACAGCCACGGCTCGACAATAGCGCGCATGTACGGCGGCACTGTTGCACACGGCAGTGAAGATCGATGTGCGGAGTTTCGCTACACCACTGCGAGCTCATACCACTGCAAGCCATTACCCATAACACCGCGAGTACAATGTGCAACCACACCACCGTTGTCGGTACATTGACACCATATATCATATCATGTCATACCATGCTATATCATGTGTCATACCGTACCATACCATACCATACCATACCACGCCATCATACAATCATGGTTGGAAACATGACCTTGCCATTAATTTTGCACTATCCCCTCGGGGGTGCTAAACAAAGGACTGCAAACATATCATTGTTTGTAAGCATGCACGAAACTGATTACGAAGTCCAAAAAGGGTGCTTTATGTAGAAACAGAAACAGCAATGTCCTCTCTAAACTATAGGACCAAAATGCTGTTCTCCAAAATCTACAATTCGAAATAATAAATCGAACTCTGCAAACCACACCACACCATAACATACAGCGCCATCCACACCGCAGTAATACATATGTCGTCCAACAGCCATTAAAGGTGGGCGACTCCACATGGCCTGCCAAGCGAAGACGTTGCAACAATACGAGAGAGGCAGGTGCACATGTTCCCAGAGTACCCGTCGTGCCGCCAAGCGGGTTATTTTGGAAGCAAGCATACACGAAGACGTTAAGGGAAGGTCTATATAATAAATTGATGTTTCGAAGACAGCAACTATAGTAGAAAGTACTACATTCGCACAGATACATATTGCATGCTATTTGTGCATGTACATTTGGTACCTAGAATGTGGCCATTGACTTCGTCACGGCACAACGTTGTAGGGTATATTCACAGTCGTGGGTGAGTTACTTCCATGCTTTGGCGTGACGCCAGATTCAAAAATACTGAGGGAGCAGGTTTGCATCAACCCCAATGGTGGCGGAACTCATGTCAGACACATCGCATTGCCATCACATTGTCCTAATGTCTGCACTTCCACTGCATTTGACGCGCAATGACAGAACGCAACGCATTTGACCCTCCCTCCCTCCCATTCTCGCCCCAAGCAACTCGCAAAATCAGCAATAAAGCCGACCATAAGCTCATAAATACAGCCGCCTGTGGATGGTTCGCTAGTTATTGCAGTGGACGCATCGATTGCGTCGGTCATGCAGCGCGCACCGCCTATGGTTGAGCCGCGGGCAACGACAGACATTGACGGTGGCCGGCCACTCGCTACTGACACGTGCGAACTCGGCGACCGGTCGGTATATTGAACACGGGAGGGATCTGAGGTGTCTGATCGTTGCTCGTCGCCCCATCGACTCGGTGCGCGCCTCAGTGCGTGCATCACTGCCACGCAGCATTGGTGGTGGGTTAGCAGGGTCACGACAGAACTTCTATTCGGCCGTGGACCGAGCGCAGGCCCGAGTCAGAAATATCGCTGGCACAAAATGAAATGTTATATCAATTTCGCACCGCACCCCATCGAGAGCTCGGGATTACTATTTGACGCACCACCACCAAAGGAATGTTGATATGTGGCCTGCTGGTGTTGCATGCCTATCGAGTACGAATAACTGGCGAAATACTAAAAACAAGACGAGTAATAATAACAGGAATAATACAAATAATAACAGGAATAATACTAATAATAACAGGAATAATACTAATAATAAAAATATAAATGTTACAACTACTAATAACAGTACCGTGAATATCAGCAGCGATAGTTACTGGGAGGCGTGCGCCCGAGCTCGAGACTCCGACAACGCCTCCACTGGAGAGCGGGTCAGGTCTAGATCTGAGTTGACCACTCGATCGCACACGTTGTATACCGGGCATACGCTTCGCTGCACCTCACGCGCTCTTTGTACACAACCCGTCTCTATTTTCCTGTTTAATATACGGATTGTTGGGCCTTACGAGCGCATGAACTGCCAGTGGTTACGATGTACTATATTGGATTATTCTGCGACGCATTAAACTGCTAGCTCATTTAGCGTCATCGACATTGCACGCCAATTTGTCGCAAATAGACTCCTCGGTAATCCCGCCGGCGCATATAAGGCGCCTATTACTCACAGACACATCGAGCTCATAAATTCGCGTGCCAGGTTACCTATGGTTAGCAGAAATGAGACAGTTACTTACAATTTAATTACAACGATGAGGATATACAAATAGCCTGCATACATGATTGTCTGCACGATGGAAAGCTGTGCAAGCGAAAATCAGAATTGCTGTGCCAAACGGTATTCAGCGGTCTCTTCGGTTGTAGTCCTAGCTATCCATGTAGCCCCTTTTAGCCAGACATCACTGACACGTTCGCACATGCACCTCGTCTCTGCAGTACTCAGACAGGTGCACACGTCATAATGTCTGCTCTGGCTTATAGGCGGGGCAAAGATGACTTTGAGGTCTTAGGCACTGTAACTTTGACGTAACCTCCATCGTCGGCTCAGTCATGACCCTTTGTGACCTGAAATTGGTCTCTATTCTGACCCTGCGGTAACTTCGGCATCACCACTCGCCATCACCGCAGAGCAGTCGCTGACGCCCCGCCCCGACACAGACTCCTGATTTCTATTCTGCCCCACACCAGTGCCACTCCTGCATAAGCTGACCACTGACCCCTCGACGCCGAAGAAGAGCTCGGCAGTGCTGGAGTAGACGGCCGACAAGGGCAGCGCCAGCAGTCCGCCGGGTGGCGCCACACCGACACACTGCAGCTCGTTGCCGCCGCTGTTCATGTAGTACACCTTGACGGGCACCGTCTGGTGGTTCTCCACCTGCGGGGTGGGAGGCGTTGTGTAGCGTACATTGACGGACGTCTGGTGGATCTCCGCCTGTAGATGGGAGGTGTTGTGTAGCATACCTTGACGGACGTCTGGCGGTTCTCCACCTGTGGGGTGGAAGGGGCCATGTGAAATAACTTGACTGGTGGATCTCTACCTGTGGGTGGGAGGTGCTGTGTAGCATACATTGACGGACAACGTCTGGTGGATTTCCACCTGTAGATGGGAGGTGTTGTGTAGCATACCTTGACGGACGTCTGGCGGTTCTCCACCTGCGGGGTGGGAGGGACCGTGTGAAATAACTTGACTGGTGGATCTCCACCTGTGGATGGGAGGGGTACGTAGCATACCTTGACGGGCACCGTCCACCAGCGGGGCGGGAGAGGTTGTGTAGTGTGCCTTGACGGGCACCGTCTGGTGGATCTCCACCTGTGGGTGGGAGGGGTTGTGTATCATACCTTGACGGACGTCTGGCGGTTCTCAACCTGTGAAGGGGACGTGCAATGCACCTTTGACGAACACCTGTGGGGTGGTCGGCCCACCTGCGGGGAGGGGCGAGGTCGGCAATTAGCAGGGCGTCTCGCCCCAATTTCAGTATGTTTCAGCTGTAGGGGTGATGCGACCGTCCTGAAACTGCACGTGGCACATCCTACGTGTCTACTCAGTAACATTAGATAGTCTCCAGCAAGGATAACTACTCACGCGCGCCCTCGTCGTACGGTTACACAATGCCGAACAGGGATCTGGATATTTTATCACCATCAGGACTCATACATACGCACTGATCTTGCTGCTGTACACAACAAAATAGGGACGGTTTACCCAGCACGTTTACCCAAATAAATGTCAAACGTTGTGCATTTTCGTATAATATCCAAGGGACGATTCCTGACGTGAATTTGTCTCCTAACTTATGCTCCGGTTTTGCATTCTTGCCGCACTCGGTCTCCGTAGATGTAATCCGTAAATCTAGCTCAGCAGTATACACCAACGCATCTTAACACTCACCTTGCCACATATGTCACCCCTGTCTGTGAGTTTTGGCGCGGTAAAGCCTTGGCAACTCCAAATCCGGAATTAGCTCCTACTAAATTTTAATGACTTCCAATCCGCTCAGATCTTGATGATCATTAAGTTCTCTCTGGACCATTTCTCAAGACTCAAGACACGGAGCCAGCGCTTTCTGCTACCACTCAGCTCAAGCTCCTTGACCTGCGGGCTGACTGCTTATAACACATATCTGGTCTGTCCAGATCATATCTGTCTGTATCATATCTGTCTGTCCCATCATGGTCATCTGGCCTGGCGCCCCAGATCGGTCATCTGGCCGGCTGACCTATCCCACCCGATGACCGGCTCCCGTCTGACTGATCTGGCCCGGCTCTGACCTGACCTGACCTGACCCAGCGCTGACCGACCTGCACACAGCTGCGCACGGTGACGATCTTGGAGTCGAAGTAGGCCTGTATGTCGACGATCAGTCCCCACGAGTCGGCGCCGTCGGTGCGGCGCCGCGGTACTCGGAAGTAGCGGCTCTCGGCCCGGGTCACCGGCACGTCGGCACTCCACCCGAGCGACGGCACCTGTCACAGAACCGTCACACAGACACCTGTCACAGAACAGTCACACAGACCTGTCACAGAACCGTCACACAGACACCTGTCACAGAACCGTCACACAGACACCTGTCACAGAACCGTCACACGGGGACCTGCCACACAGCTCCAGCCCAGCGACGGCACCTGTCACAGAACCGTCACACAGACACCTGTCACAGAACCGTCACACAGACACCTGTCACAGAACAGTCACACAGGTACCTGTCACAGAACCGTCACACAGACACCTGTCACAGAACCGTCACACAGGCACCTGTCACAGAACGTCCCTGTCCAGAACCGTCACACGGGGACCTGCCACACAGCTCCAGCCCAGCGACGGCACCTGCCACAGAACCGTCACACAGACACCTGTCACGCAATCGTCACACAGCTCCAGCCCAGCAACGGCACCTGTCACAACCGTCACACAGACACCTGTCACGCAATCGTCACACAACTCCAGCCCAGCGACGGCACCTGTCACAGAACCGCCACACAGCACCTGTCACACAGACACCTGTCACGCAATCGTCACACAGCTCCAGCCCAGCGACGTCACCTGTCACATAACCGTCGCACAGGAACCTGCCACAGAACCGTCATACCACAGGCATCTGCTACACGATTGTCATACGGCTACATCCCAAGGGTGACATTCGTTGCTCATACACACAGGCATTTGCCACATAATCGCCACACACGTCATGCAAACGCCACGCAGGCATGGTGGTAGTAGTGGCTATGATTTTACGACGCGCTCAGGAACTGAGACCACGTGGCGTCGCCCGCCTCTCACCCTGGTAGGAAGGGCGGGCACCGCGGGGAATCGAACCCCGTATGTCGGCCATGCCAGACGCCCAGCTTAACGACTGAGATACCCACGTCTTACCACGCAGACGCCTGTCACACAACAGTTACACAAGTACCTGTCACATAACGGTTACACACACAACTCTTCAAAATCGTCACTTGCTCATCGGTCACTGAAGTGCTATAAAGCCTCGTCAGGAACCTGTCACATTTCCCATGCCTTGTATGCCTGGTGTGCATTAAAATGTACTCCATGCATTTTCCATTTCATGTCCATACGTTTGCCTAAGACTGAATAGATTGTGTTGTGATACGACTGGGCTCACCAGGACCACCTCGAGGATGGCCTATGTGATGATGTGACACCACCCGGTACCTGGAGCCGCCTCTGCGCGCGGTCCGCCGCCGCGGGGCATGCTGACCGTTGCCCCGTGACCCGAGAGCTTAATAAATCAGTTGGTACCGGACCGCCGCCGAGTTTACTACAGCCTACACGGATAATTGCACGAATATCACACACACACATGCACCCACCACTTTACGGTCACGCAGCAACTTATGTCATACTCGTCGCACGCCACAGCAACGGACAGCACCAACCACACATACACGACCACGCCTGTAAGTCGAAGTTACCGTCAATGCGCATCAACTGTCACGCCGCCATCTCATTCGTCACAGATCCTGCTCAGAGGCTGGGTTGTGAACCCAGGAGATTACGGCAATACGGTGGCTGCCGTGCCAGTTTCGGCTGTGATACCGATCGGCACAATTTGGCGGGTGGCAGGCCACATCCAAAACTGTGCGTGGTTGTCATGTCGTTGCGACGATCAGATTTGCATGAAATTTCGACGTTTCCTTCTGGGGTTGAGTACAGGATAGAAACCACAATGATTTTGCGTGATTGTCATACGAATTTATATTTGGCGAACCCTTACTGGCTACAGGTTCATGATAAGAACTTGCGTTCCCAAGACTAGACTCAGGAACTTAAACTCTAGGTCAGAGTGAAACAAATTCTAACGAACAAGCGCCTGGACAAGTGTTCTCGAAGTAGAATGACGCCAACACCACAGCGGATTCATGCCCTTCATCAATTAATATGCATATCCCAGCATAAACTGGACTTCATCATACGTGCAAGGGCAATAACTCAAGTACGTGTTTGCTTACGTATGAATACGCAACGAACCGATGCATACTTGTTCTAGTACAAAATATCTGAATGCTGAGGCTGGGGCGGGGATGGCCAAGTGGTTAAGGTGTTGAGCTTTGGGTGCCAAGGGTCCCGAGCTCAACACTCGCACCACTCTGGACATCTGCCAATACCACGGCCCACCGGCGAAAGTGTGGACGGCGCCATTAGCCGTCATCGTGCATAAAGTGTGTCGAGAACCACCCAATAAAAATGAATGCCAACCCTGATGCCGCGAGTGGAACATCGGTGACATTTCGGGTACATCGACCGCTGCTCACCGCCCACTGTACGCCCACACGAACCATTTAACGGTCAATCCACTGAACAACAGTCAGCAGGCCACACGGTGGCCGGGCGACACACAGTGGCGGCGGCGGCGGCGGGTCTGAGCGGCGGCTAAGGTGGCCACGAGGCCAGTGGCTGGTCCCCACCACAGCCCGACCCGCCTGACCGCTCCCTCCCACGGCTGCCACACACACCCACCGACCTCAAGCACGGCTGTTGCCGAAGTCAGGTCCTGAAGAAAAAAGAAACAACTTCGCGAAGCCGGTAGCCGAAACTGGCTTCGTCCACATGCTTGACCTCTCCTGACCTTGACATGGACCGTGGGACCTCCATTAACTTTGGCGTAGACAGTGACACTCCCAATGGCCTCAGCATCGACCATGACGCGCGTCCCTCCTGACCTTGACATGAATGGTGGCGTCCGTGCTTGTCGAGGCACTCGGCAGGTCGTGGTTTATGAGCGGCACTTCTGCCCCGGGCTCCAGCACCACATCCTCCACTACTGAGCCGTGCACCTGTGCAGGAGGCAACACGACTTGATCTGACCAGACTGGTAGTGCAAACACCCACCCACCTCACGACTGTAGACAGTAACCATCCAATGTACAGCAGAATAATCAGCTGAATGACATTCTAAGAGTTCAACGGAACGATATCAGTTGAAGCATACGCAGTGTCTTCTATTGGCAAATCACGCCTGATCATGACACAACCAGCAGTACACCCAGAAATGAGCCAACGAAATGACATTTAAGCTTTCGGAAAGTAGTTACCGCACCAAGTAACCTCGGAGTGACCATAGCACATAACCTGAACCTGGAAATGGCCTGAAACCAAGATTTTGGTGGCTGTTGTGGCTGACCGCTGTGCCTCTATAGCTATGCTGTGGAGTTGGCTGACTGCACTATAACGGTCGTTAGTATTTTGTGGCTGTCGTGACTGTGCCATGGCTGTCGTGACTGTACTAGGGCTGTCGTGACCGTAAAATGGCTGTATTGAGTGTTCAATGGCTGTCGTGACTGTTCCGTGACTGTCATGACTGCGTCGAAGCTGTCGTGACCGCGCTGTGACTCTGCCGTGAGTGCAGTGACTTCGCTGTCACTATGCCGAGGCTGTCGTGATTGTTCCGTGACTGTTATGACTGCGTCGAGCTGTCGTGACCGCGCTGTGACTCTGCCGTGAGTGCAGTGACTTCGCTGTCACTGTGCCGGTGATGTCGTGAGCGTACCGACATCGCTGTGGCTATGCAGTGGCTGCCGTGATTGCACCACGAACGTTCCGTAACGGTGTCGTAACAGTGCCGTAACTGCCATGGCAGTACGGTGACTGTGCCGTCACTGACGTGACAGTGTCGTGGCTGTGCCATCACTGACGTGAGTGCCGTGACTGTGCCGCCACTGTCATAACTATGCTGTGACTGTAGTCACCGCCGTGAGTACCATGACAGTACCACGACAGTGACCGCGACTGACAGTGTAGCGGCCGCCGGTGACCACCACGGCCTTGTGGTCCAGCTGGTTGATTGCCGTGACCGTGACCGCGACTGACCGTGTAGCGGCCGCCGGTGACCACCACGGCCTTGTGGTCCAGCTGGTTGACCACCGTGACCGTGACCGCGACTGACCGTGTAGCGGCCGCCGGTGACCACCACGGCCTTATAGTCCAGCTGGTTGACCACCGTGACCGTGACCGCGACTGACCGTGTAGCGGCCGCCGGTGACCACCACGGCCTTATGGTCCAGCTGGTTGATTGCCGTGACCGTGACCGCGACTGACCGTGTAGCGGCCGCCGGTGACCACCACGGCCTTATGGTCCAGCTGGTTGATTGCCGTGACCGTGACCGCGACTGACCGTGTAGCGGCCGCCGGTGACCACCACGGCCTTGTGGGTGCCGTACCGTGACCAGACCGTTACCACCACGGCCTTATGGTCCAGCTGGTTGATTGCCGTGACCGTGACCGCGACTGACCGTGTAGCGGCCGCCGGTGACCACCACGGCCTTATGGTCCAGCTGGTTGCGGACCAGGTAGTTGGCGTCGGTCTGTCCGGCCGGCGGCGGCGTCAGCTCCAGCGCGCCGGCCAGCGACTGCTGCAGCTCCGTCAGCACGTCCAGACACGTCCTGGTCACGGTCAGCTCCAGCGGGTCCTGCCGACACGCCGGCTCAGACCACGGACCGGCACAGCCGGACGCCATCCGTCGACCACGACTGGTGGTGGTGAATTGGAGCTTAGGGGCGGGTCGACATCCAGGGTCATTTTGCGCCCATGACCACAACTAACCCGGGTCATGCCCGCTCCGTCCATTGTTCAAGACCAACTATGTTTTCCCGTAGATCTGCCACACTTTCTCCGCTCCGGTGTTCCTGAACTGCTTTGTTTACCCACCTAACAAACTTTATGCCCAACCGGATGTCCAGCGTTTCTTGTTACAAATAAGCGTTACTCATTCACGTTACACATGCATTGCAAAGGAAGATAAGCCTTCCTTTAGTTCATATGGCCAGCTCAGTCCAGTTCATCAACTTCAGCAAAGTAAAATAAGCCCCAGTCCAGGTCACAGGTGGTCGTGTCGGCCGTCACTTATGTCGCACGTTACGCACGTCACACGTCACTCACCTAGTAGTTTAGGGGCGCATCGACTGCAAAGGTCATATAGCACGTCACCCAGGCCACACGTCACTCACGTGGCACCCACCAACGCCACATGTCAGCCGTGCTGACGCGAGCCCCAGGCGTGCCCCCGACCCGCCGGCGGCGGTGAGCCCAGCCGCTGACGCTGCACAAACAACGGCCCCGAAGGTCGTCGCCAAAGCGCTACTTCCGTGACACATGCCGATGGGGCCGACACAGACGACAGGCCTCCTGGCCAATAAACCAGATCAGGTGACCGGATCAGAGGACGGGACCAGGGGACTAGGCCGTGAGACCGAACTGGAGAACTAGACCCATCAGGTCAGGTAACTAGAGCGGAAGGCCAGAGGGGCGGCGGCGACGGCAGCCCACCTTGGTGCTGATGCTGATACTCATCACGGGTGGCTGGAAGATGGGCACATCGTAGCCGTTGTCGGAGTTGACTGAGGCCGGGCTCAGCGGTGACGTCACGTTTGTCATGTCGTCGTTCTTCTCCACCTGCCGACGGCAGCCGGGCGTGTGTCAGCGCAGACCGGAGTGGTGGTCAGTCAGGACCGGAATGGTCAGTCAAGACCGGAGTGGTGGGCAATGGAGACCAAAGCAACGGTCAGCGGAACATTTTGTATTGCCCAAAAGATCCGTAGGGATTGATGGCAGACAGTCGATACGAACTGATGCAAGGAAACAACACAAGTGGTTTTTCAAGCCACCTTTTCCATAGTTATTGCTTGTGTCATGGGCGAATCTTTCCATTTGTCATGTAATTGGATTAAATGCAAGTGCATTTGCATATATATCAGCTCCAACCTTGGCAGCAGCACAAAATATTGACGCGTGACTACCAGGAACATTGAATTCAGTCATTGTAGATTTGACGAAATAGTTAGGTTCGCGTCCAATGGTCAAGCCATGGTGAGAACTACGGGAAGCCGCTTTTCTACCCTGACGTGCTGCTTGCAGTTTTGGTGTGACATGTGACATGGGCCACGTGATGTACACCGACTGTGCGGCACAACACGTGCCGTGACGTACGCCGACGGTGCGGCACAACACGTGCCGTGACGTACGCCGACGGTGCGGCACAACACGTGCCGTGACGTACGCCGACGGTGCGGCACAACACGTGCCGTGACGTACACCGACGGTGCGGCACAACACGTGCCGTGACGTACGCCGACGGTGCGGCACAACACGTGCCGTGACGTACGCCGACAGTGCGGCACAACACGTGCCGTGACGTACGCCGACGGTGCGGCACAACACGTGCCGTGACGTACGCCGACGGTGCGGCACAACACGTGCCGTGACGTACGCCGACGGTGCGGCACAAAGTGCCGTGACGTACACCGACGGTGCGGCACAACACGTGCCGTGACGTACGCCGACGGTGCGGCACAACACGTGCCGTGACGTACACCGACGGTGCGGCACAACACGTGCCGTGACGTACGCCGACGGTGCGGCACAACACGTGCCGTGACGTACGCCGACGGTGCGGCACAACACGTGCCGTGACGTACGCCGACGGTGCGGCACAACACGTGCCGTGACGTACACCGACGGTGCGGCACAGCACGTGCCGTGACGTACGCCACAGTGCACCCGTCGCTGACGGTGCGGCACAACACGTGCCGTGATGTACGCCGACGGTGCGGCACAACACGTGCCGTGACGTACACCGACGGTGCGGCACAGCACGTGCCGTGACGTACGCCGACAGTGCGGCACAACACGTGCCGTGACGTACGCTGACGGTGCGGCACAACACGTGCCGTGCGGTGTCCGCTGAGCACTGAGCGACATACGCCGCCCATGCGACGACAGCGTCCCTGTCTGGCCTCACCTTCATGTGCAGCTGCCACGGCGAGAACGACACCATGCCGGCATCGTGGCGCTCCACGCACTCGATGATCGGCTCCCAGGCGGCCAGCCGGCTGTTGTAGTAGCCCAGCTCCAGCGTCAGCGACGACTCCATCACCAGCTGCCGGCACGGACGGCCGTCACGGCACACACGCACCAACGGCTGACAGGCACATGGCAGGCGTCACGGCATATACGCACCAACGGCTGACAGACACACGGCAGGCGTCACGGCACACACGCACCAACGGCTGACAGACACACGGCAGGCGTCACGGCATATACGCACCAACGGCTGACAGACACACGGCAGGCGTCACGGCACACACGCACCAACGGTTGACAAACACATGGCAGGCGTCACGGCATATACGCACCAACGGATGACAAACACATGGCAGGCGTCACGGCATATACGCACCAACGGATGACAAACACATGGCAGGCGTCACGGCATATACGCACCAACGGATGACAAACACATGGCAGGCGTCACGGCATATACGCACCAACGGATGACAAACACATGGCAGGCGTCACGGCATATACGCACCAACGGCTGATACACGACAATCGTCACACCACACACGCAACAACGGCTGACAGACACATGCTCCGGCAAACCGCTGGCACACCTCTAACAGTTACCACCCACACCATCAGAGGCACCAATGGCTAGCAGGTACGTCACCACATGACAGACTAGTATTCCAAGGCCATTTCATGTCCACGTGCCGGGGCGGAAAAGTATCCCTGGAAAGGTGGTGCACGAGTGTAAAATTAAGGTGAAAATGTGATAAATGAACGGCATGATTGTACCAATGTTGGAATGGTAGTCTCCAGAATATTGCACTTGTTTATGCATGCTGAATTATTCTGAAGCTAAGTATAACTTACTATTTGGGGTATGGAAGGAATGATGCATGAAAGCTGGGTAGGATGCAGGTTTCCTAGCAATTCTTTGGCAGGTTTTCTTCAATCCTAACCATGCTGCCACAATATCGATATATACATTCAGTGATAAATCAATTCACGACCAGAGCACCCAGCTAGGAATTCTGAATATCCAAACTTTTAAGCAAACGGAAGCAGTCTTAGGGGAGCCTCCAATTGCGTCTTGGGTAAGCAGTGCTAGGGAAGTCTATTATTGCATCTTGGGGGCCTCCTCTCGTATTCCACCTTCTTATCTCGTCTTAGGGGGACTCATCCCACTATCTGAGGCCTGGTCACCTATTTTGGAGGCCTTACTTACCAATCCTTGAGGGCTCCTCCTACATCTCTGGGCCCTCATCTATGCTGAGACCACCAACGCTCCAGGGACCTATTCGGCCGTCCTTGGTTTTCTTAGCTGGCTTGGCAGTGATATGACCACGAATTTCATGGAGTAAAGCTGCCCTTTTTAATCGCACCCTTCTAGCTATGCTTAGCTATGCATCAACCTGTGAGCGGCGAAACCGGGACGGCGAAACCTATGGTAGATTTTGTCCTCCCGAACTTGGTGAAATTTAACATTACGCATATGGTGTTCCAAGGAGAAAATATACTGAAAAACTCTTCCACCCTCTTCCAAAACCCGTGGCGACTGCCGTGCATCTACCTTCAATTACCCATAGAGAGGATGTCGGCATCCTTACCGCGGTGGAATGCATTGTGGCATATTTATTCTGCATAGCATTGGCATATACTTAGTAAATAGGAACCGTGTGACGTTCTGGCATAGTTGCTTGTGGACTTGTTACTCAGCAGGTCACAATGTATCTCCCTAGTGTGTATCTAATTTGTGCTTGCACACACATATGCCATTACATACGACACAGGTCCGTGCAATTTATTGACAATTAGCATATTCATTGATGATGAATGGTAAGTTGCTCTTCCAGCTTGCACGAAGGATTGATGGATATACACAATTATGGGAAATACCGAAATATCATAATATAGGAGTAAATTATACTCGTATACTTGTACTAAGGGTAGTAAGTGTTTGAATCCTGAATTATTTGTTTTAAAATCCTAGTTTTCCTAGTCTTAAAAATGACAAGTTTTGTAAACTTCAAATGCTATAGAAAAAGTGGTGGATATATCCTCATGATTTGACAAGACATCGGAATCTCAGGAGGGAGGATACATGTCCACAAGGGTTGACGGTTTGAACTCACGTTCAATTTTGGAATGGCAAGAAGTGGAAAACTATTATGAAATTGGAAGATAAAGTGGGAAATCATTATTTGCCTTGCACCACTGTCCTCCCAATTCGGGGAAGCCGACCACTAATATTAGCTGACCAGGCGGCAGCGATACAATGATGTTGTGTGAACAGACGGCCTGGCAACGGTCATATAGAGCGAAGAAATCGTCTATCAGAAGGACCTTCTCTATCTCAGGAAAGTTATTTAGTCATCATATAAAAAGGCATGTTATTAAGAGCACAAAATGCTTATTGGTGTGATTATTGCAGTTGATTTTGAAAATATAAGTTCATTAAAAGGAAATGTATTGAGTATTTGCTTTTAATACAATCAATGCAGACATTATCACGAAACTACAACCCGAGATCAAGAAATACCCTTTTATCATGTATGCCTTCGAGCAGTATGACATGCAGCCCGGAGTTAAATAAGACCGACTCGCATCACATCAACCCTCAAAACAGACCACTTTACGAGCGCGACCACGGACCGCCCCTGTCTCAGTCCAATTCCGCGGCGAACCGGCACATGCATGTAACTCGCACATCAGCACCAGTGCATCACTGGCTTACTTCAATGCGTACGGCATGCTAAACACGACGACACTGCAACAGAAGACATTGACAATATCTCCCCAAGTTTCTATCACAAATCAATCCCACGTTTCTATCACCAATCACTACAAGAGTATCGCGGTTCACCTTGGAGCTCCAGTTTTTCAGCTGCGCCTCGAAGGCAGCGTCGAGCAGCACCAGCGGCACGTTGCGCGCGCCCACCACCTGCTCGACGGTGACGCTGAGCGTGCGCGCCTTGAAGATGAGCTCCTCCTGCTGCGGGGCGCCGGCCGCGCCGGCCGCCGGCACGGCCAGCGCCAGCGGCGTGTCCGGGTACGCCTCCTCTCCAACTTCTGTCGCCCACAAACACGGCCGCACGGTCAGCACGAGTGCCGTGCAGTGGGCACGGCTCGGACGGGGCTCCACCGTCGGGAGAGGGTCGCTGGTGGTGAACGTCTCGGGAGGATACACTGGCGACGGCCATGGAGAGGTGACATTTGGTGGGTGCCGTGGGGGGGGGGGGGGGGACTGGTCATGGTACACAGCGTGACCACCGCACCTCACGTCGTCAGCAGCATTGTCCGTATCGACCGAGCCATCAGTATCGCCAGCATAGCCAATATGATGCAACAATCCCGTCAGCATCCCCACTACCAGAGTCGTCAGAGTCGACAACACTATCACGTTTACGGGTGGAAGATGGCCAAACAGTCCTAGTCTGCCACATCTGTAGTCTACTTTAACTCTTTAAACTTGGCCCCCAATGCCTGAGTTTTTCACATAGCTCCTGAGCCATTCAAGATGTCGCTTTCAAATCTGAACCTTCTGGCAATGGATGAGAACACGTTGCATACATAATAAAGTTCTGATCAGTTATGGTTCTGGAGCTAAGGCATATCAGACAGGTGACGACCTCGTCCCAATGTGTTCGTTATGTACATGAAAAAATTTGTCATCAACAAACTGCCCAAGATACAGTCAAAAGTGAAGGCTGAGTGTGTAGACAAATGGTCAAATATAAATGCAAAAAATACACATGACAACAGGTCAAATCACCAGGTCACTGGGGGAAAACATGGAACTGTTTTGGGGTATTATTCTGTAACTAAGGGACAATTTCCAACGCCCGGAATACATGTCATGACAAATTGCCCCCTCTAATAGTGTTCTAACTTCCAAATCAATGTAAGGTCAGGTCACTGAGATATGATTTGAAATATACAGAGGCTTCATCCAAGGCCCTCTGGAGGAAAAATATCAACAATTGTTGAGTCAAAATGGTCAAATATTAACGTTGCACGGCAACGATTTACTTTGTTATATGCTCAGGACATCCAAAATCGATCTTAAAATATCAAATTACTTACTTTTGGTCAAATTGTTTTCCAGGTTTATATGTTGCAAAAATCAACACAGAAAGTGGGAAGCATTTGGATCTGCTTTACTGCCACTCCTTACGCTTTCTTGAAAGTCATCTGCTTCGAAGATCTCCCGCTTCAACAACTAAACACATATTTCCAAGTGGTTGACCTGGATTCAGTCGGGGACCTTGAGCATTGCACGTATCAACGTGTCAGATTAAGTCTTCAGTTTGCACATTATCCATACTGAAGGACGATATCCCAGTTTTTACGAACAGGGTCCGAAAACGACGGCGAAGACCGGGTGACTGAAAGCATCCAGATATTGACCTGCCTGACATGACATGGAAGGTCAGCTGAAAGAGGTGCATACAAATATTCCCAATAACTCATGAGTTCAAAGGCGGAGACACACCAATCCGCTTACCGCATCTCTACTTTGCTGGAAACAAAATTGTGTGGGGGGTTGGCTGCCCCGCGTTACGAAGTGTGGAGAATTCCGGAGCACTGAGAGACGACTAAGCACATGACATCGCATCATACTATCGGTAGAAAACGGCGTTATGCCGTCACGGTCAACATAGGTGGCGTGTACGGCGTGCAGTGCCACCTATATTGGTCCGACACGAAAATGCCGCTACAGCAGCACTTCTTTGAGCGAAGAAAACGAGCACGGCAGAGGAAATTTTGTGGTTGAAAAAGGTCGAAGAGCTGACCTAATTATGACTCTAGAAAATAGGACTCCTCACGCTATAAGCAATCGCGATGCTTCATACGGTGTGACGGCCCGATCAGATCGGGTCCGATCGGGTCGAATAGTTCATTTCAAAACTTGTCATAAATACGCGGGAGTAGACCCGCTCGAGCTGCACCCTCGCTAGTCGCTCGTCACAGGTGCTAACAGCTAGCAAGCGCCACTTCTATAGCCACAGCCACAGTCGGACGTAAAAACACAGGCTGATCTCCTGTCCCCAAGTCCATGACCAAAGTGCGACCATAGGGTGATCCCTCGTCGCCAGGTCCATGCCCAAGGTGAGATAGTTTGCCGGAGCTAAATATCAATCATGCCATTTAACGATAGCCGCAGACAGCTTCGGCTCCGTTACCTGCCACGCAGTACATTGATTTTTCTTACAAAGT
Organism: Imbricaverruca yamaguchii; assembly: GCA_034440575.1. Classification (NCBI taxonomy): domain Eukaryota; kingdom Metazoa; phylum Arthropoda; class Thecostraca; family Neoverrucidae; genus Imbricaverruca; species Imbricaverruca yamaguchii. The sequence goes on along the minus strand of JAOTOL010001645.1, from coordinate 1,658,146 downwards.
TAATCCATTTGTAATCCTCAAGCAGCTTGTGCCGGTCCTGTAATCGTAAGTACACACCATAACAGATAAGTGACGAACAATTCGGAAGATGAAAGGCGAGCTTAATGGAAGGAACGGCTAGTTTCATATTTATGCTGTTTCACGCGAGTTAATCAAGAAATCCAAATGTATGCATTAAACAATAGATACGACCTTCCAGGACACAACGGTGCAGCCCAGCAAACCACAAACGTAAGCCCATACATAACGCAAGCCCATAAATGTAATCCCGTTATTCCGTTTGGTTGTGTGCAGCAGCATTGTGCCGAAAACACGCTGGCACAGCCGTACAATATAGAACGAGCAGTGTCCCGATCCCTTGGCCACAGCCCAGTCCTATCTCCAGGCCCAACTCGGATCCCGTGACGAGAGATTCGGGCTCGGAGAGCAGATCCGATCACACACCGACCCGAAACCCCAGCAACAGGCGAGTACCGGCGACGGCGAGGGCGCTGTACGTGCGGTGCGTGCGACGGGACCGGGCGCAGCGCGACAGCGGCTGTAATTTACACTCGGCCACGTGCCACCGCAACAACGCCGGATGACGAAACCGCCGGCCAGCGCGTCAAGTGCGGCCGGCCGGCCACGATGGCAGGCCTCGTCACACCCCTGCAGCCGACCCACCCACGGGTCACGTGACGTGAGGCCGGCCGACCCACGGGCCACGACACCGACATAGGTCTCACTCAGGTCCCATACAGGTCTCACACAGGTCCCACACAGGTCTCACTCAGGTCCCACACAGGTCTCACTCAGGTCCCACACAGGTCCCACACAGGTCCCACACAGGTCCCACACAGGTCCCACACAGGTCCCACACAGGTCCCACACAGGTCCCACACAGGTCCCACACAGGTCCCACACAGGTCTCACACAGGTCCCACACAGGTCCCACACAGGTCTCACACAGGTCTCACACAGGTCCCACACAGGTCCCACACAGGTCCCACACAGGTCCCACACAGGTCCCACACAGGTCCCACACAGGTCCCACACAGGTCCCACACAGGTCCCACACAGGTCCCACACAGGTCCCACACAGGTCCCACACAGGTCTCACACAGGTCCCACACAGGTCCCACACAGGTCCCACACAGGTCCCACACAGGTCCCACACAGGTCCCACACAGGTCTCACACAGGTCCCACACAGGTCCCACACAGGTCCCACACAGGCCTCACACAGGCCTCACACAGTTCTCACTCAAGTGCCACACAGGTCCACACAGGCCCCACACAGGTCCACACAGGTCTCACACAGGTGCCACACAGGTCCCACACATGCTCAACAATTGTCCTACACAGCTTCCACACAGCTTCTACTCGAAGCCCGCATCGGTACCACTTAGGTCTCACGCGGATCCGACAGAGTTCTCACAGGTTCCACTCAGGCCCTACGAGCCCAACACGTGTCCCAAATAGATCCCGTCCGGTTCCAGAGTCCGCACAGATCCGCGTCAGGTACCATTCAGGCTCCACTTAGGTCTCACTCAGGTCTCGCGCAGAAACCTCACAAGTCGGACACACGTACCACTCAGACTCCACTCAGTTTCCACAGATACCCCACCCATGACTGACACTGGTCTTGGACCTGTCGAATAGGACCCATGCGATGGATTATCGTGGAACGGGAACACGAAAATAGAGGGGAGGATTGATCATCGCTGTGCGAGGTGAGTTAAAATTGATACTCATCCTCCCCCTGATTCGAACCGAGAGTCCGTGTTGCTAACCACCCGATCAGCGAGCCGAGAAGTTTCAACATTGCGGTTGAGAGGCGGGTGCGCTGACAAATACAATTCAATTCGTTTGAAGCCAGACATTTTGGTGTTAAACAGCACATACCTGGAATCATCGTATTTTGATCCTAAATGCAATATTTTGTGTCATTTGCCTTTAGTCGTTCATATCCTTTGTTTCACGGGAATCCATCACACAGAAGATGCAGGAAGTAATAAGTTCATTAAGCTTGAGGACTGTGATTGCTGTTGGGCACTGTACAGGACAAAACTTACACTGTGCAGTGTTACATTCAAATTGTACGTGCAAAATATTACACTCAATTAGATATTTAATCAAATACTGAAAAAGCATACCAACACCATACGCCCAACCGGGAATGAATTCGGACGCACTGCAGCAAACACCCAAACATTACATTTGATGCACCATTTTTCCAAACGCCTCGTCAACGCCTCATCTTTCCAGTTAGCTTGGGCGGCCTCAACGCTTCTTAATTATCACTGGCAGTCAGCATCTAGTCTCTGGTGTAAGATCTCCCACAGCTTGACGCGATGCTGTCTATCGCGCAGCCGTCAGTGTTCGCCGGGACGGTCGCGGTGCGGGCCTCACCTGTCTGCAAGAACCAGAAGTTGAATGTGTCGACGTGGCGCGTGTGCCAGAGGTCCGTCCAGGTGGGTCTGGCGGCGGCCACGTCCAGGGGCCGCGCCGGCGGCGCCGTCAGGCCCGAGCTGATGGACGTCAGCAGGTGGATGGCCGCTGGAACACGCCGAACACTGTCACTGTACGCTGAACACGGCGCACAGAATACTGTCACTGGTCACTGAACACGGCACACAGAACACGGCACACTGAACACGGCACACTGAACACGGCACACTGAACACGGCACACTGAACACGGCACACAGAACACGGCACACTGAACACGGCACACAGAACACGGCCACAACACACTCAACACGGCACACTGAATACGGCACACGAAACACGGCCACAACACACTCAACACGGCACACTGAACACGGCACACTGAACACGAACACGGCACACATCACACACGAACACGGCACACAATAACACGGCACACAGAACACGGCACACTGAACACGGCACACAGAACACGGCCACAACACACTGAACACGGCACACTGAACACGGCACACTGAACACGGCACACTGAACACGGCACACTGAACACGGCACACAGAACACGGCACACTGAACACGGCACACAGAACACGGCCACAACACACTCAACACGGCACACTGAACACGGCACACTGAACACGGCACACAGAGCACGGCTCACAGAACACGGCCACAACACACTGAACACGGCACACCGAACACTGTCACGGCACACTGAACACGGTCACAACACACCGAACACGGTTGCGGCACATCAGGTAACGGCACATCCAACACGGCACAATTACGCCCACAAGTGCTTCTCAAAAACTTGTGCCATCAAACATTCCGTAACAATCAAGTGCTCCTCACTTGATGGCTACAGGACAAATGGGCGGTCACGTGACGACCGCAAACGTGAATTCCTGCCCTTGGACACTAGTCCGTGGTCAACCTGGTAGCCTGCCACGAAACGCCTAACTGTGAAGCGGTGCAGTATTCCCTGCCAATAATTGCTGCGAAGTGACACAGCCTACGTTTCTAGTGGCCAGCAATAGTAAAGGCATACTGGAACATAATTCGGAAACCGATTGTACCCTATGCTTCATAGTATAGCCATCTTATCATCGGCTGCATGTCATACAGTTGGCGCGTTATCTCAAGCACGTGGTCCGCCATACCGGTAAGCTCCGGCACGGGTTCCGACATATCGCACGGGGTTTTCCATACCGACAGTTGATGGCACGGGATCCGACATACCGACAGCTGCCAGCACGAAGTCCGGCATGCTAACGGCCCCAGTCATGGATCCACCATGCTGATAAATGCATGCACGGGCCCCGTATACAAGTAGTTACAGACACGGAGCTCACCATACCGACTTCAGACACAGAGCCCGGCATACAGGTAATCCGAGACACGGGACCCGCGAAAACGACGACCCCAGGCTCGAGGTCCGCCACACCGACGGATCCGGTTACGGGTCAGCCTTACCCCGGCGAGGACCAGAAAAGCTGACAGCCCCAGACACAGGACCCGCCATACCGACGGCCCCAGGTACAGAACCGTTGAAGGATATCCATCGTCAAGCTCACAACAATGTCGCATATAAGTCGTGATGTGACTGTGTGGGTCAGTTTTAAACAATAGTGGACAACAGCACGCCACTGTGCATTATTAACGCCACTATGAAACATGATAAAGTCAACGTGAAGTCAAGTCCATTAGCAAAACAATGGTACACAAATATCGGCTGTTAGCAGCTTGTTGCACTGCGGTCTAGACGTGCCGTTTGCCCCGCTTCACCACAGGCCGAGTGTCCGCTCGTTCTGCGGTGGTGGGTACGGCGCACCGCCCACTCGACACCCTAATGCGCCACTGAGGAGCTGACGCACTCCCCGGCAGTCACATTCGATACATTCCGCACCCTGAGCGTAGCAACCACAACAGTACATGTTTAGGCAGACTCGGCACAAGGCATGGCGTAGCACCAGCATGCAGCAGACGGCTGCCGGGAATTTCGCCCAGCACTGCGGGGTGTGCAGAGGCGATACGGCAGTGCTGAGACAGCCACAACCGATAGGCGATACGGCACTGCTGAGACAGCCACCATCGATAACGCCGGTTCCAACGCGTCGCCACTGTCTACAAACGATGATTATTGGGGATATAGAGTACGTCAACCTATGTGGGTTACATCGCACCCGCCACTATCTACAGCGTGGGGGGAGCTTAAGAAGCTTGGGTTCTTTTACGACGCACTCAACCGCTAGGTCATATAGCGTCGCCAACCTCTCACGCCGATTGGTCGCGGGAGGACTCGGTAAACTGCGTCGGTTGTGAGATTCGAACCCACAAGCTTGCGATCAAGCGTTCGACGCTCTACCAACTGAGCTACCGCGGCCCTCCATGGGTAGAGCCTTAGTGCCAACAGATAGCAGGTTGAGCACCACCTGAGGGTGGCTGAACATCACCTGCCTCCTAGACATTCAACATCAGTGCCAAGTGCCTACGTGTGGAAAAGCGTCACCTAGGGGACGAGTAGTCTAGGGGTAAGTCGCCCGTCCCACGATCGAAACGTTGTGGGTTCGAGTTTCACCTGTCGCTACTCTTCGCCCGCGACCAATCGGCGTGAGAGATTGGGGACGCTACATGACTCAAGGGTCGATGTGTCGTAAAACCCATAACCAACCAACCAAAGGCACCACCTATAAACCATCAGGTCATGCACAAGTGGCATCGCAAATTCTCGAAACACTTTAGAAAATTGCACTAATGACCAACGGGTCACACCGTCTCTGCATTATTCAGTGGCAATCTATGCTACATACCACCGCAGTGCTCGAGGCAGTCAGGCAATACCTGGGAGTGCCCGGGTGAACCAAACGTGGGGGGTGTCTGCGGTATATAGGAATGTGTATGTGAATGTGAATATGAAGTGTAACTGTGAAGCTATCAGAAGTTTTCGATTCTTTATATGTAGACAGGCAGGACAGGATTATCATTGGAATATTTGCATTTACTGCTTACTTTATTATGAGCATAGTCACATGAATAAATTTGCGAATTCAATGATATAACACAGCAACACCCTATATAACACACTGAATAAAACGAACACAATTGACGAATATGGCTGGAAAGGGACATTATAAGTACTTGTCCTCAGGAAAATATGGTAAATTTTTTGGGAGTAAGGGAGTTCATGCAAAGGCGCCTTCGGTTCAAAAACTATGCCGTGAGAGCCTGTCGGATCCCAAGGGTGTGTTCGTCACCCCTTCTCTCCTGAATCCTGCCCTGTTTTGACATCGTGTGAGTAGGGTTTAAAGGCGCATCGACCATGATAGATCAGTTAGCGCCCATTTTTTCACCTCCAACTTCCTCCTACCGAGCCGACGGTTGCAAATAAGATGGGGAAAACACTACTCTTGTGTGTCCCACGACAATGAATCAGGGTTCGCTCCATTCTGTGCTTGATCTTCCATCATAATGGATCTCACCAACTGAGAGTGAACGGAGGTGCAAAATTCCACATGTCCACGAGCAGCAGCAGCAGCAGCAGCAGCAGAAGCGGCGGCGGCGGCAGCAGCACCAGCAATGGCAGCAAATTGTGACGTTGGAGGACAGTGCATCTCCACTCGTTCGTAGAACACTCGCAGAAGAACGAATACAGAACATGATCAACATTGACTAACATTATTACAGAAGTAGGGGGGTAATAAGCTCAATCGGTCCCTCAGGCTTCTGTGCTGATCATTCCTAAACAATGAGGAGCAGCGCCTCGATATTGTCCGACTTCTTCATTTTTTGCACCATGTGCTATAACTTTCTCCTTTTTATTTGAACTTTTTCTCTTGATCAGAAGTGGGCTCAGGGTAGGTATATTGGATGCACGTAGAGTAAATTTATGCACTTTATTGCACATGTTAATTAACGCAGTTCTAGGTAAGCCTAGAATACTGCGTATTGATTTTTGATCATTATGACAGCATATATGTGTGCCTACTGCATATTTTATGACATGCAGCGTGTGCAAATTCCAGAGTCGGTTCCAGACTGAAAAAAATTAGGGGCAGGGCACGAGTTTCAAAATAGTTACACATTTCATCTTTTGCAGTCATATTTATATTAGAGTTTCGACATTGTTTTTATGCACGTGCTTCAGAGAATTGCAATTGGTATTTGAGCCAGAGGCGGAAATATGACATAATTTTGGTAGGCATGTCGGGATATTCCGCACATGGCAATCAACACATGCAAATCCGACTGGACAGCGTGGTCGTTGATGTTCTTAATATGCATTCCTTCATACACTTGTTCCTCAGTTCGTCTATGAGTTGCCTACTTTGGCCGTCACGCAAGCGGCAATATTCTTACGTCCTGTACCACAAAACAAATATTGTTAAAACCGATTGTTTATCCACTGCGGTGTGGGACCTGATATTGTCAGCTCAGTCAAACACTATGCGAGGAATTAGGTAGGATATTGGCGCCCATATTTTCACTCAGTAGTTCACTTCGGTGCCCATGGCACACGAAAATATCCCTGATTTGTTGTGCGTAAATCAGAGGCTACATAACTTGCCTTTAGAAGTTCAAATCCTTCTTGGTTGTGAATCGAGACAGGGCTTTTCGGGGCGCTGGGCGGGCGCAGATGAACCAGTGCCGAGCTTCTCAGCGAGCATCGGCGGCCGAGACCGATGTCACCACGCGTACTGCACACTCCACTGTCTGCGTGTTCACTGAATACGGATGAGACAAGTCTTCATCGGCCAACGTCTCTTCAGAGACCTTCAGAGACCGTCTTACTACTACAGGGTTCCAATGTATAGGTGAAGTGAAGGCAACACCAGTGATCAATGACTGTAGACGAGTCATCAGCGGCTAACCTCTCTACACCAACCTGAAACGCATCGATAAATGCGGCTGTCGTTGCCGCTCAATTCGATAGCCCATATCGGTCAGTTGCCGAAGCGGTTTGTGTCAGGACGTCAGTGTTGCAGTCCGTAGCGAGACTCTCGTCCACTGAAGCTTCGGTCTAGTCCGAACTTGCACTGCTCCTCAAAGTAACCGCCCCCGAGACGTCGCCTTCAAAAGATAGTTGCAACTCTGCCGTTTACCATCATCACCAAGTGAGCAACGGTCCAAATGAATTCATTGCATGCAATAATGGCCCTTGAGCGGGGGACATTCACGATTAGCATCCGGTCGATGCAGTTGCGTACAGACTTTTCGGCGGCACGCCACGCGGCGTCATAGGCCGTGCAGAACTCTCGTCATGTTCAGTAGGGCAGTTTTGTTATACACTCAGTGACAAATTGCTGCAGACGCCGACTGCCAACGCTCAATCTACATTCGCCAATTTGCGCTGTGTTGCGCAAGCGACACGATATCAAGCCGCAGTTACCGATTATTAGCGTTTACATTGTGTCCGAGGTGCTGACAATAGTGACAGCTAAATACACTTAAGGTAGACATATTTCAACTTTCAACTCATAATGCTCGATAACTTCATCGCGAAGAGGATCTGTGTTGCCACTGTGATTCGCCCATTGTCCCACACCACGCAGTTGGAGGTGCGCGGCAGCACGGGCTCCATTGTCCACCACCAGTTACAGGCCCCCCTTTTTTCCCATCCATTTTGAGAAGGGGTCCATTGTGCCACATCACAGCAGTTACAGGAGCGCGGCAGCACGGGCTCCATTGTGCCACATCACGGCAGTTACAGGAGCGCGGCAGGACGGGCTCCAATGTGCCACACCACGGCAGTTACAGGAGCGCGGCAGCGCGGGCTCCAATGTGCCACACCACGGCAGTTACAGGAGCGCGGCAACTTGGACGCGACGCTTGTTCTGTTTTTGTTACGTTTAATAGTCCATGCAAAATCAGAGGAGCGGAGTAGACTAGGTGTAGCCTGTGAGGTGAAGATGTCATGTATTAGACAGTACATTTGGACTTAATGGCCGCAGAGGGACGCGGGAGAGGCAAGGAGAGGGCGGGGGCATTTGACACAGCCACGGCATCGGAAAGGCAGTTACGCAAGAACTGTTGTGGTGCGGTGACGTGGTGTGCTGTAACCCGCGTTGTGTATTGATGAATCGCAAGGCATTACAAGGAGGACAGAATGACGCGGGACGCTTCGCTCTTGGTCGGCAATGTGATCTTAAATCATACGTTCTGCCAACAAGAAAGGATTTGGAGAGTTGGCTACGAAAAGTTCACTAGGGTCTGTGGACCAGTCACAGCGACCGCGAATATCCAATCCGAACGGCAAAACTGTGGCAGAATTAGCTTCCGAGATCTGTGCCGACGAAGGCATTCCCATTGTAACCCAGAGAAGCGTAGAGCAGCTGGTTAGTGACTGCCAAACACGATAGCCGGGAGCAGGGAAAAGCCATAATTCAGTCGGGAAGGTACTTCAGTACTGGCATTGAGACAGTGGTCTTAATAAACTAACGGATAAAGTCAGCTGCAAACGTCTGGAGAACAGCTCATGCATATGTTCCAAAAAAAGAAGAAGATATCAGCCCTTGAAGGTCCGTGATTAGCCCAGTCATGCCCTAGACTGATGTGTATCGGTAGAGCAGATCTGCTCGAAAGACTCCACAGACAGCAACAACAGACGAGCTGCACTGCAAGAACGGGAGGCGGCAACTCAGCACGAATATCCAGTCACGTGCATATATGTACATTTTCAAAGGACATTCGCAACCACGCGCAAGTGAGTGAGTGGGTGAGAGCAGGCGCAAATGTTTATTGCGCTTTCACGTATTTCTCTTTTCACCGGCGCACCTTAGCTAGCATATGCCATGCATATATATCTGAAATGACACCTTGCACACTCAAATGGGTTAATAGATGCGGCAACAATGGAAAAATAGCATACATCTCCCCTTTTGGGCCTACTATATCTGCTCATGAAAAGGTATTCAACATTTGCTTGCATATAACTGTAGATCATGCCCCACGAAATTCAATGCCGTTTTCCGCAAATAAACCGGTTTAGTTGCGGTCTACCCAGGGGAGGGTTGGATCGAGCCCTCTCTACATATTTGAACATTTATCTACCTTACATTACTACCGTTAACAGCAACAGTGAAAAGTTGCACTTAACACTGTATCAACACTGTACATCGTAATGCTGGGCTTCACAATACATGGTGACCGAAGGACAATACTCAGCTCGACCCTGCATTAACGCCGTGGAGCCCTTGCTCTTGTCTGCGCAGTCGTGCCCTCAGCCGGACACAGTCGCTGGCACTCACCATTGGCGGAAACCCGATCAATGCATCAAAATCCAAATATCAACCACCTGACGGACTACAGCGAAAGTAAGTCACGCAACTGAGTCAATCCAGATATCTACCACCGGACATGCCACAACGAAAGCAAGTTGTGCAACTGAGTCAATCAAAGTATCTACCATCTGGCAGGCTACAGCCAAAACAGATGACGCAATTGAGTCATCCTGTGAGAATGACTGTTCCGCGTGCTCACGCGTCACGACTGGGATACGTCGCGTGAAGGGGCACGGCTGCGGCCGGATTTATATGACACACCCGCCGCACATGCCGTGCTATATCCCGACCGACGGACAGAAACTGGGCACATGGGCGGCCGGCCGCGCCACGACCGGGCGGCACGAGCAGCCCCTGCAATCTGCCGGCGGATCCGTAACGATAACGACAATCGATACAATCGCTGCCAATGCCTATGAAACTAGTGTTTCATCTGCCGACGGGATATGACGGGATACGGGATATGATGACGTGACCTGCGGTCACGTCATCTGCCGCCGGGACGGCCGCCGGGCTGGTGTGACTGTCGCGAGGCCGGGTCGTGTGTGACGGACCGGCCGGCACGTATCCCGGCCAGTAGTCCCGGGAGACGGCGGTGCGCGCCACTGGCCGCGAGCACCATCGATCTGCGTCCGTGAACGGCGGCGCCGCTCCGGCCGCCAGTCGACGCCCGACGTCGCCCAGGTGAGCGCCACAGTCCGGGCACGCGCACACCGCGCCCCGCCCGCCGGCCAGACCGCGTACGCACACCACCGCACCGCCTTCCGTCCGGTCCCTCACGCACGGCGGGACACTCCCCACCGCTACTGCCACCGTACAGACCACTCTCCACCGCACCGCCTTCCGTCCGGTCCCTCACGCACGGCGGAACACTCCCCACCGCTAGTGTCATCGTACAGACCACTCTCCGCCTTCCGTCCGGTCCCTCACGCACGGCGGGACACTTCCCACCGCTACTGCCACCGCACGGACCACTCTCCACCGTACAGACCCTCACACACGGCGGGACATTTCCCACCGCTACTGCCACCGCACGGACCAATATCCACCGCCCGCCTGCCTGCCGGTCCCCCACGCACGGTGGGACATTTCCTACCGCTACTGCTACCGCCAGAGTGGCGGGCCATCGGCAAACAGTCTCGACCTATCTAGTCCGACAGAGCGGGACATTCTGTTCCGCCCTGGGCAAGCTCGTATGAGCTTCCACATTCACAAGCGGGAGATGTCTTGAAGGGACCTAAAACAACACACTTCGTACGTGCCGGAGGGAAGACGGCTCGACCCGCACTCCCCCACACGGCGCATCCTCAAGGTCAGAACCGCTCTTCCAAACGCAGAGCAGTGCCATGGTCAGGTTGACACCTTCCGGCGCAGCTGAGAAGTTGAGAAACACAGCCAAACGACCGATACAGCCGACACACAGCCGAGACAGGTGAGACAGGGGAGACACCTGATACTCAGCTGGGACAGGTGGGACAGCTGATACACAGCTAGGACAGCTGAGACACCTGATACACAGCAATGACAGCTGAGGCACCTGATACACAGCTGGGACAGGTGAGACACCTGATACACAGCTGTGGAAGGTGACACCTGATACACAGTTGGGGAAGGTGAGACAGCTGACACAGTGAGGAAGCCGAGACAGGTGAAACAGCTGACACACAGCTGAAGGAAGGTGAGGAAGATGAGGAAGATGAGATAGCCGAGGAATGTGAAACAGGCAAGACAGCTTGGTACAGGTCTGGGGAAGGTGAGGCAGCTGAGGAAGGTGAGGAAGGTGAGGAAGCTGGGGCAGCTGAGATAGTCGAGCCAGGTGAGACGGCTGAGGAAGGTGAGGAAGCTGAGGAAGGTGAGGCAGCTGAGGAAGCTGAGACAGATGAACCAGGTGAGACAGCTGACACACAGCTAAGACCGGTCTGCCGCCTCGCTGCCGTGAGTCGCCCAACGTCGGTGGAATTCTCAGCTACATCGATACACCGCCGCCATTTGGTCGCCGTGCCGCCTGGCCCAGCATGGCTCGGCATGTAATAATAGCACCGGGATCTCACCTCAGACTTACACCAGTCGCAAGCTCGACCAGCTTTAAGCGCCAATGTCGCCCCGTATGACACGGCGTCCGGTTGATAAGCCATCTGCGGCGGCGCGTTGGGGATCGAGCCAGACGGGGCGCGTATACTGCGGCCAGTTTGGCTGGCAGCGGCACAGCACGGCCTCCGTCCATCTCGGCTGTGTCGGTGCAATGACAGCACATTCAATACGCGTGTCTGTGTGTCCCGGGACATGACTACTTGGTCTGAATGGGCTGAACACAACCATCCACCTAAACCATCAACCGAGGTAAGCTGAGGTCACCTCCATTGACGTCACCAAGGCGACCGTTTTTTTTCGTCCCGCCGCTCCAAGTCGGCAATTCCAGACATGGGTGGTAGCTTAAAGTTGGAGTACGTTTGAATGCACAAGTAGCAGCATGTATAAATGCGAGTCAGTTCAGCGCTGCGTGCATGGAGTCGTATGGTGTGCAATGACCTGTCTGTGTCGAATATGTCTCGCCTGGTGGCGCCAAATGGTAATTAGCGATCACCGACCACCGGACATCCATCTCTCGTCATACTTCAGTGTCTTGCTCAGTCGGTGTTAGGTTTTGTACGTAATGGTACACTCCGGGAACGAATCAGATTCGGGATCAGCGGAAGGTGTATTTGAAGGTGCTGGATCCGATCAACCGTGACAACTGTAGCATCCGCAGGAAGCGGCAAGCTTCCGCACCGAAGATTGTGGGAGTGCTGGACAAGAAGCGACACAAACGGCGTATCTAACGCTCAGGCAGTCTTGGGTGCTAGGAAAAAGCACCGGCTCAGAGCGTGAATCGCAATGCAGAAATCCTACTGGTGAGCAAGCGGATGATAGATGCCTACATTGGTAAGGTGATGGAATATTTTGAAGTTGAAAAAGCAGCATCGAATTGGTTCTTCGAATGCATGGACAAAAATGAATGGACAATGCTGCACGTTTGCATGATCGCTTTGACCGCTGGGAGAAGACGAATCTTGATTTGGCGGCCCATATTAGGAATACGAACATAGCTCACCGAACCTCCTCTCTCATCAGCACTTGCTCTGACTTCGAGCCCAGATCATGAACTAAGAGCACAGAAGACAACACACGAGGGTGTTGTGCAGACGGTTCCCGGGCCTATATTTGTCCGCTAGGAACATACAAGTGCCGTACAAACTGCAGAACGACTGTGCAGTCATCTGCCAGTTTGCTGAGAGAGAACTGCAAGCGATTAGCTGTGAGCGACCGTTTGAGCTGGCGGCCGACAGCGGCAAGCGGATTCGACTTGGTCGGAGCAGTGCATTGGGCTGTCAACAGAAGGCACCACTGTTCCTCAACGAGTCGTAAGTTCAGTTCTGGGCGGATTATTACTCCAAGTTCTCGAAATTCCAGGAGCGGTATCGAGCGAACAGACTGGCACGGTGACAACCATCAACTAGCAACGATAAGCAATTGGAATTCTCACAGTAGTTTCAACAACGTGATTTTTTTTTCAGCGATTTTGCAGAAACCAGAATAATTCACCGTACAAACACCGTGCGCTTTGCCCATTCAGTGCCAAACAACAAGTGATTCGTGTGATTAAGTTGAAAAGCATAAAAACTCGCCGAACCTAATTAGTTATCAAGTTGTGATGCATGGTCACTACCATTATGACGATGTTTGTGCTCATACCAGGGACGTGCAGTTGCAATAAAGAATGGTGTAATTTATACCAGAAAGCACCTTAAACGACCTAGGAGGAAATTGTCGTTGGTTGGTTATTGGGTTTTAGGGGAGCATCGACTGCGTTGGTCATGCATCGCCGATAATATCGTCAGTGAAGCAGTATAAGGCAAGCAACATCATCAGTGAAACGGTGAAATGGAAATCACATCATCAAACAGTAGAAGCAAGCGAAAATCAGTCAGAAAGACACGTTATGGTGTGAAATGCATTGCGAAAAACGAAGCATCGAAGACCTTCACGACGGTACTTTGCGATGTGATGCTACCTTTGCTGGGGTGAGTACACCACGTCAACTCCAGCCGCGATAAGGAATGGGAGGAGTTCAGCGACATACTGTGAACTGTCGCCCAATATTTTCACCAGGGTTGGCGATGGGGTTCCAAAAAAGCGGCGACGTTCCGTTTCGGCATGTGCTAAGAAGTTGCCTGTTGTCGCTGAATAAATTGTCGCTGTAAAAATTGTCGCTGTAAACGATACTACTAACCGCAAGTCAACTACAGCTTCACACCGTCTCCTGAATGCCAGCAAAAAAAAACTTTGAATTGCGGCGAAGTTCATGAGAAACTCTCTCGACGAGGACATACGTTCCACAAGCTGGCACACGGAGGGCCGAGCATGAGAGAGTGGAGGAACCGAGGCTGTGTCAGCCGCCCACCATAGTTGGCGACCCCCGGTCCACCAGACCGCGGGTGGCCGACCTTCCGGCGCTTCAGCTTCGGCCTCCCGGCCGCCTGCCCCGTCCCGGACAGGTGTGGGTAGCTGCGGGCTGGCCCACTCGGGTTCCTACTGACAGCGGCGCCACGGACTGATGGTGGCGCCACCGGCGCGGTGGACACTGGACATATCCGATAGGACCGACTATTTCCCGAGCTTCAGCGGCGTTTGGGTGTACGCACTCACACCGTGTCCGATAATGTCACCGTGACATGCACTAACACCGTATCTGGTAATGTCATGGTGTCATGTACTCGTACTGTGTCACGTAATGGCACCGTCTCATGTACTCACATCGTGTCTGGTAATGCCACCGTGTCATGTACTCGTACTGTGTCACGTAATGGCACCGTCTCATGTACTCACATCGTGTCTGGTAATGCCACCGTGTCATGTACTCGTACTGTGTCACGTAATGGCACCGTCTCATGTACTCGTGTCTGGTAATGCCACCGTGTCATGTACGTACTGTAGAATGCCCCGTGGTTGCCGGTCATGTACTGCATCGTGTCTGGTAATGCCACCGTGTCATGTATCGTACTGTGTCACGTAATGGCACCGTCTCATGTACTCACATCGTGTCTGGTAATGCCACCGTGTCATGTACTCGTACTGTTCACGTAATGCACGAACCCGTCTCATGTACTCACATCGTGTCTGGTAATGCCACCGTGTCATGTACTCGTACTGTGTCACGTAATGGCACCGTCTCATGTACTCACATCGTGTCTGGTAATGCCACCGTGTCATGTACTCGTACTGTGTCACGTAATGGCACCGTCCTATGTACTGGCATCGTGTCTGATAATGCCACCGTGTCATGTACTCGTACTGTGTCACGTAATTGCACAGTCCTATGTACTGGCATCGTGTCTGATAATGTCACAAGGTCATGCATGCAGCGCGCCAAACCTTTGCATATCTTTTGTCACATCAATTTCACATGCTCCATATTTCACAAAATATTGAGGTCAGATCATCCACGGTCACCGAGTAAGTTAAGGTCAAGTGAGGCCACCTCCAAAATAATTGAACTAGTCGTCACTTTTTGACGGTAAAGACATTTGAATGAAACATTTAGCGTTCACTTATTTTCAGGGACGTAACAAAACGCAACAAATGATTTTTTAATTTGAGTGTTTTTATGACTATTTGTTTTCCATATTTCCCCATAAGGGCTAAAATAGAATATTCTGGCTAAATTAAGCACGTCCGCTCTATCCGCTAGATTTGTTGAAGAAAATCGAACAACAAATTTTGATAATTTAAAATGAACATTTATATCTTTTGGTGAACAAACGTTTTGGGACCATGGTTGACTTTGTCTCCCTTTTCTGATTCCAAGTTAATTTTGTTTTTTAAACCTTCCCCAAAATGATCTTCCCAAAGCCAAAAACATGATGTCAGCCATGACTTCATAAACCACATAGTGACATTATTATTTGAGGACAAAAATGCTGGTATGATTCAAGGCGCCACTCGTCCAGTGCTACCTGATGATACCTTCCGTCGTCGTGCGCCGCTTTGTTTGGAAATTGGTGAGTGGTCATAATGACCTCCGTTCAAGACGGGGTGTGACCGGAAAGGCTGGGATAAGTGCTGCTCAGGCACCCACAATAGACGTCTGTCAGGCAGCCTCGCAGCAGCATCCTGAGCGTAGTTCAGTGCGCAGCTGAAGCTGGTTGGCCAAACACAATATACTAAAGTTTTTGTAAGTAAGCCGTTCGATTAGTGCGTGTGCCGTGGCAGCACCATCTGCGGCGACAGCACGTCGCAGCTGCGTCGCCTATTGTCGCAGGGTTTGTCGCGACACCGTCCGACACCTGCGTCTGTCTATTGGTGCCTTGCTTGGTTTGTCTTGGTAGTGGTATGTTTGGATCACAGCGTGTGTCGTGTGCTGAACGACTCCACCACGACATTGTGCATACGCACGATACACGCTGCTGAATTCCCAGAAAGCTTTCATCACACATGAAAACTCTCGCCATGAATCCTTTCATGATGTCCCAGCATAGCGACGTGCACCTGCGGCGTAGCAAGTAGTCACCGGTAACTGAGATACATGAAGCCACCATGCAAAAATGTGTGTCACCACACGGAAACTTTTAACATTACGAAGACATGTTCTTCGCATCTGTGATTTCCCGAGGTGAAGCCATCAAGATAACGAAATATCATAGAGAATCGCAAACACAATTAAGGCAACAAAATAACGGTTCAGGTTCCTTTCTAGCATATATAAATATATATATATATATATATATATATATATATATATGTGTGTGTATAAGGAAAAATTCAACTGATTAACGTTTTCAGCGGAATGATTTTATGGTGATTAATGATTAATGATTTCATTTCAACTCGTCTTTGGAGCTTATTGTTAGTTAGTTAGTTATTTGGGCCCAGGGGCGCTTCGACTGCTTCGGTCATACAGCGCCCATAACAATGGAGCTTATTGCATAGCTTCAGTAAACATTGAGAAAAGCCCGTGCATTCCCTTTGCCGATGTTCAATTCCTAACCAATTAACTACTAGTATTTTAGCATGTATTGATGCCTACCGTGTCTCAGTGTCTAGCATTCCTCACGGTATTGTTTTTCCACGAAAATACACTCAAGTGGCCTACTGCCGTGTTCACAGGCGGCGCTTACCTGCGTTCACGTGCAGCTTGACTTCGGTGACCTCCACCTGGAGCCGCGTGGCCTGACCGGCGATCATCGATCCCATCACCGACACCGAGAACGGACTGACAATCTGCCGACCGGGACAGACGGTCAGAGGCGGGCGGTCACCGCCGACGGAGAGCCGCCACCGCCAGATGCAGGCGGCCGTCGTCGAAGCGGGACGGCGGCCATTGGGAAAACGGACATCTATCAGAGTGTCTGATGTCCGGTGCAGGCAGCTGTTGTACTGTGCAAGCGACTGCTGTCCAGAACCGGCAGCTGCTGTCAGGGAGAGGCGACTATTTAGGAGGATGAAGCAATTGTCCGAACGGTAGCCATTTCTAGAAGGCAGCAACTGTGAGATGCACCTAACCAGGCGGCACCCGGCAAGCAGCTGCTGTCAGGAAGAGGCAACTATTTAGGAAGATGAAGCAACCGTCAGCAAGGTAGCAACTGTTAGAGGAACTCTACCAGGGGCCATACGACAGAATCATTCAATCACTGCCTGCACCGCCACATTATGGTACGTAGGCATTGCGATGGTGTGCACCGAATTGTGACGCTCCTATGCTGCTTCAGTGTAAGCAATAGTTAGCATTTATATAATACCAAAAATGAGCACTAAGTAATGCCACTGGAGTTGCAAATTGTGTTCAAATTGCAATTTAAGTTATTTGTTAAAATCCCGAAATGAAGATTCATATCGCAAGCTGAATACCTCCATGTGTCTTGCTGGCACCGTTCATCTGAAAAAACCGACAAATTTAGCCGGCTATAAAGTTGCCTTTAGGCAACTTTATGAAGGCACATAGCTCTTTTTCCGAACAGCCATGTGATGTTAGTTTCTGAAGGTATGGAAGCACCGGAAGAGCGACCTTAATCGCATCCGTGGACAGGGTAAACTGATTTTCAACTAATGTCGAAATGTGTTCAATGGTTGAGATATGCCGAATATCTCAGAACTAGATCTCAGAGAACTAGATAATAGGATAGCTTAGTGAGAAGAAAATTCGAATTTCGGGTTTGAATCTTCTTTATTTAATGCATGGTAAAACTTCTTCGGTCAGCTGGACTAGCTACATAATATTGTATATGGCTTAGCACTGTTCGAGCATGTTCAAATATTTATCCTATATATACATACCTTATGGTCGTAATATTTCACATCACAAAAAATGGAACAAAATTGTTATGCGCACACGCGTGCACACGCGTGCACGCACGCACGCACGCACGCACGCACGCACGCACGCACGCACGCACGCACGCACGCACGCACGCACGCACGCACGCACGCACGCACGCACGCACGCACGCACGCACGCACGCACGCACGCACGCACGCACGCACCTATATATATATATATATATGTGTGTGTGTGTGTGTGTGTGTGTGTGCCCTAGGTCATTATAAAGTATAATCTAGTTCTCGCATCGTATATATGTTCACGAAATAGGGAACCTGACGTATGAAATAGATGATGCCATAAACATACAAAGCGAAAAAATCGATATACAGTGATATAGTGAGAACATACCAGTATATCTAGTTGATATTACTGTTCCGAGTACGATGTATTAATGTTGGGGATGCGCATATAGATAGAACAGGGCAGGCGATCATTCACATGGAACACCACAAATCGAACAAAAGAAAATGCACGCCAAGGCACATGCGGGGCAAATGTGCAGAGGGCGTTTGCTAAGAAAAAAAAAACGAAACGTAAGAACTAAATTACATTAATATGGCACTGTCGATAATGGCCTTGAATCGAAATATATCCAGTCATCTTGTTCGAGTTTTGCAACCATATATTTAAGTTCTCATGAGTATCGGGCTAATTGTTCATATAATTATACGCGATTTTGCTAGCTATTGTCTTGATTCCTGAAGGTTAGTTTACGTACTATATCACGAGCGACTAAATAACGCATGACGGACGTCGCCATGAATATCACTATTGATCTTGCACATAAACATTAGATATAACTCACTGAAGATACTTCCTTCAGTCATGAACAGTGAAGGAACAACGTAATACAGTTCGCCTGACCTTATCACAAAACAAGGAGCTTTTGCTGCAATGAAGGGAGGCATTAAAAAAAGGAAACCTTCATACCATTCAGCGCACCCACCTATAGTCTATGAACCCGATACAAGACCCATGCAAGTGTTCATAACTCAGCATTGGAAAGCTCGAATCGAAAACTAGGGTCAGAGTTTCCTAATGCTGTTCAAGATAAGCGCATTGCAAGTCCATGCCAAGATATGCACTGCTTTCAGACCTCCGACATCCGAAAATTCAACAACCGCTGCTTGGCAACGGGGGTCCTAGTGATGTGCGGCATTGTTCTGCTGACGCTGGCGCTGAAGAGCAGCAGGCTATCCCAGCAACGACAGTCTTCGCAGAGCTCGGCCACCACCTGGCTGCGGGCGGCGCAGCGGCACGTACAGTCGCTGCGTCTCGGCCGACTCACGGCGCAGCCGGCCACCGCCACGAGTTACAGTCCAACCGCGACGCGCAGAACGAACTCCAACCTGCCGCGCAAGCCGCCACTCTACCCGGGCGGTTTCCGGCTCTCCAACCTCGACAACTTCACCTTCGTCGTGAACAACGACGTGTGCGGTGACGCCGCCATCGACGTCGTCATGGTGGTGACGTCTGACACGCGCACGCCGTCGCAGCGCGCCGCCATCCGCGCCGCGCTGCCGCAGGCCACGCTGGCCGAGCTGCGCATGCGGCGCGTGTTCCTGCTGGCGCAGCTGGCACCACCCGCCGCCGCCGACGAGTACGACCGCCGCCAGGCGGCGCTGCACGCTGAGAACTACGAGCACGCCGACCTGGTGGCCGGCTCGTTCAGCGACGCCTACCGCAACCTCACCTACAAACACCTGATGGGCCTGCACTGGGCCACCACCTACTGCCCGCAGGCGCGGTACATCGTCAAGATGGACGACGACATCGCGCTCGACGTGTTCCAGCTGCACGATCGGCTGGCGACGGCGCCGGACCGCGCCACCGCCATCGGCGCCGTGTTCGCCGGCACGGCGCCCATCCGCGACCCGCTCAACAAGTGGTTCGTGACGCGCGGCGAGTTCGCCTTCGACGCCTACCCGACCTACATGTCCGGCTGGATGTACGCCGTGACGCCGGACGCGGCCGCGCTGCTGGTGGCCGGCGCCGCGCGGCTGCCCTTCTTCTGGGTGGACGACGCGTTCGTGACGGGCGTGGTGCGCGAGCGGGTGGCACCCAAAGTCCAGATGTTGGACATGGACCAGCTGTGGGGTCAGCCGGACGACACCGGCAAAGTCACCAGGTGGGTGGATGGGCCATCAGGTAGTGTCGAGGTCACCAGGTGATGGACTAAGCCATCAGGTAGTGACGCGGCCACCAGGTGAGGGGCCAGGTCATCACAAGACCACCAGGTGAGGGCCCAGACCAACAGGTAGTGACAAGGCCGCCAGGTAGTGACTAGGACACCAGGTGAGGGGTCACATCATCAGGTAGTGACGCAGTCACCAGGCGAGGGCCTAGGTCATTAGATAGTGATGAGGTCAGCAAGTGAAGGGCCACATTATTAGGTAGTGACGATGTCACCAGGGGAGGGGCCATGTCATTAGATAATGACGAGGTTACCAGGTGACGGGTCACATTAGGTGGTGACGAAGTCGCCAGGCGTGGGGTCACATCATCAAGTGTGACGAGATCACCAGGTGAGGGGCCGCATCATCAGGTAGTGACGAGGTCACCAGGTGAGGGGTCAGACCATTATTCTAAGACTGTGTTGTACTGGTACCGTAGCGGAGATGGGAAAGACATGGCACGTGTGTTGCACATATACCCCAGGAGGGACGGAACAGGCGTACACGTGTTGTACGGGTGCCGCAGGGGAGACGGGACCAGCGTGTATGTGCTGTACAGATCTCGCAGTGGGGACTGGACAGGCATATGTGTTCTGTACTGCTGTCGCAGTGAGATCGGATGGACAGGCATACAGGTGTCGCAGTGTGAGTTGTACAGGTGTCAGTGGAGAGGGACAAGCACGTTGTGTTGTACAGGTGCCGCAGACGGGACAGACATATGTGTACTGTACAGGTAGGATGATTCAGCATGACCTCTCGTCCTCAGACACGGTTGCATCGACCTGCCACACATGATTAATTGAGTCGTGTCTCCTCAGTCACGGGGTTCGAACCGACATCGAATCGCTGGGCACCTCAGACAGTTGGTGACTGAATGCCCATGCATCAGGATCCTGCCGGAAATCATGACGAAGGGGAACGCTCGGGACAATGCAGCCACACATGCCGCGGCACTCGCATTCACTCTTCATCAGACATTCGCGTCCATCGATGAACGTGTTCAGTGTGCATTTTTCATCACAACCGCCACTGTGTCACCTGACGTACCGCCTGCACACTCCCACTCGTCCGACAAGTGTCGTGATTACTGTCACATGATGCCAGCGTGACGTGTGACTCAAGTCCACCTAACGCTGCCGAGCTGTTACAACTCCGGTATGGGGTGTGCCAGCCCGTCTGGCACCGTGTGCCGACACAGTGGCCGTCGACCTAACGCCGCGTGTGCGCGGGCAGCCCGTTCACCCTGCAGATCAACTGTCTGTACGAGTGCGCGGCCGAGGCCGGGTCGTCGACGGGCCGGTGCGACACGCTCGTCGGCCCCGCCTGGTCCAACCGGCTGGTGCTGCGGCTCTTCACCAAGCACGCCGAGTACTGCTACCGGCAGCGGTGCGCGCGCCGCCGGCGCATGCCGGCCATCTGCCACGGCGACACCCAGCGGCAGCGCACCGGTCTGCCCCAGACGGGGGACGACATCGGAGACGTGAAGCGGTAGCACCGCCTGACACGCGGCGCGGATCAGCCTCGGCCGGCCGGCGGACAGAGCAGGGCGAGCGTGTCGGATAGTGCGCGGCGGCGCTTCGACAGCGGCCGACGGCGGCAACAGACGCTGGTAGACGCTGACCGGTCGCTGGCCTGGCGCCGACAGGGCACACCCCCCGGCGCTGATCTGGCGCCGGCCGAGAGCCACGCCGCGGTGGATCCAGCGCGAGCCCGCGGCCACTCGTGTGTGTCAGGGTGCGTGAACATGACCACCCCGGACTAATCGAAATCAGGTCCGTACAGTAGCATGCCGGGTTTGTGCCAAACCAGGTTAATGCCTCAGGCGCATACCACCTCAGTTGTGTGTGTGCCGCGGACGAATCCTAAATGCAACAGTGGCCGCCTGCGAACCCACAGGGCAAACAGCGACCAACCTCCTGTATGTGCAATGAACTTGCGTAGGCGAACAAGCGCAGTAAACGTCACGAGCCGGCGTGATCGCGTGTCGCGTGCGGAGCGGAAGCCGTGCATGCCATGTGATGAGGTAACGACACCACTGACTGATCGCATATGCATGCACCAACATCCTGCCTGTGCACGCGTCGTCAAATGTTCATGAAGCACGCCTTATTGATTCGACACCGATGAGGGTCAGCCCCGTGCCGTGATATTACACATGATGTGTGGCCAGGTCGGCTCAGTGGCGTGCCAGCCGGGTCAGGTAGGCCCGGTGGCATGTGCGCAAACGCCTCGGACAGTGTGGCGCTGCGACTGTGCTGAGCGCGCCAGCACAGTCCAGCGACTATGCTGGGCTCGCTGCTGAGCCCAGGTACAGACAGGCGGCTAATACAGCCCAGTGACCAACAGTTGAGCTGTGGGTCCTTTAGACAACAAATTGTGCAACCATTCCAGCACACACTCTGTGCAATCTCTAAGAGCTGCAGCCTTCCCGGCGGTCACTGGCAACAAGCTGGTCACGTCCACCGGTCATGACCGATAGCCGTTCGACGTTGCATGCATCAAACGAGATGTCTGAAACTTATACCGCTTGCAAAGCTTAATACAGAGTGCAACTCAACTATGCTTGCATAAATAACGCTCGCAATGCAGAGCTACAAGCCGAAGGAGATACTGCGCTAAACGCACCAGTCACAAAATTCACCCGAATAATTCACTCACGAGGCGAGGGGTTCGTGAGGGTCACAATCCTCAAGAGTTTTACAACATGAAGCACAACGACGAACGGGGGGGGCTGAACTTTTACCCCGGCAAAAATTTGGTGTGCGGGACCATGGAATCAAAGTTTGTCGCCTAAAAGAGGAAGACAATAATTCAGCCAATACCATTTATGCTCCTTGGTGCCCATTTCTCTCTTGAAACCTTCAAAGAGCGTGATGTATAGTTATTTAGCGCACAAAACAAACCGGCTTCGCCAGACGGCAAACCCTGTTCATTAGGATACGTTTTACAGAAAGTCGCGTGATGCATCGAGGGGCAGATTGTGTCACTATGGTTCTCGTCCTCTCTTGTCAAATAATCTGACTACCTGATGTTGAGATTGCGAGGTGACGGATCAAACCAAGCAGCGAAATGCAGCTGCAGTAAACCTGCTACCAGCGTCGCTGCGTACGCAGCGACGCTGGTAGCAGGTTTACAAATAGGCAGTCTCCACAATGCGTCTGAGTCGCGGTCTAAACGTTACTGCATTGACCAGTATGCAGCTGTTGCGAGGCCCCCGCAACACGCACCCAGTGGTTACGGTGGGTACAGCGTTTGGCGCAAATAAGCCAACACTATCAGAGTCGCCGATCGCACCTTGGTCTCTCAGCGGCGCTATATCAGTGGCGGGACAGCATGGGCAATCTTGACAAACGAAGTGTCGTATCGCAACACCCTTAGCACGTCTTTCCGGTCAGCTTATCCTATCCCATTCGGGGGGGGGGTCCTTAAAGACTAAAGTCTAACTTTCACGCTAGGCGTTGAACGAACTTCAACGAGGTGCCATTGGAAAACACTGGACGAAAAGGTCCGAAATGGTACTGCTAGTTACTTTTAGGCAATTTTTAAAACAAAATGAAGATTTTTCTCAAAATCAAAAATATAATTTTAAAACATTTTATCTGTATCTTAGGCTAATTTGAGTCGTACAACCTAACTTTAGCACTATCTAGGGCATGCGGACCCGAAATAAACTATAAAAACAGCAGTGTCTTAACATGTTTAGCCCACATTGCGAACTTAACCGTGATCTGACCTCTCAGACCACTTCACGGAAGTCAAGCAAATTTGATGAGAAACTTATCCTGATGCTTCTGCATGCATACCAGGATAGAAATAATGTTACAAGAATGGCGATAGGAAACTTTTCCTACAATAGTCAACGTCTTGCCGCCGACTAATTTCAATGGCCTAGCCTTAAACAAAACAAAATCCGAAATGCACGTTTTGGGTACACTGTCCAATTGCACTCACGTAGCAAATTTCATTTCAGTTTCTCTTCGAGTGTTCGAGTAACTGATCCTTAAATATTGTTTTCGAATTGGTCCTCTTTGACCTGAGCTAGATCCTCACGCGTTGCACGACCTGAAGTTGAAATGTTCACGTTAAAGCAAAAAGAAAGGAAAAGGTACTAACAATTGCACACCGTTGTTTCCCCATATCGTGGAAAAACGTGGGGGCGTGAAAGGCCCTACGGAGATGGGTTAATGAGAGTACTGAGCAGTCATGTGCTCCGCCTATATTCTACCCGTGTGCTTAGTCTGAGTTCAAGGATTCTATTTCAAGACAAGCATTCGCCATACGTGCCGCTCCAACGCCGGGCGGGAACGAAATTCCGTCCGATGAAGCTCGCCAACGTAGGCGTTGCATTCGTAATGCGCGCTGAGTGGGTAGAACCCGCTTGGTGCCTACCTATGGGCGCGACTGCTATTTCAATCAGGCTGCTATTTTCCACAGGCTCCCCGGGCCCGGGGGTGTCCGAGTGGTTAAGGTGTTGGGCCCTGGGTACCAAAGGTCCTGGATTCGACACTAGCGCCGCTCGGACTAATCCCAATCCCGCTTCCCACCGGCGAAACATTGTGGGCGGCGCCATTAGCCGTGCATGTGCAGAAAGTGCGTCGTGAACCACCCAATAAACAAACAAGCAGACACAGGCTTTCGGCGAAATGAGGCCCATGCCTATTAGCATCACCGTAGCACCGCTAAATGGATGCGGCCAATGCATGTTAATTTTGTCATACCCCTCGCTAACGACATGCGGCTGATGAATGTTAACATCGCTGCACCACTTGCTAATGGCATGTGGTCGATGCATATAAATATTGCGGTACCCCTCGCTTATGGCCTGGGCCGATGCATATTAATATTGTCGTACCCTTCGCTCATTGCATGGGCCGATTAATATTTATATAGCCGTCTGCCTCGCTAACGGCATGTGGTCGTTGCGCAACGCGATGTGTTCCGTGTTTTCGAACAAACAAACACCTAAAATGGAACCGAAATTAAGGTTAATAGATATCCGCGATCTTCATAACTAATTATCAGTGCATTGCCATTAACAAATTGTGACATTCGTAAATGCATTTCAAAATAACTCTGAACGTACAGAACGCAGCGTAACACATACGAAACAAAAATGCAAGTGCACACTGACGAGCCAAACGATGACGTCAAACACCAAGAGAATCGCCCGAGCGACGAATGTACGACGGCCATAGGCCGTAGAAGCCGCACATCCCCGAGATATGGACCCTTCGATGAACCGCCAAATAAATGCACGAGGGGTGCTCCAGTTGATTAATGGTTGCCCTCTGGGAGCACATCTGTAGGGGTTCACAGATAGTCATGTTGTATGCTACACGCCTTTTATATCTACAGTTGCAAATATTTTCGAGAAAATACAGTAGTCTTCCGAAAGATTGTGTTGTGTTATAAGTACCATACTTGTTGCATTTTTTTCGAACCAATATCAGCTTCAGCTTGTCCACACTCGATGTTCTACGTAAAATTGTATATCCCATGATTATGATACGATCATTTTAAACATTTCCCTATATTCGGTTAAATAGGGTTAACATGTTGACTTAACCTTATCGTTGACGGGTGCATCAAAATGCATTTGCGGTGTGTCAGCGAACTCACAATTAACCGGATAATGCGCTTCAGGAGTGTTTATTGTTTGTTTTTTGGTTGTTGTTTTATTTTTGTCAAGGCGCCCTAAAACCCAAATAACAATAAGCACTCCTGAAGCGCATTGTCCAGTCCATTGTGAGTCCACTTACACACCGCAACATGATATTTTGATACACCTATCACGGATCAGGCCAAGTCAACATGTCAATCCAAATTGCATACATTAAGACATGATCCAAGATTTCAAAGCTATTAGTGCTCTAGTTGGTTGGTTATTTGGGCTTAGGGGCGCATCGACTGCTTCGGTCATACAGCGCCCGCTTAGCATGGATGCTGAACTCGAATATCGTCTCCCCCCAAAGAAAACTCCCGAATAAACTAAATACACAAAAAGATCACTCGAGGTCATTCCAGGTCAACTGATGTCAATTTTTGTCATGCGTATTGCAATGCATATGACGTGACGTAAAGGTGCCCGAAACATGCAATAGCACTCATCGAACGAAATGCTGTGGAGAAACTGAAATTTGGGTTGATTCTTGGAAGCACTTCGAAAGACTGAACTTCTAAAAAATGATACTCGAAGTTGATCAAGATGAAATTATCACTGACAGATCCGCTAACCAATTTTTCATAGACACACACATTTTGGGGTCGCTACGCAACAATGTCCTGTTTCTTCTTTTTCTAAACCCCAGGGAGGTCAATTTAACCTTCCCTCACCCCACTCGAGTACGCGATAAAACTTCTCACTACACAAAGATCCCAAATCCCTAATCTCATACATATTCCGGTGGATAGGGATATGGAATGAAGACTGACCTCGCTCATGGTTTTGTCACGTTCTTGCGGATTGTAGACGCAGGTGAAGAGCTGCACTTTGCTGATGTCGCCCATCACACTGGTACGCTCAGAAGTCTGCTGCACCTTCAGGTGGATCTCGTTCTGACGACAGCAGATCGCACGAGATGAGCTACCACACAATATCTGTCCAGGGCTAAAACAATTTATCCAAAGACAAATGACAGAGCTAGTGAGTGGCTTCGCCATATTCGTACGATGTAAAAGGGATACAATGACTGACGATGAAAAACGTTGTTAAGTAGCTAAGCACTACGGGATGCATGAAAGACAACGCAGCCTTCTGCCATGCATACACATCACGGAATTTATACTAATGAAGACACCATCAAACTTTCTAAGTATCGACTTCCACGACACACAACCTCCTGCGCATCACGTCACTCTTCTATCACGTCACGTCACTGCACGCGGCGAGGCTCACGTCGAACACGACGGCTCGTGTGTTGATGTCGTTGAGGTCCTCGACCAGGGCGATGTCGGGCCGGTCCACGTTGAGTTGAATCACCAAGCGGCTACCAGGGGCGCTGGTGGCGCGCGGCGCTGCCGCCGTCTCCAGTGTGGTGGGCCGACGCTGCTTCCCAGCAGTCCTGCATCACACACACACACACACACACACATCAGGCGGTCATTATACGGCTAGTAGCATCCACTAGCATAACAGGTCACAGACACAGACAGACAGACACACACAGGATATTGGTCCTTAGAGCCACATTGGACCAATTCGAGCTGTTTCCGTAAAACAACAAAAAACAAAAGCTGTCACCGTCACGGACACAACTGCAGTTAGTGGCCCAGTCCCAGGCATAGTCATAGCCATAGTGCCAGCCCCAGTCACAGTCACAGCCATAGATACACGATTACTGTGGGCACGGATTGCATCTGTTATCACCGGCCACGCGGGGAAAACAGTAGGAGGAAACTGGGGAGGAAGCAACCATCAACCACAGCGATCAGTTAACGTCAGTCACGCTTGGGTGCCGTCAGCCAGGCGTGTGGGACGGTCGCCAATCGGGTGTATGGGACGGCCACTAGCCGAGCTCACGTGGTACGTGCGCTGCCGACTCCGCGCCCAGCCTGAACTCACGGCTTTGGTGTCGGCGCAGGAGGTGGCTTGTGGGCTGGGGCCTCCGGCATGTTCTTGGTGAAGAACTCCATAAGAGACATCAGGTAGGGCAGGAAAAGAATCAGCGACACGCTGGAGACTCGGACGTCCACTGGGAAGGCGTTATAGCTGTTATAGGATGGCACAACATGCTTGTTACCGCGCTTCATCCGTGAGTCATATGCCCCCAGGTCAGGATATCATTTAAAAATTCGTTATTTCCGGCAAGTTACCATTAAGAGCGATCAGTGATAATTCACCAGAAATATGGCAAAACACGGTCGGCCAAGGAATTGTTGTGTTCCAAGGTACTTCTGACCTCCGTTCATGCATCCGTGGTTGGTTGAGGCCTGGCAGACGAATGCAGGGAACAAACATCAACGCAGTAAAACAATTAAAGCATGAACTTTGTGTGTTGATGTCAATGACCGTGATATATAAATAACCCCTTCCGAGTCTGCAAGGCCAATGGAGCATAGCAAAGTGTGCTGGGAAAGTTGTCTTTCATATATTTTCACCACGCAAAATTAACGAAATCATAAACTGACAGAGACGAAAAATATGAGATGTCGTTCATGTGCATACGCCTCATGGAGATGCTGCAATAGAATATGACGGAGATATCAAATAAATTGACAGAAAACAGTTGTGAGTTCACACTTGTGTGTGCAGTTGTATTTCCTCAGTGCAGTGATTCCTCAGTTGTATTTCCTTCCCTGGCCCCTCGTACTCGAATCAGCACTACACCAGGCTTGCCACTCACGATTCCTGTCCAACGTTGCCTTCTGGCTGAATGTCACATCAATCATACCGGCCTTGGGCTTGCCAGTCCTCGTGACTTTCTGCATCAGCCGAGGAAAGCAGGTCTTCGCATCTGCGGGATACACCACAGTCAGCACGCCCACACGCTATCACTGCGGGCAAACATCCCCAGTCAGTGTGTGGTGTAGCACAGTCTGCGCGTGTGTCTGACGTCACTACCACACCCCGAGGCTATCACTGCGGGCAAACATCCCCAGTCAGTGTGTGGTGTAGCACAGTCTGCGCGTGTGTCTGACGTCACTACCACACCCCGAGGCTATCACTGCGGGCAAACATCCCCAGTCAGTGTGTGGTGTAGCACAGTCTGCGCATGTGTCTGACGTCACTACCACACCCGAGGCTGTCACTGCGGGCAAACATCCCCAGTCAGTGTGTGGTGTAGCACAGTCTGCGCATGTATCTGACGTCACTACCACACCCCGAGGCTATCACTGCGGGCAAACATCCCCAGTCAGTGTGTGGTGTAGCACAGTCTGCGCATGTGTCTGACGTCACTACCACACCCCGAGGCTATCACTGCGGGCAAACATCCCCAGTCAGTGTGTGGTGTAGCACAGTCTGCGCATGTGTCTGACGTCACTACCACACCCCGAGGCTATCACTGCGGGCAAACATCCCCAGTCAGTGTGTGGTGTAGCACAGTCTGCGCATGTGTCTGACGTCACTACCACACCCCGAGGCTATCACTGCGGGCAAACATCCCCAGTCAGTGTGTGGTGTAGCACAGTCTGCGCATGTGTCTGACGTCACTACCACACCCCGAGGCTGTCACTGCGGGCAAACATCCCCAGTCAGTGTGTGGTGTAGCACAGTCTGCGCATGTATCTGACGTCACTACCACACCCCGAGGCTGTCACTGCGGGCAAACATCCCCAGTCAGTGTGTGGTGTAGCACAGTCTGCGCATGTGTCTGACGTCACTACCACACCCCGAGGCTGTCACTGCGGGCAAACATCCCCAGTCAGTGTGTGGTGTAGCACAGTCTGCGCATGTGTCTGACGTCACTACCACACCCCGAGGCTGTCACTGCGGGCAAACATCCCCAGTCAGTGTGTGGTGTAGCACAGTCTGCGCATGTATCTGACGTCACTACCACACCCCGAGGCTATCACTGCGGGCAAACATCCCCAGTCAGTGTGTGGTGTAGCACAGTCTGCGCATGTGTCTGACGTCACTACCACACCCCGAGGCTATCACTGCGGGCAAACATCCCCAGTCAGTGTGTGGTGTAGCACAGTCTGCGCATGTGTCTGACGTCACTACCACACCCCGCAAACACCCCAGTCAGCACATTGCGCTATCACTGCGGGCAAACATCCCCAGTCAGTGTGTGGTGTAGCACAGTCTGCGCATGTGTCTGACGTCACTACCACACCCCGAGGCTATCACTGCGGCAAACATCCCCAGTCAGTGTGTGGTGTAGCAAGTCTGCGCATGTGTCTGACGTCACTACACACCCCGAGGCTATCACTGCGGGCAAACATCCCCAGTCAGTGTGTGGTGTAGCACAGTCTGCGCATGTATCTGACGTCACTACCACACCCCGAGGCTATCACTGCGGGCAAACATCCCCAGTCAGTGTGTGGTGTAGCACAGTCTGCGCATGTGTTTGACGTCACTACCACACCCCGAGGCTGTCACTGCGGACAAACATCCCCAGTCAGTGTGTGGTGTAGCACAGTCTGCGCGTGTGTCTGACGTCACTACCACACCCCGAGGCTGTCACTGCGGGCAAACATCCCCAGTCAGTGTGTGGTGTAGCACAGTCTGCGCATGTATCTGACGTCACTACCACACCCCGAGGCTATCACTGCGGGCAAACATCCCCAGTCAGTGTGTGTGTAGCACAGTCTGCGCATGTGTTTGACGTCACTACCACACCCGAGGCTGTCACTGCGGGCAAACATCCCCAGTCAGTGTGTGGTGTAGCACAGTCTGCGCATGTGTCTGACGTCACTACCACACCCCGAGGCTGTCACTGCGGGCAAACATCCCCAGTCAGCACATGGTGCAGCACAATCCACACATGTGCCAAACGTCACTACCACAACCAGATCCTGCCACTGCGGGGAAATCCACGGGAACAACATCCCAGCTAATGCTGCATGTTGCCCTTCGGTGTTTCATGCATCACCATTGACAATTCCAGGCGGTTTTTTGTTTTTATTGTCCATCGAACCCTTTGTCAGCCCAAAAACCTTCAGTTCAGAAGGTGAGGGGAGGTATAATTGAAGATACAAATGCCTCACAGTAGCCCCACCGTTCAGCAAATTATTCTACAGATTCAGATAACTAGCAATCTGTGCCGATCTTTTGTTGTGCTTGAAAGTGAAATGGCAGCACCAGTCGTGGTGATGTGCAATGCATACGTCTGCTCTTAACATCCACTGCCCGTCCGGTCCTGACAGCTATTTTTCTGTCCATCACATCCGGACGTTAAACAACACGTTGAAACAACAGCGCTGAATCGGCTGCGGTGCTCAGCCAGGGTTAACTTGATACCAGGCCATAACAGGCCATAGACCACAACAGAATAAAATTGCATGCCTTGTTTGCTCGCTGGCTATTTTACTTTACGTGTATCATCTATTACGACCGTTTAGCGCAGATAACTTAAGATTTACATGAAACAGTTTTCCGTGGACGGTTGGGCTATCTGATCAAGGGTGTCTGAGATGACACCGCTGACCTACCTGACCAGGTGTTTGGCTGACCTGGGAGGGGTTCAGACTGGCCTCGCAATGTGCTCTGATCAAGGGTGTCTTAGAGGACACCGCTGACCGACCTGACCCAAGTGTTCTGGCTGACCTGGCCGGGTGTCCTGCAGCATGCAGTCCTCGAGGGAGACGCTGCACGTGACGGCGCCGTCCGACAGCATCTGACCGCCCACGGCCAGGTGGTGCAGGCCGAACGTGCCGAGTGGCAGACAGCCGGCCCGACAGTCGGCCCCCGTCTGGGGAGGAGGGTACGGTCACGATAGTCGGCCCCCGTCTGGGGAGGAGGGTACGGTCACGATAGTCGGCCCCCGTCTGGGGAGGAGGGCACAGTCACGATAGTCGGCCCCCGTCTGGGGAGGAGGGTACGGTCACGATAGTCGGCCCCCGTCTGGGGAGGAGGGTACGGTCACGATAGTCGGCCCCCGTCTGGGGAGGAGGGTACGGTCACGATAGTCGGCCCCCGTCTGGGGAGGAGGGTACGGTCACGATAGTCGGCCCCCGTCTGGGGAGGAGGGTACGGTCACGATAGTCGGCCCCCGTCTGGGGAGGAGGGTACGGTCACGATAGTCGGCCCCCGTCTGGGGGGAGGGGTACGGTCACCCTAGTCGGCCCCCGTCTGGGGAGGAGGGTACGGTCACGATAGTCGGCCCCCGTCTGGGGGGAGGAGGGTACGGTTACGATAGTCGGCCCCCGTCTGGGGAGGAGGGTACGGTCACGATAGTCGGCCCCCGTCTGGGGGGAGGGGTACGGTCGGTTGGTTATTGGTTTTACGACACATCGACCGTTGGGTCATGCAGCGTCGCCAATCTCTCACGCCGATTGGTCGCGAGCGAAGAGTAGCGGAGGGGTACGGTCATCACAGTCGACCCCTGTCTGGGTATGGGTACGGCCACCAGTTGACCTCCGTCTGTAGAGGGGTACAGTCACCCCAGTCGGCCCCCGCCTGGAGATGGGCACGGTCACCACAGTCGAGCTCCGTCTGTAGAGGGGTATAGTCACCACAGTCGGTCCACGCCGGCGGAGGGGTACAGTGAGCTGGGCAGTCCGAGGTCACACCCGGTGCGTTTCACCACATACCTGTTTTTCTGACGGGCTTGTAAGCAGCTCAATACCGACGAACGTCCAGTTGAAGCTGAACTTGAGCTTGGTGAAGGCGGCTCCTTCGGCGGTTGCCGGCGCGGCGGCGGCCGCAGTGGGTGCGGCAGCGGCGGCAGCAGCAGCGGCAGCGGCGGGAGTCTCCAGCTGTGCGGCCGTGGTGGTGGCGATGGTGGCCGCCGCCGCTGCCGGTCCGGACGCGGCCCGCGCAGACGGTGCCGCCGCCAGCTCTGCCCTGCCGCTCTCCGACAGGTTCTCGTTGAGGGTGGCCATGATCTGTCTGTAGTCTTCCTCGCTGAGCACCATCTGGCGGCGGGCAAAGCTGGCTGACGATAGGCAGCCGACTGGGGGAAGCGCATACAGACGTAGGCACGGGCATAGCTGATGGTAATGGAAGCAGCTAGGTGGGGGATAGTATTAACCGAGGAAGGAGGAACGCCTCGACCCAGTTGAAGATACACAGAAGCTAATATTTGTAATGTCATGTAGACAAAAATGCCACAAAGTGCAGCAAAAAGATTACAGTTGAAACACATGCTAACAAGACACCTGTATAAAATAAGCGTTACACGTAATACGCTACCTAGATTCCTTACCCAGAAGCATGCACTGGCATACAAACTAAAGCTAGAAGTCATTGGGGCTTGAATACTCAAGGGACACTATCTACCACGCGAAGTTACCTTTGCATGCAATTGAAACACACATGCTACCGAGACACATGTACGAAATAAGCACTCAACGTAATACGCTACCTTGATTCATAATTTAGAAGCATGCACTGGCTTACAAACTAACATTAAAAGCCATTGTCGGCTTGAGTACCCCTCAAGAGACACTATTTACCGCGCTGATTATTTGGGTACAAGGGAACGTCAGCTGCTTCAGGTCCACGGCGTCCCAATCAAGGAATACAAGTCTCATTCATGGTTGTCAGTGAGTGCAACGGTCATATACACGAGTGATGCCGGGGTGAAATAGTCATAACGTGGGGGTCTTCCGAAGTGGATGGGACCGACTTAACCGAGCCCAGTCATCTGGTGAGCAGATTAGCACACTGTCAGCGCGCGTGCACGGGCCCCGAACAGGAGCGCGTGCCGCGAGTCGGTGCACTGACGGTGAGGTCGCCGAGCGTGGCGTGCATCTCCATCTCCGGCTTGTCCCGGTACCAGGCGACGCTGAGGTTGCGCGCCACCCGCACCTCCATGGTGACGGGCCGCAGGATCAGACACTCGGAGACCATTCGGCTGCCGTCGCGAGGCGCCGTCTCGCCCCTGCCGCCGCGCCCGACACAGTGAGCGGCGCGCCCTCCCCGCCGTCACCGCACAGGTCACGTGGCCGCAGCCAGGCCGTGCTCACGGCTGGGTCACGTGGTACCGGACTGGGACGGTACCGGGCGGCAGCACAGGTCACGTGGCCGCAGCCAGGCCGTGCTCACGGCTGGGTCACGTGGTACCGGACTGGGACGGTACCGGGAGGCACGTCCAGCCAGGCCGTGCTCACGGCTGGGTCACGTGTACCGACTGACGGTACCGGGAGCACAGGCACATAGCCAAGACAACTGGGTCACGTGGTACCGAACTGGGACGGTACCGGGGGCAAGGTCAGGCCGCAGGCCGTGCTACGGCTGGTCACGTGGTACCGCTGGACGGTACCGGGGGCACACAGGTCACGCACAGACATAAAACAAAAGGATTAGTGCAACTATGAGCCACAAGGGCCATTCTTGGTTGCACTCTGTACACTCGACCAGTTGTCGATCAGCCCTCCTTGTAATACTGAAAAGCAAGCCCTCTATTCTTATAATGATTGTCTATGCTGTTTTTAAAGATGTTCAATGTGCTGCTACTGACAATGTTTTCTGGCAGCTGGTTCCAGTGTTCTACTATGTTAACCTTGTTCTGCTATAGTTGACTTTAATTTTGAATTGATGACCTCTAATTGCATCATTTCTTTTAAATTCAAACATTTCCCCAAGATATCCCCTATCCAGATCATGGACAACTTTAAATACCTCGATGAGGTCTCCTCTCAGCCTTCTATATCTAAGTGAAAACATATTCAATTATTCAATCTTTCCTCATATGCCAGGTTGCTTATACCATTAACAATTTTTGTAGCCATCTTTTGTACTCTCTCTAAAAGCCAACAATGTTTTTCATAGCTAGGAGACCAAGCTTGGATGCAGCATTCCAAATGTGGCCTGACATATGCACAGTAAAGCTTCCTGATGACTTCCTCACTTCTGTATGATACATTCCTATTTATTGCCCCAAACATTCTCAGTGCCTGCTTCCTGGCTTCCTTGGTCTGTTCTGGTGCCCCCAATTTTGTGTTTAGAATAACACTTAAATCCTCCTCCTGTTGAGTCACTGATAGCACCTGGCCACCCATCAAGTATGGCGCCTTCATATACTGCTTACCTACATGCATGATTTTGCATTTATCAAAATTTAATTTAATTTGCCCTTCTTCGGACCACTTCACAAGTTCGTCTAAGTCTGTTTGCAGCGAGATATGCTCATTTTGACCTGTTCTTGCTCTAAAGACCTTCAAATCATCCGCAAATTTCAAAACCTTACTGCTTAGGCCACTTTCAATGTAATTTACAAATATAATGAACAGTACTGGCCCCAGTACTGACCCCTGGGGGACTCCACTAAGAACATTTTGCCATGATGACTTTGTGCCATTTAGCATCACTCTTTGTTGTCTATCTGAAAGCCACAACTCTATCCATTTTAAGATGCTACCTGCAATACCATGGGCCTGAAGCTGTATCATTAACCGTTTATGGGGTACAATGTCAAAGGCCTTACTAAAGTCAAGATATGCTACATCAACCTGATTTCCCTGACCAAATTGTACTGTGGCGAAGTTCAAAAAGTCCAAGAGATTGGTGAGACACGATCGCCCTTTCCTAAACCCATGTTGAGTATCTTGAATCAATCTGTTTCCTTCCAGATAACTAACTATTCTATCCTTGATAATTGATTCGAGTACCTTGCAGACTAGGGATGTGAGACTTACTGGCCTATAGTTTTATACTTTCCCTCTTTCTCCTTTCTTGAAAATAGGAACTACATTTGCCCTTTTCCAATCTGTTGGAATTTCATTTTGTGAAACAGATCTACAAAATATTATACTAAGTGGAAATGCCAGTTCCTTTTCAGCTTCCCGCAATACCCTAGCATATATTTCGTCAGGTCCTGCTGCCTTGTTTGGCTTAATTTTCCTGATATAATTGAAAACATCACTATCAATGAAATCAACATCATTTATCCGATCACATGCCACTGAACTATGGTGTACGGTCGGCAGATTGGCCATATCTTCCAATGTAAACACTGATTTAAACTGCTTGCTCAGCTCCTCAACCATCTCACTATCCTCACCCAATATAGTCCCCTTTACTTCCAGGGGACCAATTGTGCTAGAAACTTTACTCAGCTTGTAGAAACTAAAGAACTTTTGCTGTCCCCATTACAGTTCCTAGCTAAATCCAGTCCTTTTGCTCGCTTTGCTGCTCAGGTTTTTTGCTTCACAGTGTCCCTAGCTTTTTGATACGCCTTTAGATTTACGATATTTGAACCTTCCTTAAGCACTCTAAATGCAGCTTTTTTAGCCTTAATTGCTTTTATCAAGTCTGGTGTAAGCCATGCTGGCTTTCCTACCCTTCTTTTCGTCTTTGCTTTTGGGGGACATATCTAATCTGAATTTCCTTCAAGTAAGATTTGAACTTTTCCCACATTTCACAGGCATTTAAATTGGAGAATTCTTCTTCCCATCTTATGGCACTTAAATCTGCTCTCATGCAGTCAAAGTTTGCTCTGTTGAAATTTGGAACCTTTACCAAATTATCTTTAATAATTTCCACTACATGTGCCTTGAATCTAACTATGTTATGGTCACTTCTTCCCAGAGTTTCTCCTACAGTCAAGTCTTGAACCAAGTCACTTAAATCCGAGAATACAAGGTCCAAGAATGAGCCATGCCCGGTAGGTTCCGATACAAACTGGTGTAAGAACAGGTCCTCTTCAAGGCATTTCCTAAACATTTTGCATGATGGGGAGCCAACACCAACATTTTCATATCTTTTTAGATTAAAGTCACCAAGAATAAGGTACTTCCTCTGAAAGTTTCTACTTATTTCCTCACAAATCACCTTATCAAGCTCCAATTGCTAAGAACAGCCAGACCGTGCTCACAGCTGGGTCACGTGGTACCGAACTGGGACGGGGCCGGGCGGCACCACAGGTCACGTGGCCACAGCCAGGCCATGCTCACAGCTGGGTCACGTGGTACCGAACTGGGACGGTACCGGGTGGCACCCGGGGTCTCCGTGACGACGCGACAACGCTGCCACGCCACCTCCCGGCCAATCAGTCAGCAGGGCTACCAAGCACGTCAACCGAACATAGGCATGCAAACATTGCGAGCAACACACTTGTAATTTAGGATACTTTGAGTGTTACCACAGAAGAATTAAACATAAAAACAACATCAAGGCCACCATCGCAACAGCCACTGAAGCCTAACCGCTGGGTCTGCAGACGCCGCGACACACGAGTGGCCTCAGCTGGGTTCTGAAAGTGTCGTTATGGACAGCACATACGCACACGCACACGCACATGCACACGCACACGTACACGCACACGTACACGCACACGTACACGCACACGTTCACGCATATGCATATGCACACGCACACGCACACACACACGCGCGCGCGCCAACACACGCACGCAGACGTACACCGCGCCACACGTCACCTGGAGAACTTGAGGTCGTCCAGCTTGAGCTTCATCACGTCCAGCACGGCAGGCGTGCCCAGCTCGTTGGTGGGGCCCAGCCGCAATGTGTTGCTGACGCTGATGGTTCCCAGGTCGGTGACCAGCGCCCAGGTAGATCTCGAGCTCTGCGGTATTACTATTACGGGCGCCTGCGGAACGCAACGGGCTCAGCCGTGTCAAATCGCACGCCAACAGCCGATTTTCGGGAAAATATGACAATTTAAACCTAAATATGAATGACGGCCCATTTCAAGGCACTTCCAGACAGGGGTCATCCAGACAGGGGACGACGGACCATGCGGTCGTCTCGCGATTAAAAAAGAGACAAGGAAGTTTTATGCGCGATTCTGAAGTTGCCATGAGATTCGGAGAGAAGATAAATTGATCAGCACATGAAGCAAATGAAGTTAGGATAATTTTAAAACTTTCGTAGAATGCTACTTATGGCTACATTTTGCTAGACATCCCAGCCCAAGCAGCTTAAAACTAGCGAACAAAACAAAACTACGGTATTGATCCCCAATTACTAATTAACGTGAAGTACTCCTGGCAAGTAGGTACGGTAGGTATAAAATATGCAAATTCATGGTATATTTACCAAACGCATGCTCTTATTGTGGGTCGGTAATGTGCCTGGGGAGGGGTCTACTCAGCAGTTCAACATACGAATGCCAGCACGGAGCCACGGCAACTCCATCACAAACTGACCTTCATCACGATGTCTATTTTGGCCTTGAACGCCTGCGCATAAGCGTTTTGCATAGCATGTTGGGCCACTTCTGCTGCGTTCTGCGATGCCTCTGCCAGTGCCTTCTGAGTAGCTGAGAATGGAGTCATAAACGCCTGCAACAGGTGCCCATAGGACATCAGTTGGTCATGCAGGTGCACGTGATGGTTGTCAAGCGTGATGGGGTGAATGTGTACGTGAGTAGTTGTGTGTAGCATGGAATGGCACAGGTGGGTGTCGGTACGTTTACACCGAGTAGAGGCATCAAAGTGATGTCAACCATAGTTTCTCTCCTAAGCAACAATCTTCACATCGAGCAGCGAGAGAACTTAACTTGAAAGATAACCAACGTCCATTTCGTGTCAAGTGGCGAAGTTGCTTCATGTATGGCATATGGCTGCACTTTTCACGTACCAAAAGACGTTTTGGTTTACACTTATCGCTTAGACAATCTGGGGCATATCTAAGTGGAAACTTGAGTCGACTATTCGACACATTGAAAACTCGGTAGGGTAACATGAATATACCCAGTACTGTGACAGCCATGACGCCATGACGTCCTGGCTTCCCGCTACATCGCAACAGTGACTACGCGGCTCACATAAGCCGTCGGGCAGAGATGTCGAGACGCGTCACGACACCATCGGCCGGCACTCACGAGCAGATCTAGCACGAAGCGGTTGATGAAGACGAGTCGCACGCCACCGAGCTGCGCTGACAGCTCCAGGTCAACGGCCGACGGCTTGGCCGCTGCCGATCCGCTGTACAGACTGACCTCAGCGTGGAACACCTCGTCAGACGTCATTGACAGGATCTGCCCCGACAAATCATAGGTCAGTGAACACGAAGCACAGGACCTCGTGATACAGCTGTGCCGACACATCACAGGTAAGTGAACACGAAGCACAGGACCTCGTCACACAGCTCTGCCGACACACATGTCGGTGACCTCAAGATGCAGGGCCTCACCAGGCGTACAGTCATCGACAGGACAGCGAGGAGCGCACATGCGCACAAACACAACGAATCGGAAGAGCAGCTTCAAGTCGCCGGCCAGCGCAAATACATCTAATCTGACACCGTAACTGAGCGCGGGCACCATGGCCGCCTCGCCCCGTGACTGGGACCTCCCCGACGACGCGACGGCGTGGGTGTCGAGGTGGTGGAGCTCACCTGGCGGTGTATGACGCGGGGCGTGAGGTCCACCAGCGACAGCTGGCTGAGGCCGGCCGTGACGCGAGTGCGGCCGCGCCGCAGCTCGGCGCCCACCTGCAGGTTGGCCAGGTCGAGCGCGGCCAGCCACAGGCTGTTCGACGACAGCTGCACGCGGAAGTCGTTGAAGCAGGCGGTGAGCTTCATGTCGATCTCGGCGCCGGTGCCGGTGCCGGAGGCGGAGGCGGCGGCGTGGGACGACGACGCTGTAACAACCCCACGGCAGCCGTCACACGGACCATTCCGGTGGCATACACCGGCCACTGACCCTGCACGCTTTCAGACACTCATGTGGTCACTCACTCACTAACTCACTCACTGATGCCTGGAGGCGGGCGGGTAGTCTACGGTGCTCGTCTCCCAACTGAAATGCTGTGGGTTCGACTTCTACCTGTCGCTATTCTTCACCCGCGAGCGACCAAAGTAAGAGATGGCGGTGGTGGTTTGTAGCGTTAGGGCGCGCTGTTTACTGTGCGATCTTGCGCCCAAAGTACGATGTTGGAGAGGCTATGGCCAAGTCAGACAACTAGTCGCAAAAGCGAACACCTAACCAGAGAACGAACTAATGCCAAAAGAAACCAATGCACACTTGACGTTGCAAGAAGTCAACAGCGCAAGAAGTCGACAGGCGCAAGAAGGCAGCGCGTCGTCTCCTCGTCTGTCACCCCACAGAAGGGGTTGTTTGCTTTTTATTGGGGTTTAGGGGCGCATCTGCTGGAGTGGTCATGCAGCGCCCATTCCCACAGAAGGGCACACACGAGCGAAGGCGGACACCGGTCACCCTCAGTGCAGTGCCTCCGCCGAATGGAATGGCGTTCAATGCTGGTCTGTTGTTCCAGCTCTAGTACTGATGTCACATAGCGGGGCGAGTGCATCGCTCTCAGGCGCCCTGTCCCCACGAACCGCTACCACCGCGCGTCAGTCTACACTGCCAAGCCACAATATTATGAAGCGTGGATATAGCGCTCTCGGCAGGATGTGAAGTCGCCGAACAGGCGGTGGCGGCTGGATCTCAAGTCAGATCGGACTCGAGTTTCTCCGCAAGCCCAGCGAAGAAGCGCGGCGCCGCAGCAGTGACAGCCGATCGACCGACCATCAGGCGGCCGACCTGGATGACGGTGGCGCGAGACGCTGGATGGTACAGCGACCTAAGCCGACCCGCTCACTAGTGACGGCTCACTGTGATACCAGTGACACCAGTGACCGTGTCGATGGTGGCAGCTGATCTGTGTCGTCGTGCTGTGTGTGATAATGACGTCCGACACGGTTGCCCACGGCCTTGGAGGCTGTGCTAGGGGAACTCCCGAGAGCAGCGTGCACGAGCAGTGAGCGGTGCACGAAACGAACAACTGCCAGCACTCGGACTAGTTGCGGTATCGGAAGGCAGGTTGCGCATTGACGAAGACATTGAACTAGCGTGGGACAGCAAATATGCTCCGCGTGGGTGGCGCGAGCTCCTGATGGATACATGTTGAGTCGCTGAAGGCCGCCAAAAACATTCATCAAAACCAGAGAACCGAAGCCAATATCAATGCATGGTGCTCAAAATTTCACGCTCTAACTAAAAGAATGACGGTTCCCAAAGCCCAAGCAATGCATAATGAAACGAGTTAACTACACTTTAAGGTAAATAATATAAGGTAATAATAAGGTACAAGGTAAGAATATGGTAAGTAAAATAAAATATGCATAATACGGTAAGACCTCTAGCGGGTCAAGTTGAAAGCATGGAAAACGGCACACACAGGAAAATGTCTATCTTGAAATGCAAAAGGTTGGGGTAGGTGACGAGGAGGATATCAACAAGAACACGGACATCCATGCAAATCGGCAGCGATACTCATCCAGCAGTTTCTGGTGTTTATTGCGAGATCGATAGATCAGCACCAATCATCAAAAATACAACACAAAGTTGGCATGAGAGACCCGAACGGTGCCGAGCCGACTCTCTGCACTTTTTATCGAACTTGATAATGTATCCGCTACAGTGTCTTATGCCCTGCATTCTCAACTCACAATCAGATCAGATGTTTAAATTGTCATGCTACCACCTTCTATCATAATCTTTCGTCTGCAGTACTAACATTAATTGTTCCAAGGGAGGACGTCATGGTACCACCTTCCCCGCCAGGTTACTGAAAGCGGTGCCCGACGTTTCGTCGTAAATACTGGTCCCGGCACACCACCACCGGTCTCTGCCGACTTCGGCAAAATTCCCCATGTGTGTACATCCCAATAATAGTCCACATCTTGTCCTCGCTCGTACGGCGACCACAACACCCCTCTATACTGGCATACAGGAGACTCCGGCGCCGTTCGACAAGCGAAGGGGAGAGGACTGCGCAGCGGAGCACCAATGCCCTGGATATGTGGGCTGCACGTGCAGTCATCCCCGCGAGACCAATTTGTCCATTATTTTATTGAAAGCTGCCCGACGCCGACCCACGTACAGCTCACATTGGCTTCGTCTACCCTTTGCCTTTATATTACCCTGACGTTGTCCCTGGTTCCAGTAATGTTAGCACAGAATCGCACCCGGTACCGGTAACGTCATCGGCCAAAGCCATGGGCGGACCGCAATTTCCAGCTCGTGACGGCTTGCTGATACACATTCCGGGTCACAAACATCGGGATCATGTCGAGCCATGCGAAGCGGCTAGAACTTACCTAGAACTGTCTTGGAACAAACATATGAGCACTTCAGGTGATCCATGAAGCAAAAGTTGTTACACAACAAAATTAAAAGGACAGACGTTTCTGGGTGAGCAAATTAGACTTTGAAGCGATGCACACAAAACAACTTTCAAAACGGATTGGGAAGGGTCGGGTCGGATTGAGCAGAGTCGGATGTGGTTGGCTTGGGCTGTGTCATTCATGTTGGAGCTCGATGTCCATACATTGCTGCATATTCGCCTCGTATTTCACCCTTACCAGTGAATAACTTGACCAAAAGTCTTCTAAATTCCAAAGTTATGTAAAGCTATCACTCTCATACTGATGGGTGGAAAACTACGACATTGGCATGCCAGTTTCAGCCTCGAAACCCTTTTCCCAGTAAGCAATGGTACTGCTACCGGACGAACATCACCTGCCAAGATAGGAGGGAAAGGCAAAGGAGGAGGTTCGATAATCCAGATAAAAAGCTGGTACAAAGGCATTCATGCCAACAATGAATCGAATAGGGTGCATTCATCCAGATAGAATAAATCGTGCATGACAAAATGCAGTTTTCGAGGTAAATTATCCTAGCATTAAATAAAACTGCACACCCTGGCATGATTTCAGCACCACACTACACTACAGCAATGATCCCCATAGCGGAAATACCTTGATTCAAAAACCAGGTGTGTGAAAGAATGTGTTTGAGAAATAGCCGCAGTAGTTCTGGCAAACCAGCTGTAATATCCATTCTTGTTTCTCTAAGCACGGTTCAAATTGTGAAGTTTCACTTGCTATTGTGTGCAAAAGGGGTATTAAATTGTAATACAGTCATGCTTAATACCGCTCTGTTTTCGGTTCGGAACGTTTTCATTCTCGCAACAATACTTGAAACGTTTGACGCCAAATGTATCGCCAATTTATCTCTAAAAAATCACACAAGTTCAAGCATGAATGGCAGCTACCCTGGTCATGACGAAGTGCGGGCATCTTTAAACCAACTAGTGCATAAATGCAAGAAAGAACTAAACCTTACATCCTTTGAGAAGCACTGTTGCGTGGCAATGACAACAGGCGGACCTGGTGAACTTACAATAGTTGACCAACGAACAACAATCGTTCGTGTTGGGGAAAGGGTGCAGAAAAAGCTGCTCAGGTTGCTCACAGGGCAGGACAACACATTCAACGGCTCAGTTCGCCTGCATAATCTTGAAAACCAGATGCACAACTGCTCGTCGGAAAGGCTTCAGTGCGCGAACAAACTGAATGTTGCGATTGCAGCAAAGCAGACAGCGTTGGCAGATAGCACTTCAAAAAAAGAACAATTGAAACTGCTTGAAAACAGTGTCAATGAACTACAACAGGAAAGGCATACGTTTCATAAAACCATTGAGGAGTTGCAGAAGAAATGCGATATGGAAAATGATCGAAAGCTGGATAAACTGACAGGACAATTACAAAAAAGCATGGCGGCACAACTTAATGAGCAGAAAAATGCTTCCAACGCTCATTCAAGACTAGCATCATGTGAAATACAAGTCACAAGTTGTCAAAAAGAATTATTAGAATGCTTCGATAGTACTTCCGATTTGGAACAAAGTATTGAGCACGGAAAACAGCTAAACATATGCCGAAACCAATTGTCGGTCTTGGAAAAAACCGCGGAAACCGTTCCGACACTACGAATTAAGGTTTCGCAAGTGCAAGATGAGGTAAACACATTGAACAAGCGTTACGCACAATGTCAAGAAAAGAGACATCATCAGGAAAACGAATTGCAACGCTGTGCCATAAAAGTCCAGGAGCTAAATGAGCATGAAATCCAACACAAGCAGTGTCAGAATAATAAAACACAGGATGACAAACAGTGGGAAACCAAATATTATAAATGTGCCAGTCGCTTAACAGCATCTAAATACCAACTGAACACAACAATGGCATATGCAAACGAGAATGCAAGAAGAACTCGACAAATGACAATAGAATTACGCCAGTGCCGAACTGAATCCCAGACCATGCAAAATATAACCGATCACTTGAAAGTACAAAACGAGCTGCTTACAAGAGAGCTACATGACATGTATGAAAAATACGCCGAAGTGAAACAAGAAAAGGCCACAGCAATAATAAGCCACCACAACTATACAGGGCACATCAACAACCTTCACAAGGAGCTTAAAGAAACATATTCTAAATTGCGAGGTGAAATAAAAGCAAACAGATATTTAAGAACTAAACTATTTGACCAAGTTCACCAAACCTTGGAAGAAAAGAGGAAAACAGAAAAGTTTGACGATACGGCAGCCGAATTACTTGATTACAGAAAATGGTGTGGAAAGCGAATAGTGGAGTTGAACCAAAAACTTTTAAGGTTGCAATCAGCATTAAATAGAAAAGAGTACGAACTTGATCATTGCAATGGAGAATTGGCTATAAGTAAGGCGGCTGTACGACAATGC
Organism: Imbricaverruca yamaguchii; assembly: GCA_034440575.1. Taxonomy (NCBI): domain Eukaryota; kingdom Metazoa; phylum Arthropoda; class Thecostraca; family Neoverrucidae; genus Imbricaverruca; species Imbricaverruca yamaguchii. The sequence continues at coordinate 1,613,849 of JAOTOL010001645.1, read as the reverse complement.
TCAGGAGAGCCGACAGTAAGTGCGACACAAAAATGTCAATACCTTCTTAGAGAGTGTCAAGAACAAAGCTATTCGCATCCAAACAATCTTGCCGCAGTCGAAACTCACAAGCAGACGCTACAAGACGGTTTATCAATGTGCTTGAAACAACTTAATCTCTCGCGAATTCATCAAGGACATTGTGAGGATGCAAAGGAAGGGAACCTCAAGGCGATGATAAAAATAAGTGAAAAATACAGCCACCTGTTGAACGTCTTACAAGATGAGCATATAGAGCTAGTGACACATAAATCTGCATGCGTGGCAAATCTGACAGCAAAGCAAGTTGCTCTAGACCGCTGCAGCATACGTCAAGAGTCGACAGAAGCCATGGGTCAGACATGTCTCAAACAGCTTCAGCAGATACAACACGACATCAACAGAGTACAAAAAGACAACGGAAACATTAATGCTTCGCTGACATTGAACACTGTGTCACAGGATAAATGTGCTCAGAAGCTGCAACGATATATATCTGATGCTAGAAGAGCACGTATGGAAGCAATCAAGTGCAGTAGTGAGCTCAAGATTGCCATGCAATGGAACAATGTATCACGAAAATTATCACAGAACTGCTCGAACGCAACAGCATTCACTCTCCTCTACGGATATAAAAAACAGCTTCAGGTCTGCGGCAGAAAATACCAGATTGTGGTCGATCTATCTGATGAGCACAAGAAGAAATGCAAAGCAGATGCAGATAAATGCAAAGACGACATGAAGCATTATATCCGTGCGTATGCACGGTCTTCACAAGATTTAATGCGATGTCGCATGAACAAGAACAAAATAGGACAGCTTTCAGAACAAGCAGAAATTTATCAAAACCTTACAGATATGAGACTCCGAACATGCCGTAGGGAGGTGACAGCGTTGGCATGGGAATACGATTCAAAAGGATACCTTCTGCAAACATGCTTTGGTGACTTAATACAACAAAAAAGCTCTGCTCACGTTTGCCCCCAAACTACCAACAGCGAAGTCTACTGGGAATCCAGCACACATATGAGTCATCGCGGTTGCATTATGCTATCAAAGACCAAGGGAGCCGGCACGACCATGCGTAATTTCTGCTCGGAGCAACGTGGAGTAACCCTGTATATACATACCCTGAAGGACTTAGGTTTTGCGCAAAGTTTTGTGGCTGGTCAATCGGGGAAATTTTTAGTGGCTCCCGATTCAACCATGGTTAAACATTTTGACCTGGACTCAATCCACGGTAGCTACAATTCACCATTGTGCTACAGCGTTCAAGATGGCGACAAAGGGTATAAGTTGCATGTCAACGAATGCGCATATGAAACATTCCATGCAATATGCTGGGCGGATATGTTACCTGCCGTGGCTTTTAGGGAGTGAACTGGACCCTCCTCGGCTTCCTGGAGCTCAGCTGTCTCACGTCACCATTGCATCGCAGGTGGGTAGCTCATTGAAACATGCCAGTACCGACATGACAATTCCAGGTGGGTAGCTCATTGAAACATGCCAGTACCGACATGACAATTCGCTTAATTCTCAGTTTAATGGCTTGTGACGTCACTGTAATTGGCCACCGTGTACACCAATATACAAAATAGCGAACTCACTGTTTTCTTGATTTCATCCCTGAGTGGAAGAGTTGGTCACGCGGATCAAACATATACTCTTATTTTGTTTTGCTACGCAACTCGCCGAAAAAATGGCTTGCTCTGAACCGACTGCATCCGGGAATCTTGCCAGTCTTGACCTGACCGCCGACCGGGGTAGGTCGCTCCACCGCCTGCCGCCGCCGCTCGGTCGCCACCAGCTGAGTACCTAACCCCTCCGACAGACGGGATAGTGCCGAGTATATACCAGCAGTGAGCGGTGGTGGGTGGCGCACGGACATGGCAGAACAGGTGAAAAAGGCCATCTTCGAGTGCTTTAAAAGATCCAGAATTCATCTCGATGTTACGCGAAACAGTTATGGCTCCAATCATCAGAGATGCAGTCAAGCAAGCGGTGGCGGAAGCTGTCGCGAACAAGGGCAACATGATAGAGGAACTGAAGGCTGAGCTATCCGAGGTGAGTGACGAGCTGAACCAACTCGAGCAGTACTCGAGGCGCAACTGACTGGATATTGCTGGCGTCCCCGAAAGTTCCGGAGAGGACACAGGACACCTAGTTATTGAGGTGGCTAGGGGAGCTGGTGTCACCTTGACGAGAAACGACATTTATGCTAGCCATCGGGTTGGACGTCCCCGAGAAGGGAAAACGCGCAAAATATTAGTCCGACTGAATTCGTATAAAAAACGCCAGGAAGTTCTTCAGGCAAGGGAACAGATGCGATCCGATAGAGCCTGTGATATTTACATTTCTGAAAACCTAACTAAAAAGAATGCCGAAACAATGTACCACGAACGCCAGCTGAAAAAGCGAGGGGTAGTCGTAGCAGCTTGGACGGACAATGGGAAAATGAAAATACGAGAGAGAGAACGGGTCGACAAGGGTCGTCCGATGCCTATCAGACCTCCCCTGCCCAGATGGGGTGAGAGTCGATCGTACGACGACACGTCCGACTGAGTCCGCCGCTGCTGATCGCGTCCCTACCCAGACGATTTCAACCGAGTCTGCCTCTGCTGACCGCGATCCCGCCAGCGGCGCCGAATTCCAGACCAGGAGGGGCAGGAGCGGCAGAGGCGGAGCTACCCAGCGTCGGTGAGAGTGTAACTGCGGGTGGTACGAAGCATGGGCGGAGGCTAGTTCACTGGACACCGGTCTGTGAGATCTAGACGTTGCCGGCGACCACCGTTGGTTGGTTATTGAGTTTAGGGGCGCATCGACTACATCGGTCATGCAGCGCCCTCCGGCGACCACCGTGCACATACGCCTGCCGGCGATCTGAGCCGACACTGGGAACACTGGATGCGCTGCGGCGCAGTATCGGCGCGCCCGAGTGCAACGCAGTTTGAAGCGGTGCAAGTGGCACGCCCAGAGCCGAGCACCGCATCCTTATGTTAGTAATCCCGCGGTGAGTAACTGTCGGAGGTATGTTAGTAGCTGTCGGAGGTATGTTCTCGCATCTGGGCATAACCAGTTGCATAATACGACCATGAAGCTGTGTGTGCGTTGTTAGCGATATGCATAGTGCGAGTCATCGTATATATCTTGCTTCTGAAAATATTTCGATACTTTGCTTCATTGTGTGTAATGACTTGTAACGGTTATGTTCACGAGCTACGCCAACCCTCGTATATTAAGGGGGGGGGGGGAAATGTAGAAAGTGCGCTGCCCACCACCGCTGTTCACGGAATATGCGCAACTGTCTCATTACTGTGCCTGCACCTGTCTCCACCAGTTCGTTTCGCTGTGCCCCGTTGTCACGTAACATTAAAAAACTCTTGAATGAACCCACTCTAAATTCACATCGGTCGCGGCGCGTGGCACCAACTCACATAAACGGACACCCCGAATATAAGATGGGGACTCGTGGCACCGGTGCTAAGAAAAATGTACTCATTGAAATTTGGAATCAAACACCTGTTATCAGGATACTCCTCATTATATCTGGTATTGAGACTAACCCCGGCCCTCCTTACGTGGACCGTACAAGAATAAAAATAAGCCACGTAAACATAAACAGCATCGCGGCCCCTGCAAAACTCGATGAGGTCGCACAATTTACAGGTCAAAGTAGTGTAGATATATTATTATTAACTGAGACAAAACTTAGCAACCAGGTCAACCCATGTCTTTACAGATTATACATATTCCACGATCCACTGACGAGGCACAGGACTCGCCAAGGAGGTGGGGTTGCAATTTATGTAAGCACTGCACTCACAGTCAAAAGACTGAACCACATTGAGCTTGATGATGTGGAATGGATATGGTGTCTGGTGAAAATTAAACATGTATCGATCATAATATGCTCCACATATCTCCCACCGAACCTGTCATCAGGCAAATATAAGTCATTTATCGACAAATTGAATGATAGCATGTCCTTAGCCCTGATGTTGAACCCGTCAATAACCCTTGTCATGGGCGATATTCGGGCAATATTTTCTTGAAACAGTCGTACGCCAAGGTAAGAGTTACCCCATTTGACTTAGATCTTCTGGAAACAATTAACACGTTGCAACTATTCCAACATATAGACGAACCGACAATAGTCGCGAACGAAGTACATAATCTTAGGGACTTAATCATTACTTCAAACAAAGAAATGGCTTCTGAAAGTGTATCTTGCCTCCTTTCTCAAATATTGATCATTACCCTATATTTGTAACCTTAAACGTCACCAAGTCGACTAAGCATACATATAGCAAGAAAATATGGGACTTTGACCAGCTAGACAGCGGAAAAATAATTATATTCCTTCAAAATGTAGATTGGGAAGATATTTTAGGCAACGACGTTGATGAAGCCACAAAAATGTTTTCTGATGTTATTATTAAAGTCACAAAAGAAGCTGTGCCCATAAAAATAATCAAAACCAACCGGGCAAGCAAACCATGGGTAAATTCTGAGCTAAAAAAATATACCAAAAGACGAGACCGATTATTTAGATTTGCCAAAAGGATGCAAACATGGTTTAGTTGGAATAATTGGAAAGATCAGCGCAACAGAGTCACCGAACTTAACAAATAACTAAAAAATAACTCATTAAGAGCCAAGTTCTGAAACTAGAAGAATGCAAACATAGTCCTCGAAAATACCATCAAATTTTAAAGGGGATAATTGGTAGCATGACGTCCCAAAGCATACCACCCCTAGATGGTCCAAATGGTGCAATTATTGATGATGCAGAGAAGGCAACACTCTTGAACCCCAATTTTGCGAAACAATCCCAATCGCCTAATAACTTGCAACTACCTTCTATGGACGCACAAGATAATCATAGCATTCCAAGTTTGGCAGAAATGCAAGTTACTGAAAATGAAGTTCTTCAGCAACTCAACCATCTAAATCCAAATAAATCGACAGTACCTGATGAAATACCTCCCAGGCTGCTTAAACTAATTGCTATTCTTATCTACGAACCCCCTACTAAATTATTCAACAAATCGTTATCACTTACCGTTATGGGCGCTAAATGATCGTATTTTATGGTCGAAGCGCCCCAAAAACCCAAATAAATCGTTATCACTTGGAGTTTTCCCCAAGGAATGGAAACAAGCAAATGTGTCGCCCATATTCAAAAAGAAAGTGTCATGCTCTGATCCCACAAATTATAGGCCAATTAGCCTCTTATCGTGTGTGTCCAAAATCCTAGAAAAGTTAGTTTTTAAACGAATTTATTCACACATAACGGATAACAATATACTCTCTGAAAGGCAAAGTGGTTACCGTCCACGTCATGGGACCCAACTACAGTTGCTCTACTTGACACATATTCTATATTCATCTTGAAATCGAAATCTTGACTTTACATGTATATATTTGGACGTACAAAAATATTTTGATACTATATGGCATGTAGGGCTTATTTTTAAGTGCAAAAACCATTGTGGGATTGGCGGCACTGCATTAAGTTGGCTGCAATCATACTTACATAATAGGGAACAGCGTGTAAGGGTAGGAAACAGCCTTTCACCACCAACTACCATAAGTGCGGGTTGCCCACAGGGTTCTGTCTTGGGACCCCTTTTGGCATTAATACATTTAAATGACTTGGCAAACATGATTACAAATGAAATCTTTTTTTCGCTGGTGACACGTCGCTTTACGCTTCACACATACAAGGCTCACTAGAAACACAACAATCGATTAAAAAAGATCTCGATATTATGCACGAATTTGGAACAACATGGGGCATACAATTTAATGCGGCAAAAACGATCTAACAAACATTCACATGTAAGAGTGCCAGTAAACCGCTAAATCTCAGAATGGGAGGCCAGCCAATACCAATGTTAGGAAATCATAAACACCTCGCCCTTACATTTTCTTCCGACTTGCGCTTCCATAGTCACATAAACGATATTATCCTAAAGGTCAATTGTGCACTAAGCCCCCTTTATCCTGTTGCAAGTAAGATTCCAAAACAAACCCTCTGTAACTTGTATAAAATTTACATTCGGCCTGTGTTTGACAATACAGATACTATATATGACGGACATATAACAATATCGGATGCATTCAGACTCGAGAAATTACAAAAAAAGAGCAATTATATTAATCACAGGTGCACTATATAGAACATCATCAGGAAAAATTCGATCGGAATTGGGATTGGATGAGCTAAAACACGGCGAGAAATTCATAAACTTCTTTTGTTCCACAAAATCCAACACGCAGGTCCGGGTCTACGAACTTATATTAGAAAACTAGTTACTGAACCACGGCATACAGTTACAGGAAGGCGTCACAGAAATTCAACTACACTGACAGTCCCGCTAAATAGAATCGCCTTGTTCCAAAAATCGTTTTTCCTGGCCACAACAAAGGTGTGGAACAATCTTCCTGAAAATGTGAGGCATGAACGAAACATCAATAAATTCAAGAGGGCAATTATGGGTCGCACAGGTGCCACGATACCGCCACAATATTATCGGCTTGGTACGAAACCAGGCAACACGCTGCATACAAGGTTCAGGATGGGCCTCACTGAACTAAACGCAGACACATTTGTCGTCAATCTTCTACATGACTCATCGTGCTCATGCGTATATTCCAAACAAGATGCAATTCACTTCATATTTCACTGTTCTCTTTATGCTTACCATAGAAATATTCTATTTACCAAACTCAGAAACACGACAGATACGTTCATTAACTTAACCGAAAATAAGATTTTGGAAACGTTCATTTTTGGAAATGGTTTCGATAAGAACCTTCAGCTGTGTGTAGCCTTAGCATTTCAGACGTTTCTTATCAACACAAAACGCTTTAACAGAAAAAGAAATTAACATACAGAACTAACCCGTGCTGCCGGATGCGGGCGCAGTATGAGTACCACACATGTTAGTTATTTTGGCTTTAGGGCGCATTACCACACATATGTGCATACTTTGTGCCGATGGGGCGTGCTGGCGGGGCGGGCGGCGATTGTCGCACCGTGACGGTGGTCAAGTTCTATTGGATGGAAACATTGTTGCGAGAGGCACCTCGAATTAAGATCATTTTGGTCTGTTGTGCCAATCGCAAAATTGTTCATGCTATGTGTGCTACGTGCTAAATAAATCAATAAATAAACAAACAAACAGACAAGAGGTGAACGTGCAGACTGGGGTTACTCCTCAATTCTTCTCGGTAAGGAAACGCTCGCCAGAAGACTAACTCCACATGCCACGAATCCATATGCAATATCTAGTGCACACAGCGTCCGCGTCACCTCTACAGAACTCCAAAATTAAGCACAAATTCGCGCCGTGTACACCGAGCACAGCTGAGCCGTGTTTCAATGTTTGCGGCGACCTCTCGAGCCGCCGTCGTGACCCGCTTGTCGCAGCTAACGTCACCACCACACAACTTGTAAATAACGCGAGTGCTGTATAAACTGAAAAATCCCAGACTAAGCATCATTGCCACTCTTCCAACGGCCATAATGCCCAGCTGGATTTGGGTTCTCCATGAACGGCACAATGCCAGTCAGTGCCACGCACTCGGTAAGGTTCATCGTGAGACTCAAATGATGGCAAATCGTTGCATGCTTCAAAGGAACCTTGGATGCATGCAAGTAGCACGGCCGATTATGATTATTTGAATATTTGCGGTGAACAAAAAACAGATGTTTCTGTCTGGCTGACAGACAGACAGACAGACAGACAGACAGACAGACAGACAGACAGACAGACAGACTGACTGACTGACTGACTGACTGACTGACTGACTGACTGACTGACTGACTGACTGACTGACTGACTGACTGACTGACTGACTGACTGACTGACTGACTGACAGACAGACAGACAGACAGACGCCTGTCTGGCCGTCTGTTCCCGTTCGACCGACCGACCGACCGGTCAGTTGGCTGATAGCCGGCTGATTGGAATGAGCGGCGAGTTGACGGCGCCGGCGCGGAGCCGAGGGCGGTGCTCACCAGACGCGGCGGACGGCGGTGGGACGACGGTGGCCGGCGCGACGGCGGCCGGCGCCGCAGCCGGCGGGCCGACAGCAGCCAGCTGGCGGCCCAGCGAGTCGGCGAACGTCATGAGCGAGCAGAGCGCCGCCTGGTGCAGCTGCACCGTCAGCTCGCTCAGCGTCAGCTCCACCAGCTGCGCCACACCGCCGGACTCGGCCTGGAAGCGGTGCCAGCCGCAGTCCACCTGCGGTCGGACCGCGCACTGTATACACGAGTCGGCGCACAGCAGTCGGCACAGGAGCAGCTCACTAGTCGGCACCGGAGCAGGTCAGCAGTCGGCACAGGAGCAGCTCGCTAGTCAGCACCGGAGCAGATCAGCAGTCAGCACCGGAGCGGCACAGTAGTGAGTACGGGGGCAACGCACTAGTCAGCGTCGGGGCTGCACAGTAGTCAGCGCCGGAGCAGCACATTAATCATCACCTGACCAACACAGCAGTCAGAATTGTAGCACCACAGCAGTGATTGTTTCACTAGGTGTGCAATGTTAAAGCGAATACAATATGATTCTTAAATTCGCCTTTAAAATGATGGCATCAAGAGTGTTTAGCGCCTGTACACCCCATGTGAAAACAATATAGTAATTTACATTTTTTTCGTTGTTTGTTAGCATACACAAAATCATGAAATTATGAGCACAATACTGCTGTGGACAAGGAATCCAGACCGCGTGAGCATGCATCTAGAAGCAGGATGACAAAAGCTCACCTTGGTGTAGTTGCAGGTCAAGAGTGGCTTGGAGCTGCCCAGAGTCATTGGAGTGCTGACCAGATACAGTTCGCCTCCGTCAGGATCCCGAAACTCGTGACTCTGTCGACGGGCACGGACCGCGGTTAGCTCATGTGCTGAATGTCAGACCCGGCCAGGTCAGGTCAGGTCAACTGCAGCCACGAATGTCACATCCAGTTAGACATCCCCCAGGCATACTGACTATTATTGCAGCTGTTAATAGCTCCTGACTCACATAATAATTCCACCAGGGTGCAAACCAAGTGATACAGTTACTGAGTTTTCGTTGAGCAGTGCTTACAGAGTGGGAGCATGGTGCATATTGCATGGCATATGTTAAATGTCGATGGGTCCCAAGTTCGGTTGATAACAGCTGTTGATTTCTGACCGAATAACTGACGGGACGCTAGTCACTTCCAGCGATCGTGCATGGCTGATGGGTGGCGCATCACATCGGGTTCGGAGAAAGAGCGAGAGAGCGAGAGCGAGAGCGAGAGCGAGAGCGAGAGCGAGATTGAGAGAGATAGATGGAGATAGAGAAAGAGGGAGATAGAGAGGGAGCGAGATAGAGAGAGAGAGAGGATGGATATAGAGATAGAGATAGAGAGAGGGAGAGGGAGATAGAGAGATAGGGAAAGGGAGATAGAGAGAGAGAAAGGGATATAGAGAGAGAGGGAGAGAGGGAGATAGAGAGATAGGAAGATAGAGAGATAGGGAGATAGGGAGGGAGATATGGAGATAGGGATATAGAGAGGGAGATATGGAGATAGGGAGATAGAGAGGGAGATACAGATAGAGGGAGATAGAGAGAGGGAGATAGAGAGAAAGACGAAGAGATAGAGAGGAATTGACGAGGTTCACCTTGAGGGTAATGCCGGCCAATGAGTTGGAGATCTGCAGGGTGTGAGTGCGGGCCACCACGGAGCATCCGATCGAGCCGACCACGAGTGAGATCATCTGGTCGGCCGTGCCCTGCTCGGCTGCTGACTGGCGTCGATACACGTCCATCACCAGCTCTGGAACGCCACCGGTCCGTGTCTCTCACGGCGTGTCCGCGGCCACCGACCAGACGACGCGCCGCGCCCACACACGACACGGGAACAGCGACACTGACACTCGACAGCAGGTCTGACACAACGGTCAGACCTGGGTGGAATACACCGCTGGCCTCGGCATACTGCAAACGCCTGTTGAAACATGGGAGGAGTGTTCTAAAATATGCGGAATAGCTTTAAACATGAAGAAAACATGGATACCATATCTGCAAACATTTACAGCCCAGTCTCGAACAACTGGAAACACCTTGAGTCGGGTTGAAGATTTAGTGTGATTGTTTTTCAACATTAACTTCTGGCTTCACCTGATAGCAGGTTACAGCCTGTTGGTGATACGAAACTCAATAAAGTAGCTGTGAAATCCAAGTTTGTGAAACACATTTGGTTTTCTGAAGCGATAAATGGTCCTGGAGGAATCACCAGAGTTCGAGATTCATATTCCCCTCCATATATCCAGTCACACATCTTCGGATCAACTGGACATGGGCAACACAGCCAGGTAAAGCAAAATGTCCTACCCTGGTCGATGCGTCCAAAAACCCCAATTGTCATGACAGCCATGAAATGAAGGTGATCGTTCAGGGTCAATTAGCGATCCAACTGAAAAAAATAGACGAACAAAACAGCTGGAGACCTCCATTCACTCACCGCCCCTCATCTACGTCCAACTTATTTGCCCCTCGCTCCTTTCTGATCAATAGTATCCTTCCTCTCACCAACTTTATCACCAGCCCTTCACCTTCTCTCGTTTCTCTCACCTCTCCTACAATGCTCTTCCTTTCATCTTGTCTCTCTTCATGGACTGCCTATTTTCCTTCTACGCACACCCTACCGTTCCCAGTGGCTCAGTACTGTGACTCGGTAGCCCAATGTCGACACGATACCTTGGACAGTGAAGTTGAGCAGCAAGTCGGTGACCTGCTCCTGTGTCTCCGGCTTCTTGTCGGCGGCCGACCTGCCGTCAGTTAGGTGGTCCAGCGTCAGCGTCGACCGGTTAACGGTCAGCACATTGGCGTTGCTGTCCTGCAACGACGGGTGGACGGTCGGTAGTGGCCGTGGGGTCGGCAGTGGTCATGGTATCGGCAGTGGCCGTGGGGTCGGTAGTGACCGTGGGGTCGGCAGTGACCGTGGGGTCGGCAGTGACCGTGGGGTCGGCAGCGGCCGTGGGGTCAGTAGTGGCCGTGGGGTCGGTAGTGGCCGTTGGGTCGGTAGTGACCGTGGTGTCGGCAGTGGCCGTGGGGTCGGCAGTGGCCGTGGGGTCGGCAGTGGCCGTGGGGTCGGCAGTGGACGTGGGGTCGGCAGTGGCCGCGTGGTCGGCAGTGGCCGTGGGGTCGGCAGTGGCCGTGGGGTCGGCAGTGGCCGTGGGGTCGGCAGTGGCCGTGGGGTCGGCAGTGGCCGTGGGGTCGGCAGTGGCCGTGGGGTCGGCAGTGGCCGTGGGGTCGGCAGTGGCCGTGGGGTCGGCAGACGCTGGCGCGCTGATGGCTCTGGTCGCGTAGCACGCTGGCATATAGCAGTGACGCGCGACACATTGTGTCAGGTCACGCCACGTCTGGTGTCAGGGCACGTGACTGGTGTCGAAACAACACTTGACCCCTGGCATGACAACACGAGAGATCCATCACTGAACGGGTAAGGGACTGGCCACATCCGACAGCAACTGGTGTACGCCCCGCCGATGACCTGACATGGGCCCCGCCAGTCAGTGTTCCAGCCGCCAGTCACCCACCGCTGCGGCGCCACCTTGACCCTCGTCGGGTGGCTGGGCTGGGGTGACGGGGTCGGCGCCAGCACTCACCAGCGATACTGTCGGCACAACCACGTCCTCGTCCCCGGACGGCTGGGGCATGCTGTTCGCCAGGATGGCCAGCTGGATCAGACGGAAGTCTGAAACACACCATTCATACTGTCGGTCTGTCACGTGACGGGGCAAACGGAAGTCTGAGACACACCACACACACTGTCGATGCATCACGTGACGGGGCAGATGGAAGTCTGCAAAGGCACCACACACACGCTGTTGGTGTCACGTGACGGTGCAAAGGAAGATGCATACATATTCATTTCCCGCACATGAACCAGGCCCGTACAGACGTACCAGACCGCCAAGTATTTAAGGGGAAGAAGCATCAAGGAACGTCGAAACGGATATTTCCGTTACGTATTACGTCATGCAACGAGCGTGATGACCAGCAACATGTTCTTGTTCGTGAACTGCCTCCCAAATAAAAAAATAAAAAAACACACACACACACATGAAAAGTGCAACACAGCAACCCAGACCAAACGTATTTACGAATTGCGGACATATGGTTCAAGTAGACTACACCCGGGTGCAATGGCATTGGACAGTGCCGGGAGAGAGTGCAGGCCGTATCTTGAGCTACTATGGTCAGTCAGACCTCTGTAACAGTATGGACCGTCACCTGAAATGCTGACGCTCAGTCCCTCCGCGGTAACAGTATGGACCGTCACATGAGATGCTGACGCTCAGCTACTATGGTCAGTCAGACCGCTGTAACAGTATGGACCGTCACCTGAGATGCTGACGCTCAGTTTCGGTATGGCGGCGTCCACCCGCACCACGGGTAGCCGCGGGTCGTCGGCGATCAGGCACTTTTTGAGGCACACTGACAGGCTGATGGGCCTCACTAGGTGCTGGGGAGAGCCGCTCAGACGCAGCGCCTCCCGCCACGACTCGCCCGGCACGGCCAGCACCACCTGGTGATGGTCAGGTCAGGTCAGGTCAGGTCAGGTCAGGTCAGGTCAGCAGATGACGGTTACAGCTAGGCGCAGCAGATGACGGTTACAGCACCTGTACCGTGGACGGTACGGGTGCACGCGAATATTCTCGTTGCATGCCGGACAGAGGACCAAAGACGGGCAAGATGCAGTGCTCCAAAGTTCCCCGAATGTGGTATAAGGAACAACCAACAAGGAGAAAATTCACTTCTACCTCCCATTTTATCAATAAGCTCCCCCCCCCCCCTGTCACTCCAAAAATAATACACCATAGTACACATAATCAGTCAAGGATCCCAAGAAAAAACTCCATTGAAGGCAGATGCACGGGCGTCGGCACGGGTGTTCAAAAGAGGCGATCTAAAAAGAGGCGATCTACAAAATCTATCTACAAAGCGTTTGTAGATAGATTCTTTCCAAGGAATACCATAAGCACAATGTTACAGTTCACGGAGCTTGGGAGGATGCCACCCAAACATATCCCAGTGTCGCACCCCATAGGTAGATGCTTAGCTAGATCCAAGGGGTGCCGGTCCGGCGCAGACAGGACAGGAGGTGAGCCGCAGGGTTAAAATAATTGTTTTTCGTTGGGTGTGAGATGCCGAAACGAGCACAGTAGGATCTCGAAATTTGCCGTGGAACTAGTGTCATTTAAAATGTTTTTAGTGCCCCAGACTCAAATTCGAGCTGATGGTGTAGGCACTTCGAGGTTGTGGTGTAGGTTTCAAGGAGCAGGATGTCAATACTTCTTGTAGAAGGATGTCAGTTGAGTGTTCAGAAAGTGGTATATTCCACCCTATTGCATGAATAATTTATCACTGATGAGCCGTTCCGGTTACACCCGAGTCACAGACAGTGCACCAATCACGCTCGGCCGGTGTACGCAAACGACAGCCCACCTCGATATCCTCGAGGTCGATGTCGAACTGGTCGTACGCCTGAGCGGCCAGCTTCTGGAAGATGTCGTCTCCCGAGGTGCCGGCGCGCGCCATCTGCTGGATGGTGAGCGAGTCCAGCTGGCGGGGCACGGAGTGCACGCGCACGCTGCCCAGGTTCAGCGCCAGCATGCGGCCCTCTCTGCGGCAGCAGCAGCAGCACGTGCTCACGGCCGGGGTCAGTCGAGGCAGTGTCCGTTAGTACAGCAGCAGACAGACGGGGAGACAGGGGCAACGGGCGAGAGGACTCGCAGGGACAGTGGAGGAGGCCGGGAATGACAATGACAATGAGAGGGACAGGGACAGGAATGGTGTGGCAACGACAGGGTCGGACTGCGTGTCAGCCCATGCAGCCATGTCGCAGTGGAGCAGCATGGGTGGCTCCTAATGAAGGGAAAGGGAACCGAGTTGACACCGAGGAGTGCAAATATTTCCACGGAACGCCCGGACTCCTGTCGTTGCACACGCACATGACATCGGGGAAAACGAGCAAGTACAACACAGAAAGCGCGTACATCGCGGGTCAACACCAGAGCCGGCAGCAGGTGCCGGCCGATGGCCGGTCGGTTCTCGGACTACACACGGCTGCGACAGACGGTCCGGCACCACCACTGTCTCCGGCCGGCCGGACGACACTCAACAGGTGGCGGCAGTCTGGACAGGGCGGCGCGATGGTGTGCCGGGCAGACCGGTGCGGAAACACCCGACGGCACGCTCGACTCGTGTCTGCATTGACAGCACCCTCCCCCCCCCCCCATGGGTGCTTTTGGTGGCTATTCAAATCCGAAGTCGGAGATAAACTGAATGCAAGATGACACAGATAGTGCGGGACGCATTAATGAAAGTACATTTATTATACGAGTAGAAATGCATGTTCAGCACAATAACAGAGCAAGGTGAATTGTGTCATCCTGCTTTGATGTCTGTCTAACAGATGCCAAACTGCTGCAAATGCGGAAATGCAAGCATTTTATAAGCACTGCTAAAGGCATCATTTTCAGTCGTCAGAAACTCCAGAAAAAAAACTTGTTTACCAGTCCTAGCCCGCGTATACCCTCCCAGTTACCAGGAGCCGCTGCAGTGCTGGCCTCCATAACCTGCATCCCATCTGCTGTCGTGTCACCTGCCGACATGCCCGATGTGCTCTCCTCCTACCTGCTGATATCGCCGTGCTCCGGCACCACCACCTGCGAGGCCATCAGGTCCACCTCCAGCTGTAGCGTCTTGCGCGTCTGGATGGCGTGCTGCATCGTCAGCGCCGACGTCTTCTTCAACTCATGCAGCTTGTTGACTGCCGCCGCCTGCAGTCTACAGTACGGATAGCGACGAAGATAAAATGACAGCTTTGACCATGTCTGGCATTGTCCTGTATCCGGGCTTCAGTGCACAGCAGCTAGAATGGCTAAGCAGCGCCCACGGCTATGACTTTTTGCAAAGACGACAGAAACAGATTTACCATATATAAGATGCACCATATGCACATGATTTGCCATATGCAGCACAAAACAAGTCAAGGCAAGATATAAACTCAGCTTAATCAGATCAGTAGATTACTGAAAAAGGATATGTCAGGAAAAAATGAAGAAAAGACATTCAGATTTAAGAATATGGGAGTCGTCTCGCAAAACCTCTTGCATCGAAAGGAAGGTTTCACGGCCAATTATTTTTGGTTGAGCCGAACATACGACAACAAAGAAGAGCCACACCTAACTGTGGCGGTACTGAATGTGATAGCTGGGTGTAACGGTTCTGAGTGTGCCAGCTGGCTGGGTCGGTACTGACCATGGCAGCTGGCTATGGCGGTACCGACTGACAGATAGATGTAGAAGTACTGACTGTAAAAGATGGATGTTGCGGAACTGAGTGTGAAAGCTGTCTATGGCGGTACCGATTGTGACAGCTGGCTGTGAAGGTTCTGACTGTGACAGCTGGATGTGGCGGTACTGACTGTGGCAGCTGGGCGTGGCGATACTGTGACAGTTATATATGGCGGTACTGACTGTGACGGCTGGATGTGGCGGTATTGACTGCGACGGCTGGGCGTGGCGGCACTGACACCTGGATGTGGCGGTCCTGACTGTGATGTTTGGCTGTGGCGGTACTCACTGTGACATTTGGCTGTGGCGGTACTGACTGTGACGGCTGGCTGTGGCGGTACTGACTGTGACAGCTGGGTGAGGCGGTACTGACACCTGGCTGTGGCAGTACTGACTGTGACGGCTGGCTGTGGCGGTACTGACTGTAACAGCTGACTGCGGCGGTACTGACTGTGACGGCTGGATGTGGTGGTACTGACTGTGACAGCTGGATGTGGCGCGGCGGCTTGAACACGACCGCCAGCCGGTTGAACGTCTCGGCGTGGTAGACCATCTCCACCGGCTGGCTGCGCACGCGCACCCGGCTGTCGCACTCGCCGTCCAGCGGGTTGGTCTCGAACATGGCCGTCAGCAGCGCGCTGGAGAGGCCCTGCGACGGCCGCTCGCGGTCACCACCAGCGGTGCACACAGCAGTCACGACACACCGGCGACACTGGCCGGCCACACAGTATCTATAAGCAGCATGTGCATGCTCTCGATAAGGAATGGTGATACACGAACATTTTACAATGCAATTTCAGGTGAGCCGACATGACCGCATCAGCCAGCGATCATGTCGGTCACAGCGGCCGTGACACATCCTGCGGCAGGGTTAAAATAATAGTTTTTCGTTAGGTGTGAGATGTCGAAACGAACCCCGCAGGATGTCGAAATTTGCCATGGAATTGGTGCCATTTAAAATGCTTTTGATGTCTTTCAGACTAAAATTTGAGTGAAACGTGCAGGTACTTATGACTGGACTTTTATCATTTGTTTTGAGATTCATAATTTGAGAAGAGATATCTTCGGGAGAGCGAGAACAATAACTATGTTATACACTGATATTGTGTGACATATCACAGTATAGGCCATCTCCTTACCTGAAATTGCATTGTAAAATGTTCGTGTATCACCATTCCTTATCGAGAGCATGCACATGCTACTTATAGATACTGTTGGTCGTGGAATGGAGTTTAAGGACGCGTCGACGTCTAGTTATAGATACTGTCAGAAATGAGACGTGAAGAATTGATAAGCATCCATCAAGGAGCAGGATGCCGATACATTTTGGAGAAGGATGTGGATTAAGTGTCCAGAAAGTGGTATATTCCACCCTATTTCACGAATAATTTATCACTGTGCTGCGGTCATCAGGAGTGGATTGGTTTTGGCGGATGGGTCTGGGTGTGAGTGTAGCCGAAGAAGGGCATGTACATTGGTACGAGCATGGGTACTGCATCAGTATGGAAATGGAAAATGGGTATGTGCATGAAAATGGTAATGGGCTTGGGCATGGTCATGAGCATGAGCATGAGCATGAGCATGAGCATGGGCATAGGCATGGACGTTGGTGTAGGTGTGGGTGTGGGTGCAGGTGCAGGTTCAGGTGTGGAAATGGGTGTGGGTGTGGGTGTGGGTGTGGGTGTGGGTGTGGGTGTGGGTGTGGGTGTGGGTGTGAGTGTGGGTGCGGGTGTTGATGTTGGTGTGGGTGTGGGTGTGGGTGTGGGTGTGAGTGTGGGTGTGGGTGTGGGTGTGGATGTGTGTGGGTGTGGGTGTGGGTGTGGGTGTGGGTGTGGGTGTGGGGTGGGGTGGGTGTGGGTGTGGGTGTGGGTGTGTGTGGGTGTGGGTGTGGGTGTGGGTGTGGGTGCGGGTGTTGATGTGGGTGTGGGTGTGGGTGTGGGTGTGGGTGTGGGTGTGAGTGTGAGTGCGGACACGGATACGGGTGTGGTTAGATACGGATACGGGTGCGGGGTCAAACATGGTCAGACGAAGGTCTCACCGTCGCCCGAGTGGTGGCGATGGCCGGCGCCTCGTCTCCGTCAGGTACGCCGTCCACGCGCAGTTCGCTGATGGAGGCCTGCACCCTGCCAGGTCAGAGAACAGCACAGGGTGACACGGGGTCACGATCAGACGTCACGCGGCGGCGTGGACGAGGGGTACCGCAGGTCCGAGGTACATCATCTGGAGGAATACATCCGAAGTGCATAAAGCATACCTCAACATGATTCATATTTATCGTTCCAACATGGAACATACCAAGTGTGCTTAACAGTCACAAACAGGATAAGACATGCATGCTGAACATACTTCACAACAGGGACGCGAACTTTGATGGCAAACACGAATAAGAGAATTATTTCTGCGAAGGAGGCTGAATGCCGGCTTCTGCAACAACCAAAACGCCGACGTTCGTGCAACAATTTGGACGGGTGTCAAATTAATATGTCGAATACAAATATATAGTTCTTGCCCTAACACTTTCTAGTGCTTTGAGGAAATCTTTGAAGCTTAAAAAGATGCTAATTGGTAAACATTACATCAATAAGTATCCAAAGAGCGTATAACAAACAAATATCAGAAAACACAAATAGCACAATTTTAGTTCGGTGTTGCGAAAAACAAAGGGCATTTAGATTGCACAGAAGCACTTCCATACAGGTACCGGCCACAAAATTGCAATAAATCCGACCGTCCTCTTCAACAGCAGGAAAACACAAAACAGCAGCATATTCGAAAGGCAATCTGATGTTACACAGTTTGCACTTTAGAGCGTTCGGCAGCCACAGATGTCAGGGACAAACTGTCACGGAGCTACCATCTGCTGCAATTAAAGCCCACAGTATCCGTCTCAGGAAAGCATGAACACGACGGTGGGCGAAACGACCAAACAATACGAGAGAGACGTGGGTTTGACAGTGTGAAGTGACTTGAGTGCATTGTTTGTGGACTGGACGGCGAGAATATTCCCAGCAATGCTACAAACTGTCAGTATATAGGCCGTTACCATAGTCCGGTAGTGGACTGAGAACACCGGCTGCCGTACCGGGTTAATCTGACTTGAGACACACTTAGTTGAGGTTGACCTGATCCCAAACGCTGATCTGGTACCAGGAACTGACTATAATTTTTGTTTTTATAAGCACATTTTGCATCCTTTTTGCGGAAAGGCCAATACCAGTTAGTATTAATAAATGAGACCCTGTTAATACCATGGACAGGTGGCAAGCTAGTAATACCGGCAGCACTCCCAGGGCCGCAAGGGGAAGATGTCGGGGGATGGTGAGGCATAGCAGTTCCGAAAGGAGACAAAGGGAATATCCACGGTCTGCACTCATGCAGAATCTACATAGGAAATGCATAGTACTCTCAATATTTTCCACGCAAACAAGCCCACACGCACTCAGATGAGTACGTTCTTGCATAATGTCACAATTTGGAACCAAGTACACTCTGCAACAATGCACATTGCTTCAATAAACTATGGGGATGATAATAGCCGTATTTCATGTGCAGTTTCAATTTGATGTGCGAATGTTATAAAGTAGCGTCTAATGTTTTCCTTTAGCAGTTCTTTTCGCCTAGGCAACCGTGCAATGCTGGGAACTATTGGGCAAACTATATTGTCTAAAGGCTTTGGTACATAATATGCAATATCATATAGCTAATATTGTTCATAAGCAAATGGTGCAATGATATGTTGAACTGTACTCGTATCATTCGGCACTGCAAATTAAAACGATTCACGAATAGCAAGTGGCGAATGGGATGCACAAATGTGCGAAGCAATGATGAATTGTGTTCCTGTACCAAATCAAGCAATTTCAAAATGTTGCAGTTACCAAATAGTTCAATTACAGGGACATCACATTCATAATCAATAATTCTTGGTGTAGATTTTCGGGATTTCATAAATCTATATAATCTAGTGGGATAACCGTACAAGGCTCATGTGACGTCAGGCACAAACACGAGGTCCGGTGCTGTCCTGACGTCACGTGCTGAGCTGAGAAGACGACACCAGAGACGCCGACAGAGCTCCGGTTGGCCCGACGTCACAGCTAGACTCGGAATCACAAATTCGGCCCGATCGCTGCCCGGCCCGGGACGACCGCTCGTCCTGCCGGGTGACGTGCGGCTCACCTGAGGGCGGCGGCGGCCGGCCGCTGCACCAGACTGGCGTCTACCGAGCGCAGCGTGAGCGCCAGCACGCGCGCCGGCGTCGCCTGCTCGTCCTGCACGGTGAGCGTGAGCCGGCCCAGCCGGAACGACAGCTGCACCGCCTCGAACTCGGTCGGGTACACGGTGGGCGTGGCGTTCTCCTGGTAGTCGATGGCCGCGTACAGCTTGGACCGCTCGGCGGGCGTCAGCGCCGCCTCCAGCTGCTTGGCTGCGGGGGCACGGCGCGTCACGGCGCGTCACGGCGCGTCACGGCGCCGGCCGGCACCTGGTCGGGGCGGGTGGCTGCTGGCGGGGGCAGGACGTGTGGAATATGGTGACGGACAGCCATCTGGCAGGCAGTTGATCAAGGCGGTGGAGGGCGTGTGGCAGCCGGGAGCGGCCCTACCGCTGCCCCCGGCGGAGAACAGCGGTAGGGCCGAGAACGGGTGGTAGGAAGGAGAGCGTGCAGGCACTGGTCAGCACCGATGGGGCAGCGCAGGGTACGGTAAGTGCTGAGAGGAAACTGATGTTCTGGTCTGGTAGCGTGCAGTAGTGCAATACAGGTGGAGAATACTAAATAGTAGGTGCCTAGTCAACACCCAATTGGTCAGGCATTACGGTCTGAGTGCATCAACAGCATTGGCAACATAGTGCACGTAATGAAATAGCATCGAAGACCACTGCACGTAACACCACCACACATAGCAGGATTGTTCTTGAAACATAGTCATATTTTCAGTAGCTCCAAGTCCTCTGCCCACCAGGAATGTGCTAGAATATGCGAAGAGCGAAATGCACGCTAAACCTGGAATGATCAGCATTCTCGCCCACATATCATGGGACTGTTCCATTGCATGCATCATTAGCCCCCGGCAGAGCTTTGCTTCACGATACACTAGGCTAGCACCAGGGTGTGACGCACCGATATCGTCCTCGTTGGACGTGTCTGTGGTGGACGCCCTGGAGAACCAGCCGCCGAACCAGGTACCCTTGTTCTGCTCCTTCAATTTCTCCGCCTGCTTGTCCATCTGACGGCGTCAATACAGTCGAAATTGTACCACAGGAGGCGGATCCAGGCGAATCAGACTAGAATATGTTCAGAGGTCACATCACCGCATCAACAGACATGGTACACGGTCACACCGGAACGGCGGATTCCGGTGTGACCGTGTACCATGTCAACAGAATCATCAACAGAAGTATGACACCAGTACTTCTGTTGATGAGTTTCCACACACAAATTAGCAGGCCGCAATCAGGGTCGACAAAAAGCAACCATGCCCTGGAATTTTAACGACCAGAATATTATCCTCCCGCTGATATTATTCCCCGTCTTGTCTTGTCATGGGCGCTGTATAACCACTGCAGTTGATGCGCCCTAAAACCCGAATAACTAACTAACTAATTTCTTGTCTGACCAAAATATTAACTCAAATGTACTGTTTGGAAATAACCGAACGCTTCTTAAAGGACAGAACCCCACTGGGAAGTACAAAAAGGAGCTTCTGGTGTCAGACGCATAAACAAAATTATCATCTCCCAATTGCATTGCCCCAACGTTTTGTTTTCAAAAGCCAGTAATCTTGAAAAATAACCCACTATGGGCGTGATACAACTTGACTCGAAAGCACGCCAAACACCAGCAGTGGTCTTCTGCAGATCAGTCTTATTTGAGCCTACACATCTCCATCCTACGTTCTCAATCAATTTCCAACCGACGGACCACGTACTCACGTCTTACGGATCACACGGCTCGCCTAACGAATCACTACACTACACGATACACATACTACACGATGACTCACACACCGTTACGTACACCGTCACGTACACCATCTCGCAGATCACACACCTCCATCTGCACAGTCTGCCGAATCATGATGACGTTCACGATGTCCAGCTTGAACTCGTAGTCATCTATCCTGGCTAGTACGTCCGGCGGCGGCCTTTTTGTGGCCAGCTTCGTCTTGTACGCCTGTGAACAGTCGACACGCGAATCTTTGGTAGTGCACTCGCTCCTCCTCGACCCACGCATGGATGCACACCACACGTATCCATCGCTATCTGTGCATCTCTCAACAGTGGCACTTAAGAACAGCACCCGGTAGTCTACGTAGAGGCCGAGCAGAGAGCGCGTGGCGTACCTTGGCGTATCTGCGGCACATGTCACGATAGGCCTTCATGTGCACCCAGGCCCAGTTCCTGCGGCGGCGACGCACCATCTCGTTCAGCACGCACTGGTACGCGAACAGCCACCTGCAGCACGCGAGCGACAGGGATTGTAGTCAGTTGGAGAGTGTGCCGGCAAAACGACGAGGAGCGTCAGGCAAATTACAGCATAGAGGTGACACAACCGCTCCGGTACACCAGCTCTGACAGGGAGGTCTCAGGTCAACTACAGCACAGAGGTCACACAGTCAACCGATACACTAGCCATGAGAGGTCCCGGGTCAACTCCAACACAGTAGTAATACCGTTACCCCTATACGCGGCCAGGACAGGGAGGTCACATGTCAACTCCAGCACGGAGGTCACAATCACCCTGATATACCAGCCCTGGCAGAGATCCCATATCAGTCCTGACGTCCAGCTACAGCCCCCGACAGGCTAATTTAGGTGCTCTACGTTCTATTAGTCACGTTCTGAAACAACATTACGGTTTTCTGAGAATGTGTCCAACACCACCGACTGGCAACAGCACAACCTGAACAGCACTGACTCGCACGTGCCCACTCATCCGTCACCGTACCCCAAGTCTGCTCCCTTTATCATCCCTTCATCCCTGCTACCCTTCATCGCCATTAATTTCCTTTTAAAAACCAGCTAACTAATGGCGATAGTTTTCTGCAAAGATGTATTTACTGACTTCTTTAAAATAGTGGAATGTCATTCTGTGGAGTGCCTCGTGCTTCTTCTTTTTCGACGATAATTAGCGGTGAGGCTTTGAGGTATTTTGTGACATAAAATAAGCGATATTTTCAAGGTTCTTTATTTTTGTTAACGAAGGTTCAACTTGATATAAAACTGTTCAGAAAATTATATCTTCAGTACTGCGCGTGAGTCGCAACGAACCGTATTGCACAACAATGCCAATTTAAATTGCACAATAGTTGATTGCTTAGTTGCAATCGCTTAGCGCTTTGGAAAATGACGCCAAATTGCCAAATGTGCACAGCTTTACCTTCAGGAGGACGCCAGTTAGCCGCAATGTTGCTTGTATGAACAAACGTAGTCGATACTAAACGTAGCTACGTCCAGGTTACTGGCACGTATCTCGCCCCACCAAACATTGCGATGTGTCTCTATACCATAGAGGCATGAGTTATTGATGAGGGTTTTTGGGCGCACCAACTACATTGTTATACAGCGCCTATACCACACTGTAGAGGCACTGAGCCAGTGAGCTCCCACTAACATATCTAAACACATATATTCCCCATAGCGTCCGCACCTTCCATCTTAACACCACATACTGTAGACACCACCGAGAGGCCAGATTTCGCCACAAGGCCTGCACAACAGACCCCGCCAGCGCTTACCACTGCCGAGCATGTCCCTTGTACTCTCGCAGCTGGGGTCGATATCTTCTATAGGGCAGAGCGAGTGTCATCCGCTCCATGCTCTGAAGCAGCTCCATCATATCTCGGTACTGGTACTTGGTCACACCTGAGGAATGACAACAGTGCGACAACATTCGGGAGGTCTAATGCGATCCAAGGAGGCTTGCGACTCAGCACACTTTAGGAACAGTGTGACAGTGCGATGGCCAGTGACAACAGTGCGACAACACACAGGGCAGAGCAACGGTCTAATGAGGCTCGGAATTCGATAACAGTACCATGTAGTGTCTTGAAATTAGTTTTCGTAGAATCTAATAAATAAACAAGAGGAATCTTTTGCGGTGCCTGCAAAAGATGTTTCCATGTGAACATTTCATATATTTCCAAAATTGTCATGTCACAAATGCCTGGAATGGAGATGGTGAAAAAGATAGTAATTACTACAGGTAAATGCTACGAAGTTTCATAGAAAGCAGTCCAGAAAATCAAAACTCTTCTCACAAGAGGCCAAAACAAGTTTCTGTTCAATGTTCGCTTCCACGTAAATTTGATAACTTCAGGACACTAGTCCGATAACCCCCAGACATGGTAGAAGTGAGGTGAGAAATGATCAGTTGTGGGAATACCATCAGGTCTCCATATCGTGGCACGGCGCATGCCCATCAGGTCTGACATATCGTGGCACGGTGCAAGCTGAGATGTTATTATATGATGACGCTGGTGATATTTCATTGAGGATGAGCGAGAATACATTCATTTCCTGCACATGTCAAGGTACCCAAGGCTGTGACAGCAGTATCAGAGGACACATACTGCATTCGAGCGGAGAGGGGGAAGCCCTAGGTCCGATCTGTCCTGCACCCGATACTCTGAATGAGAGAAGATGGGTGGGATGTCTGCAAATACAGACAGATGGTGCCGGCACTGTGTCCGATGGTGCACAATAACAGAGCGGGAGTGGGACGTCGAATGACATAGCCCACCCTGAGGCTCAGGGTGTGCAATAGCGGAGCGGGGTGGCAGGATGAATGCCATAACCAGCCTTGGGACTGAGGGTGTGCAGTAGCGGAGCGGGGTGGGACGTCGAATGAGATAGTCCGTCCTGTGTCCGAATGTGTACTTGAACGGAGCTGTGTTGGGATGCGAACAGGGTAAGCTCCTGAGTCTGTGCGTGAATACACAATACTCACCAACCGACAGCTGCTCCAGCACCAGCTTCAGCCACACCTTCGGGATCCGGTAGCTGCTGCCGTCAAACTCCGGCTTCGGGTTCAGCTTCAGCTGCGCCGAGGCGTTAATGGGGCCGAGAACTGCCAAAAAGACCGGACAGCTCCGTATCGTGATTGAAGACTACGTAACTCAACACATACCTGTGATAGGACTGAGAATTGTGAAGTGAAGATCATAAGGCTGTGTGGGGAGGTCGGAGACCATGACAGCTGCCGGACAGCTATGTAACTAACCCTCACAGTACCGCAGAACTTCACACCCTTCGAAGACCAGAGTTTCAAATTGACGCCATATATTATTATTTTGCTCACCTGGACTTGCCCTCCATCGACTATTATTTGGACACATCAAATATCACAAAGCGACATATAGCCAGCATGAACGCAGCACAACTGCGACAGATATGAATGTCACCATAATCAATACCTCCCTACCGGGCGTTGCGAAACACCTCTGTGCAGATAGCACATCAGAGCACAACTGTTCCGACTAGATGTCCACCTTGGGGACAACACGGCCGTGAGGAGGGCTGCGGGGGGTGAGGGGGCTGCGGGACCACACGTGGCCGGAGGATACCCACTGAACTTCATGTGTTCTGCAGCTGCGTCGGACGTGGCCAGGTCGCTCAGGAAGCGCTCCTGCTGCTGCTCCTTAGTCAGCTGGGTGTACAGAACGGCGCGGCTGTTCCAGTACACACTCAGGCTGTCCAGACTGACCAGCTGCCGACCATAGTCAGGCGTCAGACAGAGGGCGGTGCAGCTGTTACAGTACACACTCAGGCTGTCCAGACTGACCAGCTGCCGACCATGGTCAGGCGTCAGACAGAGGGCGGTGCAGCTGTTACAGTACACACTCAGGCTGTCCAGACTGACCAGCTGCCGGCCATAGTCAGGCGTCAGACAGAGGGCGGTGCAGCTGTTACAGTACACACTCAGACTGTCCAGACTGACCAGCTGCCGGTCATAGTCAGGCGTCAAACAGAGGGCGGTGCAGCTGTTACAGTACACACTCAGGCTGTCCAGACTGACCAGCTGCCGGCCATAGTCAGGCGTCAGACAGAGGGCGGTGCAGCTGTTACAGTACACACTCAGGCTGTCCAGACTGACCAGCTGCCGACCATGGTCAGGCGTCAGACAGAGGGCGGTGCAGCTGTTACAGTACACACTCAGACTGTCCCCGACCATGTCAGGCGTCAGACTTTCAGTACACCTCAGCTGTCCAGACTGACCAGCTGCCGGCCATAGTCAGGCGTCAGACAGAGGGCGGTGCAGCTGTTACAGTACACACTCAGACTGTCCAGACTGACCAGCTGCCGGTCATAGTCAGGCGTCAGACAGAGGGCGGTGCAGCTGTTCCAGTACACACTCAGACTGTCCAGACTGACCAGCTGCCGGCCATAGTCAGGCGTCAGACAGAGGGCGGTGCAGCTGTTCCAGTACACACTCAGGCTGTCCAGACTGACCAGCTGCCGACCATGGTCAGGCGTCAGACAGAGGGCGGTGCAGCTGTTACAGTACACACTCAGGCTGTCCAGACTGACCAGCTGCCGGCCATGGTCAGGCGTCAGACAGAGGGCGGTGCAGCTGTTCCAGTACACACTCAGGCTGTCCAGACTGAGCATATGTGCCCCATAGTCAGCGTCAACATCAGTATACACTCTTCCAACTGCACAGATTGGTGCTTAGAATCCTGAATTTATAGAATATTTCGGTATTCCAGGCTGGAGTACAATTTTTGCCAGTTCCCGAGATCAAGAACTCCACTGTGTACCTGCCAGTCAACTTTGGACATGATTGTCAAATTGTAGCGAATTTGTAGTAATATTTCCAGCAATTCCACTCATCCTTTGGCAACAAAGGAGTTGATAATTCTGTGGAGATTATAATAATCTGAATGACAAACATTTTGAACAAAACCATATCTCCAGCACTGGTCCAGACTGACCAGCTGCCAGCCAAAGCCAGATGCTAGAGCAATAGTCTCGCCATCACGCATAGTCACCCCAGTACAAACTCAACCCGTCAGCTGGCAGTCGGCTTCTACTGAGGACTATCGGGCCAAACCGTCAATCAACCGTCAACCGTCACAGTCAATCGGGCCAAACCCAGCTGCACAGCTTTGCAGGAAAACTCACATAGTGATATCACTCTAGAGCAGCGATTGCGCCACAATTTCTCATGTTACTCCACACGAAAGCGAGTATCAACACAAATAAAATAAAACATACTACTCGGATGTTATTTCGTCTTAACGAATCGAGAGACTAACGGTGACGAAAACATGGAACAGAAACACGTATCTGCTTTGGTGCATTGATGTGTCAGACAAGTGGTGTGGCATACAAATGGTATATACTAACTAATTAAGGTACGGCGATGCTAGTACTCTTTGATGATATTCCGTAGTCCTGACAGGCGCACAAATCGGCGTTTTATCGTTATTCATTAGGACTGACACGCGTTGTCGCTTCAAATGTGTTTATATTTATTGTCCATTACCGTGCACATTGATATGTGTGTATGTCGAGCGTCCCGGAATATCTCCGTATAGCCGTGGACCGAACGAAAGCAATAATATAAATAAATTCAGGAATTCCATTGTGCCTTTAGCTAAACTGGCCGATGAACCGACGTTACTACGGCCAGTTCGCAATAAAGACATCCGATTTGATATAACACCACACCGACGACGGATTCCTTCCCTCAGTGGCCCCTCTTCCAATCCACAGCCTGTGATCGTTTATACATAGCGTATGCACAGCCAACTGTTTGAAGTGTTGCCTTTGACATTTTGCGTTAGATGTGCTAGGGCCCTCCTCCGTCTACGTCAAGCTCATGCTATTTCACAAGGATACACCTGATCAGGGATTTGGCTTCTGATTCTGGCACGCTGCTCGATGCAACATTTATTCACTTGAGTTCTTGGATTGCATTCCTAGGCACCAGCCTTAAGCCCAACCTGATACGACCAGGTTTTATCCGAGATGCAACGTTATCCCAGTTATCCCAGTTGAACTCGCCACGAAGATCCGCGCGCGCCCTTATGGCCTTATATCAATCATGCAAATAATTACTTAAGCTGTTTACTTATTGCTCCTTACCCTCCATTCATTTCCCACAGCATGCCAGCGTTGTAGGCGTTGCTTTGACATAATACTGTTTTTGAGAATTACAGAAGAAACAATGTACTGCGAGGAAAAAACTCAGCTCTCGCTGGACATCACACCTAGGCTATCCTTGCTTCGGGCATGTAAATTGTTTCCACGTAAGGTGGGTGTCTACGACGGTGCCGTTTAGGTCTCCTCGGCGGACCACCCAGGCTTATCAGCTGGTAGAGAGATCAGTCAGCTGGTCACAATCAGCTGTGAAGGCTGGAATCAACCGTGAAGGCTGAGATCAGCTGTGACGGCTTGGATCAGCTGTGACGGCTAGGACCAGCTGTGACGGTTTGGATCAGCTGTGACGGTTTGGATCAGCTGTGAAGGCTGGGATCTGTTGTAACAGCTGGGATTAGTCTGTGGCGGCTGGAATTGGCTGTGACGGCAGCGACCGGCTGTGTCGAAGAAGAACCTTGGATTCTTTTACGACGCATTCAATCGCCAGGTTATATAGCGTCGCTAACCTCTCACACCGATTGGTCGCGAGTGGACTCGGTAAATGCCGTCGGATGTGAGATTCGAACCCACAATCTTCCGACCAAGAGTCCGACGCTCTACTAACTGAGCTACCGCGGCCGCCAGCGACCGGCTGTCAGCTGAGATCAGCTGTGGCGGTTGGGATAAGCTATGACGGCTGAGATCAGCTGTGCCGGTTTGAATCAGATGTGACGGTTGGTACCAGAGGTGACGGCGGCATCAGCTAACGGCTACGATCAGCTATGACAGCTGGGATCAGCTGTGACGGCTGGGATCTGCTATGACGGCTGGGATCAGCTGTGACGGCCGGATCAGCTTCGGCTGGGATCAGCAACCCGCATCAGCACGGTTGGGATCAGCTGTAACGGCTGGGATCAGCAGTGACGGCTACGATCAGCAGTGACGGCTAAGATGAGCTGTGACGGTTGGAATCAGCCATCACGAATGCGGCCAGCTGTGACGGCTGTGATCAGCTATGACGGGTGAGATCAGCTGTGACGGCTGGGAACAACTGTGACGGCTGGAATCTGCTGTGACGGCTGCGATCAGTTGTGGCGACTGAGACTAGCTGCAAAAGCTGTGATCAGCTATGACGGCTGGGATCAGCTGTGACGGCTGGGACCTGCTATGACGGCTGGGATCGGTTGGCCCGCCACAGGCATCTAGCACCCATCAGCCCTGGCGGCTGAGGTCAGCTGACCCGGCGCCGGTTGCCGAGCCGCATCAGCTGGCACTCAGCCAGCCGGCCGGCTGAATCACGCGCCTTGCCCCGTCGGCCACCGTATGGCCGCCGGCCACACCCTCACCCGGCCTGCACCGCTCTGTGTGCCCACACCCAGGGCACACAGAACGCTGCCCAGGCCCATGGTCCACAAAACTCATTCGCAACATTCGCAACTGACGAGAAATGGATAAAAAAAGGCCAGCACGAATCGGTTTCATACGGCCCCAATTAATGGTTCTTGTTTTTTAAACTTTATATATAACGCGCCGGTAACTGAGCGTTTGGCAGACGGTGGGAGCCGTACGTGTTCATAAAATATTTGTATTGCACCATGTGGTGATGGTGCGGCGAACGCTGGGGGAGGCATGACATGCTAGAACCATTGTGGAAGGTCTGGCGCTGGAAAAGAAATGCAAACCAGTCCGTACCAAGCACTTTTGTAATTGTGGTACTTTCAAAATATTTAAAATAGCAGGATGCCTACCTCGCAGTAACAAGTTCTAGCTCGAATGGCGTGCATACAACCGGGCAACATTGCGCGAAAGAAAAATTATAGATCAGTCAATTTCCTCACACTGAACATGGGTCGAACACTGGTAGACGGACGACCATGGGAGGTGGGCCGGGCACGGACAGAGGGACACCAGGGGAGGGTGGGTCGGAGACTCACAGGCACGGGGCACAAGGGAGGGTGGGTCGGAGACTCACAGAGACACCAGGGGAGGGTGGGTCGGAGACTCACAGACGACACCAGGGGAGGGTGGGTCGGAGACTGACAGACGGACACCAGGGGAGGGTGGGTCGGAGACTCACAGACGGGCACCAGGGGAGGGTGGGTGGAGACTCACAGACGGACACCAGGGGAGGGTGGGTCGGACACTGACAGACGGACACCAGGGGAGGGTGGGTCGGGACTCACAGACGGACACCAGGGGAGTGGTCTGACAGAGGGACACCAGGGGAGGGTGGGTCGGAGACTCACAGACGGACACCAGGGGAGGGTGGGTCGAAAGGGGAGGGTGGGTCACAGACACGACACCAGGGGAGGGTGGGTCGGACACTGACAGACGGACACCAGGGGAGGTGGGTCGGACACTGACAGAGGGACACCAGGGGAGGGTGGGTCGGAGACTCACAGACGGACACCAGGGGAGGGTGGGTCGGACACTGACAGAGGGACACCAGGGGAGGGTGGGTCGGACACTGACAGACGGACACCAGGGGAGGGTGGGTCGGACACTGACAGACGGACACCAGGGGAGGGTGGGTCGGAGACTCACAGACGGACACCAGGGGAGGGTGGGTCGGAGACTCACAGACGGACACCAGGGGAGGGTGGGTCGGAACTCACAGACGGACACCAGGGGAGGGTGGGTCGGAACTCACAGACGGACACCAGGGGAGGGTGGGTCGGACACTGACAGACGGACACCAGGGGAGGGTGGGTCGGAACTGACAGACGGACACCAGGGGAGGGTGGGTCGGAGACTGACAGACGGACACCAGGGAGGGTGGGTCGGAGACTCACAGACGGACACCAGGGGAGGGTGGGTCGGAGACTCACAGACGGACACCAGGGGAGGGTGGGTCGGACACTGACAGAGGGACACCAGGGGAGGGTGGGTCGGACACTGACAGAGGGACACCAGGGGAGGGTGGGTCGGACACTGACAGACGGACACCAGGGGAGGGTGGGTCGGACACTGACAGACGGACACCAGGGGAGGGTGGGTCGGACACTGACAGAGGGACACCAGGGGAGGGTGGGTCGGACACTCACAGACGGGACACCTGGGGAGGGTGGGTAGAACAACTGACAGACGGGACACCAGGGGAGGGTGGGTCGGAGACTCACAGACGGGGCACCAGGGGAGGGTGGGTCGGAGACTCACAGACGGGGCACCAGGGGAGGGTGGGTCGGACACTGACAGACGGACAACAGGGGAGGGTGGGTCGGACACTGACAGACGGACAACAGGGGAGGGTGGGTCGGAGACTCACAGAGGGACACCAGGGGAGGGTGGGTCGGACACTGACAGACGGGGCACCAGGGGAGGGTGGGTCGGAGACTCACAGAGGGACACCAGGGGAGGGTGGGTCGGGCAACTGAGAGACGGGGCACCAGGGGAGGGTGGGTCGGAGACTCACAGAGGGACACCAGGGGAGGGTGGGTCGGACACTGACAGAGAGACGATCGCGAAAGGTGAGTCGGACACTGATGAGCGGAGGACAGGGAGGGTGGGTCGGTCACTGACATGCAAACATCAGGGCGGGAACTGACGACGATAGCAAAGCTCTGCTCGGAACTAAAGTGAGCCCAGTCAGCCGTGTTCAATTGAGTCCTCCCGAAATCCTGCAGAAGCAGTTGTCTCCCTTCGAAACCTACCAATACTGCGAGCGTCGTTCGCTTCAGGTCAAGGAGTTGGTAGCGACAATAAACACACTACTGTGGCGGAAGGGTTTGGACATGTTTATTTGGTGCATCCACCGTTTGACCCACGTCTCGGGCATATAGCGAGTGAGCACACCAACCACCCGCACTCTTCTGTGTCGACCATCCCTGTGACAAGCCGTCTTCTCAGACAACACCCTCGACCTGAGCAAACCGCTGCCGCTGCCGACCGGCAGCGTCCGTCTGCTGCTGAGGCTACCCGTCCGGCTCGAGTCACGTGTCACTCGAGTCACGGGGTCGCGGGTCACTAACATTTCCAATCACTGCCAGCGTCACAGCTCGGATACGCCAGACTGTGGTGCACGAGGGACACCATGTTTTCTGCGCACGTCCTGGGGACGGTGGGATTTCTTGTGGCTCATTCTGCCATGGGAAAGCTTGATAAAGCTAACGGTAAAACGACCGTTAGCTTCGAATGCTTATCATTTCTGGCGCGCCGTCACCGCGAGTATTTTGCATGGTGGAACACCGGTGTATGGTCTCCTGTAAGGCGATGAACTGTTCTGAAAATCGCACATACCTGGTAGATTCATGTGGCAGTAAAAGAGCCAGCGATGCATCACCACGTACAGGCGGCGGTCGGCGGCGTTGTGAGATGCACTTAGAACGAGGACACTCACTTATCTGAGTGTTACCTGAGTGGCTGGACGCAACGGCCAGAGATGGCGACTGACATAAGGCGGTGACCAGAGACGGTGACCTGGTGTAATGACCTGGAATGGTGACCTGACTTTGTAGCCTCACCTTGTAGATCTGCTTGACGGCGTCGGTGACGATGGCCGGCTTCCAGTGGTTGTCGGTGCTCTCCAGAGTGAGCGTGTGCAGCGTCACCCCCAGCGCAAATGGCGTCTCCGGCGCGGTCGTCTGCAGAGACGGGATACGGTCCGCTCACAGCACTGCACAAAGAGCGTGTCCCATACAGGGTAAGACATGCTCACAGCACTGCACATATCCAGGCTAAAGCCCTTGCTCTGGCTGCAAAGCAAATACATTTGGAACTTGACGAAGCCAAAATCGAAGTCACCTCTATAAAGGACATCAAGCCGGTGGCAGGGCTCAGTTTTATCATTCACGAGGCCAAAACAAAAAGAAAATACATAATTACGCTTCGAACATACACTATACGTTTAGCATATGAGAGCATCAATTCTCACGAGTGTTCCTATATTCCGGAGCGTTGACTAGATAGGAGACTTTCCACGGATCCTGAATTAACAGGAAGGATAATTTTATGATCAACGACGGAGTCTTCCACTGATTATCGCCAAGGAATATGACGTAGCCTAAAAATGTTGCGTTAGTTGTATCTCCAAAACACTAACACGTTTTGCTTTTCCGTTAGAAAAAAAACAGAAAGTAAACTTCCCTTGAGGAGCCCCGCTGGATAACATTTGCAGCGCAGCTTCACATATAATAACTCATTTGCGGAGAAGGTTGCCGGTCAATCGCTATCGCATCACGTATTAACATGTAGGGGTAACATCCAAAGAGGGAGATGAATAGCGCTGTAGTAGCATGGCAGACATAAATTTGCGAAAACAGAGCAATTGTCGGAGACCCAGAGCCACGAAGCCGGAGTAAAAGTAACACAAATTCGAATTCGTAGAAGGTTTAATGGATCGCAAACTCCGTAATGTAAATGAATATGCAAAATGTTGGCTATTTTTTCCCTCATTGGTCCGTGTGTGATACTGATAACCTACATCTCACGCTGCATCAATCATATCAGATTAAGTCAGCCAAGTTCTACCGGCAGCTGCCATCGCACACCGATAGCACGGCGGCCCGCCTGCTCGACACGTCACCCGCCGCCGCTCGCCGACCATCAGGCCGCCCGCGAACTGACCTCCCGGCTCTGGTGGCACGTGACAGCCACAGCTATGGACCGATTTTGTTATTATAAACGTCACGAGGGTGATGCCTGGCACTCATCTGCAGCCAGCGTGGCACCACGGCGCTGCTCGCTCGTAATTTATCGCAAGACAACCAGAAAATGCGATATATCCCCCACCAGCGCGCATATCTGCAGATAGCAGACAACTCAAGGCCGTGGGCGCTGCTCGTTCGCAAGTTACAGCAAAAAAAATCAGGAAAATCAGAAGACGGGCGATCCATCCTCCACAAGCACGCACATCTCCAGTCAGCGGATAGCACGCCACCGCGGCGCTGCCCGTTTGCAAGTTATGGCAGGGAAACCAGGACAGGCGATCAACGCCCCACCAGCGCGCGCATATCACTGATTACATTGCTGATTTATCGATTTAATGATTCGTTATCAGTCAGTCCCCGGCGCGCACCAGCCACGAAGGGCCATGTGACATATACGTCAGATAGTCTCGTGGCTCAGTCTCGTGGATAGGGGTGGACAGGGTAGCCACGGGCGAGGATAATCGAGAACGGGACCTATGGCGAGTGGTGACAGGGCTTCCTATTCCTCCGCCAACCTCTCCACAGCCATTCCGCTGGAGATCGGACGGAACCCTGGAAGTCGGACGGAATTCGGGTGGCTGTTAGGCCATGTATCGTTTGAGGTCCACGTGTTTGTGCGCTTGAGCGAAAACGACGGTTGGGTGGTGCCTTACCATTTTCACAACTTTTTGTTCGAAACTCATATATTTGACATGAACTAACATTGCCAACCAGTTAATAATGGCCTAAAGCTGCACTAAATTGGGGTCGCGACCCATGCTAGATTGGGCGGTGACTTCACGGGTGATCTGTGGCGTCGGCGGTTAGGGATATATCAGAACATATCAGATTGAGAAGAGTGTGCTCATGTATAAATTGTGCTACAATGTCAATCCACGACTTCAGATAGGTGCCTTGATTTAAGCACCTGGTGCTTCTGCACCACTCTGAGTGAATATCCAACAAAACTGTAAGACGATTGCAATAAACGTTATGATGATGATGATGATTTGTGCTGGAGGGCCTCACAATATGTGTTACGGTGCGAGCTCGTGTCACGAGCACCGCACATACTTTCGTCGGCTGTCTGCAGTGCCCGGCCGTTTAGTGGAAGCCCACCGGGATTTCCCTCTCTGACCACCTGAACTGTGTTGCAGTTGTCAGTGGAGAGCTGGTGATTAGCACGTCGCCAGCAGGCGCTGGCGCCGGTGGCCTTGCCATCCACCACAGCGGCATATGTTGCATGTCCACATATGGTGCGTCACTGCTCACTCCCGTGTGCTACTTGCTGCCGGTAGCAGCTTGTAAGGCCTAAACTTCATACTCATATACGAGTGATGGCCTCCCATCACAAATTCTTCGCCGAAAATGGTACGATGACCGATCTTGTTCCCCTCCGACTGTCTCCTGCTCTCGCTCATCCAGCGCATCGAGTGGTACCTAGTCTAAGCCAAACTGAAATTGTTCGCTTCCATTTTAATGTTCAGCATTAATTTGTACAAATAAACACACCAAAAAAAAACATTTTCCTCACAGCGGCGGATTAGTCGTACATTCGTGCTGGACAGTTGGTGTCACGTGGGTGCACAGGGCGGCAGCCACCTGCCGTAAAGAACCGCGCGTGACTCATTATCACGTGCCGCCCCGCTGCAATGACCTCGTAGTCGGCGCGCCCTTAACCCCAAATAATCAACCATCGCTGCTATAACCGTGCTGCTGCATCACGTGGCTATCGGGTCACGCGGCCACTATCACTTGACGGTCACGTGAAGCCGCACCACCCACCAAACAGTGTTCATGAGTCACCGTCACCATAGAGCCGCGTTCGCCTGCACTCTCTCCTCGGGTCCGAACCGCTGATACAAAAACGCGTCACATGCGTCATATCACTGAGCCAACTACTGCGACGCAATATTATCGGGGCCACTCCAGGAGTGGGTACGCACCGGCCAATCCTCCCCACCCCCTCCTGGGAAGGTGATGAGGACCTGGGTAGAAGGTGGTGAGCCCCTGGGTAGGTGGTGAGGCTGCCTCCTCGTGAGCACAACTGGAGAGCAGCACGCGTGGTCCAGCAGTGTTGGTACACCATTGCCCTTTGCAGCAGAAAACTGAGCCAGCGGACGCTCGGGCCAGCCGGCTTGCCGAACCGCAGCCCATGCCCCATACCGAGTCCCGCACTCAGTTTCCAAATGGGTCGGCCTTCTTTTAACTTCGGTCTACACATTCAGATTCGCATGCGTCTCTTATGGGCCTTGACAATACATCTCTCCACCACCAGGGTTGTCTGAGCATACTGGCACAGGGAGCTGACCATTCAGCGCCAACCAAAAGCGCTCAGTCACACATGGTTAACAACGACGGCATAAGTAAAAGCGAGCAGTGGTCTACCTGATCCTCGTAGCGGATGTGGATGTCTTTGACGGTGATTTCGACGTTCTTGATGATCTGTGTGACCAGCTTCTCCACAAATGTGTCATCCTTCTGCTGGGCTGTGTCCGAGGCTGCGGCGGACGGCACGGGGGTCATCATGCGATTATTTGGGATCAGTCAAGATTAATGAAGTTCTCCATTGGATCACCGAAGGTCTCTAGGGGACACCTGACTGTCACTCGAAGTTATCTTAGGTCATTATGGGTTAATTTGAGTCATTGGATCATCGCGGTCATCGGGGTCATCGAGAGTCAACAGGGTCACAGGGAGTGATCCGAGTCACGGGATGTTTCTTGGGGACACCTGGTTGTCACTGAGGGTCATCACGTCATCATCAGTACGGATCATCTGGGTCCCGGTCGAGTTCAGCTACTGATAAACGGCTCACCCAACTGGGCATGGAGTTACTACAGACAGTATCACAACAGCGCCGCATCAAGCACACTGTCAGGGCTCGCCCCGCCGCCGCCAGCTGTGCGACCTGTGAGCCTACACGGCAACACATCTATACTTCCGTCAGGTCCAGGTCTGGTGTCAGGGGATCATGGGATCAGGGGATCGGAGGATCGGAGGATCGGGAGACAAAGGGATCAGATCAAGGGGCCAGGCCCAGATCCGGGAGCAGACAGCGACGGC
Organism: Imbricaverruca yamaguchii; assembly: GCA_034440575.1. NCBI lineage: Eukaryota > Metazoa > Arthropoda > Thecostraca > Neoverrucidae > Imbricaverruca > Imbricaverruca yamaguchii. The sequence continues at coordinate 1,577,720 of JAOTOL010001645.1, read as the reverse complement.
ACGGACACCCCGCGCGACCATGCGCGTACCATGACGACGTTGCATGACCAACAATGCGCCTATGTGTTCCCGACCGATGGTGGGCAGCCGTATCGCACTGCATTGGTTTGCAGCGAGCATCGCCAGGACCACTTGGAGGCTCCCTGCCGCGGAGTTGGGCACACTGTGGCGTCCACATCTGGCAGCGATGTGCCAATGTCGGCTGTCGGCGCGGCGACGTGTCGGCTGTGTTTATCCGCCTCGAAGTATAGCCGACATATCGTGCCGTACGTGCCGATAGACTGTTGGCTCGCCGACGATACGAGACTACAATGATTAGCTCCTCTCCCCCGCCGAACCGTACAGTCTCCCCTCCTCTGTTGCCCCGCTCCGTCGAACCGTACAGTCTCCCCTCCTCTGTTGCCCCGCTCCGCCGAGCCGTACAGTGCACCCCTCCTCTGTTGCCCCGCTCCGCCGAGCCGTACAGGTGCACCCCTCCTCTGTCGCCCCGCTCCGCCGAGCCGTAAAGTGCACCCCTCCTCTGTCGCCCCGCTCCGCCGAGCCGTGCAGTGCACCAACCCCCCTCCCCGTCAGCACGTCACGCCGCAGCATTTGAGCCGTCACGCCCCGACAGCCGGACCCGAACGCCGGCCGAAGGGGCCGGTCGGGGGCGGGACGTGTGTGCGGATAATCGAGCAGCAGACTGCAAACACTGCCGGTGACGCGCCGCATTCAGATGAGGTCATCAGCGGACGGCACCGACATGGCCCACGACTGTGGCGTCGGCAGCAGGCTTACGAGCACGGCGCCAACCCTACGAGCGCTCGCTCCATGCATCGCTAACATGGGATGAATAGTCTAAGGGTCAGGTGCCCGTCTCCAAACTTAAGGGTTGTGGGTTCCGGTCCCACCTGTCTCTACTCATCGCCAGCGACCAATCGGCGTGAGAGATTGGCGACGCTTCATAACGGAAATCAATTGACGCGTGGTAAAGTCAACAGCCACCAGCAGCGCTCGCAGGCTCCACGTTTGATATGGGGACGACTGTGTGGCCTTGTGATACTCGCCGCACCCGACGGCGGCGACGCCCACGCCACAGCGCACACCTGTCACAGGAGAGCCGCTCGGCTCGGTATCGTCCGTCCCCACCGAGTCGTCGGCCGTGTGACGGACCAGTGGGGACTGGCACCACGCGCAGACGTGGTAATCACCGCTCGGTGGTACAGGTGCTCGGAGGCGGCAGCTGCAGGTGTTGAGCCGCCCGGACCTTCCCTCCGACCGACACACAGTGTACGGTGCACTACAGCCGTCACAGCGGACGCACATCTCTGCAGCAGTTCCCACCCACGGCAGGTCGTGCGCTGGCACGACAAATAACTCACCAGGATGTATTTAAATTATATTGACGTTGACTATCAATTTGCATGATGTGGCCAATTGTTGTTAAACAAAATGTCCACGATCGTAAATATTCAACGGAATAACCAAGGAATCAAGTTTTCATATGATTGCAAGCCAGCTATGCAAAAAAATCACCGGATTTCGTAGGCACGAAATCACTACGTACAAGATCGATTCCGCAATTACGAAACGATGTCCTAGAGTCCAGGAGCTGACCAAAAGCACCAACATTAGTCAAACATTAGCATTAATACCCCCTTCTCGTTTCGAGGGGTTTCGAGAATATATGTTCATGGTTGAAGCCGCCAAATTAGTCGCGGACCTTCGTTCTCCCACAGCCTGGCTTCGCAGGACATGGCTCGAGTTGCTATGCGTACTAGTATTCAACTCCCGACCGGGAGAATCAAGTAGTAATTAGCCAAATAACGTCGGGAACACGGAGACTGCCAGGCGCGTCGGATGACGGGACATTAAACCATTCGTCGAAATGTTTTCGTGAAATTATATTTTCGTGCACAATCTATATGCAAAACAATACGTACTGCAAGGGCTCCGGTTATGTAACATCACCCCAGCAAATATTCAGGTGATGTAAAAAAAAAGAATATGAGCCACACATCAAAGAAAAACATAATATATATATATATATATATATATATATATATGTACATATATATGTATACATATACATATACATATGCATATATATATGTATAATATACATATACATATATAATATATACATATATATATATATATATATATATATATATATATATATATATATATATATATATATATATATATATATATATATATATAATGTGTGAGGTGAGCTATCAGCGCGATGAACAATGCTGACATACGTGGTTAAACAAATGCGTAAGAAATTCGTACATACAAGACTGATGTATAACGAGTTGTAAGTCTCGGCTCTATTATTTCGCTCCAAAATCATGCAATCACGGGATTGGAGCTTGTACGTCTCATGTTACCAGCCGAAACTAATAGCAATAAATAAGTATATATTTGGTCGGTAACATATCCAAATATCCCCATGAAAGGTCAATCAGAAATTCGAGAAGTCCAATATCATAATTTCGACCCCGCCGTCAACGGGTCGATTGCTAAGGGCTTTATGGTTGAGTCGTATGGCGCGTCAACCCAAGTGGGTCATATTGCACTCACCACCGTTAACGCAATTGATTTCCGACGCCGATGGCCATGACCATTCCGTCGCGCCCGACGACATAATTCCAGCCGATGGACCTATAATAACAAAGTATACTGTGAAGGAAGGTGCTGAGTAACGAGCAAAGCTGGCGACCTAAACTTTTTTTTAACGTACTTGAAACTGGTCGGTAAAAAAATGCGATAAAATCTGGAATAATTTGGTCGGGGTCGGGCGTCCCAAGAGCGGCTGTGGCGACCTTTCATAGAGATAGGAGACTCCAACCATGGCCCAAGGGCTGTCGGCGGCACGCCACTCACTGTTGGCCAGCTGCTGCTGCTGCTCGTAGCGGACGATGGCCTGTCGCTTCAGGTCTCGCACGATGGTGTCCTCGCGCTGTCGGTCGTACGCCACGTCCTGACTGGGCACGGCCAGCAGGTGCAGCCGCTCCACCAGCACCACCACCGGCGCCGTGTACAACTGCTTCCACGGGATCTTCAGCACCAGCTTCCCTGCGGCCACGGCAGCGGCGTCGGTCAGACACGTCTGGTGCTTCACCACACGTCTGATACGTCACAACACGTCCGATACGTCGCGACACGTCTGGTGCTTCACCACACGTCGATAGTCCACACGTCTGTCTTCCCCACATCGATACGTGCGACACGTCTGGTGCTTCACCACACGTCTGATACGTCGCGACTGTGGTTTTTTCCCACACGTCTGATACGTCGCGACACGTCTGGTGCTTCACCACACGTCTGATACGTCGCGACACGTCTGGTGCGTCACAACACGTCTGATACGTCGCGACACGTCTGATGCTTCACCACACGTCTGATACGTCGCGACACGTCTGGTGCGTCACCACACGTCTGATACGTCGCGACACGTCTGATGCTTCACCACACGTCTGATACGTCGCGACACGTCTGGTGCGTCACCACACGTCTGAATAAAATCATTGGCTTCTTTTACGAAGCAATAAACCACTAGGTCGTATAGCGTCGCCAACCTCTCACGCCGATTGGACGCGGGTGGACTCGGTAAATGGATTCGATTCCGCAATCTTGCGATCCGACGCTCTACTAACTGAGCTATTTGGCCTTAGGGGCGCATCGACTGCTTCGGTCATACAGATACCAACTGCGCTACCGAGTTCCCTACACAACAGGTCTGATGCGTCTGATGTGACACGTCTGTTGTATCACACGTCTGGCGAGTCACACATCTGGCACGTGGCGGCGTGTCTGGCACGCCACGATACGTTTGGCGGGCCACGGCATACATGGCGCATCTCGACGCATCTGGTGCCAGTTTGATTCGCCTGGTACGCCACGACACGTCTGTCCCGCCACGACACGTCTGTCCCGTCACAACACGTCTGGCCAGTCACAGCATGTCTGCCACGCCAGGACACGGCTAGGAGTGTCACGACACCGCGGCACAGGGTTCGGAATTACAAGGCGCCATAGCTCATGGGATTCACATGCAAACCAATCATTAATATACATTACACAGTCAAGTCTGACACATCACAACAGTCTATTGTCACACATGTTTGGCACAATTTTGGAATGTCTGGCACATCACAACACAGGACAGTGAATATTGTAACAAATGTTTGAGTGGAGGTAGGCCAGGAGCTTAATCATGCCCAGGGTATAGTGTCATGCATTGCTGATGCCCAAATGCTTACCAAGGTATCCAGATATAGTTTTGATGGGCAAGTCCAGCTCCTTGAGGGCAGTGTCCTTCAGCCTGAGGTCTTTCAGAACGACGTCTCCTGCAATTGGAAAACATTCATGCAATTCCATACAGTACAAATTGCACATGTGCTGCAATTTGAGGGAAGGTCATACCTTGTCCTGTTGGTTTTCAGAATATTAGAACATATTGCAACACCACCTATCTGCTAAAGTTAAGTCAGCAGCATCATCCAAAGTAGTTTACCACACTAAGCAGCATAAGCACACTAATAGAGCAATACATCAATTAAGAAATGTGTATGGATATCTGAAAACAGACTGAGTGCAAGCATTGAAGCATTTTGACCTTGAAATATAGCCATGCCAAGAAAATCACAATGAATTCCCCTGAATAGGCACATCACACACAAAAAGAACAGCCATGCCATGCATCCTTGTGAAGACAGAGATGATGAATGTTTCATAAATACATTTTGGAAGCATAAAAATGTAAGGAGTTTCATAATCTTGCATCATACTTCTTTCTATATCAGTGTGTCCAATGTGCTCAACATTTGTACATAACATGGTCCAAATACATCATAAAATGAGAAACATCAGTGGTTTCATGGCTGACACACAGTGCATGTGCAATATTCACCACATGGCAGAATATTGTTCCTTACCTCCCCATATTCCAAGCTTCAGTTGAGAGCCATCCAAATCCTCCACAAAGTCACCCAGAAATCTATTGAGAACATCAGCAACCACAGACTCAAACACCATGGCTTCTGATTTGTCCTGATAAACAGGCCACTATACTTGGATCATATTTTGCTTCATAGTCTGCAATAAAGTGGTAAAAATCATCCATATAGCAGTGACATGTAGCACATCTGAGATCCCAAGGGGTAGCCCAAAAATAGCTCTTGTGGACCTATGTGCTTTTTTGGTATTTCACACAGAACACCAAACTCTAATTGATATTGGACAAATAAAATAAGAGAAAAATGGACAAGCAAGAAGTGCAGGAATGTCTAAGCTGGACTGATTCACAACCAGAAATTTCCAATGTTCACATTTTTACCAACAAACCTGCTCTTGCTGGCTTTTCCCACTGGTAAGAACTGAAATGTCAAAAACTGTCATTGCTAGCTTATCATGATAGTCATTAAGTGTTAAGGCTTGGTAAGACCTGCAGGGACCCATATGTGTTAAGTCTTTAAATGGAAGACACTAAAGCTGGTAAAAAATACTTAACCCCCTGAGAAATACTATATCCTAAATTGTAAATAAAATATCTGCCAAGATCATACCTATCCAGACATCCTATCTACCTTCCAACACCTACCCACTGCAGCATATATAGCCCTATTCACTCAATCTAGTACAACACACACATGGATTAAGTGACCCTGTAACACACAAGTGATTGCTTAATGACTTACTTAAGCATATCAATCACATTTAACATTTGTAGGGGTAATGAGTGGTCACATGGGAGGACCTGCCCTAGCATGCCAATTTGGCATAGTTTCTAAAGCACATAGATATCTTATATATAGTATGTTCCCCTAAGGATAGGCCCTCAAGTTTTTGTTGGGCCCTATATATTTTTATCTGATAATGCTCAAAAATTGAATTTCTCTTTCTAGAATCAACATTAGGAATTACCTAGTTACCTATTAAGGTAGGTGCCCACCTGCCTACCTACTGATGCATGTACATACATATCTACATACATAGGTGCTTATGATAGCTTCTAAGCACATTGACATAGGTATATTCTATATATAGTATGTTCCCCAAGGATAAGCCTTCAGGTTTGTGTTGGTACCATTGCAGTTTAAGGTAACATGATATAAGTTGTGCACACAGTTTACCTTCATGAAGCATGCAAAGGAGTTATATTTGGTTAAGTTAGATTAGGTTATGCTGTGTTGGAAGTTATATCATTCATTGCAAAATTTGTTCAAAACAAAATTGAGCTTTTTCAGGAAGTTCAGGCTAGCTTAGTTTAGGATAGGTTAGGATAGGTTAGGATAGGTTAGGTTAGGTTAGGTTAGGTCAGGATTTTTAATTAGAACACTTTTGTCAGAAAGTAGATTTTATGCATTTTATGAATCTTTGATGCATCAAAAAAGAAATTCCAAGAAATCATGAATTACCTTAAACTTCAAATTTACACTTCACAAATGCAGCTTGCATCATTAATGAATGATGCTCTAACATGCACCCATCATCCTTTGGTCACTCATCAAGTGTTAAATCCACCTTCAGTACGTGTAGGGCATGAATCCGACATGTGTCGGGGAGGCCCACAAGTCACAACTAATCGTAACTGATGCTAGATTAAATTCACTATTGCATGAAGCCTATGGTGTTTTCGTAGCGGATGCAGAGTATTGCATTCTATTCCTTTCTTCTTGCCACCGGACCGTTAACCAAACACGATACACACACACACGCACACATCTCCCGTAGTAGTGTATCTTGTGCGTACACACTTTTCATCCGCCCCTTTCTGTACGGCATTCGTATGGTAACTATTTCAGGGCAGCGCCATGACGTCATCAAATGGAAGAATTGGCCGGCCACGAAATGCTTCCCTTCATGAGGCGAGCTCAGAGGCTCGGTACGCCAATTGATTTAGTTTTTACGACAACTATTGTTTATAGGTAAATATGATAGCAGGTCGACTACTCAGAATTGAATCTGCACCATGAAAATATGTTCCTAAAGCGGTTAAATAACATATCATTTTAAAACTTCCATAACAGTGGCAATGTCCAAAAGGTCCGCCGCATATAAGGGTGTTTTCGAATGCGACCCAGGTGACAAAGATTATACATGCTTCTACGCCACATACGACATCATACCATCACACCGGGCTTTTTGGTACTTGCGGTGACCTGGTCGACGTATTATCTTCGGGACGTCACTTAGAATTTATGCCGGAAGCAGAAATATAGTTTTCTCGTACTTGATCGAAATTAGACAGAAATGGCGCGATAGTTCTGAATGTGAACTTCACCAGATTGCGTGAGAAGAAAGCCTTTTTTGAAGACATTTCTGCGTGCGTGCAAGTCTTGGGTTCCTTGGTTGTTGTGAGCTATCTGTAAATAAGAAGAAGTATGACATACCTTGGTATGACGAAATAATCACTGTAGAACGGAGAGTACTGCGTTGTGTTACATTGTGGGTAAGTCAACATCCCAGCATGAAACTAAAACGGAGTGCCCCCATCAGCCGCTGCACCAGTTCAGTGGCAGCCCGCCCAAAAGCAATAAAGAGCTGTCGTCGAACGTTTGGTGGTTAATAGGGTTTGAGGGTGCATCGACTACGTCGGGCATCGGGCATGCAGCACGCATGATCTCGTCAGATGTGTCATACGTTTTCATCTGGTTGGGTAGGCTGCATAGTATGGTGGACTTCTATACCTAATTCAATATCCCAAAGTGGGCTTCGGTGTTACAATATGAACAGAGAATTAGGGATGAAGAAAATGGGAATTGTTCACCCAATATCCTGAGTAGTATCATGTTCCCTTTTTTGTGTAGTTGTTCTTGTGTTGTAGCCATATAATTGTATAGTTTGTGTTCTCTGTGCAATTTGTAGTCAGTTTTACAGCAGCAATTTGCTCTCCAGTCTAATCGCTTTTGATCCTTGCAAGTCATTCCTTGCCTGGAGCATATATTCCAGATATGAACCAAGAAAGTGCATCAAAGAACATTTAGTATTAATGAAAATTCCTTTCAATCAATTTTATCAGCTTTTCATAGGCAAAAATTGCTTCTTGGTGGTTGGTTGGTTATTTGGGCTTTCTGGCTCATCAACTGCATTGGTCATACAGCACTTCTTGGTGGTGAGAATAAAGCGATTTTAGGTGCATTGTTTCAGTATAATTTTTCTTAAACCATTCTATGTTCTGAGACCCATATCCCAATAAACTACAAGTAACAAATCACTCAGTGCATGAACATACTACTCATGGGGTGTGTTGTGGATATTTATTAGTTGTGCAGTGTGAGCATGTTGGGAGTATCACGTATGGATTTATAAGCTTGGTTGACATTGATTAACCTGCACCATCTTTCCGGACAAATCCTCCCACCCCATCTCAGGGGGTGGTTGAAGACCCCCATCTAAAATCAAAACTAAGCATTGCACGGAAACGAAAGAGGTCATCAGAAAGTGCTCAACGAGTAGGGTACAGGTCCTGGCTATTTTCAACAATATATTGTAACAAAACGATTGAGTTGCTGTGAATACACAGAGGAAAGATTCAGCATGATATCATGCAAAATATAATTGTATCAGTCTTTAGCAAGCCACCTTAAAACTTGAAGTGGAGTTTGCATGATGCCATGTTAAGTTTGTGGTAAATCAGGGCCAGATTCAGAAGCTGATGATAATTTTGTTTAAATTGTAGTATAATCAAACCTAAACCCCCTTTGAGAAGAATACACTATAAAGGCAAATTCAAGAATTAAAAAATAACATTTTCCAAATGGATGAATGTATCACACCCTAACATAAGTTAACCTAGCCTGCTTTGGAAGTAAATAAATATGTTATGGATCATAATCTAGCCTAATCTAATCAAAGCTAACTGCTTTTCTTTATAGATCTAGAATGCATTTAAGAATTATCTTGTAAGTACCTTAGAGCACAATAATGCTGTTATGTGTAGGTTTTCACTACAGGAAACCAAGGCAGTCCAAGAGGGATATGATATATGGTAAGTCTATTTTGTTAGGATACCTTAACACAGCAAAATTTAGGGATGAAACTAGAAGTCTAACCAAAGCAAGAAAGAGTTCTGTAGCACATTTTGAGAAAAATTTGTTATTTCAAATGATACATGAACCTGTAAGGGGATATGAAATGTTAAATATAGTACTTGCAATTAAAAAATTGTGTACCAAGTGTAAGCATAGGTGACCTTAAGAGCTTCTGATCATACCAATATATACCCTCCCTTACATGTTGGAACCATATGAAATGTTTCTTTTTCAAGATCACCTGCATGTGGGGAGTGCTAAGAGATAAACTATGGTTGGTCACAAAGTCAATACTTAACATTGTGATACAGCCATGCCTTGTGATACAGCCAAGTACTTCTTTGAGTGCTCAGTGTATTTAGGCTGAAATTATATCCATCATGTTGCATGAATGTTTGTTGCCATCAACCAAATATCTCCAATGTGTATTTTTTGAAAGAATACGCATATTTGTTATATTATTTGGGCTAAGTCTATGGTACATTGCTACATTGTTGTTTGTATGGATGGTACATTGCTATTTGTATGGTTTACTTCAATTTGTTGTGACCTCTTTTGTGTCAAAGTTACATTGCACAACCTAAACTATCTTAACTCTCACCATCATTCTAGTCAGATCCTCAAAACTGGTCTCAGAGGGGGTTGATACAAACCACCCCTCTAATCTCCAAACTAAGCATCTCACAAGAACAAAAGAGGCACCATCTGGAAGTGCTCAATGAGTAGGGTCAGAAACCACCCCAAAAATTGTCCCAAAAATGACATCACTAGGAGCATATGTTTGTACAACTGACTTTATGTTTTGGGCTCTGTGGAGTTCATTTTGAGGGAGATTTGAAAAAAGGAAGCAATTTTGTAATCAGACAAGGAACAGAAAATCGACCATGGCCTTAAAAAAATGTGTCCCAAATATGAAAAAGAAACAAACATTTTGTGTTTCCACTTTTAAACCATTTTTATTTTTTAACAGGTGGAGCAAAACATTGCTTAAAGTCAACTTGCTCTCCTAAAAAATGCTTACCTTAGCCATAATGGTCACATATGCAATACTAATGAAATCAAAATGAAAAGAGTCATTTGAAATGATTTTCTAAATGTCTATTAAAGTGTGACAACTGGTTGAACTTTTCTGGAGCTGACCTCACTTGACCTTGGCTGACTTGTTGACCCTAGTTGACCTGACCTCAAAATTTGTACACAATATGTCAAATTGATGTGGGAAAAAGGTATGTGAATTTTCGGCGTGCTAACGTCCGCCGTTCTTTCACTACACATAGAAAACAGTGGGGGGGGCACATGTCAACAGCCTGAGATGGTTTGGTTTAATATGCAAACAGTGTTAGAAAACTGGTGTTTGTTGGTGTTATGCATACCAATACATTTTGTACTGCAGTATGGTGACTAGACTAAATTAAATATTTTGTACTCCAGAAGGGAAGAGGAAGAACCACATTACTTGGTCAGGTGTTACCACCCAAAGTCCATACCTGAAAACAACTAGTAGTTTCAGCAGTCCCTATGCACTGACCCATCAACAGCCACAATACAACTTCGAAAGGTGGTATAAACTGTGCCAACTACAGCACACAAAATCTGCATTTGGACCTGGATGTTTGTTGGTGCTGTGCTAAAAACGTCTCCACACAAATGTTGGTGTGTGAAGTCATGTAAGAATATGCAATATTTGCATTAATATAGCCCATTATTAAATCAAGATTTATTCAATATTTATCAATATTTATTCTGATATATGATGTATTTATATTAATCAATATTTGTTCAATATTTATTATTAGATATTTGTACTGGAGTGCTCACCAAGAAGTACCAAAAAACCCTATTGGCAAATCTGGGGGTATTTGGTATCACCAAAGTAAATACTTCAAGCATCATTTAGCCATTGAGGTGCTTTGAATGTGCAATTCAAGGTCATTTTGTTGATGAGACAACTTTTTTAGACACAATGAGCCAATTTGATGCAAAAAAGGTCATTTTCAATTTCCTCAAAGTGGTTCCAGAGCAAGCAAGTTCTCCGAGGCGATGACACCAAGAAACCAATGCCATTTGTGAACTTCTGAACAACTGTCAAATATTGTGGGGGAAATGTGTGGGAAGATAAATCATGCACCTTAATTTATACTGCATTTAAATATAACTGCATTCATCTGTGCATATTTGCATTCATCAGTGTCAGTGAAGGATCCGTAATGCCTGTTTCAATCATACTCCGACCCATCTCCTGTTCGCCTGTCCGGTGATCGCCGTAGATCGTCGCTGGGGTAAGCGGATCCGATCCAGCTCTATTTGTCAACATTCGTGACGTTTGCACGGTGCGGAGGATGGTGCTGGGTGTTAAGTGCATACTAGTGGTGTTGCGCTTTGAATCGGCGGTTTCAGGGGGTACGAGGTATCGATTCCTCGTGGTGCCCGCCATCTCTGCCAGGGTAAGAAGTGTGTTGGAACATTGGTTTGCAGCCCCACTAAAACAATGTTAATTGTCAGCAAGTGCATAGCTGTTTTTTGTACTTCAGCTTAAAATCTCATACTTCAGCTCAAGATTTTGTACTCCACTACCACAGTGTTAAGTTGTTCGGGAAACAGGGTGGAATATACCACCTACTGAACACTCAATCAACATCCTTCTCAAAAAAGTATTGACATCCTGCTCCTTGATGGGGGTTATGAAGTCTTAGTGTCTCCTTTCTAAGTGTATCTCACGAGTATCATGTCAATGCTCTCGATAAGGAATGGTAACACAAGCATATTTTGCAATGCAATTTCAGGTAAAGGGATTATCTATAATGCGATATGGCAAACACTACAAGTTTATAGCGTAGGATTATTCTCCCTATGCCGAATACAGCTCTTCCTAAATTATGAATCTCAAGAAATAATAAAGGTGCAGTCATAAGTACCTGCACCATTGGCTCAAATTTGAGTCTGAAAGACACCAAAAGCACTTTAAATGGCACTAATTCCATGGCAAATTTCGACAACCTGCTGTGCTCGTTTCCACATCGCACACCTAACAAAAAACAATTATTTTAACCCTGCACTACCAAGAAAAAAGATGGAAATCCTACACTGTATGCAAGTATAATTTATTATCGATGTTATTTCTAAAAATCAGCATATTTGTTTCTTTTTTAATGAAAATATGCAATGAAACCATCAAATGCATTGTTGGGTCCTATTTGTCCAGTGCCTTCTGATTTTACTCCACTCATTTTTGTGCAACACTTTGTACATACACTTGCAACAGTTTGTAAGCTATATAATGGTTGTTAATGGCCCTACCCCAAGATGAGTGTGGAAGTCTGATGAAATAGATGGTGCTGGATGGGAACTGAGATTGAATATTCTGAGTTTTCAGCTGGCAACACCCAGGGCGAGATGCTCACAGCCAAAGCAAAGTATCTGGACTGAGTTTTCAGCTGGCAACACCCAGGGCGAGATGCTCACAGCCAAAGCAAAGTATCTGGACTGACACACAAAGATGGCAAGGGAATAGAATGTACCCAGCAATGCCAGTGAACCTTGTAGCTCCAAGTTGGTTCATTTCAGTCGCTATTTTTATCCTCAATTACAGAAGGCACAGTATGCTCTGTGATGGTTGCCAACTATCCGAGTTGGAATATTTGACAACATACTGATGAATGAAACCTCACTGGCCACTTGGGTCTTTGATTTGTTTTGATCAGTTGTGGATGGGCCTGGCTCTTTGCCCTTTTTTGCATGCAAAGGGAAAATGTAAGTCAAGGCATTTAGCATTGATAGCCCAATGCTTTGACTTACATTTGTCTAGCTTAGTAACCATGACATACTTGGGAGGCTAATTGTGCAAGTATGTGCCTCCCTTCCCACACTCATGTTACACAAAAGGCAGTTTTGATATCTGCGTTTTTTTAATGGTTTGGTATGTGATAGCATGCACTGGATGAGCAGCATTATATGTATCAGTTGAATTACCAGCCTTAAACTGGTGTGTTATGTTGTCTTCTGAAGATGCTTCAGAAGTGAAATTTATGTATATTGGTTTTGATTATAGTATATGATTATGAGCATAAGGCTGTTAATTCAGCTCTCATTTCAAAGGTTCTGGCTTTTGAGGTTCAGAGGGCTGATTTACCCCATGGCTTCTGTGGGAATGGTATTGGAACAATGGTCTTCTTCTTTGACCATGTACTTATATTGTATATATTTATATTATGCATGCAGGTGTATATGTATTGTGATTAATATATTGTGTTGTGTGGTGTGTATTGTATGCCATGTATGTGATCGATCAAGAAAAACTTATCTGTTTTGGTCTGACAGGTTGACAGTGTTGGTTGGAGATGGAGCAGTACATTGGAGCAGCCATAAGCCTGGATTGTGGTGCAGCACTGGGACAGTATCAAGGTGTGGTGTCAGCAATCAATGGAGAAGATCAAACCATCACCATCACAAAACCATTTAGAAATGGAGTTCCCTGTTCATTGCCAGATCTGACATTTAGGTAAGTATTCTTATTTTGGTGTACAGGTCATAATTTTTACGTTTATTTTAAAGTTGGTCGTTTCATCCATAATGTCCTGATGGTACCTCATGTAAATAATGCATGCTGACATTGAATACTACATATATACATATATACATACATAATAATACAATAATACATCAATAACACATTGAAGGCCATGTGTAAATGCATGCAGTTTTCTTAATGGCGTAGCTATTAATTGTGTACTATGCATATCATTATTGGATTATGGTTCGATTGGGCGTTGTGTGACTGAAGCAGTTGGTGCACCCCTAAGCCCAAATAACCAACCAATTATGGTTCGATTTTTTTAACAGTGGACCACTAAACTTGGGGTATAGCTTTATGGTGTGATCTGTGGCGTCAACTCGGCGCTGTTGTGGGATTACTTCATCAAGCGGTGTAAATTGTTGGCCGACTGGAAACCCATCTAGTTTGCCGAAATGTGCATCGAACATGTGCATATCCTACCTATTGCAGTGTTCAGGACGTGAAGAAGGTAGAAATCATTAACTTCACACCAGACCCGAAAGTTGTGCAAAAGTCAAGTGTTCCTCTCATCCCAAACAAATCCAGGTAAGAACAATGGTTTGTTTGTATGTTTGCAATATGAAACTACATGTGTGTGTGTGATGTGTGCATTGATCCCATTAAGTAATGGCTCATGGTGTGTACAGCATAACCCTAGTGTTCCGAATAACATTCTAGCTAGATCTAAGTGTCTTGATCCACCATTTAACCTGGAGCTATAAATCGGAATTCTCCATCTCACCTGCATTTATCAGAACCTATATACCACCAGAAATGCTTTAATATCTGTTTTTATTGCTATTTCCCAGCAATGATCTTGATGTTCTGCAGGATATTGCGCGGGTTTTCTAACCGGCAGTGTGAACTACCCAAACGTTGTTGACATTCACTGGCATATCCTGCATGCTGTTCCTATTTTTGCCACCTTTGCAGTTCTCACAAGAACATTGGTGAGCAGATCAAGACACAGCTAAGCAGTGAGGTGAAAAGTTCGCCAAAGAAAGCATTGCAGACTCCAAAGAAGGCAGATCGGGACGCCACTGGTACGTAGGTGCTATGTATGGGAAATTGCAAAAGCAGTCCATATTTACTGTAGCTCGGTGGCCTGAAATTCTGAAATTTGAGTTCAGACACATTTTGGCAATTGTTTTCGACATCACTTTCTTTTTGTTATGCCCAAGTGCAATTTGTTGTGTTTTTCTGCTCTGGGTTATGAGTCATATTTGCATCATTAAGGGCATGTATGGCAGCTGGTAGCAAAGCTGCCATAAAGACATAAAGACATGTCTTTTATGCACAGTAAAGCTTCCTGATGACTTCCTCACTTCTGTATGATACATTCCTATTTATTGCCCCGAGCATTCTCAATGCCTTCTTCCTGGCTTCCTTGGTCTGTTCTGATGCCCCCAATTTTGTGTTTAGAATAGCACCTAAATCCTTCTCCTGTTGAGTCACTGATAACACTTGGCCACCCATCAAGTATGGAGCCTTCATATGCTGCTTACCTACATGCATGATTTTGCACTTATTAAAATTTAATTTAATTTGCCATTCTTCGGACCACTTCACAAGTTCGTCTAAGTCTTTTTGCAGCGAGGTATGCTCATTCTGACCTGTTATTGCCCTAAAGACCTTCAAATCATCCGCAACTGGGAAAGGCAGCAGATTCAATACTGACATCATTATCACCAAACAATCAACAAAGGTCATGGAAAGTAGCACATCAAAAGGCATTACCATTATTCATTTGCTCATTTTTGCATCAGCTTTACATAACCCTCCTCCCATTCCACTCTACAAAAAAAAATTATGTTCAGGACACTGATATAGCTAATTATTTATGCCAATAGCCTCGGAATTTGCACACTATGTTTATTGCGACTGCTTTATGCACCTCATTCTTACATTGTCAGCAGTATCTATGCATTATGTTACGGCGGAAATGCTGCGAAGTTCGCCGTGATGGTGGGCGCTGCAGTTGATGTGCCCTAAAACCCTCATAACTAACTAACTCGGCGTGATGGATCCGTGGCTAAAGTAAAGCCGGTGCTTCGGAAATGTCCACACCAATTTTGGCAGCCTAGTGGACACTCGGATTCGGAAATTTTCCCATTTTGTGTCTCAAGTATCTAGATGTTGTCAGGGTCAGCATCGGACTGCAGGGTGCTCAGTTCGAAGCTCTTCATGGGCTTAATTTGCGACTCTGCCAGGAGCCGTCGGCGCAAGGCGTCGACGTTAAGTAGGGTTATGTCTCCAACGTACTTCACAGAACCCAGGCTCTCGCCCTGTTTCTCCGTCTGTTATATTCCGTGTAGTCACGCCGTACTGGGTAATTTCCCCTAAGCTCACGTAACGAATGGTAGGAATTCATAGGCGCTGGGTAACGGTGTTACATCTCCTACAGCTTTCATAGATTGTCTTGCATTCCGTACCAGCTTAATTACATGCTGCGTTTATTTCTCTGGCTATATTTACAAGGGCTTTGAAGTATGTCAGCTAATTAGGCTAGTTAGATCCCCACATAATTGTTTGGAAAGTTTGATTGAATTGCTTGAGAATATAATAGCAGACTGCTGTGGTGCATTTTCAATCACTTTGATCAAAATTGCCATCACTTACATCAAAGCTGCTCTGCCATACTCATGCTTATGTTTTTCTGTGCTTGCTAATACTTGTCAGATGGCTTGACTATCAGATTCCTGACCAACATGGTCGATGCGCCCTGAAGCCCGAATAACTAACTATCAGATTCGGTTAAGACTGGCAGAAAGCATCTTGGTAAGTTTATAAGAGAGGCAAGATGTCCTCTCTTGCCTCTCCCAGCGTTGGTTATTCTCATAGATCTATTGGTATGCATGTCAAAGTGCAATGTTCATGTGAACTTCCAAGACGTGTCATCGTATCTTGCAGGTAACAATCAAGTTAAAGGCAAATGTTCCAGACAGCAGGCACAGCAGGCGAAAAATGAGCTTTGCTTTGCGACACCAACTGATAAATTCAAGAACGAAGAGTTCGACTTCGAGAAGAATTTAGCTCTCTTCGATAAGCAGGTATTTGTCATAATATGGCAGGTCGCTCAAATGCTGTGTTTTCTTAGTGCCTCTGTACCACACATCTACGCCCAATCATATGTTTATGCCACCCATGGCCATCTCTGCAACCTGGCTGGGAACGCACAACTCCACCCGAGGCTGACTCGGTGCGGCCGAGGCCACCCCTGAATGGCGCTGCATCCTCGCTGGGAACGCACAACTCCACCCGAGGCTGACTCGGTGCGGCCGAGGCCACCCCTGAATGGCGCTGCATCCTCGCTGGGAACGCACAACTCCACCCGAGGCTGACTCGGTGCGGCCGAGGCCACCCCTGAATGGCGCTGCATCCTCGCTGGGAACGCACAACTCCACCCGAGGCTGACTCGGTGCGGCCGAGGCCACCCCTGAATGGCGCTGCATCCTCGCCCCAGCACTCGGTGCGGCCAGGCCACCCCTGAATGGCGCTGCATCCTCGCTGGGACGCACAACTCCACCCGAGGCTGCCTCGGTGCGGCCGAGGCCACCCCTGAATGGCGCTGCATCCTCGCTGGGAACGCACAACTCCACCCGAGGCTGACTCGGTGCGGCCGAGGCCACCCCTGAATGGCGCTGCATCCTCGCTGCTGGGAACGCACAACTCCACCCGAGGCTGACTCGGTGCGGGCGAGGCCACCCCTGAATGGCGCTGCATCCTCGCTGGGACGCACAACTCCGCCCGAGGCTGACTCGGTGCGGCCGAGGCCACCCTGAATGGCGCTGCATCCTCGCTGGGAACGCACAACTCCACCCGAGGCTGACTCGGTGCGGCCGAGGCCACCCTGAATGGCGCTGCATCCTCGCTGGGAACGCACAACCCACCCGAGGCTGCTCGGTGCGGCTGAGGCCACCCTCTGGAATCGCTGCATCCTCGCTGGGAACGCACAACTCCACCCGAGGCTGACTCGGTGCGGCCGAGGCCACCCCTGAATGGCGCTGCATCCTCGCTGGGAACGCACAACTCCGCCCGAGGCTGACTCGGTGCGGCCGAGGCCACCCCTGAATGGCGCTGCATCCTCGCTGGGAACGCACAACTCCGCCCGAGGCTGACTCGGTGCGGCCGAGGCCACCCCTGAATGGCGTTGCATCTTCGCTGCTGGGAACGCACAACTCCACCAGAAGCTGACTCGGCGCGGACGCGGCTACCAGTGCCAGCTTCTCGAACTCCACTTAATCCGGAGTGGAAATTTTGTCAGCGCAAATAACTAACTAAAGGAGCCTTTTAAGTGTGTGCACAACCGTACTGTGCGCCCATTTGTTTTTCACAAACTAAGCTAGCATGTACGTTGGGGACTCATGCTTCCCTATGTTTTCTTTTGTGCTGAAAACGGAAACTATGTTTTTTTTTCGCACCGATGAGGACCCAACGTGTGATGCTCATTTGATGAGTGAGGAACCTTGAGAACGAAACGATGGAGGAAACCGTCCCTGGAAATTATTGCTTGTAGCTGACTGAAAATATCGGTAATTCACAGCTAACCAGTTTTGAACATGACATTACATGTAATAGTGTACTGCACTAATCAATAGACTGCATAGCCCTCGCGTGACTAGCGTGATCTGAACTTATAAACATAAGTGGTGGAAGAACGGTGGGCTTTTTGTAACGGACCATTTTCGTTCATATAAAATTCGTCCCAGTGTCTAGGGCCGTATGATTATCGAAGTATGTTTCAGCAGATACTGATTACTTATGTGACCATCGTAGGTTGTGTCGGAATGAAGTAGCCAGGCTGCGACGGTGTCCGTCTTGACCTGACCTGACATGATTTGTCGTGGCCCGGCAGGCCGTGTTCGACGAGATCGACAGCCAGCAGCCGGACCTGATCCGTCGGGTGGAGCCGGGACGGCGGCGGCGAGCCGAGCCGGCCGCAACCGCCAAGTATCGTCACGACCAGAACGTGATCCAGTCGGCGCCCGTCGAGTACAATCGAATCCTGGTGCCCGAGACTCCTGAGGTGGAGTATGTGACAGGTACTGGCTACCGGCCGGCCGTTACCGAAGTCACGCTGACGGAAATCGTGCCCGCCAGTGCCAATGATACTCGTACTTGCGTAGCTTCAGGGTGGGACCTGTTATCGCTACAGTAAAGCCAACGGTAGCGCCCGGTAGTGCCCCATAAGCAGGGCGGGAATTAGGGCACTTCTTTAGATATTTCACCTCTTAAAACATTTTTGCACTTGGGGTTCATACCGCATGGAGTGGGCACATGTACTCCGACACGGACATGCAGAAGGAACAAAAATACCACTAAAAACAAGCACAAGATTGAAGGAAACATCCACCAAACAAAATGTCATCCTACTTATGATTACCAAATAAACCAGCCACTTTTCGTACCATCAAACACGCAGACAACATCCGAACGCACACCACACCGAACAATGATCAATGGAAATCCCGACAACAACGCCCCAGACCTCGCGCCTGTGCACTGAACAGTGGCCTCCAGTCGCTACAAATTCGGCCGAGGCGTCTCCAGAAGCCTGCTTTCAACCTGCTTTCAGTGGGAAAAATTCACGTTTTTAAGAGACGTCTTCCGGAGTCCCGAAGGCGGCGGGCCAGAATTTGCTTAGTTTTCTGTTCTGAAAACTGTTTTTCAACCAATTGGTGCAAGGTATTTTTATTTGACGTCATAACCATTAGCAACTTTGAGCACATGTTTATCAGTGTCATATTGCAGACACAAGAGTCCAAACCCGGAAAGTAAGTTTCCCACTCTGCCCATAAGGCCCTCGGAGAATGTCGCACCCGCTGTCCATAACTGGTATTGACTGGTTGTGCCGCCCCTGTGACATTACGGTGTCGAAAGACTCGGGGCTGGTGGTGGCCTCGGTGACTGTACATTGTGCCAGCAGACATGGGACTGTTCTTGCCCCTTGTGACATATACTGTATCGACAAAGGGCTGGTAGTGCCCTCTGTGACTGTGCTGGTAGACATTGGTCTGGTGGTGCCCTCGGTGACTATGCTGTGCCGGCAGACTCGGGGCTGGTGGTGTCTCTGTGACCATGCTGTGCCGGCAGACACTGGTCTGGTGGTGTCCTCGGTGGCCATGCTGTGTATACAAACACTGGTCTGGTGGTACCCTCGGTGACTATGCTGTGCCGGCAGACACTGGTCTGGTGGTACCCTTGGTGACTATGCTGTGCCGGCAGACACTGGTCTGGTGGTGCCCTCGGTGACTATGCTGTGCCGGCAGACACTGGTCTGGTGGTGCCCTCGGTGACCATGCTGTGCCGGCAGACACTGGTCTGGTGGTACCCTCGGTGACCATGCTGTGCCGGCAGACACTGGTCTGGTGGTGCCCTCGGTGACTATGCTGTGTCTACAAACACTGGTCTGATGGTGCCCTCGGTGACTATGCTGTGTCGGCAGACACTGGTCTGGTGGTACCCTTGGTGACCATGCTGTGCCGGCAGACACTGGTCTGGTGGTGCCCTCGGTGACCATGCTGTGCCGGCAGACACTGGTCTGGTGGTGCCCTCGGTGACCATGCTGTGCCGGCAGACACTGGTCTGGTGGTGCCCTTGGTGACCATGCTGTGCCGGCAGACACTGGTCTGGTGGTGTACCGCCGGCAGACATTCTGGTGACCATGCTGTGTCGGGGGCAAACACTGGTCTGGTGGTGCCCTCGGTGACTATGCTGTGCCGGCAGACACTGGTCTGGTGGTGCCCTAGGTGACCATGCTGTGCCGGCAGACACTGGTCTGGTGGTATCCTTGGTGACCATGCTGTGTCGGCGGAGACACTGGTCTGGTGGTGCCCTCGGACCATGCTGACTGTGCCGGATGCTGTGCCGGCAGACGCTGGTCTGGTAGTGCCCTTGGTGACCATGCTGTGCCGGCAGACACTGGTCTGGTGGTGCCCTCGGTGACGGCGCGGGTGCGGAACACTCTGCTGCAGTCTGCGCAGCGTCACGGCCTCACCATGGGTCGGCAGCAGGAGATGCTCGGTCGCGGCTGTACTGAGATGACGCTGCAGCTGGTTGGAAGCCATGCCAGGTGAGGCAGCCACTGGTGGAGCCACCGGCACACACGAATAGCTCGGCAAACACCAGCCACTGTATATAGAACTCGGCTCGTGTGGCGAAGATCTTGGAGGGCGCAGCTTTTGACAGTTCCATAAATGTGGATCGGCGCTCTGATGAACTATGGTTGCCAGTTTGTGGTTGTTGATTAAAGCCATTGTTACACGCAATAAGATTGTATGAGATGGCATGCACGTGAACAGTTCTAGTCACTGATGCTCTTCGCATGAATTTGAATTCATTTCTATTGACAAGCATACGAGCAGATGATTAGCTGAAGGAAAAGAGGACGTATTTTGGGAAATACGGACATAGTGCGAGGGTATAACTACCACTGTGTGCAGCTTTGAAACCTAGAACATGCCAGTGACAAGTATGTTTGCGTAGTGTGTGCTTCTTTGTCACCATAGCGTAGAACCGAGCTAAGAGAAAGCGAGTTATGTGTAAGAAATCCTGGCTAGATACACACTTAAGTTTTGTATAGCCACACCATTGAAAGGAAATATTGGAATGCAAGTGGTGGAACTGCTACGCACAATTGTTTGAACCCAGAAATGTCTTGTTCCGTGTCACCATTTATTATTTGTGAAAGAGATGTGTGGTCGTCTGCGCTTGATGCATGTAGATTGTTCCTGGTTAAAGCGATCATCTGGTTATGTGCGGCTTTTACCTGTTCCGGTCACGACCTGTTCACTTTATCGGCGGTCTGTGCGGTTGCCTGTGGCGGTCGGCCGTGGGGTGAGGGGTGACATGCTCGTGCCAGTACTGAGCGATGCTCTCTGTGGATCCGTTTCAGACTGTTGCCTGAGAACGCTCACCAGGCGCCGCGCGTGGTGTGCCTCTGCGGCCCGCACTCACAGGGCGCCGCCGGTGAGGGACTGGAGCCGGCTGTAATGATATGCATGCCAGCTAGTTAGGTCGTAATGACGATCAGGGCATCATTTTGACCTATGCCTGTTCAAATTGTGTATACCGGGAAATATAAGATAGTAATTAATGCGGTTTGAAATTCTGGCTTCCTTGTGGAGGACTGCCTTTCCGGTGGTGGCTTGCGGTTATGCTTGGTTATTGCTCCGGTGGGTTTTGGTTGCTTTTGATAGCTTTGTAATGGCCTTCGATGGCTGTTGGGAACTTGCGGCTTGTGGTGGGTTGCAGCTGGGCACAGAACCTGGTCGTCTGCGCATTGCTCTGTCGTGACATTTGGTCACCTGTTGTGACGCAGTAACATGGGATTGCCTTTGGTGACCATAGTGAAGTAGTTTCCATTGGTGATATCTGATGATTTGGTGACCAATGGAAATGCTTCGTGGTCTGGTTGCGTATGGTAAGCTGTGGCTACTCGTGGTATCCTGCAATGGTATGTAGTGGTCGTCGGTGACCTGCTGTGACCAGTGGTAATCTGTGATACCCATAGTGGCCTGTCGTGACCTGCTGTGATCCATGACGACACTTGGAGGTCCGTGCTGACCTGTGATGGTCCATGTCGTCCAGCTGTGGTTTCTGAGGCTCACATGACCGCGGACCGCACTGCAGGACTAAACGCGGCCCGCCAGCTGACCGGTCACGGTGTCAAGGTGACGGTGTTCCTGCCCGACCTGGCCATGACCTGCCGCGCTCTCAGCACCGAACTGCAGCTGTACAAACTCACAGGAGGCGTGCTCACTCACTCTGTCAAAGGTGAGATTTTTCATCAGGGGCGTGCATATTCCGACAAAGGCTAGATGTTTTAACGGAGGCGTGCTCACTCACGCTGTCAATGGTGCCTCAAAGATTCCTCACCGGAGGTGTGTTCACTCTCTCCATCGGGGTTGCCCCATCAAAGGTTAGATGTCTAAACGACGGTGCGCTCACCACCGTCAAAGGTTAGATGCCTCACGGGAGGCATGTTCACTCCTTCATAAGGTTAGATTCCTTACGGAAGTGTGCTCACCCGTTCTGCCACAGGTTAGATACATCACTGGGGTGCGCCCACACGCACCGATACAAAAAATTTGACACATCATCGGAGGCGTGCTCACTTTGTCAGTGGTCAGGATATGTCACAAGATAAAGTGCGTTCAGTTACTCTGCCCAGCAGGGACGTCCTGCTGTAGATGTTTGTGTTCGATGTGCCAAGTACTAGTTACTTCACGGTGATCATTGTGTTAAAGATCAGTTGGCTACCTCTTTTGTAAAGTGTTTTTGTGTGTCTTACGAATGGCTCCTCTGCTCAATGAAGATTAACGACGGGATGGAGTTGTTTATGATATTGATTTTCATGTATTAGTTGCGTGAAACGTGCCTCGCTTTACACTTCAATTGACAATCTTCGGTTACACCTTCGTGTATCTTGTCATTCCTCATAATCAAGTGCGACATCTCTATACCTTGCGTCTCTGATGCCTGCACAAAACTACCAAGCATTATCTCGATCCAGAATAATTTTTGGACAAGACAATGCAACAATTTTACCTGGATACCAAGTTGAGCTCTGGTCTGGTTGGGATCACGTTGTTTTTTTCTGCTGCGGTCGCTCGTGTGCGTGCGGCATGTGGTGGCTGCCCATACGAGTCCGGTCCACCCAGTGGCCCCAGTATGTGGAGCCGGTTCAGGGCACAGGATGCCGATCATCACGCCAGTTGCCGCAACACATTTTCCCCGGCGTCGCGTCACGAGGTCAGGTGCGCCGCCCCCGCCACTGTCGGGCCGTCCCACCATCACAAAGGCGGCGCCCCTGCCACTGTCGGGCCGCCCCGCCATCATGAGGGCGGCGCCCCCGCCACTGTCGGGCCGTCCCGCCATCATGAGGGCGGCGCCCCCGCCACTGTCGGGCCGTCCCTCCATCACGAGGGCAGCGCCCCCGCCACTGTCGGGCCGCCCCGCCATCATGAGGGCGGCGCGCCCGCCACTCTCGGGCCGTCCTGCCATCACGAGGGTGGTGCCCCCGCCACTGTCATTGCTGGGACGCAATGACGCCGTCCCTCCAGCAGGAGGGTGGCGCCCCCGCCACTGTCGGGCCGTCCTCCCAGCAGGAGGCCGGTGCCGCCCGCCGGAACACGTGGAACGCCATGCTGTAGCCGGGCAGGGTGAGCTGGGTGGCGGGCGGCAGCGGCTGTGGCGGGATGGCCGGCAGGTGGCGGCCGTGCAGCTGCAGTGGCCGGCCGTTGCAGAGCGCTGTACGCGCCCTCAGGTCGCCGCCGGCCGGCGTCAGCACGTACTGCAGACCGCCGCTGCGCAGAGCGCCGCCCAGCCGCACCTTCTGCTCCGCGCCGCTCAGGTTCAGCGTGAAGCAGACGACGGCTCGCCGCGGCAGGTGCCGGTGGCCGCAGTGGCAGTAGACCCGCACCGTGTCCGGTCCGGACAGGTCGACCTGCAGCACGCGCGGCCCCACCAACAGTTTGTGCAGGTACGAGAGCCAGTAGTCCGGGTTGGGCCGCATCTGGGCGTCGAGCAGCGCGTAGTGGCCGCCGTACAGGCTCTGACGCACCACCAGCTGGACGCCGAGGCGCGCGGCCACGCCCAGCTTGTCGAGCCACAGGAAGCCGGCCAGGTAGGCGTCGCTGAGGCCGACCGCGCCGCCGCCCCACGCCGAGCCGGTCTCCGTCAGCCAGATGGCGGCGCCGCCGGCCGCCGCGCGCACCGCCTCGATCTGGGGCGCCAGCACCGAGAAGTGGCGCAGGTCCAGGAAGTCGGCGACGGTGGCCGTGCGGCCGCTGAAGTAGTACTGGTGGAAGGTGACCGCGTCCACGGCTGCGGCGGCCGTGGTCAGGAAGCGCGCCATGTACTGCTGCGCCGGCATCTGCACGGCCGGGTCCTTCTGCTGACCGGGCAGCGACGGTCGGTTGGCGTCCGGTCCGACCAGCGTGACGTTGGGGCCCACTAGACGGCGCAGCGACACGAAGTCGAGACCCAGCGTCTCCGGCGGTACACTGTAGTTGAACTTGTGCAGGTAGCTGTTGGGCTCGTTGCCGAGTTGCCAGATGATGTTCAGCCGCTGCTGCAGCGTCGTCAGGATCACCTTGCGCGCGTTGGTGTCCACCCAGCGGCCGGCGGTGTCGCGCAGCAGCGAGTTGAGGTCGAACAGCAGCGGCAGGCCGAGCCGGCGGGTGAAGTCGGCCAGCGGCTCCCACGTCGCCGCCGATAGCTCGAACGGCGTGGTGTGCTTCTGCACGGGGGCGCACTTGGCGGTACCGCTGAAGCGGCTGACGTCGTCCTCGAACACGAGGCAGTCGGACTGTGTGCCGCCGAACCGCAGCACGGCGGGCTGCAGGCCCCGCACCAGCACCATCAGCTGGTCAGACGCTAGATCCAGCCCGCGCCAGCCCTTCCGGGCCAAGCCGGCGTCCAGACCCACACTGAGGAAGTCGTCGCGCACGACCGCTGCCAGTTTGTGGCCCAGCCAAAGCTTGGCCGTGCCTGTGGCGGTGACATCGGGTCTCCCCAGCACAGGCGACCAGGTGGCAAGCGCCGCTAGAACGGCAGCCGCAACCCGCCACATGGCACGAGCTGTTAATGCCCGCTCTGCACCACGCCGGTCCGTCCGTGCACTGTCAAACAGTGAAGATGTGTCGAGCCGTCGCTCCCGCACTTCACTGTGTCACTCGACAGACGTTCATACAACGCAGTGTGCAGACTTCCGCACAATTATTTAGTTGAAGGTCTTCAGTCTTTTCCGGATTTTAGTTGGCGTTGACGGGGGCGTGGTGTGGCTCGTCACAGGCCGGACAGAACACTGGTCTGCTGCCACGACTCGGGCTCGCGCGGCCGGACGTAAACAATCGCCACCCCTCCCCCGCCCCGCCACGCCGTCGCTGGAGTGTTCTGTTTACGACAGGGAGGCCCGACAAAAGGCTCACCGGTGGGCGCGTCTGTGCGGTTGCCAGGCGCTGTTCATTCTCTT
The DNA here is from genome assembly GCA_034440575.1 of Imbricaverruca yamaguchii. Lineage (NCBI taxonomy): Eukaryota > Metazoa > Arthropoda > Thecostraca > Neoverrucidae > Imbricaverruca > Imbricaverruca yamaguchii. Next base: position 1,552,168 of record JAOTOL010001645.1, on the reverse strand, counting down.
GCATGTTTCAATGTGCTATTGTGCAAAGGATGTAGCGGTGGTGGCAACGTTTGTCATTTGGGTTGCTCCGTTCCTTGCGGCTATTGCGTATTTTCTCCCATTCGCGAAACTGCCGAGAGTGCTGCCGAACAGCCTAGCCAGCCGGTAGTGTTCCTGACTTGCCGTCCACAGCTATTTCCAGTGACCTAACCCTCCGCCCAAGGCTGTCAGTGGTGTGCTAACCCGCTGCTGTCCGGCAGAGCTGCCGACCACGGTGGACCTGATCGTGAGCTCGCTGGACGACCACGAGCTGTCGTCGCAGCTGTCGTTCCAGCCGTGGCACCGCGCCGCCGTCCAGTGGGCCAACGCCAGCCGGGCGCCCGTGCTGGCGCTGGACCCGCCGGCGGCGCCCGCCCCCCAGCTGCCGCGCATCGACTGCAAGCTGACGCTGGCCGCCGTGCTGCCGCTGGCCTACCCGGCCGGCCACGGCGCCGTCTACCTGTGCAACCTGAACGTGCCCGCCCAGGTGTTCCTCAGCCAGCGCATCGAGTACGTGTCGCCGTTCGGGCCGCGCATCGTCATCCCGCTGCACGCTCGGGATGTCGACTAGTGACGCGCTGGTGTGGTGGCGTTCACTAGTAGGGGATCTGATGAGATGGGGTCCACTAACAAGGTGCAGGCGAGGTGGTGTCCACTAGCAGTGGTGCTGGTGTAATGGCGTCCACTTGCTGGCGCTCTGACAAGATCGGGTCCACTAGCGGGGTGCTGACGGGAGGGTGTCGACTAGCAGAGGCTCTGGTGAAATGGTGTCTACTAGCAGTCGTGCTGGTGAGATTGTGTCCACTAGCAGGTTACTGGCGGAGTGGTGCCGACTAGTAGGGATGTTGGTGAGATGGTGTCCACTAGCAGGATGTTGGCAGTATGGTGTTCATTAGCAAGGACGCTGGTGTGATGGCGTCCACTAGCAGGATGCTGGTGGTATGGTGTTCATTAGCAAGGATATTGGTGTGATGATGTTCACCAGCAGGGGTGCTGGTGAGATGGTGTCCACCAGCAGAGATACTGGTGGGATGGTGCCGAATAGCAGAGATACTGGTGAAGTGGTGTCGACTGGCAGAAATGCTTTCGGGATAACATCCACAAGCAGGGTGCTGGCGGGATGGTTCCGACTAGCTTTGGTACTGTTGAGATGGTGTCGACTAGCTTGGGTGCCGGCGGGGTGGTGTCGACTAGCAGAGGCGCTGGTTCAGTAGTGCCGACTAGCGGGAGCGCTGACGCACGAGTTAGTTCGGGTTAACACACGCTGTGATTCTGCCGGGTGTATGCGACATGGTGAAGCGGACGACTCCGTGCGAACAAATATGGAATTGCGCTGTGTGCGTGCGTGCGTGCGTGCGTGTGCGTGTGTTGGGTGCTGCCATGCTGCAACGATGCTTCAGTACGTGGCGAAGTGAAGGTCCCGTCAACTTGCTGCTGAACGCTGGAAATATTCCCGACTTGTGCGTGTTGAAACGTTGATAAGCCACTTTCCAGGCCTGGTCGATGTTTGCATAATGTGTTCTCTGCTATCCTGCTGGAACAGAGAGCTCCATCGATGTCATCGCGGAGTGGGCGCTGGCTGACCTGTGCAGTCGATTCGCCCCTAAACTTCAGTAATTAAGTGGAGGCTACAGTAGCTTAGTTGGTAGAGCGTCGGATTCTTGATCGCAAAATTGTGGGTTGAAATCTCACAACCGACTGCGTTGCCGAGTCCACCTGCGACCAATCGGCGTGAGAGGTTGGCGGCGCTATATAACCTAGCGGTTAAATGCGTCGTAAAAGAACCCCAAGGTTCAACAATTAATTAGCGATATGATCACGATCTATGGTGGTGGTGAGGCGCGCGATGTTTTGCTGTCTGACATCTCACTGTGCGCCATCTCCTACTCTCACGGTATCACTCGACAGTGGAGCGACGGCTGGAGTGGGAGCCTGTTGCGCTTAAAGTGGCGTACGATGTGCTAGACAACTGTTTGGAGCACATTCGTTCTGTGAATATGTTCTGCTGTCATCGGTGGTCTGATCTGATGTCATATGATCACCACTGCAATGTCTTCATCGGGGCCGAGGCCCGGCAACGTGCAAACCGTTGGCGCCAAATTGGAATGCATTTCGGTCGGTGCGCTCTTACTAACCCAAACTAACAACGAAAGGCTGTGTATTTGTATGTTTACAATGCCTGAACTAGTTTATGCGTCAATTCATTTCCGTACAGTGGTTGGTGCAGTCAGGGTATTTCGAGGTACTCGTACTGAACATGGTCTGAGGCATAATACCGCTGTGGCCACCGGGTAGGCGGGGCATGCTCAAGTAGTTCTTATGTCGTGCAGTTGTTTCTTGCCGTGCGATGATAGGTCACGTGAAGTAAAAGATCTGACTGCTGCCGTGAACTTGTGGAGTGGATTACTCGGCATAATGCCAATGTCTTGTCTGTCAGACATACTGCAACGACTGGTCTCAATATATTTCTCATGAAAGCTATTCGCCTGTGTCCCGCCGCGTCATGTATGTGCGTTGGGCTGCCGGTCGCCGTGGGATGGCGTTCGATTGGTTATTTGGGCTTAGGGGCGCATCGACTGCTTCGGTCATGGCGTTCGCTGGAGGTCTCGCCGATCTATGGAGTGGCCGCGGGCGGCGCCTAGTTTCGATTGCAGTCGCGCGGTTTAATTGCTGGGCCAGCCAGGAACCGAAGTGGGACACCGGAGCGCGAGCGTGTCAACGAGACACCAGCGAGCGTCTGCCGGCTGAGTCACGTATCAGGCGGGCTGGCGCGTGGTTGGCATCGGCGATCCTGTGGCAGCTCGGGGCGGTCGGCTGCATTCGGACGGACCGGCCTGATGGTGTGGCAACGAGTCGGCCGTGCTTGGAAGCGGCTGTCTCGCCGTTCGACCCGCAACTGGCCGGTAATCTGTCGCGGTCTCGTGTAGGTTCGGGTACTGAACCTACCGAGACAGGTAGTGAAGGGTCATACTAGCTAACGATCACGCTCAAGTGAGCGGTCACACTGTCTAGTGAATGATCACGCTGTGTAGTGAGTAGACAGTCACACTGTAGCCAGTGACCGGTCGAACTGTGTAGTGAACGGTCACCCTGTCTAGTAGACGGTCACTGTACCCAGTGATCGGTCACACCGTAGCTAGTGGACCGTCACACTGGCCAGTAGACAGTCGCATTATCTGGTGGACGGTTACACCGTCTAGTGCCGGTCACACTTTAGTCAATGGTCGGTCACACTGCGCCTAGTTGACGGTCACGATTTAGCCAGTGGCCGTTCACATCGTGCCCAGTGGGCGACCATTTTGTAGCCAGTGGTCGGTCACACTGCAGCCAGTGGCTGGTCACATCGCGCCCAGTGGGCGACCACATTGTAGCCAGTGGGTGGTAACATTAGCTGGTGGGCGGTTACACTAGCTGGTTGGTGGTGTTCGTAGTTGGAATTTTTGGCACGTCAGCTACTTCGGCTATCTTGCACCCATAACGAATATGTTTTGTACTTCAGGAGATAAAACAAAATGTGTACGAAACCGGTGCAAATGGAATGCGAATAAATAACCGAACCGCTCAGGACAATACAAAAACAAAGGAGATGGTGTGGGGAAGACGAGAAACAAGTCAATAGATCCAAGCTATGTCAGTTTCGTTATCAACCAAAAGCATTTCAGGCACCGTTCGCAACGCAGCACCGGCGTGAGGGGAAAGCTACCCTAACCTGCCTCCATCCTACGAACTGCCGGTGGAACATACACATCATGCACTTGTTTGGAGTTGAGGAATCTTGAAACATTTGAGATGTCCACGCTTTGGGTAATCACGCCTAGCACTCCCCCTTGGCATGCTGTCCCAGTGAAAACTGACATGACTCTAGCCTGCTCAAAGAAAGGGCAGGTAAACCCGGAGGAACTCCGCATGTTAGCATTGGAGAAAATACACGAATATCACGACTTTTCGCGCATTTACACAGACGGCTCAAAGTCGATCTCTGGTGTCGGGTGTGCTTGCATAAGTCGACAAGGTGTTCGAGCTTTCTATTTACCGACGCAAGCCTCGATTTTTACTGCCGAACTGTATGCCATTCTGCAAGCCCTCTAGTTCATACAGAAAGACCGGTCCACAAAGCATGTGGTTTTCACAGACTCTCTGAGCAGTCTCCAGGCACTGAACACCTTTAACCAGGATAACCGACTTGTTCGGAGGATTACCAAAGTCGTAAAATCCCTAGATGACGTCGGCAGAAATATCGCGTTCTGCTTTAATTCCTAGCCATGTTGGACTCGCGGGAAACGAAGCTGCTGACATAACCGCCAAACACGCCATTAGCAATGGCCGTGTGGTCAATCTACGGCTCGCTCCAAGAGATATATATCCTACTATATCGTCAAGTATACGGTCAGAATGGCAACGAAACTGGAATTCCAAGTGTAGTAAGCTCAAGGTTTTAAAACAGACACTAGGAAAGTGGCTATCCTCTCACCGAACCAAACGCCGGGAAGAAATAATACTCTGCCGATTGAGAATAGGCCATACCTTCGCAACACAGTTATATGCTTACTGGTGATGACCGTCCCCTATGTACGCGCTGTTCTAACACGCTTACCGTGTACCATGTTTTAGTTGGCTGTACACTGCTCAATCCTATACGACGCCAGATTCTAGGACGATTGAACACCGACTCTTCTTCACGTATTCTAATAGGGAACAACTCTGAGGTCGTGGCGTCTGGGAATATTTTTATGTTCATTAGACAAGCTTGCCTTGACGTAATATACTCCCACCCGTGAAAATGGATAGCAAACTATAATAGCAATACCGTAAATTGATTACAATTCAGCTATGGGCGCAAAATGACCCTAGATGTCGACGCGCCCCTAAACTCCAATCCAATCCAATCCACGCTTTGGGCTGATGCATCTACAGTACTAGATGGGTTAGAATAGTTACGTTTGGTGTGATTAGGGTATGTTCAGGAGATAAGTGTATGTTGCACTGTAAATACTACCCCACAAGCTCTGGGTCGGTCTCGATATCTACCAGTAAGATGGCTGGTTGACGTAGTCGCACTAGTCAGTGGCCGATCATAATGGCCAGTGGACTGCCACAATGTAGCCTGCGGCCGGTCGCATTAGTTGGTGGCAGGTCACACTAGCGTGTTTCCGGTCACACTGGCCAGTTTCCGGTCACACTGTAGCCACTTTCCGGTCACATTCTGGCCAGTTTCCCGTCACACTGTGGCCAGTTTCCAGTCGCACTGTAGCCAGTTTCCAGTCACACTAGCCAGTTTCCAGTCATATTGTAGCGTGTTTCCAGTCACACTCTAGCCAATTTCCAGTCACACTGTAGCCAGTTTCCAGTCACACTGTAGCTAGTTCCCGGTCACATTGTCACATTGCAGCCAGCGGACTGCCACCATGAGTGGCCAGTTGCGTTATCTTGTGGACGGCCACCATGAGTGGCCAGTTGCATTATCTGGTGGACGGCCACCATGAGTGACCAGTTGCATTATCTGGTGAACGGCCACCATGAGTGGCCAGTTGCATTATCTGGTGGACTGCCACCATGGGTGGCCAGTTGCATTGTCTGGTGACGGCCACCATGAGTGGCCAGTTGCATTATCTGGTGGACGGCCACCATGAGTGGCCAGTTGCATTATCTGGTGAACGGCCACCATGAGTGACCAGTTGCATTATCTGGTGAACGGCCACCATGAGTGACCAGTTGCATTATCTGGTGAACGGCCACCATGAGTGGCCAGTTGCATTATCTGGTGAACGGCCACCATGAGTGACCAGTTGCATTATCTGGTGAACGGCCTCCATGAGTGGCCAGTTTCATTATCTGATGGACGGCCACCATGAGTGGGCGGTCGCATTATCTGATGGACGGCCACCATGAGTGGGCGGTAGCATTATCTGGTGAACGGCCACCATGAGTGGCCAGTTGCATTATCTGGTGAACGGCCACCATGAGTGGCCAGTTGCATTATCTGGTGAACGGCCACCATGGGTGGCCAGTTGCATTATCTGGTGGACGGCCACCATGAGTGGCCAGTTGCATTATCTGGTGGACGGCCACCATGAGTGGCCAGTTGCATTATCTGGTGAACGGCCACCATGAGTGACCAGTTGCATTATCTGGTGAACGGCCACCATGGGTGGCCAGTTGCATTATCTGGTGAACGGCCACCATGGGTGGCCAGTTGCATTATCTGGTGGACGGCCACCATGAGTGGCCAGTTGCATTATCTGGTGGACGGCCACCATGAGTGACCAGTTGCATTATCTGGTGGACGGCCACCATGAGTGGCCAGTTGCATTATCTGGTGAACGGCCACCATGAGTGGCCAGTTGCATTATCTGGTGAACGGCCACCATGAGTGGCCAGTTGCATTATCTGTGACGGCCACCATATGGCCAGTTTCATTTCTGGTGAACGGCCACCATGATGGCCAGTTGCATTTTCGGTGGACGGCACCATGAGTGCCAGTTGCATTATCGTGAACGGCCACCATGGGTGGCCAGTTGCATTATCTGGTGGACGGCCGCCATGAGTGGCCAGTTTCATTATCTGGTGAACGGCCACCATGGGTGGCCAGTTGCATTGTCTGGTGAACGGCCACCATGGGTGGCCAGTTGCATTATCCGGTGCCTAGTGCCCGGGAACAAAGTGGCCAGTGGACGATCACACTACAGTATAATATATGGCCATAGTAACTGAAAGAACAGCTTGCTTCCAAATAGTTTGCTTGAACATTATTAGCATGCGTCGTGTGTCAGCTTGTGTTATTGGGGAAGCACTTGCATTACACGAGTGTTTATGCAAAGTACTAGACCAGATTCTTTTCAGTGTGCATTTTCATTACAATTCTGATAATCTCGATCCTGTTGATTGTTAGACTATTGCTTGCCGTTTATTATTATTCGGATATACCCTTTGTTAGCTCAATATTCTTAATCATACTACTACAATTCAGTGGAGATTGAATAGTTACATATACCTAGGCTTCGTATTATCAGTACAAACCACGTCAGAGCGCGTTCGTTCCGTCTCCATCCGTGGCCACCAGTGCGAAGACCTTTTCTGATCCGTAACTAGAGGCTAGAGCTGCAGTTGACAGGTTTCGGGCACTTTAAAACATCAGAGGTGTCGATGTTGTGGGCTAATACGTCGGCAATGCTAGATAGCTTGAAATATTTATGTCTAGTGGAGTTAAGCTGCGTGCAGGGGACAAATGTAGGTTTCACTGTCTAGTGAACTGCCACAATGTAGCCATGGCTATCTGACATGTCAGGCACAACTTCATTGGCTGCGAAAACTGGGTTCGGTATGCGCCAATATTAGATTTTATAGTGAAGCGTTGGTTCATAATTTTACGCTTGTTCTGTGAAACTCATCTGGTTCTAGTTCCTTATTTTGGTTCCATACGATCATATATCCTGAGCCTAAATCCATCCGGCCTTCGACGAAAAGTTTTCCTTGGCATTTATGCCAACCAATTATCTCGTAGTTCTACACACAGAAATGTGCTCTCGCTGGCATCATTGCCTAGGTGCGGATGGGGCTACTTCAAAGAGTGCCAGTCTGAAAATGTTTCGTCGTAATAAATGCTGCACCCCTCCTGGCCGGAAGTACAATCACATCATCACCAGAGCAATGTTTGTCGAGATCCTGATGCTGCGATCTACCGAGAATGGCTTAGAAGGGTCGTGCGTCCGACCTCACGACTCCGACACGAAGATGGGTCAGGTCATTTTACCACTCGACTTCACGCGTTCAGTTCATAAAGCAAGGCGTTGCGCGACGGTCTAAAAAGTGGTATTAAACTCTACAAAAATGTTACTCTCCTGACATTGTTGTCAAGCTAGCTGAAGGCTTCATAAAGACCAAGGAGTGCAGAGAGAGAGAGGAGGTAGTAGCAGTTCCTGCTGCTGCTGGCCACCGACGCTTTTGCAGACATGTGCACTGTGCACACCACTGCAGTGGTGTGCACAGTGCACTGTCGCGACTATCAGTGGCAGATTCAGGAATGACAGCACCAGAGGTGTCAGCATGGAGAACGCAACTATTTTCGTTCATGTTGGAGCTCGTATAATCGTGTGCATGGCGATCTTAAGTCGTCAGTATCTCATTTGTCGGCCTAATTTAATGAACAGTAGCTAATGATTGAAGTGCAATTCATTTCGTAAGTTTGTTTTCATCCCTCAGTGATTACCTATCGATCTCACCGACGCCGACTGCGTCCATGGTGTTGCGATTCGCCTTCCGGTGAGGCTGTGGCCTGTGGGCTAGGTTAGAGATCGCACTGAGCGCCAAAGTTATCAGCTTAATGGTCAACTTTGTGGGAATTAGCATACTGAAAGGGATGAAGCAAATTTAACTGCAATGTTGTTGAGGATTAATCTTTCGGTGCAGAATATGTGTGAAGGAACTGGGGAAGCCAAGTCCTTGGACCACATCGCGACTGACATCCACTGATACTGGAAGGTGCCGTAACGCGCTGCAGTATAACTAGTGGCCAGTACCGGTTCCTGCAACCTTAGCAACATTAGTTTGTTTCCGCGACATCATTGTTTGACTGACGCACACCGACATCCCGGAGCGGGACTCAGCCGGAACGGGTGGCCGGAACGGCTGGCCGTTCACTGACTAGCTCTGGGATCCCGTAAGAGGACGACGGAGAAGAGTGTGCTTAAGATTGCTCACAACACCAAACTGGTAGTAATGGTTAGCAATAGAGATGAATCTATCAATATTGAACGATATTTAGAGGAACTAAAAATTGGGTCGATAAATGGCAGACGACCTTCAAACATAAGTGTAAGGTTACACATCTGGAGGTCTGTAGGTGGAACATTTCGGTCTGCAATTGGAGGCGGTGAAATGGATGTCATTGAAGAGGAAATATACTTTGGGATGTTAGCATGAAGGCACCTTAAATCAGAAAACAGTGTAAGTCTGCTGGAAACAGAGCCATTGGAATGTTTGGAATCATTAATAGAAGTGCTCCAATATAAGATCAGGGAAGTTTTTTGGGAAAATGGACTTTTAGGTGATCACCTATATGTACGTTCGCACTTGGAGTTTTGTGTACGCTACAAACATAGAGCCATTCCTTAGTAAGGGAGGTATGTATATATGTATACATTTGTGTATATATATATGTATGTATGTATCATATATATATGTATGTGTAAAATAATATATATATATATATATATATATATATATATATATATATATATATATATATCTATATTTATGTGGGTGTGTGTGTGTATGTGCATGTATGCATGGTGGAATTAGGTATATGTATAATGTGTATGTATGCAATATAATATGCATACAACTCCCCCATCCCATCCACACACTAGCATTTCTTCTAAGACAAATAAAGAGATGTGGTGAAAGGCCTGCCATGGCTACGTTGTCGAACTTGTAGAGTTATTGGAACATTTGTATCTATCTTCTTTGGCTGACCTCCCAGGTTAGGTCAAACATGTCAGTGCCAGGGTGTAGTTTAGTCACCCAACTCAAAGTTCCCTTACCCCGATCGCAAAACAGATGCAATTTCGAACCTCAAAGTTAATTATGTGTAAGCAGAACACTTAGTCTAACACAGGAATCACGCGGAAAGTTCGAGGTCGTCAATTCAGTCAAGGTCATAGATCTGAAAATATGTGATGAAGTTTTGATGATGACAAACTTCGAAAGAGATTGCGCGCATGGAAAGGTATGGAGTGCCACTAAAGCAAATCCATATATATATATATATATATACATATATGTATATGTATGTGTGTATATATATATATATATATATATATATATATATATATATGTATATATATATATATATATATATATATATATATATGTATATATATGTATATGTATATAATATATATATATATATATATATATATATATATATATATATATATATATATATATATATATATGTGTGTGTTATTCCTTTCCATTGTTTTGCAAGAAAGATTACAGCCTGATTTTGGATGAAAATATAATCGCCCCACATACAAAAAAAAGGAACAAGAAAGCACACTTTTCAACTCGAACGTGAAAACTCAGGTTACATCAGAAATGAACTCGATGTGCCAATTATCCCTATTTAGCTATTCTGACTTCAAAATTGTCCGATCTGATCTGATACTGACTTGAAAACTGATATGGCCTAACGCGATATAATTTGTCACCACATACTTTGGGTTTTGAAGAAAAAAAACTTTGATCAATAACAAAGCTATGTGCAAGGAGGCATGTGTTCAAGTTTAATCCTCACTTTCCCTAGGAACATGACCCGAAGCCATCTTTTGCACTTTATATTATTATTTCATCATTTGTAATGATGAAATACTTGCATGGCTTGACTTGCTGATGAAATACTTGCTCACTCTTGACCGCATCTTGCATGGCTTGCATACCAAATGTGTTGCGGTGTATATCTAAGAACCTCATTGAGACGAGGTCGTGATCTGCCTTTGGCCCGCCCCGGTTTCGCCATCGCGATAGCCTGGAATAAATAACCTAGCCTGGAACACATGATGAAGAATATCATTGGAGGAGGTTCCAATTGGCCTCCCATCGCACTGCGGGATTTAAAGACCAACAGAGTTTCAATCCGAGGCTGGCTGATCAATGGAATCAAGACATTGTGATGTAGTGGGAACCCTTTATTGAATGTATTTAAGATAAACTGTGAAATTTACTTTGCTGCAAGAACGTTATCTTTGAATTCCAAGTTAAGTAGTAAAGGAATTGGAAATAATAGGCTCGGATGGGGCGAAATTGCTGTTAGCAGATGTGTACTATGCAGGTCCTTGTGGAAAAGACCCTCTGGTTTTTTTTAATCTTGGACCTTTTATGTCTCATTTTATGCTTATTAATAGATAATTATGCTAATAGTAGTTGTTATGCACGGCAGTAGAGTCGGAACCATCCCTCGGGTATGTGATGCTGAAGACATTGGTCATGGTAACACAATAGGGTGGATATTGCCTTTAGAACTGATAGCAGTGCTGCAATAGGTTAAAAATTAGAGGGCTGCAATAAATTAGCCATTCTTGTTGTAACTTTGCTTCATATGTTTAACCCATATAGCCCTGTGGCTCTTATTAAACAACAAACCTTGATGTCGATAAGTCTTTATGACGTTGATCTTCAACAATCGCTAGCAAAACAAGCACCTAACGGTGGGAATAGAATCAGCTACGCAGGAATAAATTCGGCAACGGTTTGAAGGATCCAATGTACACGTTTGAGCATAACTGCGAGGAATATGAACCAAGATCTGGAGCACCGATGCCGGGATCTATTCCCGCGGTTCACGTTTTAATCGTGATTTGTTCGAAGACCATTTACGGGGTACAGCAGTGCCGGTGATTAGTGTGCTGCCCTCGATGAACCGGGCTGAAGGAATGTGCGGTCATCAGCCAGGTTATCCTCTGATCCTTCTGCTTTCTTCCAACTCCTGTAGCCAATTGTTCTTCGGGGGCTGATCCTCTGATCCTCCTGTCATCTTTCCAGCTTGCAGCCACCCGTTCTCCCGGCTGATCCTTCTGATACTCCTGCCGTCCTTCCAGCTCCTGCAGCCACCTGCTGTCCCGGCTGATCCTCTAACCCTCCTGCTGTCTTTCCAGTCTCTGTGACCACTTGTTCTCTCCGACAGAATGACATCGCCTGACTGTGTGTTCTGCTAGATCCCAGCTAGCTAGACGTCCCAATCGGACGTCCGAACCGCGTCTCTTCCTCGACGAGTACGCGATGCCTATCGCCGGCAAATCCACGGCAATTTCATTCGGTGTCCCAGCACATCACCGGTGCCGTTTCGATGAGCCCCTCCCGTAAAATTGGCCGGAAACTGTCGCATATTCATTTATTCATTGGGTCGGCTTGAAGCGGGTGCGACCGACGCTCTGCGGCTATCCGACCATCCAGGTCGGTCTCACCACGCCGGCTCTGCCGGAGGCCTTATACCCAATTGCCGGCTGGTCCGCCGTTCCGATCTTCTAATGAGACAGCGTCAGAGCTCGAGCCGCGCTCCTGGACGCCACAGGTCATCGGGGTTTCCTGCTGATCACTATAGGTCACCAAAGTTTTCTGCTGGCTGCCGTGAGTCCACCGGGGTTTCCTGCTGATCACTATAAGTAGCTGCGGTCGCCTGCTAATCGCCATATAGTCTGATCACCATGACTATAGTTCATGACAGCTGCCTGCTGATCATCATGGGTCACAGGCTAATTACTACAGCTCGCCAGGGATGCCTGGTGATCATCACGGGTCACCGGGGCTGCCTGCTGATCACCATGGATCACTGAGGATGCCTGCTGATCACCATGGATCAATGGGGATGCCTGCTAATCACCATAAGTCACTTCGGCCATTCCTGATCACCACAGCTCACCAGGGAGCTGCCGATCACCATAAGTCACTGAGGACGTTTCCTGATCGCCATAGGCTACGGTGGTTGTAATTGGGTCGACAGACTCTTTAGGCTAGGCGAGGTGGTGCCGTTCTGTTCGGACCAATTCATCTCCAGCATCCAGCTCAAACTGCTGCTGATTGTCTCTGTGGACTCGACAGATTTAAGATCGGAATACGGGGATCACACCCTCTCTTTCCGGCACTTCCATTATCAAAGGTCAGGCAATCACAGCCTAATTGAATAACCGGCCTCGGGCGCGTAGAACACCGCTGGGATCGGCGGTCGACTGTTCCCGGGGTTCGTCGACATCGGGGGCGTGGGCGTGGCTATTGCAAAGGCCAGCGTCACGTGCCCGCCCTAAACGGCGTTAAATTTAATTTTGTACCTTCAGCGTTGCGTGTAGAGAACCGGCCTAAGAACCATATCGGTCACGTCTTTAAAATACGTGTTGACCCCCATGTCTGGAGTGCATGCTGTCGTGTACTGCCGACACCTGACGACCACCGCTAATATGCGCTGCCGATACCTGAGAAGGTGACTGCTACCCTGCATTGCCAACATCTGTGGAGGTGACTGCTACCTCGCATTGTTGACATTTGTGGAGGTAGCTGCTACCGTGCATTGCCAACATCTGAGGAGGTGGCTATGCATTGCCGACATCTGTGAGGGCGACTGCTACCCTGCATTGCTGATAATTGTGGAGCTGACTGCTCTCCGATAGCATTGCCGACACCTCTGGAAGTAACTGCTACTCTGCATTATTGCCGACACCTGGGGAGGTGACTGCTACCCTGCATTGCCGACACTTGAGGAGGTGACTGCTACCCTGTATTGCCGACATCTGTGGAGGTAACTGCTACTCTGCGTTGCCGACACCTGAGGGGTGACTGCTACCCTCATTGCCGACACCTGAGGAAGTGACTGCTACCCTGCGTGCCGACACTGAGGAGGTGACTGCTACCCTGCATTGCCGACACCTGAGGAGGTGACTGCTACCCTGCATTGCCGACACCTGAGGAGGTGACTGCTACCCTGCATTGCCGACACCTGAGGAGGTGACTGCTACCCTGCATTGCCGACATCTGTGGAGGTGACTGCTACCCTGCGTTGCTGACATTTGTGGAGATGTCTGCTACACAGACTACAGTATTCCGTTCGGTATCATACGTGGTTTATCGCAGAACAGATCTGCTATAAATATCACCGAGTATCTCAGGTTTACCCCAATACGGGCTCAAGTTCAGGGCTGCCCCAGAGTAGACTTCCTCAGAACATTTCATCCCCAGACCAGGCAGCCGGGCCAGACCAGGCAGCCGGGCCAGACCAGGCAGCCGGGCCAGACCAGGCAGCCGGGCCAGACCAGGTAGCCGGGCCAGACCAGGCAGCCGGGCCAGACCAGGCAGCCGGGCCAGACCAGGCAGCCGGGCCAGACCAGGCAGCCGGGCCAGACCAGGCAGCCGGACCAGACCAGGCAGCCGGGCCAGACAAGGGAGCCGGTCCAGACCAGGTAGCCCGCCCAGACCAGGCAGCCGGTCCAGACCAGGCAGCCGGGCCAGACCAGGCAGCCGGGCCAGACCAGGCAGCCGGTCCAGACCAGGCAGCCGGGCCAGACCAGGCAGCCGGGCCAGACCAGGCAGCCGGTCCAGACCAGGCAGCCGGGCCAGACCAGGTTTTTTTTTTTTTTTTTATTTTTTTTTTTTTTTATTTTTTTTTTTTTTTTTTTTTTTTTTTTTTTTTTTTATTTTTTTATTTTTTTTTTTTTTTTACATATATATTCCCCCCCCCCCCCCCCCCCCCCATCAATTTAAAATAATTTTTAAAAAAAAAAAAAAAAATTGTTTAAAAATTTTTTTTTTTTTTTTTTATTTTTTTATTTTTTTTTTTTTTTTTTTTTTTTTTTTTTTCCCTCCCCTGCTTTTTAAATTTTATTTTTTTGGGGGTGTTTTTTTTTTTCCCCCCAAAACAACCCCCCCCCCCCCCCCTAAAAAAAAATACAATTTCAACCCCAAATTTTTTTTTTTTATAAAGAAAATTTATTATCTTTAACAAATATCACCGGAAATTCAAGTTCTTTTTTTTTTTTTAAGTTTATTTTTTAAAATTTTTTTTTTATTTTTTTTTTATTATAAAATTTCAAAAAATTTTTTGGGAGGGAAAGGGTGGGGGGATATATATATATATATATATATATATATATATATATATATATATATATATATATATATTTATATATATATTTTTTTGTGTGTTTATTTTTTTATATATATTTTTTTATTTTTATATATTTATATATATATAAGTATATATATATATATATATATATATATATATATATATATAGGTGTGTTAGTCCTAGCACTGTTTTGCAAGAAAGACTACAGCCTGATTTTGGATGAAAATATAATCGCCCCACATACAAAGAAAAATGGAACAAGAAAGCACACTTTCAACTCGAACGTGAAAACTCAGGTCACATCAGAAATGAACTCGATGTGCCAATTATCCTTATTAGCTATTCTGACTTCAAAATAGTCCGATCTGATCTGATACGACATGAAAACTAATATGGCCTTACGCGATATAATTTGTCACCACATACTTTGGGTTTGAAAATGTGCAAGAAGGCATGTGTTCAAGTTTAATCCCACTTCCCTAGGAACATGACCCGAAGCCATCTTTTGCACTTTATATTATTATTTCATCATTTGTAATGATGAAATACTGCATGGCTGACTGCTGATGAATACTTGCTCACTCTTGACCGCATCTTGCATGGCTTGCATACGCTACATATCCACTCTTGACCGCATCTTGCATGGCCATACAAATGTGTTGCGGTGTATATCTAAGAACCTCATTAGACCAGGTCGTGATCAGCCTTTGGCCCGCCCTAGTTCGGCATCGCGTAGCCTGGAAAAATAACCAGCCTGGAACACATGATGAAGAATTGATGGAGAAGGTTCCAAGTGGCCACCCAGCGCACTGCGGGATTTGAAGGCAGCCGGGCCAGACCAGGCAGCCGGTCCAGACCAGGCAGCCGGTCCAGACCAGGCAGCCGGTCCAGACCAGGCAGCCGGGCCAGACCAGGCAGCCGGTCCAGACCAGGCAGCCGGGCCAGACCAGGCGGCCGGGCCAGACCAGGTAGCCGGGCCAGACCAGGCAGCCGGGCCAGACCAGGCAGACGGGCCAGACCAGGCAGCCGGTCCAGACCAGGCAGCCGGGCCAGACCAGGCAGCCGGACCAAACCAGGCAGCCGGACCAGACCAGGCAGCCGGTCCAGACAAGGCAGCCGGGCCAGACCAGGCAGCCGAGCCAGACCAGGCAGCCGGGCCAGACCAGGCAGCCGGGCCAGACCAGGCAGCCGGGCCAGACCAGGCAGCCGGGCCAGACCAGGCAGCCGGGCCAGACCAGGCAGCCGGTCCAGACCAGGCAGCCGGGCCAGACCAGGCAGCCGGGCCAGACCAGGCAGCCGGGCCAGACCAGGCAGCCGGGCCAGACCAGGCAGCCGGGCCAGACCAGGCAGCCGGGCCAGACCAGGCAGCCGGGCCAGACCAGGCAGCCGGGCCAGACCAGCAGTGCGGCGCCCGGCCGGCGCGTGGCGTGTGCCTCGTCGGCGGCCGCTCCCTGGCCCACGGACGCGGCTCAGTTCCTCTCCGAGCCGCCCCAGAGCTGCCACACTCGGCAGGGCAGACTGCGGCCAGGTACTGCCACGGCCGCGCCGCCACTGCCGACCACGTGACGCAGCGGCGGTGTCGCGTGGCGTGAAGTGCCGGCAGCTGGGAGGTGTGCGCGCGAAGTGCCCGGACATGGTGTATGTAGGTCTCCTGCCGCTGGTGGTTCTGATCGCTCGGGCGGCGACCGCAGTCGACACAGGTTAGTAGTGTTAGTGTAGTTCGGTGTAGTGCGGTCTGGTGTAGTGTAGTGCAGTATGGTGTAGTGTAGTGCAGTATGGTGTAGTGTAGTGTAGATTGCAGTCTGGTTATAGTTGCTTCTCAGCTTGTGGTGCAGTCTGGTGTAGTGTAGTGTAGCTTGTTGCATAGTATGCTGCATGGTATGGAAGCGTGCAGTGTAGTGTAGCGTAGAATAGTGGAGTGCTGCTTAGCATAGTGCATCATATATCAGTGTAGTATAATGAGATACAATATTGTATAATGAAGTAATGTACCACATAGTTTGTGTGATACTGTATGTTGTTGCATAAAGTAGGATAGCGATGTGTAGAGTATCGCAATGTGATGTAGCTTTGAGCACTGCAATGCAATGTGGACTAAAGTACAGCAGAGCAGCGCAAATGAATACATGGCCCGATAGAAAAGGTAAATTAATCGTCGCTGCAAAATTCGGCAGGTAAGTTTTGGCAGACGAAACACCGACTTCGTTTAAAAACAGTTTCTGGTTCTTTTCAGCATTGACCCCGAAGTTTAATGATTACGACAGGACAAGGAAGTTCGCTTTGATATCTTTAGACTACCACCGGGCCTTGCGAAGCATGAATGTGGCTACACCAAATTCCTAGAAAACAATAGTGCTTCGCAGTGAGGAAAAAAAAAAAAAAAAATAAAGACCTTAAGCAAAAAGCCAAATAACACTTGAACGAGGGAAACCACAGTCTGATTTGCAGCACTCTATCTTAAAATGATTGTCTATGCTGTTTTAAAGATGTTCAATTCTCTAGACGATGTTTTCTGGCAGTGGTTCCAGTGTTCTAACCCTTTAAGAAAGAACCTTTCTCTTGTTATTTATTTTAATTTATACCTTTTTTAAATAAAATTCATACCCTCTCCAGACCATGGACAAATTTAAAGACCCGATGAGATCTCCTCTCAGCCTTCTATATCTAAGTAAAACATATTCAATTTCTTCAATCTTTCCTCATATGCCAGGTTGCATGCCATTAACCATTTTGTAGCCCTCTTTTACTCTCTCTAAAAGCCAACAATCTTTTCATAAGAGAGAGAAGAGAGAGAGAGAGAGAGGGAGGGAGGGAGGGAGAGAGCGAGAGAGAGAAAGATATAGTATGTGCATGTGCCATCCCGCACTAATACATTTCTTTTGGCAATACCGATGAGGCCATTTTGACCTTGACGTTTATGTAATGGTAGTCGCATGCATTTTTCTTTGGATTTTCTTCAGCTTTCTATAACATAATTTGGAGGGCAAACAACGCCAGCATATTGCTTTGTTTTATTGCGTTGTTTTATCCATTTGCTAACTTTCGTTTCGTCGGGTGGCAAGGCCCAGTAATCCAGGTCGCTTGATTATCTGATTATGAGTAACGCACCGGAAAACAGGACTTCATGTCCCCGGCAAGGATGTGGACAGGAACGTTTTAAAGTCGGTCGGACATAGCTGTCTCGAAGAAAAAACACACGGAAAAGCAATTAAAAACAGCCTACAAACGGCGGTGGACAAGTAGACCATGACCCGGAATGTCCGACTTCTGAACATCTGGGTGGTTGCTTGCTTGTTTATTGGGTGGTTCACGGTGCACTTTCTGCACATTCACGGCTAATGGCGCCGCCCACACTGTTTCGCCGGTGGGCCGCGAGATTGGGAAATGTTCCGAGCGGCGCTAGTGTCGAACCAAGGACCTTTGGTACCCAGAGCCCAACACCTTAACCATTCGGCCATCCCCGCCCCTCTGGATGGCTGCTAATCTTCGTCGCGTTTACCATGGAAAATCGGCAGAAACAGACTACTTTGTCTAACCAAAGTCCTTGTGTTCCATCAGAACGGCACCAGGCTAACCTCGTCTCGGCAGTGCCATATCGGCCGCCGTTTACAGCACCAACTGAGCCGTTAGTTGCAGTACGAACCGGGCGGTAGGGGTAACCTTCAGATCTGCCAGCCCATGCTGCAGCTCGCTCCGACGCCTGATGTCCGACACACGGCTATCGTCACCACCACGGCTATGCTCGAAATTGAATCGGCTACAGCCAACGCGATTCCACTCACCTAACGCGGCTGCCCGTTCGCTGTGATATTAACGACAGAGCACACTGCGAGCACGGGCACGTAGACGGTACATTCGGCAACAAATGTTGACCCAGGGTCATAAACACGCCGCGCGGCGATGTTGACTCGGAGTAATAAAACGGTCGACGATGAACGACGGCGTGAAAAGCGTTGGCGTCTGGGGAAAAGGAGGATGGTCACGACACACGAACGTGGGCCGAGGATGTTGATGATGAACGTCGGAGACGTTAGTTGTGAATCCTGTGGTCCGGTCTCAGCACAGTATTGTCACGGCAAAGGAAGCCTGTGCAAACAAAGCCAAGTTTCAGGAGAACCTTTCACTTCAGCTTTGCTCAAAACTGAGCAGCATCTTCCGAAAGTGCACTTACAAAAGAAGTAACCTTGTGAAACAAACAAGTTGAAATGCATGCTACGTATTTCAGTGGCGGAACACTATGCTTGTCATTGGGAATGCCGTCTGCTGTGGCAGTCACAACCTTTATGCCCTATGATTTTGGGTTGGGGCGGGCGAATTGGCGCGCGCTCTGAAAATTTTAACCAATCTCGACGTAATTCGTGATTTTGAATTCAAGGCAGAAAAAGCTAACATTCTCATCATTTGGAAAGACAAATCCTCAATATGAGGTCAGAAATGTCAAAGTCGGGTTTCGCCTACTGATATTTCCATTCCGCCAATTTTCGACTTCTTGCAGCTAAACAAACTGCATTTGCCGATGAAGTGTAGCATATGTTGATAGATTAGTTCCTGGAAAATACGTTGTTGTCATCAAAATGTTAATTCAAGGTCAAGGTCATGCGTAGGAGGCGTGGAGACCAGAGCATAGTTTTTACCCATCGAACTTAACTGTGCCATAACTTCCAAGCTAAGCACGATAGAGCGATGAACACAAGCAAGTGGACATGGAATGCACGGGATATCCAGTTCGGTTCCCAAAGGTTTGATCAACAGCCAGGTGGTCATATTTGACCAGGCAAGGTTAAATATGACGCCCACTTTCAGGGGAATGGTCTTCACACACCGCACCTAATTCCATAATTTGTGCGTGAATAAGGTAAAGAGGTGTACTGAATTGGAGCTCAGCACCAGCAACTATACCCTAAAACGCAATTTGCTGCACGAAGATCGACGTAGGCCATGACTGGTCGCCTGGCTCAATGACTTACAGAACTGACCTTGATGCTGTGTAAACATTAAATACATATCGGAGGTGTGAGAACTGGCATGATAATGGCGTGTGGTATAACTTACTTGCTTGCATGACCATCACTGCCAATGCGGCAATCCGTTAATTCGAGCCGAGGAGTACTGGAGTACATTTCAGGGCATACCCCAGCGAACCTAGCCGGATATCGACCTTAGCATTGACATGTCTATAGAAGATATTCTCCTCTACCTCATATATTATTATTTTGCGCTGTATTAGTAATGCCGTAACTTTAAACATAGAGACAAGAACTATGTTTTGACCTGTGCCTGACGTAAATTTTCCCGCTTAGCATTTTTTTTGTACAATACACACCTTCTATAAGAGAAGGTGTGGTCGATTCACAGATACGCAGAAGGTCGACATACGAACCTTTTGCGTATCTGTGAAACCTGATTTTGCACAGCACTTTTAATATTGTTCCAAAATCGAAACTTCGAAATCAGTGAACTGACTTTGACCTCGCTTAGTTCGGTGACCCAAGATCACCCTGTAAAAAAAGCTTTAGAACAGAAGATCCGCCATTTCGTTGTCTGAACGTAGGCCAAATTTATAGATAAATATATAGTAATAGATGGATAGTCATCTTTACACGTTCGGGAGCTACCCTGGACAAAACTTGAGGGGCAATGTTTTCCCCCACCCCGTCCCCAGTGCAGTTATAGGGCTGACTCGAAGTATTTGTTTGATGCCATTTTGGCAATAGCACTTCGCTTTTTTATTGATAAATCTGGTAATATCCATGCCACTTCGGACCGGCACATTCTCTAGCGGGAGACGAATGCATGGCAACACTCAAACTATATGAGGTAGAGCCTGTGATACTCACCAAAATACGGTATTGTGTTAGGAAACGCGGTGTGTAGAAGCGAAGTGTCGCACGGCGACCAAATAAAACGAGTTGGGTCTCCTCACTGCAGCTGATCTGTACCTATTTCACAGTCTCACTTTGCTCCACAAGATCATTCTGACGGGTGAGCCCACGCACATTGCCGGTCAATTCACTGC
Source organism: Imbricaverruca yamaguchii (assembly GCA_034440575.1). Lineage (NCBI taxonomy): Eukaryota > Metazoa > Arthropoda > Thecostraca > Neoverrucidae > Imbricaverruca > Imbricaverruca yamaguchii. The sequence continues at coordinate 1,531,525 of JAOTOL010001645.1, read as the reverse complement.
AAACTCTACCCTGCGAAACCGTCACACACGTGCAGACGACCATCTGCACCTGCCAGCCATACACAGAGAGGCTGGCCGCAGGAGATTTCTCTATTCGTCTGTCTTGCACTACAACAAACTTCCTACTGAAACAAAAACATCGAGGCTGTCTAACTTCAAGAAGCATGCATTAGCGTATCTCCACGAACAACACTAGTCACAAAAAACTTACACCGTGGATATGTGTACACTATGAAGTCACCTTTAGGCCATCGCTTTCCTATCACTTCTACAAGCCACTCGTGTATGGCTCGTGTTGCAAGTACGGTGTACGCAGTGCGGAAAGTGATATGGATATTGTATTATGTTGGCGTACGAATGTTTCTTGCGCATCTGCTCCCACTATTGACCACAAATCTATCCTTTCTTTGTAAATATCTGCGAGTTCAACCCAGACTGTCCGTAACAGCCATTGCACGTGAAGGGCATGTATTGTTAAATAAATAAATAAATAAACGGCGAGAGCCGTGTCGGAGTAGGTGAGTTCAGATTTTCGCGTTGTTTTAAGCTATTCAGTATTCCGTTAGCTCCCAAAGCCTGCATCGATAGCTCCGCTGATTAGAGCGCCGGTGTGCGCTGGTCTCTCCTATCCCAGCGACACAGTGTTCGAATTGCTTCACGCGTTGACATGTAGTCCCCGGCTGGGAGAGCCTCTGACAACCGGCCCGATAAGGTCAGAGACGCAGTGGCGCGGCGGCTGTGTTGGCATGTTAAGCTCTCGCTCGAAATTCTGCCGTTGAACCGGAATTTCAGGATTCGGTGGCGGTGTCACCATGCAACAGCCTCTGCTTAGCAATGTGACCTGGTCATAGGCAGCGTGAAGGGGGATGTGTTCCTCACCCCAACTTTGAGAAGTTTTATTGTTACGCATGTGTGCGTTGCATGGAAAGAAGATAACAAAGAAACGAGCATGCCCCCAATCCTATTAATAGTCCATGATACTGCTGATAGGTATATGGCTTATAAAGCCATCCCAGCAAACATTCGGGCTTAAAACCAATCCCCGTAGACGCGCAACGGCGAACAGACTACAACAAGCATTGATTTGGTGGCAACATTTCTAATAAGAAATCCTACGGAACTTTGGATTGTGTAACGTGAAAAATTGATTTTAAGAAGTAAAACTACCACTGTCGGCAATGTCCTAAACGATGAACCGACCTGAATTTGTTTCGAAGAGTAGCAAAATGAATGAAAGTTCGAAATGTGACTCCGCCTTCTTGAAAACCATACTTAACCAGTCTATCGTAATTCGACAATAAATATAACTGGTAAGCGTTGCAATTTCCGAACTTCTAACGTTGAATTTCGATTGAGGGAGTGCCGTAACGTCATGCAGGGGAAAGTGAGGTTAGCTGAGCATGCAGGTAAGTTCAGTCACCCCCATTGTCTCACCTCCTGTGGTGTTATGAGAACTTATAAGCCAGCTGCCGACACTTCGAAGAAAATCTTCATTTTTGGCTGGACGGCCTCCCAAGAGCGGTAGATTATCTAGTGAACCTGAACAAAAGCGTGTTTTACGGTCTGAATACATTTTTCCTTGACTTGGAAATGCTTTGATTTCCTCAATTAGTAACAGGTAGGCTTCGGATCATGGCACACAATTATAAGCATGTGCTTTCTCTTGACATCCACCAAAACCACTTTGGGGTGGGATGGTCAGGAGATGGACAGCCATGTCTTACCTGAAGTGAGGTGGGTATGGAGCTAGTTGAGCCATCTCAATCGGGGAAATATGAACCGTGGATGAGCAGTGGACTATTAATGTGTTGCGAGCTGCTAATGGTTTTTCTCATGAAACATGACATGAATTGGCATAAAAAGTATAGTTCAACCTATTGCCGTTGAGCAGATTGTTCTGTGATGAGTTATGGTATGACAATACCATGGAAAGAAAACGGTGAAAGTATAGGTACATGTGTATTACGTGTTGTTTTCTGATAGCTTTCATGTTTTCCCGCCAGAACATGTGAGATGACAAAAAGTGACCGCAAAAAGCCTGCAACACTAAAGGTAATACTCTACAATAGTCGTCACAGCATTTATTTACATAAATAAGGTTTCTGATCAACTTACTTCATCACTAGGATCAACTTTCCCCACGCCCGGGGTAAGTTGAGACAGGGGTGATACGTCAGAACACCTCAATATATAACTGATTTATAGTTATTTGTGAGATAAAAATTGTGGGACCCGTTCGTGCCCAAAAGATCACTCTTTCAGAATGTGTGCACAAATGATCAGTCTGACTCAGCACATGTGCTCAAGGCCCTCTCAAGTAAAAAATTGGCTCAACTTACCTCAACTTCCACCATACGCAAGTATAATCGATGTTCTGCCCGCGCCAAGCATTGCTTAACTTTCTGGTTACGTTATCAGGATTTGCTCCGTACCATTAACCTGGAAATGGCGTGGCAAACTGAAGCTCAGCGCCCTCATCCGCAACTAGTTATGCATGCCCCAGCGGTTTGAATCATTCGTCTAAATGTATTCCGAGTTTTGGTTGGTGCCATTTTCGGTTGCGAGAGAAGTTCTTTTCACACCTCATCGCATTATCTGATTCATGTTCTCGTACGAAGCTGAATTATGCGCGCTCCTCATTTGATTCAACTTTAGAATTGGAAATGAAGCGAGCAGAAATGGTGTCTAAAGTGGTGACGGTGGTAGCCATCCGTCCATGCAACACCGCCACGATTAGCTCAGATCAAACGCGACTATAGACACTCCCTTTCCTTTTTCTTTTCGGCTCGGCTAAGCACATTTGCTGAAGTGTTGGCAATTTCAGCTTGTTTGGTTTCCGGCGCGGCTGGCGGCCAGCCAGCCGCTGAGTTCCTCGTCCGCGTCGTTCGGCCCCAGCGCCGTGGTGACAACACGCCAGTGCTTAAAATGTGACGACATAAAGCAGGTGGCCAGATGGTGGCCGCCTCTGCGAAGCCAGTAATCACATTTCTGTGTAATGTATCGCCGCGCAGTGCAATGTGAACTGTATGCCAGGCATATGTTCGGTGTAGTATAAGGTACACAAACATTTGTGTTCTCTACTGATGGGCATGCATTTGTTGTCGGCGTAGGAACGAGCGGGGATGGGGACGGCACATGTTCCATCTGTCTTGATTCCTGAAGGAATTGCTACTCTCCGGGCATATGTGTAACGCTCTTTCGTCTGAACCGAAAGGACAAGCTTCGTTCATACGAAGACGTTATCAATTGTGTGTTGTATGGCACAGTCGTGCAGTGTGCACGGCTCAGATGACCAGCAGCAGACTCATCGCCCGCCGCCACCCAGATGACCAGCAGCAGGCCCGCCGCCCCGCCCAGATGACTAGCAGCGGACCCGTCAATACGCCGCCGCCGCCCAGATGACGAGCAATAGACCCGTCGGTCCGCCGCCCCCGCCCAGACGACGAGCAGTAGACCCGTCGGTCCGCCGCCCCCGCCCAGATGACGAGCAGCAGGCCCGTCGGTCCGCCGCCCCCGCCCAGATGACGAGCAGCAGGCCCGTCGGTCCGCCGCCCCCGCCCAGATGACTGGCAGCAGGCTCGTCGGCCTGCCACCGCTCAGAGCGCGCCTGAAAGAGGACACCCCTAGCCAACAACAGCTGGGGGTATATGCACACTGTACGCTCGCCGTGGTGTTCGTGCCAATGGATGGCTGGTGGCACATATTGTGCGTGGTACATGTACTGTCCATCTTTCCACGGGAGAACCTGGCACGGGCGCGGGAATCAGGGACAGAGTGGGAAATGCCCCCTCCCCCACACACACTTTCAGACAGTTCCCACGCCACCAGAGCTGCGACATTGCTTTAATCAGCAGACCATACGCTTCTCCCTCCAGACTTGTGCCTCAGGCATTATGGTGCGGCGGCTTTGTCACACAAGCCTGGTGCTATGGATGACAATTGGGGGAGATTTCCCTCGGAAATGAATTATGGCTCTCTGGAATGGCCTCACAAGAACACAAACCACCGTAGGGTGTGCCGCACATTCTGCGCTTTGATTGGATATAAAGAAACATTGTTCGGCTTCCGGGCGAAATTGGAAGTGACACGGAAATGATTAAGAGCAACCGATTTGATTTGTTTTTCTTGCGCGAGCATTACACGAAGCCTTGTTCCACAATGACGTCGAGATTGTTTCTGTCGCCTCCTGCTCAGGACATTGCAGAAGCCGTGGAGTGGTCACCATTTTCAGGACAATTCCTCCATCCGAGACGCGGCTATGGACATGGATGGCCTGCTCTTCACATGGACGATTCGCTCTTCACATGGGCGATCTGCTGTTCACATGTACGATCCGCCATTCACGTGTACGATCTCCCCTTCAAATGGACGATCTTCTTTGAACAGACCTTTCCGGCCGAGTTTCGCGTCCGAGCCGACGCCGCTTCGCTTGGTAGAGCTGCATCAAATGCCTGATTATAGCAGGACATATCTGGGGGCAGGGCACATGACATAACCGATACGTAAGTTGTAACATATTTCTAATATGTTTCAACTTTATGAACAAGGTGGCCTCAGAGTTAGACAACATTTTCAAATACCCTTTTCTGATATCAATTATATAATGTTTTCATTACCCTTTATTGCACCAAAAGCCTGGAATAAAATAATCTGCTCTCACTTCCACAGGATTGATGATGTACCTAGGAGTAAAATGATCTTGAAGAAACACATCAGACAATACATTATTAGAAAATATGAACTTTTTCAATAATATGTTGATAATGGTAATGTGCTATGCATGGTGATCTGGTATCATTTGGACATTTTCGTTTAAGAATCATGTTTTCTTTTTTTCTTCCTCTTCATACTTGGTCGTCCTTTCTCCTTAGCGTTGTAGTAGTTTAGGAAATGCATGTGCAAGGTTGTGATTTTGTATTATTTCCCCATTAACACCTATAGCAGTTATTTTCGTGGAGCCCTCGAGGACGTTACTAGCATTGCTAATTGTCTGAGAGGGCTTCAGGAACATCTTTTACTAATATCTGGTGGCGGGATCTGTCCAGCAAGAAACAGGAGCGGGGAGTGGTGTGACCTGCCTTGATTTGCTCACCATGACCTACCTCTCACCCTTGGAATTTAACGTAATTAGGTCGCACGGGTATGGAAGGGCACTCCTGCCTACCTATTAATGGGTAGGGGAATTTATTTTATTTAAAAATTTAAAAAAACATAGATAAAATTATACCGTTCGGACCCCATCGCTAGAGAATGTAGTTATGTATCGTCGAGTGATTGATTCATGCCGCCACTTTTGATGGCTGACCGGTCGCGCCTTGTCGCTGTATTGTGGGTTATGCCGAAACATAAGCCGAATGGTGCCGGCCCGGCATCCGCCCGAGATATAATAGGAATGTGGGCTATACCTCCCCCCCCCCCGCCTAGCCGTTCACCCCGGCAGCCATGATGTGTCGGAATGGTGGGAGACGTGACAGTGACTTAGCCACATGGGTACCCTAGGCGGGTACCGGGAGCTGCGAATATGTGCACACGTCATGAGATGCCATGCATGTTCATGTACAATCATCACTTCTGCAAAGCCGCACATACGTACTTGCGTCTGTGTAACCACGAGATGATACATGATATGTGGAACTCTAGTAGAAACTTAACTGCAACATGACAGTGTCACAGTAAAATAATGCACTATGCAAATATGGAAGGCAGTGGTATGCTTGATGCTGACACCAAAATATCACAATATAGCCGCTGTTTCCTTGCTTTTCTTTGTTTTATTCAAAGTGTTCTGCATTTGTCATCCAGCATAAGAGCTTTGTACACAGTTAGGGACTCGCAAATTTGCGGACGCATTCTGCATTTAGGAACAGAATACATATCAAAATTGTTTTACAAGGAATCGCGTCCATACCGAAAGGCATCTGCATACCGAAATATGTGTACACATTGACGTAAATACGAGATGAGTGCTGTACTTTGGCACGCAACGCCACGGTTCTGTACATTGCCCAAGCTAGGGCTTTGCAGGCCGACGTCGCACAGAATTGGGTTCACCTTCGACTAACATAATATCGTTTTTGTCCGTGCTTCTCCCGTTGACACTGCTGGAATGCTGGAAGTATTACTGAGCTAGCGTTGCACTTTTACTTTTTAAGTTTAACCCGTTTTAATTAATTTACAATCCCTCCGGGAGCTGTTGCTGCAAAGCACGTCATGACATTAGCCTTTCATTTGCATCGCTGAGTGAGAGTAATTTGGTTCATCTTGTCAGCATACTTTTGCTGTGTTCCTAATTAGTTTAGTGTGTGACGTTTGCTCTGTGTAGTTCTGTCGAACGCCAGCCGCCCAGTCTTAGCCGGCTACATTTATTGCTATATTCGGCCGGTGTAGGGAATTGTCATGCAAACTAGAATAGTGCAAGCCTTATCCTCTTCCCACCAGGAAAGAGGAAAAGGCTTCTCTCCCTCCATCCTTCCCTCTCTCTCTCTCTCTCTCTCTCTCTCTCTCTCTCTCTCTCTCTCTCTCTCTCTCTCTCTCTCGAGAGAGAGAGAGAGAGAGAGAGAGAGAGAGAGAGAGAGAGAGAGAGAGAGAGAGAGAGAGAGAGAGAGAGAGAGAGAGAGATAGAGAAGAGCAGAGGAGAGGAGAGCAGTGGGCGGCCGATTAATCAGTGATCATCACTCAATCAAAATTGCAGACGCACGGATGTAGTTCTATAATTTATTGGTGAGGGATGGGACGCGTGCCCCTTCAATGCTCAAGTCCCCTCCCCTCATGGCTAAGTGGAGAAATCAGAGAGAACTATCGCCCTTCCGTTCAAATTTGTTTTCCTGGGGCAACCACCGGCGGATGAAAAGGAAGACAATGGGGAGATCCCTCCAGATGCCGATTTCCCAAGAAATTGTGTCCTAAAATGGCATTTTCTCAAATTCCAAGAACATTTTATGTCATAAATATTACCTTAAGCGCACCGGATGATTGTTAGGTGTTCAAATGTGATTTTTAATCAGATGTATTGTATTTCATCTCCCCCAGCCAGTCTGTTGGATTTGTCCCTGAAAGCAGCCCGGGCAAGATTTTCCAATCTCTCAACTAAACCATTTGTTTTAATGAACTTGATGTGCCCACCCAATCGTGCTGAGAAAGCTTCAACACTTGGATGGGCGGCACAACTGTAATGCATTGCCATCATCTAATGCAACATTTGACGGGGTAAATATTGTCGGAATGTCAGCCAGTGCATTAGCCTTCATGCAAGTTGGAGACACGTTCGGTTGCTGTCGGCTTAAAGGGAATAATCTTCTTTTCAATCTAGCTGGAAAGCGATATTCGGAGATAAGGCGAAATGGTCACTTTACAAGTTGATGTGCTTGACTCTGGACAGTCTGCTGCTTCACTCATCAGTAATTCCACTTCACCACGATTGATTCCATACACGCTATGATGCGATATCATTTTCTTGTTTTGGAAGTGAGTGGCAGCGGCGCACAAATTTGCATGCTTGGCTACAATGTAGGTGAATGATTTCAGTTTCCAAACGACAATCATGAGATATATCTGAATAAAATATGCCAATGTCTAATTCGTAGCCTCCGTGGAACATTTCACTTGATGCCTGTCAAGTGCAATCTAGTAGCATGCTTTTTATTTTTCAAATTGCTTCAGTTTTCATATAAAGGGTTGGTTAGAGGCCTCCTTCTCACAGCAAGAGGCATGCCTGCATAATAAACTATGTCATTTAGCAGCTCGGCGACCATTTCCCATAACCGTGTCGGCTTCTTTCTTCAAGCTCTGTCTACACGTTGTTCGCATGAGACTCCCATTGCTTCAGCTTTGTCCTATGCGACAAGCTTGTGAGAGAAGCTGATTACAATGTAGACAAGCAAAACAGTGAGTTTGACAGAGCTTGGTCACACGTGGCGCAGCGGCTTGCATTTTGCAAGCTGAATGATTGAAACATGCATGGGTCACCCGTAAACATAGGTGTCGTCACCACCCCGTCAGATCCCCCCCCCCCCCTCCCCCCGAGACGGGGTGGGAGGATCTGACGGGAAAGACGGCGCGGGTTTAACATCGTCGCAAAATATCGTCATGCATCATCAAAATATAGGCACTGCTATATTCGGATCTGCTGTTTTGCGATGCGATCTCATTTAAAAATGGTTCTTTTTTTTTTTTTTTTTTTTTTTTTTTTTTTTTTTTTTTTTTTTTTTTTTTTTTTTTTTTTTTTTTTTTTTTTTTTTTTTTTTTTTTTTTTTTTTTTTTTTTTTTTTTTTTTTTTTTTTTTTTTTTTTTTTTTTTTGTGTGTGTGTGTGTGTGTGTGTGTGTGTGTGTGTGTGTGTGTGTGTGTGTGTGTGTGTGTGTGTGTGTGTGTGTGTGTGTGTGTGTGTGTGTGTGTGTGTGTGTGTGTGTGTGTGTGTGTGTGTGTGTGTGTGTGTGTGTGTGTGTGTGTGTGTGTGTGTGTGTGTGTGTGTGTGTGTGTGTGTGTGTGTGTGTGTGTGTGTGTGTGTGTGTGTGTGTGTGTGTGTGTGTGTGTGTGTGTGTGTGCGAGAATGCTGTCACTACCCATAAAATGTGGACATATTTTGAAGACAAATTCAAAGGTGGTAGTCTGAATGTTTCAAATTGTGTACAGAACAATCTTCATAAGTCATAAATTGTCCACCCCTGTCGAGTGTTTCATGCAAGTCCATGCTCATCTACAAGCGTATTGTATCTCTATAGTTAATGCAATTCAAGAACTGAATGATCAGCAAAGCAGCATTGCCACCTAAATAAATATCGCATTGATTGCGGATGAATGATGGTTTGTGACCATCCATAACCGGACCTCGAATCTAGAACCTCGCAGTCACAGAGCACCTCAGTCTCTTCGCCGGTGATTTATCTCGTGCTGACTGGGCAGGTGGGTGTCATGCTGGCTTCTATGCCTAACTGCGAGATATTCCTCGTAACTGGTCCTGTCCCCAGTTTCACGTGGTGGGCTGGTTCCAAGTCAAATGGTGGACTGTGTGTCGTTCATTTCAGATGTACGGCTCCGCTACGTATCCAAATCGCAGGCGACAGTGTCGTTCTGTGAAACGTCTGATCCGGAAACGGAGTTCTGCGCGCAAGGCCGAAGCAGTCGGAAGCTGCTCAGCTTTGGCAAACTTGTGACGAGTAGCCCGTATCGGACGTCGAAGCAGTGGCGACATGTAGCCCGGCCCATGGCCGTTTATACACGCTCAGACGGTGCCAGTTTTGTGGCGTCGAAAATGCCGATAATCTAAGAATATAAATCATAAAGTCGATAAAGGTAAAATCAAAATGTAATTAAACAGATCAAAAATAAAATAAAAATTAAATAGACAAAAATGAAGATATCAAATAGATCAAAAGTCAAAGAAAGATAAAAGGGACCAAAATTCAAAGAAAACTAAAATAGATAAAAATCAAGTAATATCAAGTAGATAAAATCGACGAGGATCACCTTGTGGCGCTTTATCACTGCAGGACGGAGTTCTTAAGCTTTATTCAAAAGTTTTATTGGAGGCACTTTCTAAGGTATAGCTATGGGCCGTGCAGAGCAGCATAAAGTCGAAGTAGCTGCATAAATGGAACCAAAACGTCTTTCCCATGATAATAACCTGCACCTTGTAATGAAGTTAATCCTTGAGTTAACGTTTCAGTGACTGGAAGCCAGTCATTCGTCCTTCTGGCCAACAGAGGGCGCTGCAGGGTTGACCCCTGGTTGGCAAATGATGCTATAAGGCGTCCTTCTGGCTATCAGATGATGCTATAAGGCGTTCTGCTGGCTCACGGAGGATGCTGCAAGGCGTTCTCCTGGCTCATGGATGATGCTAAAAGGCGTCCTCCTGGCTGAGAGAAGAAGCTGTGAGGCGTCCTCTTGGTTGACAGTAGGTTTCCTTGCCAGCAGAGGACACCGTAATGCTAGCCCCTGGTTTCAGACTTTCTCAGACAATCTGGCTCGGCCACCTTATGCATTGCATGGGAAAGAGACCAGCTGCATGTATACGGACAGACATGCCTGCTCTCTGATTATATTACCATACATAGACGACTCTTCAGAAGGTTAGTGAATCTACAGAATCTGCATTTAGATTGGATTTGAGTTAATCTTCGTGCTGTGAAGACATCATAAAAAATCAGCTGACTGATTGTCCTACCTGCCTTGTCAGTGAACATAATAAGTGGCAATTTGCTATGACGGCAGATATTTCGAGGCATGTTCTGTTGCGCACGATTATGCAGGGAGCACAGCCCAGTGTCTGATTTTTCCAAAAGCAGTGAGAAAACTCTTCAGAGGAAGCTTGTCGCGGAAGAGTTTAATATTCCAGAGATTTGCTGGCCGTCCATTCAGGCGGTGCCGCCCTTGCATTGCGACGCGTATCAAACCGGGCCACTCAGTTTTCAGTTTAGTGTAATTTAGTAGGCCAAAAGCAGTGTGTGTCCGAGCCTGCCAGAGACGATGATGTCGCGACAGCCGTTAGTTGTCTCGTGTAGTCTCGTGAGATGTCAGCCGGTGTGGATACGCAGCAGGAAGGCTGATTGTAACCGACCGCAAGGAGACGATCGCGACACTAAGCATGCATGTCTGTCGGCAGTCAACTGTATCGCGCCTTTCTGTGGTTGATTATTAGTTGGCTGATCTTGAAGGCTGCACACTGCAGTATGCAGTTAATTCCGTGAAACGTTTTTATTTCGTTCAGGTAAACGGAACAGAACAGTTATTGTATTCATTGTGTGAGTCAATAATCGCCGATTTGATCACTGCGGTGATGCTTCGGCGAAGAGTGTTGTTGTGGTTCGATAGTCTGATAGGCGGTGCACTAAGTAGACGGCTTTTCAACGTTTCCGAGAGGAATCCGAACCTCGTCTGTAAAACGAATTTTCATGACAAGCACTTGCAAAACAAGTTGCTTCAAGCGATGTTGCTTCCAGTAATTGAAAGAACTGTCTGATGGTTTTAGAACTACCCCGAAGCACCAACGGTCTGCAAAATTCACCACCACCAAATCAAGTATCTCTCAAACCAGGAGTTAATCCAGGAATTTGCACGCCGGGAAGGGGGCACAAAGTCTCTCTGGAGGGGCGCCTTCACCTGAAAAGTTTTCAGGTGAAGGCGCCCCTCCCTTTCAACCCAATGAATGATTCATTGGTCTAGAAGGGATTTAATGAGGATGCACTCGAGCATGCTGAAGGGGCACCATTTCCTCTGAGAGGGGAGCGTTTGGTTTTTGTTTAATGTTGAGAGTAGGTGGGGATGAACTCCAGTATGTTTCGGTCCGAGGGACACCACTTTTCTGGGAGCCATGGGTAAGGGACACACTCCCGCAATGCTCCCAGTATCCCTTCTTATCTTCGGTACAATGTGAATCAGAAAACGAGCCGGTCTCAAGTGACTTGGAGCGTGCCTCGGGTCTCAATGATACGCTTGCCAAACCCCAAACCGGCTGCATCATCCTACCGCCTTCTGCACCAGCTTAACCAATATATGCGATTTCTAAATTGAACGTTTCGGAGGCAGATGCGCGAGCAGCTTTTAAATTAGTCGGCTCTAAGAAAGCTAAATCTAGCACGCCTAACTGGAACCGAAACTAATCACAGGAACAAAGTGATCGCATTATTATTTCGTCCTCCGCTGAATTAGTGGTTCCGCTAAGAAATATACAAGTAATCAGTGCATCCAGGGGTCTTCCCAGAAAGATGAGAACAGGCGAACACCATTTCGATCTTCAAATAGGGAGGAACGCAATTTCATAAAAATACAGATCCACGTCCCTGCCTCCTCTTTTCGGAAAGATTCCAGAGCTTGTTGTTTGTGATGAGCTGTTCCGGCATGCTTCGCCTGTGTTGTACGCAAAATGACATGACTATTGCCCGGCACTTGTGCGCCAGAAGTAACGAAGCCGTCTACCTCGGCTTGGCACTGGAAGCCATATCGCATGAGTGCCAGACAGGCAGACAGACAGACACACACACACACACACACACACACACACACACACACACACACACACACACACACACACACACACACAGACACACACACACATATATATATATATATTATATACGTATGTAGATATATATGCATATATATATATATAGACTTACATATATAGATACATATAATTATGTGCACATATATATATATATATATATATATATATATATATATATATATATATATATATTACCTACCAACTTTTTTTACTTACTTATTCATTATTTTAATATTTATAATTTTTATAACTTTTTTTTTTTTTTTTTTTTATTTAACCTTTTTTTTTTTTTTTTTTTTTTTTTTTTTTATTTTTTTTTTTTTTAATTTTTATTGTTTAGGTTTTTGGTTTGTTGTTTGTTTTTTTTTTCTCCTACTACCAATAGTAGGGGCCCCCCCCTTTTTTTTTTTTTTTTTCGCGTTTTTTTTTTTATTAATAAATTTTTTTTTGTTTTTTTTTAGATTTTTTTTTAATTTTTCTTTATCCTACCTTTACGCCCAAGTATTTTTTTTTTTTTTTTTTTTTTTTTTTCCCTATTTACCCCCCTTTTTTGGTTTGCCTTTCTTTTTTGGTTCCCCCCCTTTTTAAGGCCCTTTTTTTTTTTGGGTTTTCCCCCCCCAAATTTTAAAAAATTGGGGCACCCCCCTTTGGGGTGCCTCAGGATGCCAATATACATGTCATTACTCTCCACAACTACAGTTCACTATAACTATTTGCATCTTTTTATTCGTTTTTTTGCAGATGGGCCACCACCAGTTATTAGTAGAAGTAGCCCCAGGAGCACCTTAGCTAGGTAGCAAGCTAGTAACGCCAAGGCACTCCTGGGGCCACAGTGTGAAAAGTGTTATGAGGGGAAAAGTGTACATACATGTGCACTATCACACAAATCTGTGTGACAGTGTCTCAGCATATCCACACACATGAAACATGTATACCTAGACTTACTTCACATACATAAATACATGCACTCACACATACATACAAATATATATACATACACATATACTAGCATGTACATACATAAGTATACACTGATACATAATATACACTGAGTTAGTTAGTTATTGGGGTTTAGGGGCGCATCGACTGCAGAGGTCATGCAGCGCCCTAAGATACACTGAAGTAACCATTTAGCTTGAGATGTATAAGTCAATAAAATATGTTCTGATAACTATTTTTATATCTTCTTTCTTAATAGGTACATGATTACAGGAGGGAAATTTTGTACCAATGATAGTATTCCAAGTTCTTGGTGCTATAAATGATATGGAATGAAGTCTATAGGTTTTTGATGAAAAGGTACATTGAAATGTTCAGCATGACTCAAGTTACTTGGTGATGAGTATTCGAACATATTCATTATAGTGATTGGTAATGTTTGATTAAGAAATATGTGAAGTAGTAGTATGTTCTGTTCTTGTACAATATGAGGGAACTTCAATATGTTGTATTTGACAAATAGTTAATTTGTAGGATATGAATAGTGCTGATTATCTATGATTCGTAACGCCCTTTTTTGTATTTTAACAATTCTGTCTAATCGTGTTTGAAAATTGTTTCCCCATATTAATGCACAATAATTGAAATATGGAAGAATCAAAGTATTATATAAATATTTCAATTCACGACTTGTGATAAAGAATTTTGCTCTTCCCATTATTCCTAGATTTCTGTTAGTTTTGCAGCAACATATGCAAAAAAAAATAATTTTGACTATGTATCAATCGTCGGAAGACCTAGTCAATCAGATGGGACAGTATCTCTAATTCCGACAAATTGCAAGTCATTCACAACATGATAACTTCATACGTGCGCCCGTCCACACATTATGTTACATTTGCGGTTGAGCGTGAAGACGATCAAGAAATATGCGACCTTAGTTAGTGTCATCATTGACACTAATCTTGCATTTTCTTTTTTCTCAGGCATTGTGGACTGCGAATTTGGAGTCTCAATTAGATCATGTAAAAGGATATTAAAAATGGTTTGCAGATTTAATTCTGCCAAGGGGAGGATTAAAAAAAAAGTGTATTTGGAAATTCTTTAAACGCTCCGAGTGTTATTCAAATATATTTACCCACTAAAGGTCGACGACGGTTTGAGCCTTTTTGGAGGTCACTGGACCTTGACTAACTGAGTGATCGTGAATGGTCTTACCTAAAAATGTTTTCAAGTGTCATATTTATTTGGAAAAAGGTGTGGCAGACTTCGGCGCGTTGCCGCGCGTCGTTTTTTCTCATTGTCTGTGGAAAACCTTCGGAGGGTAGGAAAAAAACCGTGAAGGCAGCGCGGGTTAAGAATGCAATTGGCATTTTTAGAAGCTGCGTAATAGGTTGTTAGCTGATTAGAATCTCCCCCCCCCCCCCCCCCCACTCACTGTTTTTTTTTTTTGGGTTTGTTTTGTTTTGGGGTTGGGGGGGGGGGGCGCGGGGGGGGGGGCTGGCGGGAGTTGGTGGGGGGGGGGGGGGGGGGGTGCCGGGGGGGGGCCGGCGACCCCACCAACCCTCCCTTTCAGTACTAGTACAAAAATGCATGCGCACTAAAAATGTATTATATGATGTTTATTTGGAGACCATGCAGTATCATTACCTGTTATATTTCTATGGAGATTGTCCTCGATCCCGTTGGTTTGTGTATCCTTTAGTTTCAGTGTTTTACCTCACTGCTTGTCAAACTACTCAACGAAATTGTTTGTGATACCAGCCTAACAGCTAACTTGCATTTATTATTTGGATGAGACGACTGTGCCTATGCATAGGATATTCCTGTTTGCGATAATATAAATATATAAAGGATAACAAAATGGCCCACTATGTAATAAGTGCTAATATACATCTTCATTCGCAGATTTTTCATGGCTTAGTTTCATGGCGCTTAGTTCATAGGATGCTTAGAAATCGTCATTATTGTTTTTGCAGGAGGAAACTTTTGTCTGTTGTAAGCACTCAACTCGTTCAAATGTTATCCTGCTTAAATATCGTATGTTCCGATGCTTGTTTCACAGCCATGAGCCTAAATGGTCATAATCACTCAGTCACACTTAGGTGTGCATAGGAAGCAGGTGGAAGGAAGCTTGTGCTCTGATGCCGCCTGGCGGACTTAAGCACACGCGACATGTTTGGAAATGCCTTCCGCCATCTGGTTATCTCCTGAACCAACTAGCCGACTTCGAAATCTAAAGTTGCAATCGATGGCTTGTAATCAGGCAACTTCCTGGTTAACGTTTGTTGCCTTGAGGATCAGCACAGTCCATAGAGCACGGAGTTCTAGTTCATGATGCAATATATACATATATATATATATATATATATATATATATATATATATATATATATATATATTATACCATGAACTAGAACTCTGTGCCCAATGGACTGTGCTGATCCTGAAGGCAACAAACGTTAACCAGGAAGTTGCCTGATTACATCCGTGGACATCATGAACACTCGAACTCATCCGTGGACAAATGGCAATGGAGTATTTTATCATCCCGATTGTGTGTTGCTAGGCCTTGTCCCTCCCAATTTAAATTCATTTCAGCTCATTACAAACGCCAGCAGCTATAGATAAATGGTGACAAATTTGCATATGCAGTAGGGCATAACAATTCGCATCAGTATAGCATTGAAAACTGATGCTTATGCCTAACAACCATTCTACTGGAATATAGGTATGATGTTTCGCTAATTTGATACAATTGGATGAGTTGAACGAGACTAGTGAAAAGTACAGAAAATGGACGTGTGTGAAGATGGGTGTGTGTGTGTGTGTGTGTGTGTGTGTGTGTGTGTGTGTGTGTGTGTGTGTGTGTGTGTGTGTGTGTGTGTGTGTGTGTGTGTGTGTGTGTGTGTGTGTGTGTGTTGTGTGTGTGTTGTGTGTGTGTGTGATTGTGTGTGTGTGTGTGTTGTGTGTGTGTGTGTGTGTGTGTGTGTGTGTGTGTGTGTGTGTGTGTGTGTGTGTGTGTGTGTGTGTGTGTGTGTGTGTGTGTGTGTGTGTGTGTGTGTGTGTGTGTGTGTGTGTGTGTGTGTGTGTGTGTGTGTGTGTGTGTGTGTGTGTTGTGTGATTGTGTGTGTTGGTGTGTGTGATGTGTGCACGTTTGTGCTTTGCGGGCGTGTATGCACGCTAGGATTACCCTAGGCTGTCATTCAAACCGTCGGCGCCCATAATCGGCCCCAAAAGCTCTATCCATATCTTTCCCGTTTTCTCCTATAATATATAGCTGGACTCCACACCCTCTCCAGACTCAGCATCCTGAGACGGGAAATATTAGGATATATGACGCTCCAGAAACAGATCGTCACATGCATAAATCATCTGACAAATGACGCATTCCTCCCTATAGTCCTGCCTTCCCCTGGCATGGCCTGTCATGCGCTCCAAGTCTTTGTGGATGTGTTTCGTGCACCGATACACATCCTTCAAATTCTTTCCTTGACGGTGATCCACCAGTGGGTCAGTTGGAAACATTTTTTGCATCTTATCAGAGTTGTTAAGAATGTGGCTCTCTTACTGTGCAATATGTTGCGGGTATTTGGTAAATAGCAGGAAAATGTAACAACCCGTGTCCTACCCTTCTCCATTTTGTATCCTGGCATTGCCATGTGCTTTTTCATCCAGGTGGTTTACATTTATCGGCCCCCTGTCCATTGATTCCATCTGATTTCCTCTGTTAAGTAGCTTCTATTTGAGGTCTTCCTGATAGCGAGCAAAGTATTCTGTATAAGAACATATGCGCCTCATACGTACAAATAAACCACATTGGTGTGTCTCTTTTGTTATGAATAGGGTGGTCCGAGTTTGTGTGGTCAAAGTAGAGTGGTCCGGTTGGTATATTTTTGAGTATGTAGGATAGGATTTTTGCTATGGATAGTAGTCAATATAATACATTTTTCTAACTTAACCTTCACATCAAAGAAATCAGTGGACGCTCCTAAGAATCTGAGACCAGCCTCTGTGTCGCTGGGTATGCTGTTTACCTCTTGGTGAAAGTCCCTTAGACCTTGTTCATCCCCTGTCTATAACTCCAATATATAATCTATGAATCGAGAGGAAGCCAGAGGCACTAGTTTAGCTTTAGAAAATGACTGCTTTTTTCCTTTCGCCAAGGTAGTTGCGTAGTTGCATCCTAACCGTGGTCCGATCGATGTGACATCTTTCTGTATGTTGTGTTTGTCGTGATCTAGATTACATGTATTGTTGTCTAGTATAGTATAGCATAGTATAGTGTAGTAGTCTAGAATAGTATAGTATACATGCATTGTCTCCATGGCTTCTACCAGGATATCGGTGGGCGTCGAATTGTCCGTCCTCCCGTCTAAACCAGCTGTGCAAGCTCTACCACCCTCCGTTCTGGGTGCGTTTGCGTAAATCTTGGCCACGTCCATACATAGTAGCAGGCAGAATAGCACGTTCTTACAGATTACCATACAGAATCACGCCCTCACCGATAACTGGCTGTCGTGTGCGGCACAGCCTTTCTAAGACTTGTCGCTTCTCCCCGACATCAGACGTGAGGTTCTCAGCGTGGGGCTGCAGTTGCTCTTCAGCTAGCAGTGCCACCCACAACATCAGGCTTCCTCTGGTGTCGACCATCAGCTGTATCGGCGCGCGTCAGGCTTGTGCAGTGTCGGATTTCCCTGCAGCCGTGTCGCGTTTATCGTCGCCGGTAGTAGGTGCCTCCGTTGGTGGTGCCCTATGTGCCCTCTTGCACGCATTTTCTTAGCAAATTTGCATACTGTCTTGTGTGCTTTGGTGGCGGTGTCATACTTCATAACTGTGTACGTTTTTTTATTACTCACCCCGGTCGTCATTTTGCTCATGTATTCTGCTGTACCCACGGTAAAAGCATTGGACCCTTTATCTGCTGGTCTGATCGCAATCGTATCATCATTAAGTAGTTCTTCCAACGAATTGCTCTCCTTCTTCAACAAGTCATGTTTAACTTGTCTCTTGGCATTCTTCTGGATACTATTGACTTATTCAATGTATAGATGCAGCCATGGGTCGGGTCGTTTCGGAGGGCACCATCTAGTTCACTTGAAGTGTCAGTACGTATCCTCCCATCCTTGCTGGTAACCTTGGAGTCGGCCCAAAATTCATGTGGTATCATTAAGCGCTCCCATTCCTTCAGCTCTGTGAGTGGTTCATCCACTGCGTTTTTTTTTTGTTCGGGGCAAAATAAAAGTTGCTTTGTAGTGGAGTTTCTTTGTTTCCTTTTCGTTCCTTTCCTTTTTACAATTTTCTCCTTTCAGTCGCTTCACGTCTCCCTGTTCTATGTTACTTCTGAGTGCGCGGTCTATCCCTTCGTTTTCCTCGTCACTATACGTTCCGTGAACTTGGACAAGGATCTCCCGGACGGTTCCTTCTAGGTCCACTATCTTATATCTGGCAAGCTTTCGGCTCTCTATGGATGGCTCTTCATCAGCCTGAGACGAATGCTCATTAGGAGTTGTTGGATGACAGTCGAGCTCCCAAATTAGCGCGACCAACTGAGCTTGAAACGACCTGGAATAAATATATCGTCCTCACATATTCCTGAGAAGTGTTCATGCGACGCGTGCCGGCTTGTTTTACGACACCCGACCGCAGTTTGCTGGGCAGAGGCTTGACCAGACCGCCTACGTGTCCAGCGCCCAGTCACAGAGTGCCTGTAGCGAGTCCGTGGGCGTTTGCCTTTTCGCCAGTTGAGACGGCTTTGGTGGCGCCATATATTGTTCCGAAGTACCTCTCTGTGCCGTGTCACCGGCGCCGGTGGTCAAGGCCACAGGTTTATGGTTGAAATCGGCGTCAGCAGCATCGGTGGCGGGAGCACCGGTCGTAGCGGGAACGGCCGCGGTGGTGGGAGCAGCAGCAATGGCAGGAGCAACGGCAGTTTCTGTGGGCTGACGAAGGCCAATCACCTCTATGTCACGGCCGTCATACTCTACATGTATCGCCTGATCAAATAACTTCACCGTCAAGGCACACTCGTGAAACCAGTGAAAGGTGCAGCAACGTGTTATCGTGCTAGCTGTCAACCTGAACCACTTGCAGTCCTGGTACGGTGGGGCGCATACCACGATTACGGCCTCTGGAAGTAGTTGCTGGTGGCCCAGATGGGTGTGCACGTCTCCGCTGGTGAAGAACGCGGATTGGATGGGTGTGAATCCACACTGCCAGTAGACTCGACGCCAACAGTACCGAGTCCGTGTTAGAGTCGTCTTTCATCTCCACCCTACTGTAGGTACCCTGGTGTTTCGGTAACAACACATGAGTCGCGCGCACACAGTTGTGGTGGATCGCACCGTAAAATAAAACACACACACCATTCGATCCCATTTTAAATGTTCGCTATCGTTAGGTCGATAAACTTCCTTCAAGATTACGAGGAGATATAAATACTCGTGTTGACACTGTCGTGTTCGGTGTTCATGTGGTATCGGATTCGTAGGTTGATATATAAATTAAGCACTTGTCAAAAATATGTAATTCTGTACAAAATGCAGATTCAACTTTATTGAGCCTTCATGACAGTGGCTCGTACCCATATAATGACAAACATGGCAATCACGGATACTGTATCACCTTTACCGTGCATTGCTACACCCTGTCCTTCCAAAGCCCTTTTTAGCCCAACACAAACCCCTCAAATACAAGTAAATCGACACCAATTTGCATATGCAGTAACACATCACAGTTCACACCAGTACAGCACTGAACACTGATGATTGCACCATTCTACACGAATGCATATTTCGCTAATTTGAACAGGTGAATGAGTTAGACGAGACGTGTGAAGAATGCAGAAGATGGACGCCAATGTTAAATATTGTCTAATAATGTTGAAACATCATCTGGTGCAAAATAGCATATGCATGTACGTGTATGAAATACATAAATATATGCATATATATATAAATATATATGTATATATGTGTATATATATATATATATATATATATATATATATATATATATATATATATATATATATATATATATATATATATATATGTGTTGTGTGTGTGTGTGTGTGTGTGTGTGTGTGTCCACTTCGGTGCATAACATTTACTGGATTGATGTTGCTACCCTGTGTATGCAGTAAGCTAATAGTCAATAATGGACTCATTAATAATCGTATTGTTAGCATACGTGATAGATCCAATTAAATGCGTAGGTGCGCCTAAATCCATGGGTACGTTCTATATAATTACGAGTAGCTCACTTCCCCTTGGATTTTCTCCCCGCCTCTCACGTTTCGATGGGACCCTATGAAGCCGCTACTCTCCCCTAAATGCTGTGGAGCTTCATTTATAATGCATTGGCCCCTAATTGACTTCGTAAAATGTCACCTGTTTCTAAATCCCTGTGGTCATCTGATCTAATACCAGGTCGTCGTACACTTGTCATTCCGCATGCAATATCTGCCAGCTTCTCGTCATCCTATCCTATCCTGCCCTTTCACTTAACATACGCCCTAGAGGAGTGAGGGCGAAATCTGCCCACCCATCCGATTTTTCGACACAACTCCATATTGTACCGGCCGATATATGCCAGTTTTTCTGTACCTGCTTCGAAATGTCCGGCGTATAGTTGAAAGCAAGAAACATTGAAATCGGTGGAAAAGTTTTTAAGTTAGGGGCCGTTAAAGTTATAAAAACATCGCAGCGCCACACCACAAAAATCGTCACTGATGCACTTCTCTTATATTGGCAAAAGAGAAGTTTTCTTGACAACACTAGCGACTTGTTTGATGCATATTGTTATGCTATATAATCTAAAAGTCATGTTAGGTCGCCGAGGTCATCATGACAGGCTAATGTAACCAAACTTGGTCAACTGGAATGT
This sequence comes from Imbricaverruca yamaguchii, assembly GCA_034440575.1. Lineage (NCBI taxonomy): Eukaryota > Metazoa > Arthropoda > Thecostraca > Neoverrucidae > Imbricaverruca > Imbricaverruca yamaguchii. Next base: position 1,510,700 of record JAOTOL010001645.1, on the reverse strand, counting down.
TGTCATAAATGGAAATGACTGTCATGCGAGTGATGTCACTTTGCATGTTACTCCCTACACATCCGGAAATCTACTGTTTGTCATTGTGTGCCTAAGCATTTCTATACTTTATTCATGTATTTCACTCCTTCTTTGCGAAGCCGATTGTGCCGAGCCGCTCAACGGAGCAGTCAGGTGGGCAGCCCGGTTCCGGTAACTGGACAGGTAATGACCCGATAAAGTGCTCATATATAGGTGACCTGAGGTCAAATGGCGGATCTGACATATGTATTGCATCATTAGTAATGTCTAAAACATCATTAATGCCAATTTTGGAGCATTTAAACAAAATGTGAGCCATACAAAACCAGAAAATATTGCTATTGTGACCTCATTTGACCTTGAAGATATTAACCTAAGGTCACGAAATTTGCACACAACAGAGTTAACTATCGTCCCCATCCACCCTGCGACTTCCGTTGCTCTAGCCTTAATGGGAGCTGAGATCTTAGGGGGCGGAATCCGCCCCCCCCCCCTCCAGTGCGCGTAGTTTTCGGAGGCCCTCCAGGGTGCGTGTTAATATTTGATTAGGCTCACGATACGGCCCGCTACATTACGCTGAAATCTCAATGTAATTATAACTTGTCAAACTCACTCACATAATTTGCGAATAACAGCCCCCTTGGTCCTACTAATTACTCACAGGTTGGCCGGAAGAGGCGGACGATCATACCGACATTATTCATCCTGCAGCTTACGTCGTGCCTCGCTCCTAATCACCTCCGCCCATTGGCTCATAGCCCGGCGACCAAGCGCCTTCACTGCATCCAGCTAAAATTGGCCGTCCGGTTGGTGCCTGGACACACCGTTATGCCGGCCCTGGGCTGTCCATGGGCTGTCCATGGGCTGTTCTGGGCTGTCCGTTTGGGCTGTCCATTTGGGCGGCGGCGGCATCTCGGAGCCGTGTCTCGGACACCCGGTACACACGACGACTCTAAGATTCGGCGCCATCCCCACGTGCACTGAATGCTTCAGAAGTCAGAAAAAGCCCGGCGGTGATACAGCCGCCTGCGGTCAGTGGTCGTCGACTGCGGTCAGTGACCCCGCCTCAGATTAGTGGACCCATCCCCGCGGAGATTGATCCTGTTGCCCACTCTCGATTACCCTGGCCAGGTGTTTGTATTCCATCATGCTGGCGCAGTCCCAGTCACTAATCCAACTATTATATCTGCATAGTACAGTTTTGTACGTGCATATAAACATACAGTACCTGATCGTGTAACTGCCGAACCATGTTCGTCACGGACCCGACACATCTGTCTATCACAGCGTCGCCCATCTGTCACGTGTATCTGTCATGTCACTTATCTAACTATTATCATGCGCATATGCATACAGTACCTGCTCATTTTACTCCCGAATGCTGTTCCTCATGGACCTGCCACAGTCTGACGACTGTCCACCACAGCGTCCTCATGTCTCGCCCCGGGGTGAGACATGTAGCGGTGACCCGCGCTGTCTGGTGCCCCACCCGCGCCGCTCCCTCCGCCCCGTCATGTCTCGCCCCGGGGTGAGACATGTAACGGTGACCCGCGCTGTCTGGTGTGTCGCTCCCACCCCGCCACTCCCTCCCCCCGCCCCGTCATGTCTCGCCCCGGGGTGAGACATGTAACGGTGACCCGTGCTGTCTGGTGTGTCGCTCCCACCCGTCACCGGCGCCTGTCCCGAACAGTATCATTTGTTCAGGGGACTGATGGGCCACGGCCTCCGTCACACCCTTGGCGGTCCGATGTAATCGGCCCATTTCGTCGGAGAAAAGCGGCTGTGAAACAGAAAATAAATTGGCGCCACAATGCGCCGCTTTACTTTTTCAGAAAGTGACGTCGTGAAAAATGCACGGTGTGTAAGCGACCACACTAACTTTTCGAGGAAATTGAAGCGCAGTCTCACGCTGCCCTCCGCTCTCAAGTAAAAAGAAAATGAGAGGGTTTCAAGACGATGGCCACAAGCTATCAAAACTAGAATTATGGTAGAAAGTACATAAACATCATTCAAGGGTGCAGCAAAGGTGAACATTGTTCAACATATTTTCAGCGCTATATCACCTGTCTTGGATGCCTGCAAAGTGCAACGAGTATTGGCAAGATTTTATCTTTCTTCATGGTAACTCAAGATCTTCTAAGTGTACCTAAGATGCATGATAACTTGTTCAGAATATATGTAATCCAAATCTAGACCAGCTAAACTTTGACCTTGAGGTGTCCAACAATTCAGCTGTTCACCAGACAATGTCAGGGGTGGCAAAGTACGTGCATGAATCATTTAAATCAGTATTTCTCTGCATAAATACGGGAGCCATCGTTTTAATAGAGTCTACTATTCAAGATCAAGGAAATAGAGCGACGAATGCGACGAATATTGTGAGCACGAAAGTCGCGTGGCCGGCTATTGCCGCGTCGACCCATTGCCCGCTGTCCATTGATCGTTCGGTAACATAGAACAGAAGCAGCAGCTCTGTTGCAAGCAGCAGCCCGGCTGTCCACGGTCTAGACAAGGTCTCGCCAACTGTTGCACCAGCCATTAAAACGTCTGGGATTACCAGCAGCCCCTCCAAACTTCTCTGCATTTGTTATCGAACGTGTTACCAGCCGACAATTATTTAGCAAATAAACCTACTTCACGATGCACCCGCAGGTATGCCAAACATTTGCTTCCTGGCATCTCCGATGTTGTATGCGCTTCAAAGCCGTTGGAGAGCGGCGTCAGAGGGTTGAAGCAGCAGCACTCGGTGTGGGGGGGGGGCACTGGTCGGGAGCCGCGGACGGGTTATCTACGACATTGCGGATTGCCGGACATCGTCCTCACGTGAACGGAGACCTTCAATCACTCAGCCTGCGCCCTCTCGAGTTGTCAGCATGCGATGGCCGGACATCGCCCACACGCGAGCGGCCACCTTCAATCACTCTCTGAAATTGTCAGCATGCGACGAGAGCCGCGAGCTTCCTGTTACATGAAGCTGATGCGGCTGATTGCGCACCTCTTCAACAGGGTGGTGTGGAATTCAGCACCATTTTATTTGCAAGGGCGTCAAAGGTTTCTTAGCATGTTATTATTAATATCCCAATTATTTCAGCGGCTATGTTTGTTATTAGCTGCTGCTTATTAGCTGCACAATATTTTGATTTGTTACCAAGTTGAATCACAATATGATCTCCGAAGTGTTCGCATTGTTTGCTTTTTAGCAACACATCACGTGCAAGTGCAGACGCCGCCACTTTTGTACCGCAGCATGTCGTCTGGCCCGACCCTGTTGTCGGCCGACCCGGTAGGCACAGTCGATACCGTAGCCTGTCGTCGGCCGGCCCGGTAGGCACAGTCGATACCGTAGCCTGTTGTCGGCCGACCCGGTAGGCACAGTCGATACCGTAGCCTGTCGTCGGCCGACCCGGTAGGCACAGTCGATACCGTAGCCTGTTATCGGCCGGCTCGGTAGGCACAGTCGATACCGTAGCCTGTTGTCGGCCGACCCGGTAGGCACAGTCGATACCGTAGCCTGTTCGGCCGACCCGGTAGGCACAGTCGATACCGTAGCCTGTCGTCGGCTCACCCGAGGCACAGTCGATACCGTAGCCTGTTGTCGGCCGACCCGGTAGGCACAGTCGATACCGCGCCGACCCGGTAGGCACAGTCGATACCGTAGCCTGTCGTCGGCCGACCCGGTAGGCACAGTCGATACCGTAGCCTGTCGTCGGCCGACCCGGTAGGCACAGTCGATACCGTAGCCTGTCGTCGGCCGACCCGGTAGGCACAGTCGATACCGTAGCCTGTCGTCGGCCGACCCGGGAGGCACAGTCGATACCGTAGCCTGTCGTCGGCCGACCCGACAAGCGCGATCGGTGCGGAGCTGTGATTACAATCCGGTGCGTTTGTTTTCAAACTGAGCTAGGGTGGACATTTTGCCAGTACTTTTGGTGATGCGATTGGGCAATGTGCTACATCTTTGGTTGCATCAAGAATTGATGCAAAATCGATGATGTGGGACTAACCGAGTGAACGGTAATGCTGCGTTCACCAAAGTTTCTCTAGGTGTATCTAACTGTCCGAAAAGCGTCCCCGCTCCCAGCGCCGTACCACCTCAGGTCGCCCAAATCCCAGCAGGACGGAATGCAGGGATAACCCGTCACTTAGCTGCAGAACTAGTTCATTATGGCAGAGTTAACGTCGCTGTCAGCCGAGAGCGAACTATCGACGACGAAAATCTGCCGGCTGTCGAGGTCTGGTGCAACCCCCGTGATCCGGCGGCGGTCTCAACACGTCATCCGGTCACCGCAGATGACCTCCAAGGCATCGAGCGGCCATCGGTCCGCCACTGCTCGATATGCTCGCCTTTCCGCCGTCCATCAAATACAGCCATGGTCTCTGTACAGCCAGCGACACGCGTCGCCGCCGCCGCAAACACAAAACAGAGCTGGCGACGGCTCGCTCCGTTTGTACCAGAGCTCAGTTGTGCCGGGCGCTTGGCCAAGCCACGGCACTTGACGCGGCCCTGGCATGGTGCTCTATGCCAGGACCACTGATGCACCTGGCATACAGCATCAGTGGTCAGACTCCACATAGCGACGGTGATCACTCGTCACTGATGACCGGCAACAACAGGCCGCTTATCACCGGCGCGGTCCACCGGGTCAGGTACCAGCCAACCCTGCACCACATAATGGCCACATGCTCTGTGAGATACCAGCCTTAAGTCTGCTAGTCTGTTCAAGCATGTCAGTGCGGAATCGACGAGCGTTGAATGACGATATTATACCAGCAGCGTATGTCCGTACCACCCAAAGTGATTGTTGATCGTCGGTCGATGTTTTCTGGTCGATAGAAATTAATCGGCCGTCTCTGGTCGGGAACAATTGGTCGGTCATTTCTGATCCTGAACGGTTGGTCGGCCGACTCTGGTCGGGAACAGTTGGTCGGCCGTCTCTGGTCGGTAACAGTTGGTCGGCCGTCTCTGGTCGGGAACAGTTGGTCGGTCATTTCTGATCCGGGACAGTTGGTCGGGCGTCTCTGATCCGGAACAATTGGTCGGTCATTTTTGATCCGGAACAGTTGGTCGGCCGTCTCTGGTCGGTAACAGTTGGTCGGCCGTCTCTGGTCGGGAGCAGTTGATCGGTCATTTCTGGTCCGATAAGTTGGTTAAGCGTCTCTGATCGAAACAGTTGGTCAGGCGTCGCTGATCTGCAACAGTTGGTCGGCCGTCTCTGGTCGGGAACAGTTGGTCGGTCATTTCTGGTCCGGAACAGTTGGTCGAGCGTCTCTGATCCGGAACAGTTGGTCGGCCGTCTCAGGTCGGGAGCAGTTAGTCGGCCGTCTCTTCTCTGGAGCTGTTGCTGACAGAATACCGAAGTCATTGATATTCACCCATGCGGGTACTTTTTCCTGTGATTCCCGCTAAGGCAGTCCCACGACCGAGTTCCCGGCTCTTGGGCAAACACCCCTTATCGCTTCCAGTTCGCTCCGATGGCTTTTCTACCGGCTGAGACGGGGCTAACGCACGCTGAGCTCGGCTATGGAAGCGAGCGCGGCAGGGAATTATGCTGCGCCGCTTGGAAATCCCGGCAGTCGTCGGAAATTGTTCCGCCGTGCATGTCTGCGTCTCTGCCTGCCCAATGCATTATACCCCGGGGACATTAGCGCACGAGTTTTTAGGCTGCAACGACGCATCGGCTGACTGATGGGCACCTGCGGTGATGGTATAGGAAGGAGCGACTATGTGACACCGATATTTTCCGAGTGTAACGAAGTCAACTTCGGATTCCTCTTCCGAATGCGTTTCGCAGCCTGATCGGGCTGCTTCCATGTATCCTGGGATTGGGGCTCTGAGCGGATCTCAGACATTCGGCCGGCACCTGCCGTCGCTGACATCGGGATTTGACGCCTCGAGCTGCGGTTGTAGCTTGGAATGTTATGCCATGTCAGTTTCTGTTCTCACAGGCGGCGACGGCCGGTCGGCGGATGCCGTGTCACCATGGGATCGTGGCCCTGGGGCAGGGAAGATTGCGCCATGTCACCATTGTACCATGCAATACACGCGGAGTGTGTCTGTAGTGCGACAACCGGACCCTCCATTCTCTGCGTGGTGCAATAGGTGATGCCGGCCAGTGACAAGCCAGGGCATTGGCTCGGTGGGCTCCCGCCCCATGAGCGGCTGGTCCCCTCTCGCACGCGCGCCTCTCCTCAGATTCGGGTGAGCGGCGAGACTGGAAAGATGTAGCCGAGCGGACGAAGGTGAGTAGACGTGCAGACGCTGGACGGTTGTCCGTTACGGATGCCTGGTGATTTATGGGTACGAACCTAAAAGGAACATGCTGGTGTTTACCTTTATGTAAACTGTTGAAACTGTTGCTCAAGTGTTCGCCGTGTTGCTTAATCATCAGCCTGGTCAATACGATGGCAGGTAACTGCTATTGGAGTTGCGAACCAGTTGCGAAGCGAGACAAACACTTGACTATCATTGTCAGTCGAAACGAACTTACCTACACCGGGCACAACAGAGGCTGTCTAAAGCCACCAGGCCTACAGAACCAAATGAATCGTCATCGGGCTTAGAATAATTGCCTCGGCTGTAATCCACTAATCCGGAACATAAATATATCTTCTCAGCAGTATAATAATCAGCTGTGCTGGTATGAATTAAGCTTTGGGGTTGCATAGATGTGAGTAAATGCACTGCGAGGAAAGGCTGAGGAAAGCACTGACGTAGAACATGTGAGGTAGCGAAGGAAGCTGATGAAAATATTCGCGAGAAAGGGAATCAAGCCAAGCTAAGTACGAGGAAGCTGAGACGATCAAACTTATTGATTTCCCTATGAGTATTATTGCAGATGCTATGAATACAAATGACAACTGGACACAAGTTCATCAAAAGAATTATTCAATTCGAACCGTGGAAGCTGTGATATGTAAAGGTGCTCGAATCCGTTCACATCGCGGTAGCTGTGATTTGTGAAGGTGCCAGGATCCGTATTCTGATTATTATGCAGAGCGAACTATTTGAGATTTTCGCAAGCCTGATGTACGTATTCGAACGAATTTGCAACATACATGCTTTCGTAAATTTTGGTATCATGGATGTGGGTGGAGAATGCGATGATGCTGATGTAGAAAACATCACACTACATTTGCCTTAAAAAGCGAAGAAACATACTTTGATATGAAAATAAAACGTTACATTTTCATCCGTTTAACGTTAACCTTCTCGCGATTTCTCATCCATTGATCATTGTTTTTTTTGTACTGTACTGTGAAAGCGTACGGTAAAGTAAGCACGAATGCAACGCACTCAGAAACCATATACTTCACAATACATCTGTGCTGTATATTACAATACTTGCAATTATAGAGCATATGTCATTTGCATGCGCGAGTTTAAAACCATGGGGAAGATGGGAAGATGAATGAAACCTTAGTTCACGTGCCTGTCTTGTATCAACAGGAACCAGTGCTCTCAGTTAAGTCGGAGAATAAACTTTATTGCCGTTTCCAACGCTCGACGGAACCGTTGCGTGAACTAATACTAAGTGTCACAAATCCCAGTGCCGGTGGAATTTTGGTCACGAGCCGTGCTTACGCTCCCGCTTGATCCTCAAGAAGCGCGCTCTGAGAGTACATGATATTATCTGACCGGCTGCGGCGGCCCGACCGCGGCGCTGAAAGCCTGCCGGCAGACGATTTGTCAAAACGGCTCTGGCGGCTCCGGACTGCTACCCATCCCCCACCCCCACCCCCCACCCCGCTCCACCCCACTCTCCCTGTGCCCTGTTGAGCTCAGACCCGCTCAGTACGCTTCAGTGCACCCCGGAGGAGGCTTTTTCTATGGTGGTGGTGGGTGGTACACATCGAGTTTTCGCGAACAATTATTATAAAAATAATTGCATTCAATGCCGGGAATTAAACAAAGTTCGCACTCCACAAAAGGGCGGGTGAGAAAAACAACATCATGTTTTGGAGACATACGCTGCCTCCACTCCCATGTCTCTTCTCCTGATGATGCACCTATGAGGTCGGATCTGCATGACTTCGATCCAAAAAGGGCTCGGCTCGGCTCGGCTCGGCTCGGCTCGGCTCGGCTCGGCTCCGCCAGACCCAGTGGCGACGGGAGCCGTCATGCCTGACAACTGTCGGTGACGACTGGGCCTGGAACCGGGGCGGCTGCGGTCGCCGCCGTTTGTTGCAGCAGCAATACTGCTGGCTCGCACGGCAGCGTCCAACTGCCGCCGTACACACCCTGGTAATCCAACCGGCCCAACTGCCAGCAGTAGTAACTCCACACACCCCGGGAATCCCACCAGCCCAGCTGCCAGCAGGAGGAACCCCACACACCTCAGGAATCGCGCCGGCCCAACTGCCAGCGACAGGAACCCCACACATCCCGGGAATACACAACAGTAGTAACCAACACACCGGGAATCACCCAGCTGCCAGCCCCCAAACCCACACACCCAATTACCGTCCTAGCTACCAGCAGCAGGAGCCCCACACACCCCGGGAATACCACCGGCCCAACTGCCAGTTGATGGCAGTTCGGTTGAAGAGGACATATTGGACCGGTTCCCTGATAATGGATGGCTCGTCCAATCCGTCCCAATCTGATAAAATCTGTCTACTTTTCGACCGTGAGCCCGTTTATGTCTTCGCTTTGTTTGCCATGATTCTCGGTCGAACTGTCAGGCCAACGTTCAAGTGGAGAAGATCATTAGAAAGATACGGAGAGTGAGACGTGTAGTGTTCAACTTCCAGTCGATTGGTTGGGTGTGCGGAGCGCGGCAAGCAACCAAAAGGTCGCTTTCACTTATTGATGATGTGGAGACACTAAATAAGGGTAATCCCGAGAACGGACGGATACACAGACGCCGGAGTGTGACAATTGAAAAGGCCATTGATCAGCGAATCGCTCGGGCTCTTATTTTGTGGATTGCACGCCCAAAGTGCAGAAATGCTAAGTGCTGAGGTTTAAAAAATCGTCCATTTTTCATACGTTTCCTTCAAGCAAAGCATCACAAAACTCAAAACGACGGGAATAATTATCTGATATAGACACCTGCGTTGACATTAATTCACTTTCATATACCTAAAGATGGCTTCACATCTGCCGATTGCTATCGTTCTGGGACGTAGCCTAGGTAGAACGTGATATAATCGAAACGTTCGGAAAACATAAAATGAACGTTTTTGTGTGAGTTATACTTCTCAAGGATTTCCATCCTGATTATTTGTGTGAGTATAGACATGAATTAGCTCCGTATCCCATAAAGGACGCAGGCTTTATGTTGTTGTTTTCCCTTGGATCAAACCTAGTACCGCCTAGCCGACTATGGGTGAGAGACGCTTAGAGGGGGAGAGAGAGAGAAATGGAGATAGAGAAAAAGAGCGAGAGAAAGAGGGAGAGGGAGAGAAAGACAGAGAAATATAAGAAAGAGAGAGAAAGAGAGGAAGAGGGAGAGACAGAAAGAGAGAGAGAGAGAGATGGAGAGAGGGATAGAAAGAGACGGGGAGAGAGAGAGAAGAGCGAGGGAGGAATGTTAGTGACGATTATGTGACCCTCATGCAAGAGACCAGAAGAGACCATGACAATTTGTTTTTGCGAACTGTTGTATGCTACCTGAGCTTTTTGACAAGCTTCTGGGCCTTGTTGGCTTGCTGGTCTTGTTGGCCTCATCATCAAACTGCTATCTGTCAGAGTCGTAGAGTGAAGGGGATTTTATTGGAACATGGGGTCGTGGCATCCTCCCTTGGGGTCCAGAGGTGCCTCCGGTTTCGTGACCCGAAAACCTGAAACCCCGGGGCTCCGTTGACAGAGAAGGCCACGAATCACTAAATTGAGCCTCTGAAGTGATGGCAGAGGCGCGGCTAAGAAGGGACCACCCTCCCCCTCTTAGCCACCAAGAATGCACCAGATAAAACAATACATTTTTAGATTTATACCACGCAGAGCCACTTTCTTGGTCCCCCACACGCAAGAAAATCTCTGCTTCTCCACTGGGTGACGGAGATTACCACCCCACCCCACCACCACCTCCCACAAAAACTGGTGCAGTAATACGTCTTTTACAGCATCCGAATAGTACTCCAGGTGACCAGGACAGTAAAGGCTGGCCAACGCGGCGACCACCCCAATGTTGAGGACATGGCAAATATTGCGTTTAGTGTCCTTTCTCTCGGCGAGAGAAAGGGCACTAAAGTTCAGGGGGCAACAGAACTTTGAATGGGACCCCCTTGACCTAGTCCTGGTTCTGCCACTGGTATCACGTTAACAACAAGATTAATCATCCTCAGGCGGTTTCGATTGATTCAACAATATGTGCCGCAATTTGTCTTGGCACCATGAAACCGAAGGTGTAGGAACGCTTCAAAAATTGTGTAGGGTGACCTCTTTTGAAGTTCCTACCATGTTGTGTTCCTACCATGCATCGTCATCGCACTAATGCTAAGCAATCATGAAAAGTGGAGGCTATGACCCCCTGACCCCCTGTCCTACACCTATGCATGAAACCCACGGAGACTGCTACCAAATATCGTACGATGCTACCTATAATACATCCGATACATTTTTGGAATGACCCCCCCCCCTCTGTTGCCAACGGGTCATCATAATTCAGCATGCCCCTTGTTCTAATTCTGAATCCGCCCCTGGTCGGTCCATAGCTGGTTAGTGGGGGAAATTCATCTGCCTGCCAGCTTTTCAATTCGGAGTTCGCGCGGCAGGAGACGACGTCGTTGAGCGACCTTGAACCATAGTCAACGAGCGGGAAAGCGCCGACGCTCAGTTCTAAGCGCGCGATGGTGCGTGTGATTGGGTTGTACGCGGCTATGTGACTATTTGTAGTGATTGGTGGGAAATCTGTATGCATTTATGCATTACGTTTGCTCTTTATGAGAATGTGAATTGCAAGAACAATCTTGTAAGTAATGCACTGAAGTGGTCGACCGTTCTCAATGTTGAATATGCTAGCCATTCGTTCCCGCAAGACTCATCATCTTGGTACGTGCATAACTAATACCCCACCTGCTCCGCTTTGGTTGTGCACATTTAATTGTACTAATGGTTGACACGGTACCCACCAAACCCGGGGATCAAGGTCCGAGCAATTTCAGATGAACATAAAAAATGACTAATTTATAATAGTAACAATAGCACATACGGCGAAGAGGGGTACGAACCCACTATCCCCTTTGACGCACCCGGGATCGTTAGATATTGATCTCTGTGTGAGATGCCATTAGCTACCCTCTCATTGCGCTTTTACCAACTTCGCTGCATACAGTCGTATGTATGTAGTACTCCTAGCGTATGACTGTTCTGACCGCAACATTGTGTAGCTTACCGTCCGTGAGTATCGCATATCCATAAAGGTAGCCACCTGCCTATGATTCGCTGCACTGACTACATCAAGCTATATCTATTTTAACATAATTAGGAACGACACCATCCCGATTTCGTGGAATTTACCTAGGTAATTCGCTGGCCCACGTTAGAATCAGCTGATGGAGTTGGTGTGAGCAACGGCATCAGTGCAAGTGAATAGTTGCCTATCTACCTACCTAGTGAATATTCGTTATGAAATACGCTGGTAAGGGCATGATTTATGACGTTCGCCAGAGGTGGCTGACCATTAGGTGGAGTCAGGATGCAATATTATTTGCCCGTATGTGTGCGAATTGGAAAATGTTGGCAGTTCATCCCACGTTTCACATTAAATTCCTTCGATATAGACCAAAAGTATAAGACCAAGGTCCCATCAAAGATGAATAGGGCACAGCCGAGGGCCTGGCCTAGGTGCCCTAGGATTCCTTGCATATCATCCACTATAAGGATTCATACATATTGATGAAATATATTTAAAACAAACAATTTCCACTTTAACGCACGCGCTCGTGCAGATCCTCAGGTGCGTCTCGACGATATCTACTTCCGCCGACCTGTTTCTCAAATATACATATTGTCAATTGTAATTTCAACAAATATTTCGGTTACGTTCCGTGACCGTATAAAGATCACTCAAGCTTATCATTCAAACGATATTTCCGTTCGCAAAATGACCGTTTTCGGATCTTTATATGCTGTTCCAAATGCGCCGGTTCACATTGCACTTCGATTGAACGGCGCAAAACTGATCGCTACCGTCACGCTCGGCTTAAGAAATCATTAAGTTCCGCTCACGCTACGTTTCCAGCACGATAACAATTTACTGGTGTGGACCGGCCTTAAGGTGTCAGACGTACAGTTTCACTGCGGCGATGAAGTTCTGGGTGACGCTTTTCGGGTAAAGTGAAACTTACAACTACACCGATGAAGAATCACGTAAAGGATAAAATTATAACCAAATTGCACCGACGTGTGGCCTCATATTTATGTTCACCCTCATATGCAATTATTTAGCAAATCCTATATACAACGCATTCAATGCTACTATAGCGATTCCCGCAAGCCCTTTTAACACGTCAATTAGCGAAGTAAGTGTCGCAGGTACTTGCGTGTCATTTATGCTACTTTTATCAGCAATTGCCAGTGAAAAAATTACCAGTTGACTGGCACATATTGTGCAAAGAGGCGTCCAAATTGATTTGCGATAGAGGCACATCTGGGGTGGACTGTGTCTTCATTGAGCAATCAGATAATTACAGAGCAAAACATTATCCATACTGGGTAGAAATGAGTATCGGATTGTATTTCCGCGACTGGTCACACGGCACTAAATACTGCCGTTTTGCGTTACCTAGTTATCTTTAAGCATTGAAGGCTATAAATGCACACACACACACACACACACACACATATATATATATATATATATATATATATATATATATATATATATATATATATATATATATATATGTATATATATGTATATATACATATAGAGATGAGCTATGTGTGCACAGACCCACTATTGAGCTATTGACATGCAAATAATTTAGGTTGAAGTATCCAGAGCATTTGTTCCGAGCCAGTGACTACTTCTACGTTGAGAGGTGGCTAAGGATATCTGTGGATTGACACTGATCAACGGCGGCAAACGTTTGGGCATTATTTAGCACGAAAAAAGCATTGTCTGTTAGAATTGCCTGCTGGTGTCCCACACTAATCTGCTGCTTGTAAAATACTTGCGCATCAGAAGCAAGTCAAAGGGAAAAATGCAGTGCAATTTAATTACCGCGTGCCTGCTGCAGCGAGTAAACATGTCATCCTGGACTGAAGCTCGTCGCAGACTGACAGCTTTTAAATTACTTTTTCCCTTTTTACTTCAACATATTTATTTTAAAATACTATCGTCCGACGATTACATGCCAACTCAGCATTCCCGCAATAATCACAGCCGTGCAGCCATTGCAGTCACAATAAACATCTTCGGTGATACGAATCATTTTCTTCCGCCTATATAGCTACTTTGAGATGGTATACTCATTTAACAACACACGCAATGACATCTAATTGCAGTACAAATGCACTTGCTTATTAGTCAAATCAATGCTAGAACTGTCGATGTTCATGCCATCGAGGGACCGCCACTTCTTTCTGCGTAATGAAACTTATCTTCTTTATCATTTCCGGTGGCTAAAAACCGTTCAGAACTTATATCATGGCATCGCATCGCTCGTAGCTCATGCGTTGTTGGAAAATGCCATCTTCAATTTGATCAATGCATCACAAGTTTTCAGCTGCAGCATCACGTGACGGGAACTGGACCATGTTGTCAGTCTGACATAGCCATGCACCATGTGCCAGCCTGACGTGTTTCGTAGCCAAATATAAGGTTATTTATCTGTCGTATTGCCAATGCGACGCTGGTGCAGGAAATGTGTTCCTTCATGCCAGACACGCGCGGGTGTTGATCTCTAGTGGCTATTTGAAGAAATAAGCACACAAGATGTGAAGCCGAGCGACCGGTGAAGTATTTGTCTGCTCCCCATCACCCCGACATCGACATCGGCCTCCCAAAAAGAGCATGTTGCCGTTTTTGTTGAGCCAGGATCTGAATATATCTCTCACAACGCCACTCAGTTTGACAAGGCCATTGGCCATCTAAATGAATTGATTTCCATTTCAAATAGGCACGGTGACGACGCTGTCGCCTTGAGCTGTAGCGAGGCGTCGGTGAGCGCAGGCAAACATGGCGGTATTTCATGCCGACTCTATGGGCTCACTCAGTAAAGGTCAGTGTAGGTCAGCCTTACGCCAGTGAGCTCTGTCTGTGTTAGGCATTCCGAAGCTGTAATGATACGACTGGTTCAAGGTCGTTTACGGGCTGATCGGGTAAGCTTGCCGTCGGCTCAGTCCAGAAAATGCCTCCAGCGTTTTTCGAAGTCATCAAAGGAAGCGCTGATTACGTATGATGCAGATGAGAGCATGCTTCGTGAGCTGAGTAGCGATCAGCGGCTGCTGCTAGATCTGGTAGTCAGCTGGCTAGATTTGGTAGTGAGCTGAGTAGCGATCAGTGGCTACTGCTCAATCTGGATATCGCTGTTTCATGCGAGCAGGTCCCGGGAGACGCCGCTGCTCGCAAGATCGGTCCGGTCACCCACGGAACGGTCAGAAGTATGTAAAACGCCCACATTTGATATTGGTGCACCAATGAAAAATTTAGAACCAACATTTTTCAAGGAGAATAACCGTTTTTTAGTTGCCTATTTCAGCATTGAACCACAAATGTTTAGGGGAAATGACAACACATTCCAGTACATTTACTTACGGGCTCTGCTTCCGTCCACCAATTACTTCATTCCACACAATTTTCAGTGGATTTCTTGCTCGTTCCATCGTCTTAAAATATTTTATGTCTTGTTGACTAGCCGTGACTTTACACTACTCAGTGTTTACATCACCACACCATAGACACGCGAGGAAATGCGCAACTTGGTGATATTCATCGTATGCCACTATACGCCTATGCAGTTCTTGGTAAAGGCCAACATCCACTGCACGAGTGGCTTGAAGAACATGCACCAGGGCATGCAGTATTTACGTCAGCTTCCTGGCCACCTCCAGCAGGTGGTGCCGTCAGATTGTGTGCGAACCTCCGTAGGCAGAGTGGCTCCCAGTCCACAACAAAGCCGTAGGACGTGTTGTGAAACTGACCCCAAAATCGGCTGGTCTATGTTCCGAGGAGAGAACAGAGACGGCCACATATGCACATGATCGGAACACCGCCGTCTCATGCCAAGCACCACCACGAAGCGAGACTTGGCCGTCCCGCTGCAGCCGCACATCTTGACTGCCGATGCCGCAGTACGCCAGGGGAGAGGGCAGGCAGAGGAGGGAAGGTTCACCACGCAGCTGGCGAGTGGCAAACGCATTTGTTGCTGTGGCGGTGCCGAGCCGGTGATTAGCGCACACCATCAGTGGCGAACCAGCGGACAGGTGGGAATGCTGGGCGGTGAGACTGCGAATGCACCGGGGAGGTGAGGGATGGACTGCGGGTGAGGGATGAAAAGATGAGAGATGGGGTGACTGGGAATTGTCGGAATGCAGCATGGAAGACGGCAGTCTTTCTTTTCCTCGAGAAGCTTTCGTGATTGAAGGACTGGTTCAGTGAAGACAAAAAGTCGGGACTACACGGATCTCGAACCATCATCCCTGGGTGCTGAGACCGTCAGCTAGGACTGTGACTCTCAGAGACAGACACACAGACTGTGACCATCAGCTGCGCGAGCTCGCCCCGGACCATTGGGTTACGACATCTACTCTCGCACGACCTGGTCAGCGGGCTGCATCTTGACAGTTAGTGGACACCCGGGTGTATGGCCTCCCGTGAAAAAAAAAGTAGCAGGTGCACTCCGACCACGCGGCTGAAATATTACCCGAAGTATATTAGCATCAATAATTACAAGTCGAAGGCACATGCTAATCAGTCGAAGTTGATGAAGTATTTTGTTTTAGTTTAATCCGGCGGAAACATTGCTAATTTGCTTTATGTTGCAACACCACCTGTCATTCAAAGTCGCCAACCTTCCAGCGCACACGCACAACTTCTCTTCGCATACACGTATAGCTTATACCACTGCGATGGTATTCGACGGCTCGTTCCTTGGTACTAGTCTGGTAGGGTTTAGCGGTTCATTGGAGGTAATTTCTTGCCAAGAGAACATCTAACCATTTATCAGTGCGTAATATGTGTACGTAATACGTAACACCCGTATGCGTAATATACGGGTGATTGAGGCAATGTCGAGTTAATGAAGTTTTAGTCGTTGCAGGGTTCTATGCCGCCGCAAGTCAAATCACAATTGCCTGCCTGAATCCTGTTGTTGTGAATGACGCAGACCTAATTGTATGCACAGTCCACATTACCGCAGTAGCTCACCAAATATCCTCCCCACAGATCACTATCCCAAACACTTGAAGGGATGGGTAGAGAAGTTCGAACTTTTTCGTGTGATCCAATGCATGGAAGCAATAAGTGCTCCCAAGTTGGTCGGTGTGGCCCACTTCACTGGGTCTAACATTATAAGAGTAAGAAGCTGTTAGGGAAAATACAAAGATGGTGGGGCCCAGGGTCTACCAATAGTACAGGAAACTTCACCCCTGCTTTAAGGGTAGCTTGATACCGAATTTTTAGAAAATGATGTTTTTTTGCATTAATAAAGCGCGGAGCGATATTCATCGAACACGCAGTTACTCCACTTTCCTTTACAAAAAATGATAAAAGTATTGCTCCACCTTTCACTGTCGTCAACACCGTTCATACGAACCGTGAACGACATTCTGGTGTTGCCAAATGACCGGAAGTTGTACCGTAATCACGCTAGGAAAGTAGGCATTTTAAAGCAACACACACTACACGATAATCTGTAAAGTTACGCACACTTTTCGAACAGTCTTAACGTGACGCACATACGACGAACATTTTCACCATTAGGCTGAAGTTTGTAGTCACGGAAGGATAAAATGCGTCCCTTTAGCTGGAGGGCTGCACCGCTAGCATGGCGGCAGTGTTTGCACACAGCGATTGGAAGCCAGACGGAGCACAATGAGCACATAGTAAGCCACCAGTGTGCTGGAACATTTGATTTAAACCAAGAGTCGCAGTGGAGTTGTTTCAATAAAATGATTGGTTGCTTGACCCTATGCTAGCTTTCACGTGGTTAGGTCTTTACTTCGTTCGTCCGGTGACGGTGATGCCATTTCCGTTCAACCGTCAGCGGTTGAATTTAGCCCTAGCTAACATTAAGCATGCAGGACCCCGTTTCACAAAAGAATGCATGAATCTGCGGAAGTGCAAAATTACGACATGCCAAATGACGGATGGTAGACTACCCAGCTTCACGAAAGCAACGAAGTTACGAATCGCGATTTCGTAAGCTTGCAGCAATCGTTGGCATTGGCTGATGCCAATCACTGTGGCATGCAACGTCATGGACAGCTACACCGAGTCTTGAACATACCACATTCATGATGCCTCGGTGTTCTGACAGCATTGTCAAAGTTAATGCTGTGTGCCATTATTAATTAGTTCTGAGTCCACATTGTAATTCGCCAGCAAAACGATTTCTCGTGAATGCGATCTCGGTGATGTAAACATTAGTGATGTCACGAACTTGCATGCAATGCAAAAGCGCATACCGCCTTACATAGATATAGACCTGCAACTGCGTCAGCAGAAGGCCTGCCGGAAGAAACAGAGATGACAACACAACGCAAAAGGGGATTGAGGAAAGTCGGTTGTTTCAGCCGAGGATGTTTTGCATATGTTCGGACGTGCAGAATGAACGCTGCATAGAGGAAACCTGAAAATATCAAGATCTGAGAGCTGGCATTAACCAAGAGAGTTTGTATCTGCTCATGCATATTACCCACGGACAAAAGTTAAAATTTAAGCTCTTGCAATTCAAACTGTAGCAAATATGATGACAGTTGCGGTGGGATAGGCAGACTTCAGGGTGAAATGCCCACAAACCACAGTTGCATGAAGACGACGATGACGCAGCTGTCGGACGACTATGAGTGCCGCCTGAGCACGTGGTTCAACTGACCGGCCACACATTAGTCTCGTCCCTGAGACCTTGCGCCGAAATGGACCTGAAGATGTAAACAAGGATGGCAGCAGCAGCAGCATCGGGCACCTCTACAACAGCCTGTACCAGCGCCAGCACCGTCAACGTCCTGACCATCAGAGCCGCTGATGAGGGTGTGCTTGGAAACAGCTTCGGCGGAACGCTTAGCAACAGCGTTTTTAATTTAACAATGTGGCTGGTGGTGACTAAAGTGCACGATTGTTTACGGAAAGAGAATATATTGGGAGGTCAGAGACCAATTCTTCTATTTTCCTGCCTCCAAATGCAAAACCAATTTATTTGGAGACGTCCACAATAATGGCCTTCAATGGAGTTGTGAGCCAATGTGTGTGCAAGTGTGAGATAAAGGGACGATTGGCAAATTAATTGTCTCTGTAAAGGTCATTGCGCTCAGGCATTGCACGATTACATAACAGTAACTGAATTGTGCGATTAATGCCAACGACGTGGGTAACACATACTGCTGAATCACGGTTTTGAGTGCGCACGCGACCCGGTAAACCCGGTAGTAATCGTATTCTTCGGCGTTGGATAGCCAGAGCGAAGTGTTATTCACCTGCAGTGGGGGAGCTAGACAACGTGAGCGACACGACACGACGCGACACGACACGACACGACACGACACGACACG
This sequence comes from Imbricaverruca yamaguchii, assembly GCA_034440575.1. Lineage (NCBI taxonomy): Eukaryota > Metazoa > Arthropoda > Thecostraca > Neoverrucidae > Imbricaverruca > Imbricaverruca yamaguchii. The sequence continues at coordinate 1,492,021 of JAOTOL010001645.1, read as the reverse complement.
ACACGACACGACACGACACGACACGACACGACACGACACGCACGCACGCACGCACGGCACGGCACGGCACGGCACGGCACCGGCCGGCACGGCACGGCACGGCGGCACGGCACGGCACGGCACGGCACGGCACGGCACGGCACGGCACGGCACGGCACGGCACGGCACGGCACGGCACGGCACGGCACGACACGACACGACACGACACGACACGACACGACACGACACGACACGACACGACACGACAGTCATGTTTTTCATAGCTCAATAGGTCTGAATTGGAAGAGCTCCAACTTATTTCCATGCAAATTTAACGGAATAAAGAATGTGTTCTGTGTTGTTTCACGTTCGTTAGTCAAACAGCTTATTAATGCAATTTTTAAGTTCCGATATATCATTCAGTGTAGTTAGTATACAACGAAGTGGTTGCATGGAGAAATATGAGCTTTGATTGCAGTATTTTAATGTCAACTCCTTCCGGACAGCACACGATGGAATGTGGTGAATTATGTTTATGTTATTGGGTCCCGTAGTGATCGGACAGCAACCCAGTAGTTAGGTTAGACTAAGCTAGGTATGTGAACAATACCCTTACTGTAAGTCCTTCAATTCTTCAGTTGAGCCCTCGCTTGTCATCGCAGTAGTAGACTGCTATCAGTGGCGGATCCAGGAATTGTCACGGGGGCACATGTCAGAAGTGGCGCTGGGCGGCTTTGCTTTCCGATGGGCGCCTCTGGCTGAATAATTCGACGAGGCTGCACTCGAGCCTTGGAGGCCCTCCGTCTTCAAATTTTGACGGGGGTGCATTCGAGGGTCTTCCCGGAGGGGCCTTTCCTTCCTTCTGGAGGGCCGTCTTTTCCTCTCATAGGGGTATATGTGGCTGAAAAATAAATCTGAGTGGAGGGTATACTCGAGCCTTCCTAGAGGGATTCCTTTCCCGACCGGGGGGACGACATCCTCCCATGGGGAGGGCACATTCACCCAATGCCCCTTCCATTATATCAGCTGCTGACTACTGCATTGAGAAGCCCTGCTGGCTTAGCACACGCATGACAGGTTCTGATCGGTCAGTTGGAGGCGAACGTTATTAAGCACACAATGCTCTATGAAGTCATCACGACTTTCACTTGTAGTGCACGCAATTAACCACTTACTCTAAAGGTCGGAAGTTTAGATAGTGCGCGACTCAAGGCCGGGCTTAGCTGCTCTCTCCTGAGTCCTATCATCTTCCTGTGTCAACCCCCGTTGATATGAGCTACAAATTGCGAAAGTACCACCGATAAAATAAAGTTATCAGAAACTGTCTGAACAAAAACCAACCTCCTAGTTGGTTCAGTGGATTGAGCACTGGCCTGCAAAGGCCTCGCCGTCTTGGCACAGCGGGTTCGAGACTCTTCACGCGTCACTATTAACGGCTCCCATTGAGCTGGCCGGTTGGCAACTGGCCGGGCTTGGTCGAGGGTGCAGGCACTAGGCGGCTGAGCCAGCTTTGTGTGTACGTTAAACTATCGGTCAAAATTGTGCTATGGAACTGGTATTTTCCGACCGGAAGTGGGTTCAGGGTCAGTGCGTCAAGCTTGTGTTTAACATTGACACTGATTCTGTAGAGCTTCCCTAACAACAACTCGGACTGATTTTATTTATATACTAAAAAGACTGGCCTGGCCTGCAAAGAATTAGAGAAAGAGTACCGCAGCATAATACGTGGAAATAGACAATTTGGCATGTTCAAATACGACGGAAATGTGCATATCACCAGAAGCCATTGACAGTGTTTGATTCAAGAAAAGGCACAATGAAACGACGGATTTATGCTTCAAAATAATGTTGAAAATTAGCACAAACAAAACTAAACGAGCGTTTCCGTCACAAAATGGTATCCTATTTCATTCCATCGAACCTCTTCACTCTCGCCTATACGGACACTTGAGGCAAACCGTAGCCTCTTTTTCGCGACGACGAAAAACAACGTGCGTCAGCGCACCACCGCTTGGTGTAGCTGGTGGGTGTAGCTGGTGGGTGTAGCTGGTGGGTGTAGCTGGTGGGTGTAGCTGGTGGGTGTAGCTGGTGGGTGTAGCTGGTGGGTGTAGCTGGTGGGTGTAGCTGGTGGGTGTAGCTGATGGGTGTAGCTGGTGGGTGCAGCTGATGGGGCACATTTTGCCGAGCTGAAGGTATACAGAGATGCTCCCTCCGATATCAGTGGCACCACACGCTGTCTTCTTCGTTTTCTTTTCGGCTTTGTCTAAATTTATCTCCTTACGTTTTCCAATCAGACTATGCATATCGAGAACGTCGCTTCCTCTGCGTTCCTGACGTTGCTGGGGCCAACGACCTTGGCACCAAGCGTCGGCGTCAACTGACAAGGGTATCAATTTAGTGTGGGTTAAAGCGGAAGCCCATCAAAGGTAAGATTAGTTCGTAGAAGCGCATCGTAGATTGAGTTCTGTGTTCTCTGCTCCATTTAACTGCCTTTCGTATTCTCTCAGGTGTATATTAAGGCTGCCCTATAGTGTTTCTTTCTTAAGTTATGGGCGCTGTATAACCACTGCAGTTGATGCGCCCTAAAACCCAAATAACTAACTAGTGATTCATCACAAGAATGTCTTTAAAATGAGACCCATGAGACCACCCAAAACAAATCCATTATATATAGTTCAGATCACTGATCCACATGTCATGTTTTGACCTGTGACGTACTTGGGAATATTATCATTGTGTTCCATGGGCAAGTAGCTTTTCAATGACGCCCATACCGGCTATGCTCCTAGTGAAGTAAAATGACACTATCTGGAGCGTATGTGTCAGGCAGTGATGCCCCACCCTTGTGACCCACTTTGGATTCGGCCTTGCAAAACAATATATCATCAGGTAGACTATTTGTTGGGTACTCAATAGCGAAAACACGAAACATATCCATTTATGTCGTCTTAGAAAGGTCACGAGCTTAATGAAACGTCACGTGGTTACGAGGTCAAAAGTTGAGTTTAGAACATGACATTTGCTTTTATTGCATTGGGCAGATCTTCCTGTTTCAAATAATGCATCCGTTTTGGAAGCTACTTCCTACCACCTAAAAGACGATAAAAAATACATTCGAACTTTCTCCGTAACCTCGAGCTTTGCATGACCTGCATCTCGTCATGACCTAGAAATCCAACAATCTCACGATAGTAATTTGCGCCAAAGATAGGTCTTTCTGGGGACTTACAATGGATTTCTGAGAACTATCGTTCGAAGGCATTATTCCAACTTTTTCAGGTTTATGCACTTAAACTACATCAATAAATGGATCTCAACTGATCCTTGACCAAGGGGTCGAGACGAAGCATATCTCACAGCGTTAGTATCTCAAGATGCCGTAGAATATCGTAACAAAGTTATAAAAAATGTACTTTTTTTAAACCGTAAAATATGTATACTGGCATGGTACCATAATGCTGGTCTGTAACCGTAAATGCTGTAACCCCGTAGGCCAGCCGACATGCAGTCCCGTAAATGTAACTCATGAACCTGAGCCGACCGGTGGCTCGCCAACGGCCCGCGCCTCGGCAACAGCCGGACCTGAGTGTAAAGTCCAAGCTTCGAACAATGGCCGGGTGCGCTACCGGGTCGTCTGTGGGGCGGGGAAATGGCACCTGACTGTTCGTCACCAGGTAGACTCGCCGGGTTACAGCGGAAGAGAATCGTCATTTGGCTACCAATTGGAATCGGGGCTCAAAAAACGTCACTATTAAGAAGCCAATGAGAAAGTGACCAATCGTCTTGAGCTGTGTGCCGAGAGTTAGGGCGGTGTTCCAGACCCCCGCTATGGGAGCTCTCCGGACTGTCAAGCCGGGCGGGTCTGTTGCGGTCGGACGCGTCTGTAAATTCAATATCTGTCTTTCGGCCCCTAATTTTAGAACGTATAACATTTGCTGTCCGCTGTGTCATCGAATCATTATTCCAACGTCCTTTTGAAGTGTACGAATTGCCGTGTATTACCGATTAATTGCCTTCAACTGCGCAATACATCAAGTGCAGCATCATTGAACTTTCGGGAGTTGTCGCGACGCGCGGTTTTACTAGACTACATCACGTACCTAGAAGAGGACGACCTTTTATACAGCATCATACTGTGTTGCAGGCGTGCAGGCGTGCATCGGTTCTGTGTTTTACACCGAGAACGGTTAAGCATCAAAATGCTCGATTTCTTTGCGGAAGAGGATCTCTATGGTGATTTGTGAGCCAACCAGTAAAAAGTCGGATTTAAATCGCTGGATGTCTTCACGTGCAGCACACTGTACTGATTTGTTCATGTTGTCAGTAATCCGGTTTTCGAAACACTTGGGGATGGAGGAACAATCTCTCCCTACTCTAGAACAAGTGAAGAACACTGTTCTTGGGTGAGGGTTAATTAACTTTTAAAGTGCGAATAACTCCGAAATTACTGCGTCGAAGCTACACATTCTTCGGCCCAACTTTCAACTCGAGCAGACAACCGAAGGACCCAAGCTCAGAAGATTGCTGAGTACCGTGGAGTGCTGGGTCGAATCGGTGCACGACTGGCATCCGGCTCCCGTGGCATTACACTGCGTCAGGAATAGTTCCCTAAACCTCACCGTGTCTGTTCGCCGTCAGGCTCGTTCTACGGCGGGAGTCATGTCACGGTGGCGCTGAAGGAGGCGGGCACCTCGGGCTCCGTGCGGCTGCAGCTGCGTACCGGCCGACCCGACAGCCTGCTGTTGCTGGCCGCCGGCAGGACCGACTACCTGCTGATGCTGCTGCAGGACGGCATGCTCAAGGTGGGCTCGCCACCCGCCCGCCACCGCCGCCCAATTGACTTGTTCTTAACGATGGTCAGTCCTCCTCCCTCCCCGGCCGACAAAGGTGGGTTCGTCCTCCTCTCTTCCCCGATCGACGCGTCCCAAAGGTGGGTCCGTACTCCTCCATTCCTCGGCCGACGTGACTCCAAGGTGGGTCAGTCCTCCTTTTTCTGGCCGTCGCGCCCCCAAGATTGGCCAGTCTTCCTCCCTTCCCTGGCCGATGTGTCACCACGATTGGTCCGTCCTCTTTCCTTCCCCGGCCGACGCGTTCCCAAAGTGGGCCAGTCTCCCTCCCTTGCCTGGCCGACGCATTCCAAAGGTGGGTGAGTTCTCTCTTTCCCGGCCGACGCGTTATCCAGGAGGGTCAGCCTCCCTTTCGTGTCCAACGCGCCGACAAGGTGGGGCCGTCCCTTCCCTGGCCGACGCGTTCTCAAGGAGGGTCAGTCCTCCCTTTCGTGTCCAACGCGCCGACAAGGTGGGGCCGTCCCCCTGCCCTCGCCGACGTGTCCCCAGTAGTCCCGCTCACTTTGATTGACACTCCTCGGCTGCTGCGACAGCTGGTGATACCGAGACGCCCATATCGACCGACACAACTTTGATAGTCCGTCACCCTGTCAGCCACAGGTCGGGTCACCAGCTGCGCTGGCACAAAACATTTGCGACAGTTGAGCAGCAGTTCTGACAGCGCCGCCCGGCCAGAACGAGCTGATCATCATCACTGAGATTTGTTTGGCCGTGGAGTGACGGCGTCGCACAGCTTTCAGCTTCACTTTCTAAAACCGACCTTTTCACGCAGTACACCTACCGACTCCTCGGTTTCGTGCTAGTCAAAAAACTACATGGTGGTGCCTTCTTGACTCACGATCCTGCATATCCCCGACTATGGATGAAGTTAGCTGCCAGCCATTTTAATCGCATCAATATGCACATGAAGCACCCATGTACTATTTAAACGACACTGCACGTTTTCATGTGGTATTCGTGGTTTTCGTTACGTTGGAGAGGCTGGCTTAGCGTCAAATTAACTAACAAATTGCATGGAGTGGCTTAGCTAAGCGTTCGTTCCTCCCCGGTGCCTATTCTGTGGAGCGGGTTATGCGTACATGGCTGGGGAAGGTCACGTTGTCAGCAGCATCAGAATGGAGCACCACTGCTGCCAGTTAGCGTCGTCACCTATGTGGCCAGTCCACAGTCACCTACGTGGTCCGACAAACTCTAGAGTGGCACAAGTCTTATCGGAGCTTCCATGATGGCAATTCTGGCACAGCCACGACGAGTCGTGTATCGAAGGCGACATGCTTTTACAACTACAATGCGACCGGTCAGGAAACTCTGGCAATCGAATTCCAGTTACTCTTCTGCTCGTGTGGCAATTGTCCGTCATTCACTTGCACCAACCACAATCGAGACGACATTTCGGAAAACTGAACGGTATGTGTGCTGGAACATTCAACTCAACGCAGGTGTAATCCGGAGCAGTCTACCAATCATGAAACTGAAGCACTGCGGTACAGCATCGCCAAAGTGGTGAGTAAGAATGGTAAAGAGAGAGAGAGAGCACGTGGTGAAGTGAATTCCGGGGACAGTTTTGAACCGTCCGGTTCAAAACTGCCCGGGGAATTCTCCAAATGTTTCATCACTCTATATTACCGAATGGAGTCACAGAATGCTTTAGTTTATTCGAACACAATATCGGTTTGAGATATTAGTTGCTTGGGTTGCATAGTTATATTTCAGTGAATGTCGTACTGTCATATCGTACGGACATCACGCGCCTAAAGTAGTGTCTAATCTGATATAATTTTCATCCTAGCAGGAGTCGAATACCTAATCAATGCCTAAATAACATCTGAATGAATTTGGAGGGATAACAAGGTTCACGCTGGTCATTGTCAGGGACCATGGTCAGGAAATGTCCAGGGGGTAGTGGAATTTTGCGAAAGGGCGCGGACTATCTCTACAAATCTTAAAACCTGGATTTTGATCAGTTTTCTCAGATACAAACTCATTGGGGCCCGGATCGTCGAATCCCGACCTTCCTCAAGCTGTATGCAAACATGACGCTGCATTCCCAAACCAGGAATTCAGAGCGTCTAAACAAACAGGGTGCAAAAGCTTCATTGGAAAGGATATCGATTCATTGTTCGGTGCCGGTACACGGACAAGTAAACGCTTGTCGCGGCAAACGCTTGTAAGGGACCGCACGCATTCGTAACCATCCGTATGGGTCGGTAAGCATTGGAAAACGCCCGTGGAAGTTCGTAATGTCCCGCAGGCGTTCGTTAGGGTCGGTAAGCGATTGTAAGAGCCTGCAGGGTTCCATAACGGCCTTTAGACGTTGCTAGGGTTCCGCAAACGTCCGATGGTTCCATAGGCATCTGTAGGCGAACAGGGATGTTCATAAAGTCCCGTAGACTTTCGCAAAGGTTTGCAGACTTGCAAGAGCTCGTAAAACGTTCGTAAAACTTGTAGACGTTTTACGTGCCCGACAACAGGCTGGAGCATAAAAATTGGCGTTGGCCTTTATCTTCGCCACGGCAATCTCGTGGACGATTACATACGGGCCCAGGCACGGCTTGAAGTGCTGCGCCAGGGGCCTGTAGGAGCCCAAGGAGGGGTCCGTCTCTGCGCTCCCTTTTTGTTACGTCCCTGTATCTACCTATCCTAGTGGTCAATACCATAGGAGCAGCCAAGAGTGGCCGGAAGCTAGGCCTCCTCATTAACTAAAATACACTAGATGAATGAAAAAAATTAAGATTTCACCACGCAAAACCTACAATTTTCCGCGCGCTTTATGCACCGAAAGCTTTTTCAATGTTGTGACATTTTTTGGTCGGCTCATTTAAGAGAATCCTGGCTGCACCACTAATTATGCGAAGTAGATGCCTGGGGGTATTTATGGTTTGCAATTTGAACCATTATATATATATATATATATATATATATATATATATATATATATGTAAATTGTCAAAGCAACATTGGACTTGTAGTTTTTACTGAATTGCCCGAACTGCGCCGCTTTGGTCTCTGGGCTTCAGCTGGGAGTTGACGAAAATTAACGACTCTAAAAGCAGAAGCGGGCCTCAGTATCAGGCCATTGGTGAATCATAGCAGTGGTGTAGCCAGTAGGACGAAGGCGATAGCTCCCCCTAAAAGGGTCGGAGAGGCCGCTGGCCGGCTCGTTTGAGGAGACCACAAGGGCCACTTAAAGCGTCGGTGCAGGGGGCCCATAAGGGTCCCCTGGACCGAAGTGAAGGGGCCTGGCTGACGGAAATCGTCCCGTACCGATGAAGAGAATCTCGAGTCAACGGAGAGCTTCCTGAAGAAGATACTGTTGAGGGCCCTTGGCTGGGCTAACGTGAAGGGCTTGTAGATCGAAGAGTGCATCGAATGCATCCGTCGATGCATATAATAATTCAATCTTTGTCACGCGATTTCTTAGACTCCGGTACCTCATGGACCTCTTTGTCCAATAATTTTGTAACCTCATTTACACTTGCCTGTACCCCGTTTAGGCACGGGCCGGGAAGCGGCGCCCCTCGGAAGGCAATGGCGTCCATCCACGTGTTGTCTGGGTGGCGTCCCTCCGGACATATGCACCCATGACAACTCCTGGATCCGCCCCTGCGTGTAGTATACCAAACAGGAACTTTCTTCCCTTGGGAAGCTCGGTTTCGCAACTTTATGTTTGGCTTCTCTTAAAAAAAACTAATTGGTACCGACGGTAGCCTGAGCTCTGCAACAAACCCAGCGAAGCAATAATGGACTTGTGGTTTTTACTGAATTGCCTGAACTGCGCCGCGTTGGTCTCTGGGCTTTAGCTGGGAGTTGAGGCAGATTAACAACCCCAGAAGCAGAAGCGGGCCTCAATATCAGGCCATTGATGAGTCATAGTAGTGGCGTAGCCAGGAGGACGAAGGCGATAGCTCCCCCTAAAAATGGTCGGAGAGGCCTCCAGCCGGCTGTCTTGAGGGGCCCACAAGGGCTACTTAAAGCGCCGGTGCATGGGACCCGTAAGGGTCCCCTGGACCGACGTGAAGGGCGTTGTACCGAAGAAAGGGGTCCTGGCTGACGGAAAGCGTCCCGTGCCGATGAAGAGGATCTCGAGTCAACGGAGAGTTTCCTCGAGAAGATGTTGTTGCGGGCTCTTGGCTATGCTAACGTGAACGGCTTGTAGATCGATGGAGAGGCCATGGATAGTTGAACGGGCTTCCTGGCTGACGGAGAGGGTCCCGCTATAATATGAAGGGTCCTTGGGCGGATGGCGGAGCCCAAGCCGAAGAAAGGGCCCCTGCCAAAGTGTTTGAAACGTAGTCTCCGGCTTGACGGAAGGGGCCCTGGATCGTCAAAGAGGGCCCTAAGACGACTGAGCCCAGTTGTCGGAGAGGACCTTAGGCCGTCAGAAAAAAACCATTGGACCGACTAATGAGGCCCAAGCCTTACAAAGGTCCTTGGCCTGATGGAGGTGGGTCGAAGCTGTTGAAAGGGGGCTTCCGACCTGAAAGAGCAGACACTGGATCGTTAAGGGCCCCTGTACCAACGGAGAGGACCCCCTCCGGGAGGACCCCGGACCGTCGAAGAGGGCCCAGAGCCGTATGAAAGGCCCATGGACCGATGGTGGCCATAAATATAGTGACCTAAATCTGAGGAGTTCCTGAAAAGTGTAGGGGTTGGCCCGATAGGTGGGGGGTCCTCTTCAGGTATTCGCTTCCCTCCCCTCCCTGAACCAGATCCTGGCTACGCTACTGGATCAGAGTACCCAACACTTCCGATGCCTAGTTCTGTCGATCGGTTTTACCTCCGGTCTGCCGGGTTCGTGGCGGCGGCGGCGTCGTTGTCGATGCGTGGAATCTGTCCGATTCACTGAGTCATTTTGTGGCCTGCTATTTATGACCACCGCAATGTCAGTATTACACGAGCCCGGGTTTATGACCTGTACTACCGGTTGTGCTCGTGGTGGGTGGTATATCATCAGTATTGCTTTGTTGCATACGATAAATTGGCGTTGTTTACGTTTTAGGAGACCTGTGTGACTTGCATGACCGAACTACATTAACAAAAAATAATGTACTCTCGGAATCATTTAATGTGACTGAGACCCTGCAGAGCATGCACTGTCTTCGTGTACATGTCATATGGCACATATATATGACATGCCAAACACGAAGCGGAAACGCGCCAATCAGACAATTTGCGGTAATTGTACGTGATATTTGCTTTGTCATAGTTCTACCAATGTCAGCCTCCATAAGCAATCCTTGCATGTTTCTTATGTGCGTGCGAGACGCCTCGCACCGAGGGACAACATGACACCAACAGTGTCGAGTCTACATCACGTGACGCCCCGCACCGGCGGACGGCATGGCGCCAACTGTGTCGGCACGTGTCACGCGGCTCGGTCAGGAAGTGGGCGCACAATCAGCGTTAGCACCGCTCGTACTGGCAGACGCATTCGTCGGCGACCGGGCAATGGCGCCGTCATCCTAACCATCGGCACCCCTCCACCTCCTGCACGGCCCACTGGTCACTGGCTGCCCAGCATGGCCCGTCCCTGCCGAGCCAGAAGCCGTGCCCGCCCGTGCCCCCTGCTGCCCCACCTCCTGCCACGACCCTGCCCGCCTGCTTCCCCACCTCCTGCCACGCCTCTACCCACTTACTGCCCCAGTTTCTGCCAAACCCGTGCCCGCCTGCTTCCCCACCTCCTGCCACGCCTCTGCCCGCCTGCTTCCCCAGCTCCTGCTACGCTGCCCTGTACTCTGCCCTGCCCTCTGTACTCCTCCCATCCTTCATCTGACACTTCTGCTCGGTTCCGTTTCGCCGGCCCCCGGCCACGTCCGCCGCCGTCCACTCGCCGACACTCCACCGGCGGCCGGGCCGCGCCCGCTGCAGCCGCGCACGCCGGCGGGCGTTATTAGCTCTGCCCGGCAGCCGGCGGCCACCAGTCGATGTCGACCCGCACCGTCGGCGCCCACTGCCCCGGACGGTCACGGCGCGGCGGCGAGAGAAAAAACGCAATATACCGGCCTGGTTAATGAACGGCACCGTCCGCGTCGGCCGGAAAAGCCAGCGGTAAACGGCCGCTCTAGATAACGGCGCCGCAGCTCACTGTCGGACGGGCGCAGTCGAGACGGTGGCCCGGAAGATTGGAGTCGGCTCAGAGCATCATCGGCGACACGCAGGCTGCATCTTCAGGTGATGCAGAGTGAATGGGCGATACGGCAAGGAGGGAAAGTGAAAGGATGAGAGCCAGAAGGACAGAGCGAGTGAGTGAGTGAGCTTTCTAAGGTACGAACATAATTGTGAAAGGAGTGCTTGGAGGGCTACACCACAGAAGGGGGTGGGACGGAGTTGACGTATCCCTCCCCCCCCCCCCCTTCGCAATCTTTGGCGGAGGTGGTACGGCAACTCCAACCATCGGCGGACGGAAATTTGTATGAAGGACCGCAACTTCTTCTTTTCGTATTGGTCAAGTATATTGCGTTTTCGACTTGGTCTACACACTCGCACGGCGTACTATGGAAAGCGCGTGTTCTTTATGGCCTCGTGTGGACCTACCTGCCAATGCTACTGTCAGCAAGCTTTGTTGAGCCAATTAACCAATACAATGCAAAATGGAGACCGCATGAACCTTACCGCCGAATCATCGGGGACAGCTTTCTGACTGTATCATCATGGTCAGCCGGGGTCGAACACACGATTTGTGTTCTACGGGTGTAATTTTTCCAGTTGCGAGATCAGTAACGGGGCCCAAAATAAGGCATATACTCGGATATTCTGAATACGGCCCAAATTAATTGCATCGACCCAGACTAACATTTTTTGTTTCCAATAAGAAATGGAAGGAACTAATATCAGACTGGAAACTAACGCTCAAGCGAACCTTACCTACGTTATCGCGGCCTGGGAATTTAGGAATGTTACAGCATCTTCGTTCCATAGTCTGTCGGCAACTGAACTTTATTGGAACAAATCTACCCGAGTGAAAAATGGGCAAATAAGTTCAGTCCAGTACCGGTACCTTTTAGTACATGAAAGACTGCTTTTCGTAACATTTTTCGGTTTTGCCTGCGATACCTTTGCTCCGATTTAATAAAGCGGGCAGAACAGTTTCAGCACCTACTTCACAATAAAATAAAATCTACCTAGCAGAGGGGGATGAAGGAATTTCTATAGAGGGTAGACTCCTCGTGAGGAACGCCAGTTTCCCCAGTGAGCACATTATTAGATCATCTAAGAGGCGGCTGGAGGGTGAATTTGACTGCTACCAGAGGAATTGGTTCCAGTCGGAACTTGGTATGTATGTATGTATGTATGTATGTATGTATGTATGTGTGTGTGTATGTATGTATGTATGTGTGTGGGGGGGTACGTGCGTGCGCGCGCGCGTAGGAATCGATTGGACCAGCTAGCCAGGTGGGAATAGTCTAGCGCGTGTAAAAATTACGTGTGTAGCATTTGCGCTGAACATTTATACTCGCCATAGTTTGGAGAATGGAAGGACCGCATGGCTAACTTGGCTTATGGAACTATTATTTTGTACAGTAGCTGTTGTGTTTCTTTCTACTGGAACCCTTATGGATTTCTACTGAATCCGCAGTCTGTGAAAAGATAGCACCACTTGACATTTCAACACGCCATTAAGATAATTTATGACGAGCTGCCGATTGGATGTTCGCCGCAACTGCAATAAGCGAAGCCATTTCATACATCAAACGTGGGAGCGTGACATCTGTATAAAGGTCTGGTGGGGTTGTCACGTGAAGAGCAAACTGGAGAGTAATTAAATTAAATGGAGCGGCAAAACTGTTCCGCAAATAAGAAACATTGAAGGCCGTCACGCTGTGTGTGCGCACGTGTGTATCATTGGCAGCGGCTCCATGGGACGTGATGCTCGGTATGTGAGCATTTCTGTGACGAGGCGACGGCACCGTGTGCATCAGCGGCAGCTGACAGCGGGACGTGACGCGCCCCGTGGCCGCAGGTTCGGCTGAACCTCGGAGCCGGAGAAGGAGAGGTGAGCTCCCCGGCCGGGCTCCGGCTGGACGACCTGCACTGGCACCACGTCAGCGTCGACAGGAACAACGCCGACGTGGTGCTCGCCGTCGATAAGGTGCACGTCTCCAGGTGAGGTCGAGGATCACTCTGAACTCTCGACATTGTGCTGTCTACACGGTTCCAGCCTCTAAGTAAGGTGGAGATCACTCTGAGCTCTCGACGCGGTTCACGTCTCCAGGTGAGATGGAAATCACTCTGAGCTCTCGACACGGTTCACGGCTCCAGGCGAAGTGGAGATCACTTTGGGCTCTCGGCACGGTTCATGGCTCCAGGTGAGATGGAAATCACTTTGAACCACGATATCGTACTGTCGACACGGTTCACGCGAAGGAAGGGTCGTCACGGTCTACAGTTCAGGTGATGGATCACTCGATATCGTGCTGTCGTCGCGGCTTCAGCCTCCAGGTCAGACGCAAATCACTCTGAGCACGATACCGTGCTGGAAGCGACCACAATCAGACGTCGATAAAGCTGCCCATTTTCCCACAGCGCGGGAGATAGATTGCCCCTCTGGTCAACAACGGAAGCAAAGGATATTGGTCAAAGAAGAAGAATATAAATAGATATTGCTACATATGGATAATGCATAAATACAAATGTTGTAATATATCATAGCTATTGACGCAATGGATGTCGCTTCATCGACAAGTAGCACAGGCAACTGCTCCGTTTAGAACAAAAGGAAACAGTTGACACGTTTCACGTTCTAGCTTCTATTTGTATTTAGATGCGAAGACGTACTGATCACCAGGTCGGTACGATCACTAGGCATTTCTGCAGGTGAGTAAGCCAGTTGCGGTTTTATGTGAGGAATGCCCGACATTTTCTACCTCTGCCTCACAACCTATGTGGATACATGCTCCTCACGATACCATCCAGGTCTCCATGTGACACGGAGACCTGCTCCGGGATACTCTCTGACCCGCGTCGGGAGGCCACGCTGACATTGCACGCTCTGGCCGTGTCGCCGTCCCCAGACTCCGGCTGCCCGGCCGGTTCTCCGAGCTGAACATCGAGCACGGCGTGCTGGTGGGCGGCCTGGGCGACTTCTCCGAGCTGTTCCTCGGCCTGCTGCCCGGCTTCCGCGGCTGTCTGCGCGACGTGCGCTACAACGGCCGCCGCCTGCTGCGGCTGGCGCGGCAGCGCCGCTCGGCGGTCGGCGTCACCTGGGACTGCAGCGGCCAGTTCGACGCCGGCCCGTCGGCGCCGCTCGTGCTGGCGCCGGGCGGCGCGTGGGCGGTGCTGCCGCCGCCGCCGCCGCCGCCGCTGACGGTGCAGCTGATGGTGCGCACGGAGGTCACGGCCGGCGCGCTGGTGACGATCCAGACGGACCGGCGGCCGCACCGGCTGCTGGTGGCGCTGGCCGGCGGCTCGGTGCGGCTGCGCGCGCTGCTGGCCGGCCAGCAGGTGTCGCTCGACAGTGGCGTGTTCGTCGCGGATGGCGTCTGGCACCGAGTGCGCGTGGCCGTCAACATCAGCGGCGTCTCTCTGGGCGTGGACCGGGCGTCGGTGGGCAGCGCGCCACTGAACGGTACCGCCCTGCGGCCCTTCACGCGCCTGCAGCTGGGGGCGCCGCACACCGGGCCGCCGCCGTTCTCCGGCTGCGTGCGGGACGTGCTGGTGAACGGCCGGCGCTGGGGGTTCCCGCAGGTGGTGGAGAGCTCCGGCGTGCGGCACGGGTGCGTGCCGGAGTCGGCGTGTGCGGCGGCCGACTGCGGCAACAGCAGCGGCTGTCGGTGTCAGTGTGCGGCGGACGACTGCGATGCGGCGCTGTGGCACGGTGTCGGTGCCTCCGGTGACGTGGGTGACGCCGGTGATGTCGGTGACGTGACCACTGCAGGAGACCGGCCGCGGCTGACGCTGCCGGCCGGCAGCACGGTGCAGGTGCCGCTAGGCGCGCGGCTGCAGCTGGACGGCGACCTGCTGCGCGCCGAGGTGGCGCACGGCGACACGTCCCACCTGGTGTGGGAGGTGCTGCGGGCGGAGGGCGGCCGGCTCCAGCTGACCGCCCGGCCCGGCCAGACGATCAGCACGTTCACGCAGAGCCAGCTGGACGGCGGCGAGGTGGAGCTGGTGCCGGCGGCCGGCTCCGAGTCGCTCCTCACGCTGCGCGTTTCGCCGGCCGCCGGCGGCGGCGCCTCCGAGCCGGTCCAGCTGCGCGTCACCACGTTCCGGCTGCAGGTGAGCCCGGTGAACAACACCGGACTGGTGATGGTGCACCACTCGATGGCCGTCATCACCGCCTCGCGACTCGCCTTCTCCGTCAACGACCGCGGCCGGCAGGCAGAGCTGAGGTACGCCGTGGTCGCGCCGGCCGACAGCGGCGCTGTGCAGCGGCTCAGAGGCAACGGCCGCTGGCACGACACCGACTGGTTCACCGCGCTGCACGTGCGGCACGGCCGCGTCCGCTTCCAGCACCGCCGGGGCGCGCCGCAGCACGACGGCTTCCGGTTCAGCGTGTCGCAGCGCGGCGCCCGGTGGCCGGACACGTTCCAGTTCCGGATCCGGTTCGTCTCCGTCGAGCCCGTCGTGGTGGCAAACGACGAGCTGGTGCTGAACCGCGTGCAGGAGGCGGTCATCACGCGCGCCCACCTGGCCGCCGAGGCGCGGCCGCACACCCACTCGGTCGTCAACGTCACCTACCTGATGGTGTCGACGCCGCAGTTCGGCGACCTCTTCCGGGTCAGCGACGCGCGGCGCGAGCTGCTGATCGCCGGCGCCGTGTTCTCTCAGCAGGACGTGGACGCCGGCCGGCTGCTGTACCGGCTGCACCGGCGATCGTTCACGGCTTTCGCCGACCGGCTCGAGCTCCGCGTTCGCGCCGGCGGCGTCACCTCTGAGGCGATCACGTTCCGAGCCCGCCACGTGGCCGGCAGGACCCGGGGCGTGATCTCCATGCAGGAGATCGTCGTGGCGGAGGGCGGCAGCGTGGTGCTGTCGCCGGACCAGATCCGGATCGACATCCCGGCCGTGGCGGTGGTGCTGTACAACGTGACGTCGGCGCCGCGTCACGGCTCGCTGCGGCTGGCCGGCCAGCGCGGCGCGCCGACGCGCCGCTTCACGTCGCGCGACCTGGCCGCCGGCCGGCTGCGCTACACGCACGACGACTCGGAGTCGCGCCGCGACCGGTTCCGGTTCGTGGCCACCTCGCAGCGGCCCGGCGGCGAGCTGCACTACGTGGGCGTGGCGCGCGTCGCCGTCCGCCTGCAGAACGACCAGCCGCCGCGCCGGCTGCCGGCGCTGCCCGTGCTGGTGGTGCGCGGCGGCCGGCGCGCCGTGCGCCGCTCCGAGCTGGCGTTCGTCGACGCCGACCTGGACACCACGCCGGCCGACCTGGTGTACACGCGCCGAGCGTCGCGTGTCAGCTCGACGCTCCACCTGCACCCCGACTACCAGACGCCGGTGCGCAGCTTCACGCAGGCGGACGTGGACGCCGACCGGCTGGTGGTGCAGCACGCCGGGCCGGACCGCGCCACGCTGCCGCTCTGGGTGTCCGACGGCAAGCACTACGCGGCCGCCGCGCTGCGCCTGCTCGCGTCGGCGCCGTTCGTGCGCGTGCGCGGCGCGCCGAGCGTGGCCGTGCCGCGCGGCGACATCCAGCCAATTACAGCCGCCCACCTGCGACCGGAGACCAACGTCGAGGTCACCGACGACAACGTGCGCTTCGAGCTGACGCGGCCGCCGGCGCACGGCACGCTGCGCGTGCGCGGCGCCGCCGTCGCCTCGTTCTCGTACCGCGACGTGCGCGACAACGCCACCGAGTACGAGCACGACGGCGGCGGCGCGGCGCGCGACTCGCTGGCGTTCCGGCTGCGCGTCGGCCGGCTGGCGGCCAACGGCTCGCTGCAGCTGCGCATCTATCCGGAGAGCTACTGGGAGCCGCTGCGCGTGGTCGCCAACGAGACGGCGCTGGTGGCCGAGGGCGGCCGCGTGGCCATCACCGAGCGGCTGCTGCGGCTCACGCACACCAGCGTCGACCCGACGCACGTGGTGTACACGGTGACACGGCAGCCGACCGCCGGCTTCCTGCTGCTGACCGGGCCGCGCACGCGGCCGGCCGTCATCACCTTCAGCCAGGCGCTGCTGGCCGCCGGCAACCTGTCGTACGTGCAGGCGGCGGCCGGCGCCACCGCCGACCGCTTCCGGTTCCGCGTCACCAACGGCATCGTGCGCTCCGACGGACTCGAGTTCCACCTGCTGGTGGCGCCGCGCCGCGTCCGCCTCGTCACGCGCAACGTCACGCTGGCGGAGGGCGGCGTCGTGACGCTGCCGGCGGACGCCGTGACGGCCGCCAGCCGGTACCACCGCCAGCGGCTGGTGGGCTTCACGGTGGTGGACGGGCCGCGCGCCGGCCGGCTGGTGGACGCCGCCCGGCCCGACGTCGCCCTGCACAGCTTCACCATCGACCAGCTGACGGCCGGCCGGATACAGGTCAGACCCCACTGTCTGTGAAGGCTGAGTACGTCCATTACCCCGTGCCGGATCTTGATGGGACCTGGTTGTAATCCAAATCAGGCCATACTGTCTGTGAAGGTATTGGCTATCTGCCCCGCGCCGAGCCCTAATGGGCCTGGTGGTAATACAGGTCAGGCCGCACTGTCCGTGAAGGCATTGGTTGAGCAGGTCCACCTGCCCCCCCCCCCCTGGGTCTAGATGGGGCCTGGTGGTAATACAGATCAAGCCGCGCTGTCCGTGAAGGCATTGGCTGAGCAGGTCCACCTGCCTCCCCCCCCCCCACCCCCACCCCCACACCCACCCGCCGCCCCCCCACCCTCGCTGGGTCTAGATGGGGCCTGGTGGTAATACAGATCAAGCCGCGCTGTCCGTGAAGGCATTGGCTGAGCAGGTCCACCTGCCCCCCCCCCCCCTTCACACACACACACTGGTACCAGATGTGACCTGGTTCTAATGCAAGTTAGACCGCACTCTCCGTGAAGGCATTGGCTAAACAGATCCACCTGCTCCCCCCCCCCCCCCAGGTCCAGATGGGCCTGTGGGGCCGGGATGTTGCTACTCACAGTGCATGACTCAAGATGCTGTTTTTGACCATACCTCCTCGACGTGGATGAATGTATCGGTATGAGATCGGCTATTGATGATGCATGTTGTATCAACCTGATGCATATCTTGAGGCTCATCGTCGTCGAACTAAAGCGCATTTATCCTTATTTACGAGCGAAATTGTTCTATTCCTTGAGCACATTCAAACGCCTTCAGACATAGTCGGTAAGGGTCGTCAGGTCCGAAGCACTATTACGTTTTCAGCATCGCAATCATTTCAACCTGATTTCAATTCAACTTCTATCATGAATGTAGTCATCCGTAGCATCAATAGCATCAATTTTTTGCTTCCAGATTACCATGACTATGTATGCTTTTCAGAGGAAAAAGTGTTGAGCATTGCAGAAACGAATGGAGTCTTGTGAAAATGGCTCCGTTTTTGGCACAAGTAGCATCATCATGACGGATGAGCGCCGTTTCGATGTCATCTATCTTCCGTAGTCAATTCCGGCATGAGGCTAGAAGTATCAGCCGCTCATATTTATCTCGTCGGAGCGGCGCATCAGTATCACTGAGCATTTATATATCCACACGCGCGTGGTCGTCACCGTGGGCTCCACTCTGTGGTGTGGTACAAACTGCTGTCACCCACCGCTGCTGTGGCACCTGTGATGCTGTGGTAGCCCTGCTGTGACAACCAGCTGTTACTCCGCTGTGGTGACCCGCCCGCTGTGGCAATCGCGCTGTTACTCCGCTGAGGGGACCCTGCTGTGGTAACCGCGCTGTTACTCTGCTGTGGTAGCCGCATCACTGTGGAAATCCCGCTGTTACTCCGCTGTGGTGACCCTACCGTTGTGGCAATCCCGCTGTTACTCCGCTGTGGTGACCCGCCCGCTGTGGCAACCGCGCTGTTACTCCGCTGAAGGGACCCACCGCTGTGGCAACTGTGGCAACCCCGCTGTTACTCCCCTGTGGTGGCCCAACCGCTGTGGTGCTCCTGCTGTAGAAACCCCGCTGTTACTCTGATGTGATAACCCCACCGGCATGGTGATCCTGCTGTGACAACCCCGTTATTACTCTCCTGTGGTGATCCTGCTGTAGAAACCCTGCTGTTACTCCGCTGTGGTGACCCACCGCTGTGGTGATACTGCTGTGGCAACCCCGCTATTATTCCGCTGCAGTGACCCGACCGCTGTGGTGACCTGACCGCTGTGGTGACCCGCCCGTTGTGGTGACCTGACCGCTGTGGTGACCCGCCCGCTGCGGTGACCTGACCTCTGTGGTGACCCACCGCTGCGGTGACCTGACCTCTGTGGTGACCCAACCGCTGTGGTGACCCGGCCGCTGTGGTGACCCACCGCTGTGGTGACCCGCCGCTGTGGGATCCGGCCGCTGTGGTGACCCGACCGCTGTGGTGACCCGACCGCTGTGGTGACCCGACCGCTGTGGTGACCCGACCGCTGTGGTGACCCGGCCGCTGTGGTGACCCGGCCGTGCTGCAGTACGTCCACAGCGGGGACGAGAGCCGCGGCGACTGCCTGACCGGCACCCTGCAGACGGACACCAAGAGCTCAGCGGCCGGCCGGCTGTGCTTCACCATCGCCGGCGACAACGACCGTCCGCCTGTGGTGGTCAACAACACCGGCCTGCAGGTGTTCGCCGGCGGCGTGGCGGTCCTCACCACCGCCAGTCTGGGTGGGTACCGACCACCGGCGTGGCGGTCCTCTCCACCGCCAGTCTGGGTGGGTACCGACCACCGGCGTGGCGGTCCTCACCACCGCCAGTCTGGGTGGGTACCGACCACCGGCGTGGCGGTCCTCACCACCGCCAGTCTGGGTGGGTACCGACCACCGGCGTGGTGGTCCTCACCACCGCCAGTCTGGGTGGGTACCGACCACCGGCGTGGCGGTCCTCTCCACCGCCAGTCTGGGTGGGTACCGACCACCGGCGTGGCGGTCCTCACCACCGCCAGTCTGGGTGGGTACCGACCACCGGCGTGGCGGTCCTCTCCACTGCCAGTCTGGGTGGGTACCGACCACCGGCATGGCGGTCCTCTCTACCGCCAGTCTGGTTGGTTGCCGACCATGTCACTGCTGCTTCCACCTGCCTATGTTAATTATTCCACTTATATTATGCGAGCTAGCCAGTGTTGATTATTCCACTTCTATTGTGACCTCTCGGTTGGTGGGCATCGACTCACCGGTGAACTTACTAGTTTTCGGCAGATTAACCTCCAGCAGACATCCATTCCAACTTGTCATTCGCACCCTAAGTATGTAAGCATTGTGGTTCCTTCGATTTAACCTAATTTAAGTTGCTTCTCGCCGATTGAAATAGTTTATTTAAATTGGTTGTTGGTAATGACCTGAGCCTGCGGTGGGGTGTAATGTAATTAACTCGGCGGGCTCCATTTCCCTTACGACTCTGGTCAATAATTTGCACCACTGGTGGATCCTGTGGAGGAGGAAATTCTCTCCTGTTAAAAGCAGTTTCTGTGAGGGTACGCAGATCCGATTATCTCAACTCCTATCGTTACTAGAGCAACTGGCAAAGTGTCAACAAGCCATAATGCATCCGAAGCCGAGGACGTTTCAAAACATTGAGGGTTTTCACAATATTACCCTTCGCAATAATTTCCCCCTGTTTCATTCATTGCGTTATCTATCAAGAACCTGACACTTCACCTATCAATGACCAGATGACTTGACTTATCAATGGCCTGATCGCTTGACCTATCAATGACCAGATGGCTTGACCTATCAATGACCAGGTGGCCTGACCTATCAATGGCCAGGTGGCTTGGCCTATCAACGGCCAGATGGCGTGACCTATCAGCGGCCCGGTGGCGTGATTTATCAACGGTCAGGTGGCTTGACCTATTAATGGTTGGTCGATATGTCCGTGGGAGCAAACATTCAGCGAAACTGGCCCTACCTCTGGACGTGCGGCCAGCCGATATTCTTTCCACGAGCTCGTTTCCCGTGGGTGTTTTTCTGAGGAAAACACTCACAGGTTCCCCGCGGAGATGCTTCCCAAAGATCACCTCACCCGGATCGCTCCACTGAGGTTGTTTTCCTGGACTGCTTCTCCCGAACTGTTCCCCGAAGCTGTTTTCACGGGACTGACCCACAGCCAGGCGCGCAGCATCTGTAATGCGAAACAAATGTTATACAGCTATTAAGTCTGTGGGTCGGTCAGCGGTGTACAGCGTTGTCCGGGTCCGGGAGACCATCTGGATACATCGCGTATTCCTGGGTCCGTGATGTGGTTACCTGGATACATAACATCGTCCGGTGTCCGGGATAGCGTCACCTGGATACATAACATCGTCCGGTGTCCGGGATAGCGTCACCTGGATACACACCACCAATGCGCGATGCGACGCAGACTGCAGATGCAGATTGCATACAGGTGATGATGCACACAACTCGCCCGTGTCGCGACGTGAGGGGGGGGGGAGCTGGGTTCCCATCGTCGTCCGTCCCTGTCAATTCACGGGCGGCCCCATCCTCGCAGCGCCGCTCAGCTGATTGCCGGCACGACACGTTTCAATTTAAAAACAGCTACAGCGTCGCGCCGACGAAATAGCGCTGCCGCCGCTCCGGCCGGGGCAGGGGCCGTCGTCGCGCGAATTGTCGCCATCGCGTCGGAAACGACGGCCGGATCGGCGCCGCCGATATCCGACCGTGTTTTCGGCCGAGTGTCGCGCCGGGAATGGGTGCCATTCGGAGATTAGCGGCGCCGCCATTGCAGCCGCCGGTGTCCTGTGATTACATTTGCATGTGGAGTATCGCGCGGCCGCGGCGGCCCCGGTCGGATAAGCGCGGCGGTCGCCGCCGCGCCGCCGCGCCACCTGGCGAGCCGTGTGGCCGCCAGGCAGCTGCTGCCGATGAGGCGATAACGCACTCGATGAGGTGCTTCAAAACGACGGACTGCCCGAATCGCACTCCACGCCGAGGGCTCGACTGAATATCGGAACTGTCGGGGTATCGTTCGGAATCGTTCCAATAACCGCTGGTGGATTCGCTGGGGCGCTGCTTCAACACAGAGGCAGAGAAGCAGACGCAGCCATAGACACTGACACACACAGACACAGATACGGCGTCTGCGCACATGTGTGTATATACGTATGCATGTATATATATATATATATATATATATATATATATATATATATATATATATATATATATATATATATATATATGTATGTGTGTGTGTGTTTGGGGGAGGGTGTGTAAGTAGTTAAGCATATGCACACCCTACCGTTTTGCATTCCAGATAAGTTTGGCTGCAAGTGGGCTTTCTCCATACAAAATGACAGTATAATTCGGTATTGTTCATTCCTGTTATTTGCTTAGCCATTTTGCAGCTGAGTTGTGAGTTAGCAAGCTCTCAGAACTGCCACAGTTTACAGAGACCTTAAAAGTAAAAAGAAAAACCTACAGGAATTCCAAGCTCGAAATCTTGGGCTATCAAGATTTCGATTGATCATCAAGATCACTTGATCAAGATCTTCGCTTCGCAAGATTATCAAGATCAGGATCGCAGCTCTAACCCTGGGAAAACTATGCACTGATGACCCAAACTCACCACCGACCTGAGCATTTAGATGCTTCACCGAGCTTAAGTTCGAGTTCGATGCTGCACCATTCTGTTGGATGTTGATCTGAGTTGTGTAATTTGAGATAATTTGTGTCCTATTCTGTGTTTACACATCCATTATGTATGTTATCTTGCTCTCGTGCTTCCTGTTTCAACATTTTGAACGTGTTCTTTAATAACGGGAGATTCCATTTTGTGAAATTTAAAAAATGTATATATGAGCTGCTATATTCGTGAATACATGGGCATTGCAAACCAGAGGTGGTATGTACCACAGGTGGTATGTACTGTGGCACTGGTAGAGTGGCATTATCAAGTAGTCAGGGTGGGATTGCAGGTAGTCAGGGTGGTATGTACGAAGTGGTGGGCAGTATATCATCAAGAGGTAGAACGGAGGAAGCAACAGGTGGATAGGATAGGTGTCAAGAGATAGATAAGCTAGATCAGGGTGCCAATCAGGTTCGTCCAGTTGTATTTTGGTGTGGGGTGTGTGTGGGTGTGGGGGGGGGCATTGCTACCACTTCCGGTTTTATCAATGTTTTGAACAAGCTGCCCAATGTCTTCCATCCATCTCGTACCAGACGTACACTTATGCAAACGTTTCCGTATGGGAACCCGTGAAACGTTGTCCTGAATTATGCGAAGACCAGTGAATGCATCATTCTGCACATGCATTCTCAGGCATTGAGAGGGGGGGGACGCACTCTATAAAGTCCATGTGACATCTGGAATATATTATGGCGAGGACCCTCAACACTACAGGCAGAGACCTTGCAAAATGCATGTATGAAGCGAGATCCCTGAATCTCGGCTGCCTTCTGAAGTTGAAAACGTTCGAGTCGGCGGCTAACTTGGACCACCATTCCCCATCGAAGTCGAGAGGCTGATCGATGGTCGCGGGCGGCGGCCAGGAGTGTGCGCGACGGACGGTGAGCGTGGTCTGCGACTGGACGGGAGCATAGTCTGCCGTCAGACGGAGGCATGGTCTGCCTCTGGACGGGAGCATGGTCTGCTACCAGACGGGAGCATGGTCTGCCGGCGGCCGGGAGCATGGTCTGCCGGCGAGCGGGCATGGTCTGCCGTCGGACGGGAGCATAGTCTGCCGTCAGACGGAGGCATGGTCTGCCTCTGGACGGGAGCATGGTCTGCCGGCGGACGGGAGCGTGGTCTGCCGCTGGACGGGACCATGGTCTGCTTCTGGACGGGAGCATGGTCTGCCACGGGACGGGAGCGTGGTCTGCCACGGGACGGGAGCGTGGTCTGTGTCTGGACGGGAGCGTGGTCTGCGTCTGGACGGGAGCATGGTCTGCGTCTGGACGGGAGCGTGGTCTGCGTCTGGACGGGAGCGTGGTCTGGCGCCGGACGGGAGCGTGGTCTGCAGTCGGCGGAAGCGTGGTCTCCCGTCGGACGGGAGCGTGGTCTGCGTCTGGACGGGAGCATGGTCTGCCGTCGGCGGGAGCGTGGTCTGCCGGGGGACGGGAGCATGGTCTGCCGTCCGACGGGAGCATGGTCTGCGTCTGGACGGGAGCATGGTCTGCCGTCGGCTGGGAGCATGGTCTGCGTCTGGACGGGAGCATGGTCTGCCGCCGGACGGGAGCGTGGTCTGCCGCCGGACGGGAACATGGTCTGCCGCCGGACGGGAGCATGGTCTGCCGCCGGACGGGAGCATGGTCTGCCGTCTGGACGGGAGCATGGTCTGCCGTCGGACGGGAGCATGGTCTGCCGTCGGACGGGAGCATGGTCTGCCACCGGACGGGAGCATGGTCTGCCTCTGGACGGGAGCGTGGTCTGCCTCTGGACGGAGGCATGGTCTGCCGTCGGCGGAAGCGTGGTCTGCCGCCGGAAGGCCAAACGTTGTCGGTCGGAGGGGGAGACGGATGAGGGGGTCGCGTTGACTGGGTCAGCCGTGTGTAAGTAGCCAGGACCACCAGCTGCGCCGTCATCAGGGTAGCCTCCATCGGTGGAACAGTGGTGGCGTTGTTCAAGCATTCGTGATGCCCCATTACAGCGTGTGCAACCGCGAAAACTTCTCGTGTCTTAATGTAGTGATTGTTCACTTGTAATTTTCCATTCTCCACTCGCCACAAACAGTCGTGGAAGCAGATATTCCAAGGCGACTTTGACGATCACAATTGTCTAAGTACTCTTGCTTATTCATGATACTGTATTTATTTTTCTATCCGGTTGCGTATTGAGTTTGAAAGTTTTTACTGCCACCCACAACATCGCCCCGTCAGAGCGTGGAGTGCTGATTTTATAAGTCACTTCCGCTCCAAATGGGCCCAATAAGATCCCGCAGTCGATGTCGCCTAAGACCTCAAAGACGAACGAACCAAATCCTCATTTTGTAAGAGCAAGGTTTTTTTTCACAAAGACGTCGATGGTAAAAATATTTAACGTGACCGAAATCTAAGCGTACACGCCAATTGATATGACAACTATTTCAACCGTCTCTGCAGTCAGACAGAAAAAAAGTAAGAAAGATCGGTCGATGCCATGACGCAACACAGGGGAGAAACTTCAAATTTCAGTACTAATACTTCAAGCTGTCCAAAATTGCTTCCCTATATTGCACGCCTGTAGCCGGCATCCATGATGGGAATATTTTCACGTTCTATAAACGTCTAGACACGAAAACAGCTCACCGTTTTCACAAAGCGTTTTGGGGCGCCAGCAACAGGCTGCATAAAAAAACACGGTGCCAGCTGATTTCTGGGTTTGAACCACCTTTAGCAGCAGGCTGGTGGATTTCATGGATTAAGGTTACTCTTGTTTACAAATTACTATTTTCATTGCATTGTTGAACACATTTGAAGCATTTCTTTCCTTTATCAGGACATACGTGCATCGCCAAATTATTGAGAACAATCGCGATAATGTCCTACCAAAGGTCCCCAGGTCTAAGAGCATTTGCAGGAGGCCGGCAAATGCCAGTTTCGCATGCAGCACCCAGACAAAGCTCGACAACCGTCATAATTATGCTCAATCCGGTCGCATCCGGAACACAAACCTACTCAGCGTCCCCTCATCTATTATGGAGATAACATTAGACGTAGTTCGACAAAGCTCCTGACATAAGCAGAGTATTAAAGCGCAGACCTCAGCTGCAATGATGCAGACGACCCAGAGCCTATTCAGCTACTCGGAAATCATTGCATGTTGCCCAAGCAGGGTTTGTTATGTTTGACGCATAGTTATATGTGATGGACGATTTCAGTTATCGATGCAGTCATTGCATTTTTTATACTGTAATCCACCTCTTCATCAACGGATTTCTGCTAGAAAAAGCCAGATGGGAAGCGAAATCAGGTCCAAGCATTTGCGGATGGCGGGATAAACGCCATCTATACCTAAAATATGAATATAGTTTGAAGGGATACTATGTGTATGCATACACACATTCATACATGCACATATAAACGCATACATAAATACATATATACATATATATATGTACAAATCAGCATCAGGTGATTGTGAAGAATTCCCCGTTTTTATTTTGGCACTGAGGGGTCCAAAAATCAACACAACATGACGTATATTATAGCTTTAGAAAGCATGTGCAATGGAAAATTGCATGAGGTGGGTTTGTTCATTCCTGAAGATGCTCCCACAGAGGGAAAGCCGAAGTGGCACAAATACGCCATAAAGCAGCATGACTGAGGGCAGCCCTGCGCTCCTTCCGATTCACCTTTAACATGCGCTACATACCTGGTCACGAGACTAACAAAAGCAAACGTATGGCAGTTTTGGCTGGGGCCAGCGTTGAAGATCTGAACCGGGAGCGCAACGGGCGAAGGCGTTCAAAACGCTTTCCAGAAGGCGGTTGTAAGATCAGTCATTGGCCTAGAAACCCCAACGAAGTCAGTCAGGAAAGTTACAGGCAAAGCTGAAGCCAGCTACAACACGGTGGAAATAATCTCTAAAAAATAATCATGCAAAATATTCATCCATGAAGCATTGTCTAGAGGCATCAAAACTACATGAGTTGTTTTTGCAAGCTGGTTCTGTGGCATGTCCATCGCTGACGATGCTTCATCAACAACATCTGGTTTAGTGCCAAGCCCCATTTTCTGCTGGATCTGGGTGCGGACATCCAGAATTGCAGTGTCTGGGCCAACCACATGCCAGGCACGGTGATGGAGTACATTCTGCGTTATAACAAGGCGAGTGTATGGGGGCCTTCAGCTCAAAGGGGGATCTTCGGCGTCTTTTGGCTCCAGAATTGTAGTGGCTTCACAGTCACCATCAACAAGGAGCGCTACGTCAAGGTGTCCAATCGTTTCTGGAACAGTGTCTGCAAGCACGTAAACCGTAATTACATGTAAACGACATTTGACTTCTTATAAGAGACTAAGAGTGGGGAATCCTTTCAGAATCACGCTGTACTTATATGTATGTATAAGCGGCATAAGTATCGAAACTCCTCATTTAGCTCGAACGATCGCACCTGAACCCAGCATTAAGCTGCTAGTGAAATGCTATTGTGTGAGTTGAGCATATTGATATGTGTTGAAAGTTGAACGTTGAACCACTTTGAACTTGAACCACCTACCTTGAAAGTAAAGCATTCTTGCATATTCGTCGAAGGATCCAGCCATCAGATTTGGGTACTAAGAAACTGGCTTGAGAATGAACAACTAAATGGCCCAAGTGATCAATAGCGCACCTGTGCGCTCTTCCGATTTGCAAAACTCAACCGACTCGGAATTATTTGTCCACGAGAAGTGCATTAAAGTGAACTTCATATCAAACATTACTAGTTTTTCGAGAAGTCATAAATATTTGGTTCAAGTTGGTCGATTGGGGGAGGGGAGGGGGTGACCGGAATGACCTCTCTTGAATCCGTCGGTGTGTATATTATATTCACTCCTTGAATCTAACTGTGATATAAATGTTCTTATATTTGTAACGTAATGTTCTGCTAAATTCGACACCTTTCTGGCACGTTCCGTGTTACGTGATGGTTCACTAAATGATGGAACTCTAACTTGGAGCTCTAACATATCCCACGTCTTTAGTGACCATTGTGCCCGGAGAGCACGTTGGTATACATTTAATCGAAAATGTGAGGAAGGGAATTGTATGTTTATTGCTACCGAACCTAATCGAGAAAAATATAAGAAAGAGCCTTTTCTGGCCAATTTACTTCACAATAACATGACTATGAAGGTGTGCTGGTACTTACCGACGTGTAAGTGCCGTGTAAGTACCAGTAAGATTTACACCCGTGCAGTTTGTATATGCATCTGCAAGAACAGTGGTTCGATGACCATCCTACATTTTGCAACATCCGACGTGTCTGAGTTGAGTTAAGGTCATTCATATATCGTACCTTATCTTGTTTATCAAAAAACTCTTTCGGCTTCCCGAAATCACACGAGTGCATCCCCAACTAGTGTATCACAGCACCCTTTGGCTAACCCTCTCAGAGAGGGTTAGCCAAAGGGTGCTGTGCATTTTACAGCCCCTAAGGTTTCCTGTAAATGGTGAAAAACGCTCTCGGCAATGGGCCCAAATTTTGCGTACCTTTTCCCACATCAATTTGGCATATTGTGTGAAAATTATGAGGCCAGGTCGTCTGCGGTCAACGAGTTAATCAAGGTCAAGTAATGTCACCTCAAAACAAAGTTTAACCAGTTATCACGCTTTATCGGATGAGCATATTTGAATGAAACTTTCAGCGTTTGTTTGTCCTTAGGAGTGTAGCGAAACGCATCATTATATTTTTCGTTCCCGATGACTTATTGGTTTTCCACAATTACCTATTAGGACCAAAATGGAAGACGCTGGCTGACGTAAGCGCTTTTAACAGTGCAAATCGGCTTAAAGCAACGCTTCTCGGTGCGCTCTACCCATTAGACAAGGAAAGATTCAAGGAAATTGACAACTCTAAAGTTAGAAAATTTCTGAAAACAATTAAATGTTAGTTTTTGGATGGGCAAACATTTTGGAGCCATGGTCGATTCCGCCTTCATTTTCTGGTTCCAATAATTTTTGTTGTTAAAATATCCCCCAAAATTATATCCCCACAGCCAAAAACATGACGTCTGTTGTGATCCCATGTACTCTTCTAGTAACGCCCCTTTCTTTGGGGGCTTAATTTTTGTTTGTAGACGCTACACATCGATAGCTTTCCGATGACACCATTTTCGTTTACATACAACGTTTAGTTTGAAAATTAGAGAGGGTATAAAATCACCCCCTCCAATAGACTGACAGTGAGGATCTGACCGGAAAGACGGCGCTGGTTAATAGTGTTGTCGTTCTGAGGGAGACGGTTCCATCGCTTCTGAGCAGCCGGCTGTCTGATCACCGAATTGCCATGGTTTGAGACTCACTTTGTTCCAAATTCAATTACTTATGAAGCTGGGCTGTGCTGCAGTCTGGCTGTCCAGTACTGGAACAAAAATAAAATACATTTCGTGATATTGAACCCAGATGGTAGCTGGTGCCCGAAGGATAAAACAGACCAGGCAATTTAAACGTTCGACCATCTCCAGTGTTTCCTGCCATTTCTAGATCAGTCCAAGTCGACCCGGTTTGAAACCACTCATGGGCACTGTGTGTCGGTTGGGGCCGCGCGAATAGTCAGCCTGTTTCCGGTCAGTCTATCAGCGACCGTCAGTTTGCCTCCCCCGTCTCCAGCGCTGTCGCTTTCCCTCTGTCTGTCTTGCCGTCACTTTGCTATTCACCCGGCTCGCGGCTTCCACGCATTTACCACCCACCCAGCTCTCGGCTATCTCTCCTCCCCCACCAGACATTCGCCCAGCGTCGACCGACATCCATCCAGCGACCGACCGACGCCCACCCAGCTTTCGACCGACGCCCACCCAGCGTCCGACCGACATCCACCCAGCGTCCGACCGACATCCACCCATCGGCCGACAATCCTCCATTGACACATGACCAGCGTCCGACCGACATCCACCGAGCGTCCGACCGACATCCACCCATCGGCCGACAGACACATGACCAGCGTCCGACCGACATCCACCCAGCGTTCGACCGACGCCCACTCATCGGCCGACAATCCTCCATTGACACATGACCAGCGTTCGACCGACATCCACCCTGCGGCCGACCGACATCCGCCCAGCGAACGACCGACATCCGCCCAGCGAACGACCGACATCCGCCCAGCGAATGACCGACATCCACCCAGTGGCCAGCAATCCCCATTGACACACGCCCGGTCGGCGGTCTGGACACATATCGGTAGAACTCTTCTGAGCTCATCGGCGCCGCCGGAAGCTGACGAAACCCGACAATTATAACTGGCTGGGACGCTGGCTCAGCAACTCGGGTCATACGTGTCACGCTCCGCCGGGCAGACCACGGCCTCCCACTGCCGGCGAACAAACCACGGTCTGCCGGACCGGTGGAAAGACCACGGTCTACCGGAGCGCTGGACAGACCGTGTTCTGCCGAACTTTGGCCTGGTCCACAGACGATCTCGGCGACTCCAGGTCACCAGGTCTGCTCAGTGCGCCCTGTACAGCGCTCCGCGCGCCTGTTCCCGCCACTCTCCCGTGACCCGGCGACTGTCGAGCGACTGGCATCGTTTGTGGATCTGCCGGCGGTCCATTTCCGGCACCACTCCCGGGGACCGGCCTCAGCGCAGCCTCCGAATCCCACCACTGCACTGGCAGATAGCGTCACAACTTATCCGAGACCTTTAACACATCGTGCCAAGTTTTCTTTATTTGAATTCACGCTTTGTTTGAAGGCGAGAGATGCGCAACACATTGGAAAAGTTGTCGCCAACTTTGCTGACTATGCTAATCGGTCGTCACTCTGCCATCTCCAGACGCCACTGACGAGGACGAGCCGGCCGACCAGCTGACCTTCCTGCCGACCCCCTCCGACTGTGGTCACGTCAGCTTGACCTCTGACTTGAGTTCGGCGCTGAGAACCTTCTCGCGGGAGCAGCTGGTCGAGGGGAGTGTGGTGTTCGTCAACACCAGGCCAGGTGAGTAGTCACGTATGCCGGACGCGAGTGTCCCGGAAAGCCGTGTGTCGTCGTGTGTTGCGACGTAAACCTCCAGTGCTAAGCGATTGATATACAATACCGAATTTGAGAAACAACCCACCCACTGGTATCACAAATGTCCACGACACCCTCTCCCCTCAGAGAGCAAGAAAACCTAATACTCACAGAAAAGTACCTCCAACACCTGGTCAGTTAACATTTCATTTGGTACCTTCGATGAAAAAGTCACATCTAGGTTATTCCACACAGTGGAGCTTACAAAAGTGAAACGATTGGTCGGAAGCCCTCAGCTGTATCCAATGTCTGCACGGTGGGCTCGGCTCGAACCTCATTCCGAACGTGATATCGCTGTCCTCCTATCGAGACGTATTTGCCGGTGTCGACAACGATGACATGCACGGTGTCAGCGGCACGATTGATCTTTGCTCTGTCCCAGCTCCGATGTCGTAGCCCTCGTGATCTCCATTAGCTCAACTGCTTGATGTTGTCGATCGGCTGACATATTTGGTCTTCAGTGAACCCGAGGCCGTCGCGTCGAGTGGACCGGAGACAGACGTGCCGAGTAGACCAGCGTGTCGAGGGGACCAAAGGCTGACTTCACTGGCGGACCAGAGACAGACGTATCGAGTGGACCTAAAAAACGACATATAGAGTGGACCGGAGATTAACGTGTCGAGTGGACCTGGGACCGATGCGTCGAGTGGACCAGAAATCGGCGTGCTGAGTCGATCGACGTGTCGAGTAGACCGGAGACCGATCGGTCGAGTGGACTGGAGACTGATGTGTGGAGTGGACCGGAAGCTGACTTGTCTGGTGGGCCGAAGTATGACATGTTGAGTAGACAGGACGCTGGCGTGTCCAGTGGAACTGAGGCTGACCTGTCTAGTAGGCCGGAGGCTGACTTGTCTAGTAGACCGGAGGCAGACTTGTCCAATAGACTGGAGACTGAGGTATCGAGTGGGCCGGACACTGGGCTATCTAATGGCCCAGAGACTGGTTTGTCCTGTGGACCGGAGACTGGTCGTCATGTCCAGTCTGCAGTGGATACTGATGTGTCTGGTCTTCAGTGAATCCGAGGCTGAGGTGTCTAGTATTTAGTGGAGATTGATGTGACTGGTCTTCAACGGAAACCGGCGCGCTTGATTTTCAGTGGATACCGGCATGTTTGGTCTTCAATTGAGATCAACATATTTTGCATTCACTAGATATTGACGTCGCTGATCTTTCACTCGGCACTAACGTCGCTGGTCTTTGCTACGTACTGACGTCGCTGGTCTTCACTGGATATTGACGCAGTCGGTCTTCACTGGGCACTGACGTCGCAGGTCTTTACTGGGCACTGACTTAGTTGGTCTTCATTGGGTACTGACGTCACTGGTCTTTACTGGATACTGGGATCACTCGTCTTCATTGCATATTGACATAGTTGATCTTCACTGGGCACTGACGTCGTTGGTCTTTACTGGATACTAACGTCGCTTGTCTTCACTGAGTACTGACGCCGCAGGTCTTTACTGGGCACTGACGTTGCAGGTATTTACTGGGCACTGACGTCGCTGGTCTTCATTGGGTACTGATGTAGCTGGTCTTCAGTGGCGGGAAAGCTGGCGTGCCTGAATTTCAGCCGAGCCGCGCTGGCGGAACTCGGTCGAGTACCGTTTCCGGCGAGGGCTGGCCCGCCGACCGGCTCCCGCGGACATTAGCTCTGCGGGAACGCCCACTGCCAGCGTTCGCTGCTGCAAATTTGGAGGTTTTGCCGCGAATACAAACTTAGTGGTATTTTGAGACATAAAAGACGCTCCCAAGTGGAGAGCGTGGAAGTAATTTATTTTTTGGCAGACAAGTTTGGACATTCGGGTCGCGAGTTTCTCTGGCAATGGGCCAATCGCTCACTTTGTTGTTGGGCGTGAGAAATATTGTCCGGAAATATATCGAACTGCTGGAGCGCTTTGTGAACACATAAACGTACGCTTCTCTCTCTCTCTCTCTCTCTCTCTCTCTCTCTCTCTCTCTCTCTCTCTCTCTCTCTCTCTCTCTCTCTCTCTCTCTCTCTCTCTCTCTCTCTCTCTCTCTCTCTCTCTCTCTCTCTCTCTCTCTCTCTCTCTCTCTCTCTCTCTCTCTCTCTCTCTCTCTCTCTCTCTCTCTCTCTCTCTCTCTCTCTCTCTCTCTCTCTCTCTCTCTCTCTCTCTCGCTCTCTCTCTCTCGCTCTCGCTCTCTCTCGCTCTCTCTCTCTCTCTCTCTCTCTCGCTCTCGCTCTCGCTCTCGCTCTCGCTCTCGCTCTCGCTCTCGCTCTCTCCACAGCCTTTGATTAACGCCGTCGCTAGATTCCGGAAGCGGTTTTTATCAGGGAGATTTCCACATCCATCAACCGAAATGCAAATGTACGAAGCACATTGCTAAGTATGTGATTGCCCACAGATCAGCACCAGGCGATAGGGCGAATGACAGCGATGGCCCAATTACACATTTGCTTCCTTTTGTTTTCGCCTGTCATTGTAATTAACTAAAGTGTGAGTATAATATGCCATGTATTGCACGTATATATACTTCCTTGTTTTTCAAGCTTGTGACACGACTAATTTAAGCTCGTCTTGAAAATGTTCGTAAGAGGATGAAACGTCGAAAATATAACGAATGTTTTACATGTATGCCCTAGTCCTGCTTATGAATATTGTGCATGAACATACAATCAATTGAAAACGTATTGCAAGACGAATGGAGTCTGCAGAAGAAGGAATTCAGTGCCAGTTCCGAGATTGTGTTCACTCAACAATGCGTAGGTAATGATCGTCTTTGAAGCTATGTTAACACACACACACACACACACACACACACACACACACACACACACACACACATACACATTTCACAATCCCGCGGCCTACCGGCGAAACAGTGTGGGCGGCGCCATTAGCCGTGAATGTGCATAAAGTGTGTCGTGAACCAACCAATAAACACACACATACACACACACATCTATATATATATATTATTTATTTATACATACCATACCTAATATTGTTTCAGCTCAGATAAAGTACTTTTAGCTACCATCTAAATACAAGAGCTTAACCCGAATCGTGTCATTCCGCCTTCCCAGTTCACAGTTCGACGTAAGTGGCAATACGATTGTGTATTGGGGCTGGTGGTGCTGCGGTTGACATAGGCTGGAGTTTACTAAATGTCAAGACATTTTAGATGTTCACTCACCATAGATCGTCTCGCTATAGTCAGGCTATTCCGTGCCTATATGAGGACATTTCGCACTACTATCTGCTGGATTCAGGGGCATCGCAGCAGTATAAGTTTATGAGTTTGGGAGCCCGTCAATTGCCATTTTATCACTTCTTTTCACCAACGCGTTGGTGAAAAGTTACACCATTGCAATGGCGTGACTTGATCTTCAATCTCACCGGTACTTCAATTGATCTCATGTTGAAAACTCGATACAGAACAGGACTGTATCTGTATAATATAACAGGACTGTATAATTGATATGCAAGTCGTTTCCCAGCAGTTCGCCAATAAAACTCCGCCCGGGAGCACACACAACACAAGATTTCCCCCTATTTCCGCTATGAAACGAGCCAAGCGCCACTCACATTCGAGCACGACACCCCACCTGCCGACGACATTCACGGATGTTTCACCTGCGGTGCAGCACTCGGAGTAGCCGCGGTGCCGCCGCTGTTCAGCTTCGGCCCTGTGGCCGACCGATGTTGTCTGCTGACTTACACCGAACACGTACTGTCGCGCTAAATCTCTCAGCCGTCACGACCGACAAATTGATGGCCCTGCTATTCGCCATCCCGCACCCGAGGGCGTGTAGTGTGCATCACTGTAATAACAGCTAGCCACCCGAGGGCGTGTAATGTGCATCACTGTAATAACAGCTGGCCACCCGAGGGCGTGTAGTGTGCATCACTGTAATAACAGCTGGCCACCCGAGGGCGTGTAATGTGCATCACTGTAATAACAACTAGCCACCCGAGGGCGTGTAATGTGCATCACTGTAATAACAGCTGGCCACCCGAGGGCGTGTAATGTGCATCACTGTAATAACAGCTGGCCACCCGAGGGCGTGTAGTGTGCATCACTGTAATAACAACTAGCCACCCGAGGGCGTGTAATGTGCATCACTGCAAAAGCAACCGGCCACTCAAGGGTGTGTAATGTGTAGCACTGTAACAGTAACCGGTCACCCAAGGGTGTGTAGTGTGTAGCGTTGTAACCGGTTACCCAAGGGTGTGCAATCTTCATCACTGAAACAGTAGCCGGGCACCCTTTAGCATCTGGTTGCAGTGTTCTTATGATGTGGGTAGGACTTCGCTAAGCGACACCATTTGTTCGGCTCTACCGCTATCTTGAGGTGAAGCCGAAACAAAGCTTTCATTGTCAAGTCTGAGCACAGCTAGGTGTTCATGTGTTCATGACGGTGATGTTGCACTGGTCGAGACACAGCAGTGGTTCAGTGGAGGCCTGCAGCCGGTGGGGCCGTGCCTCAGTCTTCACTGGTGTCCTGCAGACGCTGTCCGGTGCTCGCTGGCGGTGGTCGTCAGCGACGGGCTCCACGAGAGTGTCGCGGCGGCCGTGTCGGTCGCCGTGCTGCCGCTGAAGCTGCGCATGGCCACCAACGGTGTGCTGCACGTGTTCCCCATGATGCAGCAGTCAATCACCAGTGGCCACCTTCTGGCCAGGACGAACGACGCCGTGACTGCCCGCCAGATCGTCTACACGGTCGTGGAGGCGCCCAAACTGGGCAAAATCACCAGGTAAAGTCGCCCGGTGTGCATACCTCTGCGCCATCTTGTAGGCTCTTCGAGGTGTTCAGCAGTCCAATCTAAAGTAAGTTGATAGATGCGATTTATTTCACTGGTTGCACGCTGTTGCGGAGAAGCGACAAAGTTTTCCCTCCGGAAAATTCGGGCTATATTGCTGAACATTGATATGGATGGCTGTTGATGCTGTGCGGGCGATAGGAGTCGGACTTGGTCGAGCCGCGGGGTGTCAGTCGCCGCCTCCGCACCGACTGGCACCCCGCAGCGGACTGTCCGCTGTGGCGAGCTGTCCGGGGCGTGTTGGTGCGTGTCGCGGTGACTGAAGACTGGTTCAGCTGCAGCGGACTGTCCGGGGCGTGTTGGTGCGTGTCGCGGTGACCGAAGACCGCCTCTGCTGCAGTAGGCTGTCCGGGGCGTGTTGGTGCGTGTCGCGGTGACTGAAGACTGGTTCAGCTGCAGCGGACTGTCCGGGGCGTGTTGGTGCGTGTCGTGGTGACCGAAGACCGCCTCTGCTGCAGGGAGCTGTCGGACGGCAGCACGAGGCCGGTGGACAGCTTCACGCAGGCGGACGTCAACAGCAGCCGGGTGCTGTACGAGCAGCAGACGCCGCTGGGCGCGCTGTCGGGTCGCGACTCGGTCACGCTGCGCGTGGAGACGCCGCACGCGGCGCCGCTGCCGGCCGTCCGTCTGGCCGTGCTGGTGTCGGTGACGGCGGTGACTCGCGGCGGCCTGGGCGCCTACATCGCGGCGGCGCCGCTGGCCGTGGTGGAGGGCGGCGCCGCCGCCGTCACCGAGCGCCAGCTGGACGTGAGCGGCGTGGCCGACTTCCTGCGGAGCCACTCGGCCGGCCGCAGCGTCGACCTGCGCCTGCGGCTCACCGAGCGGCCGCGCCACGGCCGGCTGACCGTGGCCGGCGTCCGGCCGGCGGCCGACCTGCTGCTGCGGCCAGCCGACCTGGCCGCCGGCGCGCTCGTCTACCAGCACGACCACTCGGACGGCGCCGGCGACCGGTTCGGCTACACGCTGCTGCTGGTCACGCCGGCCGGCCGCCTGCCGCTCTTCAACGGCAGCGTGGCGGTGACGGTGAGCGCCGTCAACGACCGGCCGTTCCGGCTGGAGACGCCGGCGCCCGGCCTGGTGGTGGTGCAGCGGCAGCGCGCCGTCATCGAGCGCCGCCACCTGCGCGTCACCGACGCCGACACGCCGGCCGCCCACATCCGCTACAGCATCATCAGCGGGCCGAGCCGCGGCCGCGTGCTGCGCGCCGACACGCAGCGGCGCGTGGCCAACTTCTCGCAGGAGGACGTCGACCGGCGGCGGCTGGTGTACGTGCAGGACGGCTCGCTGGGCGCCGACCAGTTCCACTTCAGCGTCTGGGACGGCCGCCACGCGCCGCTCGTCGTCGGCTTCGTCATCACCGTCGTGCCGCTGGTGCTCAACGTGAGCGTGGCCGGGCCGCTGGTGCTGGAGCAGGGCGCCACGCGCGTCGCGCTCGGCCCGCACGTGATCTCGGTCGCCACCAACGGCCAGCGAAGCCGCGTCTTCTTCAACGTCACCAGGCAGCCGCGCCACGGCCAGCTGCGGCTCGACCAGGCGGCGCTCGGCCGCTTCTCGCAGGCGGACGTGGACGCCGGCCGCGTGGCCTACCTGCAGATGGACCTGACCGCCGCCGGCGACTCGTTCGCGGCCGTCGTGCACGACGAGCTGACCGTGGTCGAGGACCAGGTGGTGAGGGTGCTGGTGCGGCCGCTGCTGGAGACCAGCCGGCTGCGGGTGGCGCCCGGCCGGCTCGCCACCATCGGCCTGCGCCAACTGAACGCGTCGCTGCTGGCCGCCGCCACCGGCAGCAACCCGGTGTACCGGCTGACGGGCGGCTCGCGGCTCGGCTTTGTGGCGCAGCGCGACGCCGGCGCGCACGCCGCCACCCTCTGGAACCTGACCACCTTCACGCACGCGGACGTGTCGCAGCGCGTGGTGGTGTTCGTCGCCGCCGACGTGGCGCTGGCCGAGAACGAGAGCGTGGCCGACGAGGTGCCGTTCGAGCTGACTGCGGCGCGGGTGCAGCCGGCGCGCGGCCGGCTGATAGTGTTGCTGAGCAGCTCCGGTCCGCAGCGGGCCAAAACGGCGCCCGGCGTCAACCCCGTGGTGGGTCGCGACCTGTGGTCGGCCGGGCCGGGCTTCAGTGCAGACCTGGCGCTGGTGGGCGGAGCTGTGGCGGCCGTGGCGGTCGCCTCTGCGCTGCTGCTGCTGCTGGCCAGATGTGCGGCCGGCAGACATTCGTCGCCGCCTCTCCAGCGGCCGGCTCACCCGCCCCCGCCCCAGGGACTGGACAGCGCGCTCCACTGCGCCGTCATCCCGCTGGCCGCCGTCAGCGGCGACACCAGCTCCGATGCTAAAGAGTGCTCCGGCGATTCGGACGTCGGGGATCGGGAAAGCCCTCGGTCACGAAACTCTCAGTGCTGGGTGTAGGACAATATTCTGAGACTTTGGTGATGCTGTTTTGAATGTTCTGCCGGAAATTGTGATGAGATTTGATTGTTGTCTGTTGTGAAACGTATTGATGGTGCTGCGTTTCTCCGTGTCGAGGAAATCCACGACCATTCAGAATTGCTACAGCCGTTAGACAAAGAGCAGAATTGTCAACAGCGTTGTGCCAAATGAAGCCCAGCATGCAAATTGCGAGAATGTCGGAGTTCCCAGCAGGCAGTTGCTTCAATGATGTGGATGCGCATTGCTAAATCACGGTCAGTTTCCAAGATAACGAGGAAGATATTCGGAAGGGCCTAACTATTTTTCCTTTTGCACACTTCGTTTGGCAGGGTAAGGCTAACCAAACGGAACATTGTATTATACTTTTGCGAAACTAAAATCATCTGAATACGTTTACTATTGGATGTAGCCTTCCACCGCGCTCAAAAGATGATAACAATCCCCTTTTCCTTCTGGATGAATATATATATATATATATATATATCATATACATAATATATTTACATATATATGTAGCATATGTATATACATGTATATATATAGATATATCTATATGTATATGCTTTTCTTCGTTTAGGTCGTACGGTTCTTCCATATAGTTCCTATATTCTTCGTCGTTTGGCATATTCCAGGGCTTGGGAAGTGCTGATATGATCCAGTTAATACCAGGGATCTGAAAAGAAATAATGATCTCAGGGCACATCAACCTTGTGCAGAAGACCATGGCAGGTTAATGATTCGGCGGTGTTCATTTACCATTTTCCAACGACAATATCGGCACTCAACTGGACATCGATGCCCACAGCGCGGACTAATGCAATATACAATGTGCTCAATAGCAGTGTATGGTGGACTTGAAAATCGTACCTGCTGTTTTCATAAGGTCTTATAAGATAAAATAAAATGCTAACCTGAACGCACATCTGGAAAACATCACATTTAACACAAACTGCGCGGAACTGCTCTGCGGCCGGCGTTCCTCTGCTAAAGTGTGATGTATTGTCGTGTTTGTGCGACCAGGGCAGGTTCGTATTCTCGGATTACAATTTCCTCGAAGTCGAGAACTCTAAAGCGTCGTTTGTCCGATGTTGTTCTCAGTGTAGCATGTTGCCTGTCAGTTTTGTTCTGGTTAATCGTTGTCGATCATATTGTCAATTATGGCATCGTGGAGCCATTGTTGACCGGTATTTGTCTTGTTCCCAGCAATTCGGAGTGAGTAGACTTCCAGTCTAAACAGACATTGGGGGCCCGCCTTACCAATGTCCTGACGACACTCAACTTGTAGTGGTCAAAATATTCGCTGTTAGCATTGAGTCGCTGCAGGTCTGGAATATCCTGACCACTACAAATCAAACGTAGGGCATTCGTGAGATGGGCTCTCAGTCTACTGCTTCAACTGGCCATGCCGAATTGTTAAGATCAAAACAAATACTGGTAAACAATGTTTTCAACAATGTCATTATTGACAATGTGATAAATATCCAGATCAGAAAAATCAAGCAACCACCTCTTAAAAATTAAGTATCCAGCATGAAGCTGTTTTACCGCAACCAAACCTCAATCGGATTCAAAGTCGACGAACGCTTATCGCAAAACCAAATGTCAAGCCAACCGACAAGTCTGACAAACTGTAACTCTGCATCTAGAGCAAGACAAGAACACCGACAGCGTGATGATGAAAAACAACCCGACGAACAGCAACAATCGCCTTTAACCTGTCAATGTAATCTGCAAAGAATAATGCTCTCACGAACATAGTAGTTTCTGTGAAGGCATTGTACATTATGCTGGACAACAAAACGATTGCATTGGTATGACGACAGCTGTCTCACCATGTCTTGCAATGTCCCTACGGAAGGAAGCACTGCTACAGCACATACTCCGTGAACACCATCAACGAATAATCGGAACAGAACTGACAAGCAATGCTGTTGTTTTGAGAACAACATCGGACAAACG
Organism: Imbricaverruca yamaguchii; assembly: GCA_034440575.1. Lineage (NCBI taxonomy): Eukaryota > Metazoa > Arthropoda > Thecostraca > Neoverrucidae > Imbricaverruca > Imbricaverruca yamaguchii. Next base: position 1,452,335 of record JAOTOL010001645.1, on the reverse strand, counting down.
ACGCATTATCATTTTCGAGGCAATTCTAATTCTGGAACAAGAACCTGCCCTGGACATACAAACACGGCCATGGATGACACTTGAGCAAAGTAATGCCGACAGCTGAATCATTGCGCAGTTTGTTAGTGGTCTGTTTTCCAAATGTACGTTCAAGGTAACATTTCTTTTCAGAAGCGCTGATGATAACAAGAAGTGTGATTTTCATGTTCAGTATGCATCACTATGAAACACTTCTATTACATTTTGCACAATATATATATATATATATATATATATATATATATATATATATATATATATATATATATATATATATATATATATATATATATATATATATTGAAATACCGAAATTTTAGTAGGTGAGTGATCCAGGTGTAATATTGTATTGCGGTTCGCATATTTTTTCACTTCCGCCGACCTATGGCTCTCAGGGGAGGATACAGGAGGCACTGAATGCGTGTGTGTCTCCCCCCCCCCCCCTTTATGGACAGGTGACGCCACTCCGCCCCGGAAAGGCACCCCTAAAGGGAGACTCGAGTGCACTTCCTCTCCACAGCTGAACGTATGTCAGTCAAAGATGCTCCTTTCAGAGGAAAGGCATCCCTGCAGCATGTTCAATTGCCCTCCCGAAGAGCGAATTTCCCCGCCGAAGGCGTCCCTCCGAGGAATTACGCCCATCTGTTCACCATGACAATTCCTGGATCCGTTTTCGATGGCTCAGGATTGTTTATTAGACGCGTGAACACCAAGACAATGTTGGTCGGTCAGCCGAATGGTTTGTGTGCAGATAAAAATAGTCCCATATAGACGCGCTGATTGGATCAAGCGCTATGTACGCTGCCTCTGACGCCTTTATTGTCCATAGGTAGTACAAGCTATTTTATCACACAGACCGCGAATACAAAATCGAATTATGTCCATCAGTTTGGTTCATGAGGTGTGGGTGGGGGAGGGAAAATCAGGATTGATCATGGACAAATGTTACACTATCTCAACTTGCTATTCGAACAGATTGTGACATCAACTCAAGTTCATCACGCGACTTGAAGATTATTTTTGGAGACCTAAAATCAAAGAGCGTGATCTCAATCTGGCACCGAACAATGGGACTGCCAACACTATACGTGAGCCGTCTCTCCTCTACCCTCTGGCACTCGAAATGTGCCAGATGACTGCGGCTCTACCTACAAGCGCACCAGTGTAAATAGCATCACTCCGCTTCAATACCATTGCCCTATCGCCGCCTCCGGGCCAATGGTGCTCTGAAGATGCTGCTTCTTCTGGAAGCCAACGTTCCATAGTCCGCCGGTAACAATGTAATAATGTTCGATTTTTTAATGATTGCGAGCTACTCCAAATAACTATGACTCATTTCCCATTAAATGGGGAAGTGGGCACAGTGATACTGATGCTACCTGATCTTGTCAGTTCATTGGTAAATGTGTGTATAAATTTCGTCAGCATGCTGCCAAAGACGCATCTAGTCAATCACCTGGTAGGGGAGGGTGGATCTTGGAAAGGGACGAAGTGCTTGGATCGAACAAACAAACAAACCAATAAAGTCTTCCGAAAAAGCTCTTGGGCTTGGACAATACGAGAATAAGGTTGGGTTTAAACCAACGCTATCTCAATAGTTTTCCCACTGTGTCGACCTAATTGGATTGGCGTGGCGTTGTAGGCTTCCCTGCATTTCCTCCAGTCTTTCATCGCAGGACTTCCAGGCCAACCATTTATGTCTGGGGATGGATCATAGTCGTGGCAGTTTGTGTCCCCTCTTTCTATGATAATGTGCCCGTAAATAACAATACAAGAAACCGCATAAAACTTCTTAAATTCCGCATAAAAATTCGGTCCTGCTTTGTGTGTGGTTGGCACGATCTTGCACCTTGACTCACCCTACGTGCTGCACCACCCAAAGGTCACGTGATGCGCCCCGTGCCTTGACCAGTGTTGCAGGTGCTGGTTAGCTGTTGAACAGAATTTGTGTCCGCTGGCCGCCGTGCATTCGTGAATGACAGCGAGCAGTTATTCGGGCTGAAGGCTGCCACTCATGAAGAGGTGTTGTTGCTGTTGCTGTTGTTGTATCGGCTGTGTGGTGTGCTGCCTACCATCCCGGCGCGTCGTATAAAGTTTGACTTTGTGACGCACTTGCTGTCCCTGTGGTTCGCTCTTGCTGACCCTGTGGTTCACTGACCGACCCTATGGTTCACTGGCTAACCCTGTGGTTCGCTTCCTGACACTGTGGGTTGCTACCTGACTCTGTGGCTCGTTTGATGACCCTGTGGTTCGCTTGCTGACCCCGTGGTTCGCTTGCTGACCCTGTGGTCCGCCGGCCAACTGTGCGGGTTCCATGGCGGTCTGCGAGTGATTCGGTATCATACCGAATCACTCGGAGTGAGTTTTGAGCTGGCTTTATTGTATTGGTTTCTCTGCGGTTATAGACGTATTCGTCATGCGATCTGCAGTTATCGTCCAATATCTCTAACCGAGCGATGTTGTCACATCGCGAAGTGATGAATTATTATCTACGATCAAGTAAATTCGTCACCAATTCGGTGTTCAGACACACGCTCTCTGGCCGACTGTGCAGCCAACACGACATTTTCCCGATGCCAATGTGTGTTATCGTAGCAATAAAGAATCAAAGCAAATGCTTGTCGTGATGTAGTTGGATGGCCCTGTCGTGGTGCAACGATTGGGTGGCCTTCCTCCCAACGACTCGCAATGATTGGGTGGGTGTCCCTGTCGTGGTAAGATTGGGTGGCCCTGTCCTGGTACGACTGGGTGGCCTTGCTCCGAACGACCTGCAATTATTTGACTTAATGGAAGCTATTTTTGACGAAAGACGCAAGCAACGGCGTGCTAGCCGTGAAACTTTCCGGCTCGGGAGGCATTGTATGACGACACGCGCGACAGTTGACTGTGCCCAGAGCACAGACGGAGCCCATTGTGAGGTGATATCAGACTGTGTCGCCGGCTAGCAGTGATTTAAAAGTGAGACACTCGCCTCGCTCGGCCCAGACGTCTCGGTCGGCGACGGCGCGCCCACTCTTGTCCTCTCAGCCGGCGCGCCGGCACACTTGCCATGAGCGGGCTGCACATTTGAGGGCCGGCAGATGGCAGAACGCGGCTCTGATAGTCAGGACTGTGTTAAGCCGAGGTTATCTCTATGAGCGTGCTGCACATTTGATGACCGAGCACTGGGCGAAACGCCAATTTTTGTCGGACCTCGGTGCGATTTTTGGGGCTCCCACAACCTGTCAGGGGCAGGGCAGCTGCCACTCTCCCCCTCGGTATGCCACTGATTGTGACATGCTTCTGATAAATATTTCCATTCAATTGAAGTTAATTCAAGTAGTTATGTACCGAATGACGTTTTAAATGACCGTCCTTACGATGATCCGGAAGTTTAATTAAGTTCATTATAGTTCGGGTACAACCCATGGCCACATACATTAAAACAAGTGACATCATAAGACGCAATGAGGAATCGTCAGATAATATATATATATATATATGTCCTCCATGTGTTAATATATATCCAATTCGTCTAATCAAAATTCCAAATAATTGTAAGGATGACCACTGTAAAAGCGTATGATGTGCATCATCATGCCTTAGATCCAACAAACGCTAAACGATCCAAGGAATTATAGTGATAATAGATGGGACCATTCTGTGCGCAAACACGGATGCATGTTCCCACACCCGCCGAAGTTGCAACTTTCTCCATATATCCGATGATGCTGTATCTTTTCTGCAGCAGCATTTCCATTTAAATCCAACATTATGGCTATGCCCGTGCCAGCCACTATGCACCGTCGACGGCCGGCAATTCATCGTCTGCGACACCGGTCTCGGTCCGTCCACCGTCAGCCGTTTTGTGGCGGCGGCTTTTGTTCGACTGCAGGCGTGCGCGACCTCGGGGATACCTTCAGCCGGCCGCGCTCTGGCGTCGCACCGGCGCTGTACACCTCTGGTGCTGAATCACCAAGTGGTGATGAGGACACCAGCCATCGGGCACCACTTACCGGGCCGCAGCTGAATCACCAAGTGGTGATGAGGACACCATCCGTCGGTTTCCACTTATCAGGCCGCGTGAAACGAGGCACCCGTGGCCCAATCCTGGCTGGCAGCCAGACAGCCGTGAGGCTCACTGCGCCCGGATTGGTCGTTCAAGGGGGCGGCATTCCCGTAATTGTGGGGAGGGTGGTGGCTGCCTGGGGCTACATGTCGAGAACTCGAGGACATCAAGACTGGGAAAGGTTGGACGCTGCTGAGCTACGCAGGACTCACGGCTGGTGCCAGAGGCGGAGTTCGACTCGAGTCGAAGTTGGTTGTCGGTTGGTTATTAGTTCTACGGCACATCGACCGTTGAGTCATGTAGCGTCGCCAATCTCTCGCGCCGATTGGTCGCGGGCGAAGGAGACGGAGTTGGGTGGACGGCTCAGGCAGAGGTGCTGTGCTGTCAGGATGGGAACCGTCACAGTGCCGAATAGTAAGTACTTCGTGGCACGAACCTTGGAGAGGCGCATACCAGTGACTGTGTGACGACTGTCGGGACTGAGCTCGTTGCATGGCAAGCCGTGGCCGCTTTACTTGACCCGTAAGCCCTGCCAATAGAAGGTAAATATCGGCAGTTGTATTTTCGGACAAGTTGTCACGGAGCGAGGTCTGCATTATACATATACTAGCCAGGACAGGTCTCCACCAATTCCTGGCGTGGATGTCTAAATAACACCAGGTATATATATATATATATATATATATATATATATCATCTTCGCCCAGATCTGATTTGATGGCATACGCCGGGCTTGACCTAACCCTGGGCCAACACTCAGCTCCGAACCTGACAAATCATTCATCAGCTCCTAGTCCTCAGCTCATGACCAGATTTTACGGCATTGCTCGGCTTCGGACCCAACCCTTTGAAGACCGTCAGGCCCCGATCTGACATTGTGACGAACTTCAGCCCATAGTCCGACCTTGTGGCGTTCCCCGGCTTCGAACCTGACCCCACAACGGCGCTCAGGTCCCGACCAGGCATTGTGACGACCCTCAGCGCATAGCTCGACCTTGTGACGGCTGTCAGCTCATGATCTGACATGACTCTCCTTGGCCTGGAGCCTGATAGCGTGCCAGTACTGTTTCTTGGGCCGAACAATGTAGGCCGACCCTGACCGTTACTGCGACACTGGCCGGCCCGACCATGGCAGAAATATGTAGGCAGACCGTGGTCGTTACTGCGACACTGGACGGCCCAACAGTGGCCATCACTGCGACACTGGCGAACCCGACCGTGGCCGTTACTGCGACACTGGACTGCCCGACCGTAACCAGACAATGTAGCCCGACCGTGGTCGTTACTGCGACACTGGCGAACCCGACCGTGGCCGTCACCGCGACACTGGACTGCCCGACCGTAACCAGACAATGTAGGCCGACCGTGGCCGTTACTGTGACACTGGACAGCCCGACAGTGACCATCATTGCGACACTGGCGAACCCGACCGTGGCCGTTACTGCGACACTGGACTGCCCGACCGTAACCAGACAATGTAGCCCGACCGTGGCCGTTACTGCGACACTGAACTTCCCGACCGCAACCAGACAATGGTCGACCCGACCGTGGCCGTTACTGCGACACTGGACTGCCCGACCGTAACCAGAAAATGTAGCCCGACCGTGGTCGTTACTGCGATATAGGCCGACCCGACCGTGGCCGTTACTGCGACACTGGCCGGCCTGCCCGTGACCAGACAATGTAGCCCGACCGTGGTCGTTACTGCGATATAGGCCGACCCGACCGTGGCCGTTACTGCGACACTGGACTGCCCGACCATGGTCGTTACTGTGGCACTAGCCGGCTACTAATCCATAGCGGGCGCGCCAACGACTCGTTCTCGAAATAGCCGGAGGCGGAGATTCGATGGTGTCATCACTAGTATTGAACGCGCCACACGAGATGATTCAATGTGTCTGACACACGCACCAGGACGCCTAATCACCGCGCTCGTAACTTCATCTCAATTGACCCTACTGTTGATCACTGTCAGACTCACCGGGAGTGCCGTGAAGTCAGTGGCGCAGTTAGTATTTTCCTAAGGGGAGGTGGGCTGGGGGAGACACGAACAAAATGCCATGAAAAGGAACGTTTTCACTGACGGATAAGTCCCCTCCGTCCCCGCTGTGACAGAACTCCTGCACATAATTGCTTCGATATTCTCCAGAGGATTTCAAATCCTGAAATGAAGAATGAGTGAGTGAGTGAGTGAATGAGTGAGTGAGTGAGTGAGAGAGTGAGAGTGAGAGTGAGAGAGAGAAAGAGAGAGGGGGAGAGAGGGAGGAAGGGAGGATTAACGAGAGTGAGGCAATGAGAGAAAGGGAGAGGGGAGAGAGATAGAGAGTGTATGAGTGAATATGATAATCAGCTTGTTACTGTGATAATGAATACTGCAACGCTAAAACGGATCACTGCACACCACCGTGAAAACTCAGAAGACTGACCCTCGTATATGATGGTTAATGGTTAATCTAGGGGTGTCGTTTTGCATACTTTTCACAGGGCAAGTGCTCCCTCAATGTTAACAGTTCTAGAAGACCAGGTTATCACTTAAGGTGTATAGCATTGTCCGACACATCTGAAAGCGAGACAAAACAACAGCGAATGCAATTTTCGAAGAATTCCGTTGAACAGTGTAATAATTTCCCAGCCACGTTTCCTCCGTTGTTGATACGTTAACGAATAATCTACGGGCCCACCCACACACAATCGTGATGATGAACTATTAACATATTGGTGATGTTAATATTCGTGGGTAAGACACACAGACACACACTCAGGTCGGCATCGAGGCTTCAGTTATACCAGCATACATACACAAACTGAGACAGTGGAGAGGACTATGTTCGGATATTCAATTTAAAATGTGAAGTTTTTGTATGTAACTTTAATCGATTTGAGGTCATATTCATGTGTTCCTTCTTCATGGTGAAAGGGGAAATATATCATTCCTCATCAGATTGAGCTTTCAATTAAATCTGACATCTCTCGCGGTTTTCCACCAACAGCCGAACTGCAACACCACGATGTATGAAATGCATGCGTGTGACCACCTCACATCCCTATAGCCGACCATATTACACCACTGTAACCTCAATCTCGTTGCCAGAACTAGTGCCCTACTAGCTCTGGCCATTTACTAGTTCTGGCCACCTAATAGTAGGTGCCCTACTATAGGGCCATCGGCGGGACCATCGGTGGGGCTATCGGTGTGACCATTCGTGGGAACATCGGTGGGGCTGTCGGCGCCTCCGCTCTGATCGCAGCCCGTAGTTGTATGCTTTTTGCTGCGTGCCCATTTCCATTTAACATTGGGGGAGCAAATTCACTATTGGAGGGGCAAAATTGAAAATTGAGAGGGCACATGCCCTTCCAAAAGCATACAAAACAACACCACTGGTCAAGAGTAACGCTCTTATATTGGCTGATTGATCCAGGTCAAACGGAATCAAAATAGATCTTGACCTGACCTGTGATAACATGGTTGTTGCATGTTGTCATATTATAGATCACTTGGTGCGCAACAGCTTGAGGCCAGCTATGACATATTTGTATATGAATTTAACGAATTTGGAGCACTTTTACGATAAATGCCTGTTGGGACTATTGGGACTGGGTTTTTGGCGCCGTTGCATATTGGGATTCGAAACATTTCACAACAGATATAGGAGGGAATGGTTTGCGCGACGTGAAAGAGCACGCCATGAGACGTCTGGAACAATAGTTGTACACTTGCCTGCAGTGAAATGCTCCAGGGTGCCCTTAACCATGGCTGGACGCTGGGAACGTAGGCTCTGCCGCTCCGCACCAATGATTACTGGTAGGCTGCGCCGCTTCACAGTTAAGCGTTGCGGGACAGTCTGCAAGATTCCCCGCTGGCCAGCCGTAAATATTCGCTTCGTGCGGTCGTCACGTGGTCATTTGCCCTGCAGCCATGCAGTGAGAAACACGTGTCTACTCTGTTCCTGCCTCGAATTCCTCTGTCGGCCAGACAACATTGGCAGTTCAACAAGCGGTACACCACTGAAGCACTGAAGACAAGCAGCATTTGATCGCTGTGGATTTGGGACTTCGGCAACACAGAATGAGCTGGAAGTGTTAGAAGGAACTCGGTTGCAAATTATGCAGTGAAAGGAAATTACAGGTTTATGATGTCAGGGGAGCTCTTACCGAAAAAAAACTCACAATTTCTAACCATTACACTTTTTAGAAATTTACTTCGAAATTTAGTTCGAAATGGCCTTATAAACCAGGATCAAATTGCTAAACAGACCTTGTTGCGCTAGCCCTGGTCGCATCACCCGATCCATGAACTGCAGTTCTACAATTTATAATAAATAAAAAAAAAATAAAAATTAGGCAAAACGCTTCACGTGCCGCTAGCGTATTCCCACGGCCACCCCGGTAACTCGCTTTCGACATTATCGTGCCAGTTGTTAACTGACCCTCCAAAAAAAAAAATTTTTTTTACTTAAATATTATTTTTAAATTATAATAAAGGTTAAAAAAGGAAATTTTTAAATAAATAAAAAAAAATTTTTTAAAAAAAAGGTAAAATTTTAATTTAAATAAAAATATAAAAAAATAAAAAGAAGGTTGTAAAAAAAGTAATTTTTTAAGTTTTAAAAAAAAAAAAAAAAATTTACTAAATTTAAATAAAATTATAATATTATAAATTAATTTTTTTAATTTTATTTTTTTTTTAAAGTATTTTTTTTATTTTTATTTTATTTTTTTTTTTTTTTTTTTTTTTTTGGTTTTTTAAAATAATCTTTAAAATTTTTGAAAAAAAATATTAATTTTTTTTGGTTTATATAATTTTTTTTTTTTTAAATATTAAGTTTTAAGTTAAGAGAAAGATATTTAAAATTTTAACCCCATTTCCCCCAATTCGAATTGGGTGGTTTGTTTTTTTTTTTTTTTGCCATTTAAATTTATAGTATTAAGTAAAAAAAAAAAAAAAAAAGAATTTATTTTGATTAAAAAAATATTTATTAGAAGATTAAAAAATAATTACCAGGCGGTGTTTTAGTAGTGGGGGCACTTTATTTTAAATAGGGGAATTTTGCGGGAGTTTAAATAGGGAGGGTTTGGTCTCACAAGGCCAGAAAATTTAGAGAAAGATAAAAAAATTTTTATTTTAAAAAATAATTTTATATAAATAAATTTTAAAAAAAAAAATTTATAAATTTTAAAATGACTTTTAGGAATATTAGGATTCTTTTTTATTTGAAATTTGGTTTTTTTTAAGATTATGTTTTTAGGTTTTTTTTGGTGGTTTGTACATTCTCTTCGAAAGTAAGTCGCGAGAAGTTTTTTTTTTTTATTTTTTTTTTTATTTAAAAAAAACTAAAAATATTTTAAAATATATTTTTTTTTTTTATATTTATTTAAAATTTTTTTTTTTTTTTTTAGTTTTTAATAAAGAAAGGTTTTTTTGATTTTTTTTTTTTTTTTTTTTTTTTTTTTTTTTTATTTTTCCAAAAAACTTTAAAAAGAGTCCATGAAGTTTAAGAGTTTTTTGAAAAAATTTTTAGAATAGTTAATCATATAATTTTATATTTTTTTTTTTTATTTTTTTGTCAAACAGTTTTTTTTTTATTTTTGGAAAAAAAAATTTAAAATAAGTTTAATTAAAATAAATTATTAATATTATTTTTTTTTTTTTTTTTCTCTATTTTTTCCTTTTTTTTTTTTTAAAATTTTAAAAAATTTTTTTATTATTTTTTATTTATATATATATTTTTTTTTTTTTTTATATTATTTTTAATTATTTATTTTTAATTTTTAAAATTATTATATAAATATATATATATATATATATATATATATATATATATATATATAAAAATTTTATATATATAAATATAAGTAAAAGAGAAAAGGAAGAAAAAGAAAAAAAAAAAAAAAAAAAAGAAAAAGAGAGGGGAAAAAATTTATATTTTATTTTTTTTTAAAAAAAGTGTTTGGGTGGGTCGATAAGAAAAGGAAGTATGTCAAAAACCGTGGGAAACGATGCAAAGGAATAAGATGACACTTGACTATTATAATAAGGGTTCTATTTTTGCTCCTTTTTGGGTTCTTTTTAAAAGGTAAATGTGGAGGGGAGTTTTTTATAAAGTTTGGGGGCTATTTTAATTTTTTTTTTTTTCCCTGAATTTTCCCCTCGGCATCTTCCGGCCACTTCGCTTTAAAAGGCTTAAAAAGCGCAAAGATTAAGAAAAAAAAAATTAAAAGTTTTCAAACATCATAATCTTGGTATAGAACAATTTAAGCAAGGAGGGTTGGGCTTTTTTTGCTTATTGTGGGTTTTTCCCTTTACGCGGGGGGGGGGGGGGGGGTAGGGGTTATGGGGGGGTGTTTTTTGTTTTGTTTTTGTTTTAGAGGGGTTGGTAAAAAGGTAAATTTGGAAACAAAATAAATTATGACCTGGATTTCCACGATTGCATTATATCATCAGAGCCCTGCCTTTAAAAACACCTGTTGGCACCAAAAACAAATAAAAAAAACCCCTCATAAAATGTGTTGAAGAAAAAAAGTTTTTTCCATTGTGCAATATTTGCGTAAGGGGGTTTTTCTTGTCATAATGCAGAATGCTTCCAGAAATTAACATTAAATCACGTTTGTCAAACGTCGAAGCCATATTTAATCGCTATCAGCATTGATCAATATCATGCTACATGCAGCATAGAAAGCATGACATAAAAAGCATGGAAGGCATACAACACATAGAAGTTGGTCCAATGCACTCACCCACACACACACACACACACACACACACACACACACACACACACACACACACACACACACACACACACACACACACACACACACACACACACACACACACACACACACACACACACACACACACACACACACACACACACACACACACACACACACACACACACACACACACACACACACACACACACACACACACACGCACACACACACACACACACACACACACACACACACACACACACACACACACACACACACACACACACACACACACACACACACACACACACACACACACACACACACACACATACACACACTCACAGACATATCTATACATATATATATATATATATAGATATGCACATATATATACATGTATATATACATATATATATATATATATATATATATATATATGTATATATATATATATATATATATATGTATATCCATATATATACATATATATATATACATGTATATATACATATATATGAGTATATATATATACGCATCCACATATCACCACAGTACATCTCACACAGCACATACCACCCCCCACACACACACCACCGTTGAAGACAATTAATCTGGTGGTTTCACACTAAGCATAACTGATGGTCCGGCTGCATGTTGTGCTGAAGCAATATAGGCGGAAACGTGTATGGTAACATAGTTGGATGGTATTCGCGTGAAGGAATATTGTATCCTCACGGAAAAAGGAGTACGTCGCTTGCAATGCAGTGCACAATATATACAATAAATACTAATATAGCATACAACACACGCCGAACGCCCACGTTCCTGGCGGCTAGCCATAGTTAGGGGTCCCCTGGAACATTTAACTGCAGGCAAGTGTACGTGCAACGTTTCCTGAGGACTGTAGGTCACCGGCGTTAGAATAGGTCATGGCCTGACCTCCTATTACATAGACCACAAGTGAACGGTCTCATTTTCTAGAGCTCATTGGAGAGGATCCATGAATTGTCAATGGGGTACAAAGTCTGTGGTATTCGGCTGAAAATTCGTTGACCGGGGGGAGGGGAGTGCACGCTCGATCGTACCGAAATTTCATTTTGAAATTTTCGCCTTTGGCTGAAAATTCCATTAAGGCGGGTGGAGGGCGCCCTCGAGCCTCGCATGGACGCTTTCTCTGTCAGAGGGGCACCACTTTCTCATGGGAGCACATGTCCCAGTGCCCTCTCCCTGCATCCGCTCCCGAACCACGCTATTTTAACTCGAGTTGTACCTTATCCATGGGGCTTCTTTCTTTTCAATGACGCTCCCAGCATCCAGCATGTCCAGGAAGTTGTCAGTGTGTCTCCATTGAATATTTTGGAGACGTTGAACGGCTTCGCTTCGCATCGCGACGATGGATTCATGGTCCCATTGGCTGGTGAACACAAAGCACTCCATTTTCTGCGGACAAAGCACATATGATGTACCATTGTATGGCATCTCGCGTGACATGATAGACGGCTTTGAACGTCGAGATTTCATGATATTCTGGGACGGGAACAATGCGAGGCAAGTTAAGTCTTTATTTATTAAATCCTAAATATAAGGAACGCTTTTTATTCAATCGCCAGGACTTAAATGTTGTATTTCGACTGTTGTGCTTGCTATGTCGCAGTACGAACCAGATAAACAAGTTATCTTGTTAGACACTTAAATTTATGTCCACGACATCCTTAGTGAGCTTGCGATGCAACTTCTATCGGCGATCACGCTGAAAGCCAGATAATCATTTGGTGGCACGGCTGTTAGTACCTTGCCTTGCTTCCCCAAGCGAATTATCATGGGAGCCATTTGATGCTTAACAAGTACTTAGTCGTAGTGCACAAAATCACGAAGATGTGCCATGTAGCCTCTCTAACTTGAACGGGGTTGGGACATATTCTGGTTGGCTTTATATAATGTGCCCTCCAATAATACATTGTATACTGATGGCTAATATACAACAAATGTTGATTGCTTCCCAACCGTTTAGCGGGTTTACTTGGCGGTGGCCGTAAAAGTGCCTGTGACAGAGCAGAAACTTAAGATATTCCGTAAGTTGCATCTGTAAGCTGGGGTGGGACTACAAGCGGATCTCGAGGACTGGGACCATGATCCCCCTAAGTTGTATCGCCATTAGCCGTGAATGTGCAGAAAGTGCGTAGTGACCCCACCCTCCCCCTTAAGTTGCATGAAGGGACCAGACGGTACCTTTCCGTCCCCTGCCCTCATCCTGGGGGACTGCAACATCACCAATATTTTTAAAATATCATATTTTTAATGTAATTAAAAATATCATATTTTAATCATATTTTAATATTTATCTTCGACTTCTAAATATCACCAATATTTTTAAAAGTCGAAGCCGAATCCAAAGCCAGAGATACAAAATTATATAAAGCCGAAGCCGAAGCTAGCAGTCAAAACGCTACGATGTCGAAGTTGAAGCCAATACCGAAATATGTCGCTTCGCAAAGCCGAAGCCTTTGATCTCCAGCCAAACGAGAGCGTGGCCACAGCAAATCATTTGAGGGATTTAAACCTGAAGCTGAATCCGCTGCATAACACAGTTGCACTGGATGGGCTCATTCTACCCCTCTCCATGCGGTTCCACCCGCACACCCGGCCCCAGATTACCTCCAGTTGGCTGCAATTGGTCGGGCGCGGAAGTCTATCGGTGTAAATCATCGAGCATGCCAGCGAGAACTGCGCCGGAAGGCGTTTGGCGCGCTTCGGCGACGCTAAACCTTTTAGAGTCGACTCCCGGCGGACCCATGCCGGGCCGACCGCGACTCCCCGTGGCTGGACCTGGACCCGAGTAGGCTGTTGTTGGCCGACGTCAGCTGTTCCGGTCGCAGAGTGCGGCGTCGCAGGCGGTGAAACAGACACCAGTTCCGCTCAAGAGGCTGGCGGCGGCCGCCCAAGTTTGGCCGATAATTGTCCGCCCATCTCTCTGAATAGTGCACATCTCCTGAAGTAGAGGCAATATGGACGTCGCCAAACGTTAAAGGAAAGGAGTCCATGTGCCATTCCTGCTTCCAACTTCAGCTAAGTTGGAATGTTTTTATAGTCTTTTCCGACTTACCGCGATCAGAGGAGGCGGCTGTCCGACCCACCACAGGAGATGAGACGGCCAGACGATGTGGTCAGACAAAACGACCAGACTGAATAACCGTCTGGCACACACATAAAAGCGAGAAGATCATGTAGTGCGAGCAGACAAGGTGTGACAACAACACGATGTGACGAGTTACTCAGGCCATCAGATTTCATAAGACCGTCAGGCAGCACAGCCAGACATGACCATCAGACAGCAAGACCAAACGAGACGGCTGTCTGGTCTGTCGGAGGCAGACGAGACGGTCGGGCGAAACATTATGAGAATGCTGGACGAGACGACCATCTGGTCTGTCAGAGCCAGCACGAGAGAGTCAGGCAAGACGTGATGAGGTGGTCGGATGAGACGACCGCCTGGCTCTTGTGCGTGCCAATGATCATTAACTAGACACTCAGATGTTTATTGCGAACCTACGTCAACTGTAGGGACAATGTAGCTGTAACTGGCAGATACTTCAACATGCTTATGAATCAAGCTCCTTTGACTTGGATGTTTACAGTGCCTAGCCTCTCATAAATAGCCCGGACAAAACGAGAGAGTCACGTACTCGACAGCTTTGGATCCGCCACCTTGCAGTACGTGACTGGAATGTCGCCGGCATGGTGTGTCTCCCGCTGCTACTTTGAAGTCTATCGCGGGCAAGTCCTCCGACGGGGCAACTTTAACCGATAAACTATGTATCGTTTCCACTTTAAAGTTATCGCTGGCAGGCTGTGCTTTTACTTCGGGTCAATAGAACAGCAGACATAGTTGTGAATCTTGGTCAGCCTGCAAAGTGAACACTCCGGTGATCGACCGGTGCAGTGGGGGAACACATGTGTAGTTAAGTTATAAATCATCTCAGCTTGCCTTACTGCATGCACTCTAAGAATAAAAATGGTATCGGCGGCATTACGAGTTCATGAAATTGGCTCGGTGGATATGGCTATAAGATATTCTCCATGTTGCCCCCAGGTCGTCGATGCTGTTGTTCAGTGTTGTCGGTTGTGTTGTTCTTTGTTGTCGGTCGAGTTACTTACTGTTGTCGGTAGTGTTATTCATTGTTGTCGGTAGCGTTGTTCAGAGTTGTTGGTAGTGCTATCGGTGTGGTCGGTATCGTTAGCATGCATGCTGGGTGTTGCTGCTTCGTATTACGAGCGGTGTTATTCTGTGTCGGCCCGTGTCGGTCTTGTATCATCAGTGTCTGTGTCGGCGGCATTACCCTGTGTCATCGGCCTCGCTGTACTGTGTCGGCGGCGTCACGCTGTGCCGCCGACAGTTATCTGTGTCGGCCCGTGCCGTCGGTGCCCGTCGGTGACCGTCGGCGGCGCCACCCCGCGGTGTCGGCAGTCTTGTCCCGTGTCGTCGGCGGCCGTCGGCGCCGTTATCGGCTCGTTTGCCGGCCGGTGCCGACGGGTGGCCCCGGCTATCGACGCGGCCGACGCGCCGGTGTCGCCGTCGGCCGAGCTGGCGGCCCGGGTCGGCTCCAGCCTCGGCCGCTGACGAATGACGCTGTCTACGTCCGACACCGGGCGCCGGGGGGGGGGCTGCAACACCGGTGTGTCTCATAGCCGGACAGTCGGGGGAACGCGGGCCACAGCCGGACAGTCGGGAGAGCGCGAGACACAGCCGGACGGTCGGGAGAGCGTGGGCCACAGCCGGACAGTCGGGAGAGCGTGCACCAGGGGCAGACAGTCGGGGGAACGCGGGCCACAGCCGGACAGTCGGGGGGAACGCGGGCCACAGCCGGACGGTCGGGAGAGCGTGGGCCAGAGGAGGACTGACAAGGCGATGTATCCCCTACTTCTGATGCCAAAGTTGCAGGAGTTGCATATAAATACAGCTGTGACGGCCTTTGGCCTTTGGCAAGACGGCCTTTTGTGTTGTCCCTTCAACCTCAAAGACTGGCGGATCCATGAGGAAGCTGGTGGCGTGTGCCCTCGTCCAATGGAGATGTGACACCTCTCCAAGGCGCTCGAGTAGTGTATTGTATTGTGCAACATGTGACCAGGTCGCTCCAATAAATGAGGGCTATTCTTCGAACATCGTCATTACAGAGTACATAGTGAACATGTCATGGCGAGTACAGGTTGAAGGCGTAAACACAAACACGTTTGAGTGGCTGCGCGCGCACCTGTACTTGTGACACAAACTCAAATATGCGCGTGCGCGCGCACGCACACACACACATATATACATAAACATGCACGCACGTACGTACGCACGCACGCACGCACGCACTCACGCACGCACGCACGCACACACACACACACACACACACACACACACACGCACACACACACACAAAACACACACATACACACACACATACACTAACAAGCAGCGCGTATAGCTCACAGTAAAAAAGTAGGGGAAAAAAGTACAAAAAGAACCGAAGAAAAAAAGGAAAAAAGAAGAACAAAAGAACAAGATAAATGACAAAAAAAGAATGAAAGAAAGAACTAACAGTGTATGACCTGACATCCATGTATGCTTGCAATGTTAATACCAAAGGCGGTGACACCCAACCCACACATATACATAAACACGCAAGCACGCACGCACGCACGCACGCACGTGTAGCGTGACCAACTACTTGATGACCCAACTACTACCAGGCACCGTCCGGACCACCACCTCCAAACGACTTCCAAGGCGTAAACAGCCGAAATCACCACACGGTGGCAGGCTGCCATAATTATCTTACACACACACACACACACAGATCACAGTCACACAGCACACACAACATGCCTGATGAGATGAACCGAGCAGTTCGGATGACGTGACGGATTTCGATCTCAAACAGTAGTTGCAACACGTTGAAAAGATGCCACATATGGCACGCTGGCTGTGTAGTTGCATCGCATGATGCATATGTTGCTGCTTTCCATGATTGTTTCTGACCCGGGGCAGCGACAGGTGATGTGATTGCCCAGTGCTTCGGACCATGTTCGCAGTTGCATGTCAGGGCTGAACGCAACATAGCTGGTTTAATGGACATCCAAACTCTATGAATGAGACATAAGTCGAAATATGACACAAGTTTAGGTACACAATGCTTTCCTAGCTGGTCTGTCACATCATAAATGTGGTCATATTTGCGATGACCTGACATAACTCACGCGGAAAGGTTGAACGCCTTCTTCAGCTTTGCGATGCACGCTCAATAGACGCCACCGTACACTGGCGCGCAGTGACACTTAGTGTGAGACAACGCAGGACCATCTATGTTCCGGTAGAACGTTGGGAGATAGATGTTCCGCATCCACAAAAGCTCTGAAGATGTCTAAGCATCGGGTCACAACATTATTAGTGTATTTCCCACGATAGCCCTGCGTCTATAATTACACCTATGTTTTTCACACTCGTCAGCGATTGATTCATGAACTCGTTCGACGGCGGATTTGGGATTTTTGTTAGCTGGCGACGGTCGCTGTACAGCAGGAAGTCGGTCTTACTTGCACTGACCATTATGCCATGCTGGAGAAACCAAGTACACATTGCGTCCAGTACCTCCTCTAAGGCTATCTTCAGCTCAGGAAGCCTGCTTCGCGGATCATTGTCGTGTGCCATCAGCATAACGTGTCAGGTGACGCGGAAGCCAATAAGGACTGATGGGATAAAGCATGCTATATCGCTGCTGACAATGTTGCGAAATAGAGGCCCTAAGCACGATCTTTGCAACGCGCCTAAGTTGATAATTTGAGATGCAGATAGTGATTCGTCTACTTTGACCCGTTACGTATGGCCCTCGAGGTAGCTCTTAAAGTATCCCGTGGAAATTTGAAGTTGCTGAAGCTTCATGAGTAACGTAGAATCATCTGCAACGTCGAAACAGCGACTACAATCTATGAAGGTTAGTGACGTAATTCATTGGCGATCAATGCATTTTATAATTTCATCACCCACAGATAACAAGGCCGTGGTAGTAGAATGACATTCCATGAAGCCATGCTATTCTGGACTGAAAATGCCATGGTAACTGGGACAGGTGGTCAGCGGTTGGTGTACGAGGTTGCCCTACAACTTTGAATATGATAGGAAAGACCGGCAGTGATTGGCTGAAAATGTGATGCTTTGGAATGACTTTTCATTTGTGAAGAGGAATGCCTGTGGCATATTTCTAACTAGCGGGTACGGTCCCGATGATTACGCTATAGCTAATGATGCGGAATAAAAGGTCACCGCTGACCTTGAAACAAAGTCCTGAAATACTCATAGGTATTTCAAAACTTCGAAGTACAAAATACATTACATCTACGCCGTAATGCATTTTAGGTGTCCTCGTTAGGTAGAGAAGAAAGATGCGTCGAAACTGGACAAGTCATCGGTGTCATGATGAAGGAACCGGTATTTACACGTGAAACTCCCACATTATGATGCCGACGGCCAGCACGAATAAACTCACCCTTGACAGCGTCCCGAGGTTGCGTGCCAATAGAAGTAAAATGGATGTTCAAATCACCTCGGGCAAGGTTGACAGGCTGAGTTTACATACCACGTTTGGGTGCTATGACTGGCTGTAATCGTCGGTACGGTGCTGATGCTAGCGTGGTGATGACACGCTCAGTAATTTTGTCAGCATGTCCTTTCTAGTGGCACATTCCACCGTGTTCAGATGGTGATAAGTGACTGTGTCGACGTTCTTTAGTGCTTCCCTACGCCGACGCATCAGGTCGAACGCATCGCAGCTGAAATATGGCGGCGATGGGTTATGAACCGAAAATCTGCGCACAGGATCAAATATGTCGGACATGCGGTTTATTTCATCGGAGAACAAACTCCGCTGCTGTTCGCACGAATACGCTCTTGTCAGCTTAGATAATAGAATATATGTGCGTGCTTACATCCAAAATTATATCTGTAGCTAGAATGTCGACATAGTCCAAATAAAATCGCATATAATTTTGGTATTTAATTAATCCCTGCTTAACGCCGTCCCTCCGTTTTGATCCATCTAGCCCCGCATCTGCCACTTGTGCTGTCAAATATAATATGTTTCCATATGGGAGGCACTTGTTATCGCGTAAATGACTGCACAAACATTAAACACCCGTTTGTATTTGCGTCAATGATGTCAGTTGTCGAATTTTCGGATAGATGTCAGAGCCAATTGGAGGCGCCTCCTAAAAATATGTTTCAGCACCGCCTTTGCTTGATATTTTTCTTAGAAATTCTCACAACGCATATAAAAATGAATGCTAGGAAGATTCACGCAACTTCATAACTCTGCTAGAGAGGGGCTAGGAATGGCAACCGAAAAGAAAACACGGGAGCATATTGGCCTTTCCAATCCCGAAATACGGTTATGTCCATTCTTCCCACACAACGTACATGTGTGTTGCGTGGTAATGGCCAATGGTTCAGATTCTCCAAAGCTTGGTATGTGCATGAGGGAGATGCATGGCCCGTAGCTCTTCCTCGTATGTACATTCCGTCTGCTCCAGACCCTAGTACGCACTACGCTCAAATTCCCGACCGGCGACATAACCATTCACAGAGCCATAGCCCATAGCCATATCCATGGCATGTCAGAGCATTTCCTCAACCATACTCTCAATTAGGAATGCTGGTAGTTCTATCCGAATCTGCCTGGCGGAAGTGAAATTTTTCAACAAAGGAATTACACCTCACCTGACTGAAAGCTTGGGATGGCCTATTAAACATATTACTACCAAAGCAAATTGGGTGTCGAAGTCCTCCCGGTGATGTATATATTTCATACATGAGCACAGGTCGGTTCGGGGTATGATAAATCATACTCCCCATGACATTTGAACTCGCCACCCGCATGGCATTTCACCCAGTCTACATGTCGCATATTTCAAATTGTTCCCTTTTCATTGAGATCGCCAGCGGTCCCCAGCCTTCATCATTAATAATGACCGTAGTCTTGATTGGCGACACAGTCCAGCGATAGATGTCAGCAGCGTCAACCGCATGCTCGCCGCATATCCTGTGATTCACAGCCAATGAGGAGGCGTTCCATCATTTCTTATCGTGGGACTCCCGGTGGATGAAATGACGCTGAAGCTAAGCAACTCTGCAGTTATGGTGGCTGAGCGTAATCAAGCCGCAGTATCTCGCTGAACCAAAAGCCAAACCAGAGCAGCATGCTATGATTCGGCATTCGTCTTTTATATGGCTTGATATCACGGTTAGCGCCTAACTTCGTCTGCTGTTATAATATTAACATAACGTTCGCATTAATTCACCACCATCTGGCCGGTTGTCCCCCTGTTCCCTTCTATGCCCTTTTTCTTAGTGCCTTGGAAATCCCTTTCCATATCCTGTGGTCTCAGTATGCCGCTTATCTCCTTCCAAACAAATCTAGCTTAGCTTTAAATGCATTTGCATTTGTGATCGCACTTTAAATATGCACAATTCCAGCAGGTTTTCATTCCACCGCCATATTTATTCCTCCGCATAATTTTCCATGCGAACCAGCTTCTCAGTTAATGAGCGACATTTGAGCTACTCGCCACCCTCACCCACACTCCCGTTGATTCCCACTCCAAATGTTTCGGCTTGTCCATGTGCGATGTCTGCCAAGAATAGCATCTGGGAGATGCGGCCCTGAATCACCGACTCGGACATGGCTCCCATCAGAGGGCGGGTCACGACCCGTGAACACTCGACCACACAGGCAACATCACAACCACAATCACCGGCGGCAGGCAACATCACAACCACAATCACCGGCGGCAGGCAACATCACAACCACAATCACCGGCGGCAGGCAACATCACAACCACAATCACAGGCAGCAGCCAGCAGCCGCCACTCCGTCTCCACCAGTTACCAGCCCCCCGCTAGGTCGGTTGTCTCAGTCTCCGCTGGCTGTCCGACTGCGGCTGTGGCTGTGGCGGTCCGGACGGTCGCCTCGTCTGACCTACGGCAGGTTCGGATGCCCGAGCGCGGTGCGAAAATGTGCAATTTCTCACCGAGAGCAATGGTCGACAGCTATCCGACCATCATCCGACCGACACAGCTGTGACCGTTAGAGCAGCTACCACCGACACAGCTGTGACCGCCAGAGCAGCTCCCCACAGACACAGCTGTGACCGTTAGAGCAGCTACCACCGACACAGCTGGGACCGCCAGAGAAGTTTCTTACCGACAGAGTTGTGGCCGTCAGAGCAGCTCCCCACCGACACAGCTGTGACCGTCAGAGCAGCTCCCCACCGACAGTGCTGTGACCGCCAGAGAAGTTTCCCACCACCGACACAGCTGTACCCATCAGAGCAGTCTACCCACCAACACAGCTGTGGCCGTCAAAGCAGCTCCCCACTGTCAGGGGTGGATACAGGGGGCACTAGGGGCGTGGCCCTCTCCCATTGAAGGGAACGCTCCTACGGGAAGGCCCGAATGCACCAACCTCCCCCTCCCCTTCCAATTGTTCAGTTAGAGGCGCACCTTTGAGAGGAAAAGGCTCGAGCGTTCCCAGCTAGTGTGCTAGTGTACAAATCCCCTCGCTTTTTCAGCAACAGGTGTCCCTCCAAAGAAATGGCGTCCCTCCAGAAACAAAACGCCCCACGATAATTCCTGGATCCGCCCCTGGCGGCTGTGACGTCAGTCAGAGCAGCTCATCATCATCAGAACTCTGGGCGTCAGAGCCGCGGGCGGGCCGCTCGGCCATCGCTGTCGCTGCCATGTCGTCGCAGATTGTGGTGCGGTTTGCTGGTGGGCCGGAGCGCTGCCCCGTCCGCCGAACGTCCAGCTTATCTATTGGGCCATTGTGACGTCAGACAAACGCACGTCTCGACAAAATGCGCTGAGATATGAAGCATTAAATCCGTTCGTACGTAATCCGCGTCCCACTTATCGCTATTCACTTCTGTCATCTTGGCGGCCGGCTGTGCCGATGGTGGAAACGATGGCCGGATCCTATGGTAATATTGTCTCCGAACACCGACGAGTGAGGAATACATTGCATGATTACGTGCTGTGACCATGATGTACCAATGCGCTGCTGCCATATACAGAAAATGGTGAGTGACGTTGACATGACATCCAGGCAATTTTCTCGGAGCAGGCAAACTTATTGCCTAAAGGAGGTCAATTCATATATCACAATGTCCACTACCATGGGTAGAAGGCTTGAGCTGATATGTGCGTGCCCAGGTAGCGAGTGTATCACGGAAGTAGGATACAATTGCATGTGCTAGACGTTCGATTATCTTCTGTGAAGCGTAAACCTTTAAATTATTCACATTTAGCTTTTGAAATAATTTGAGCAGTTAGGTGATGTACTACGAATATGTTGTGTAAAGTAAGCCTTTTGAGTGTCATGCAGATCATTTGTTACAAATTACTGTGGCTACACTGGCTCTAAATAGATGAACTGCGAATTGGTACATTCGAAGTTTGTCAGCTATTATGCACTTCAGATTTCGAACCAAGAACATGCCATTAATTGCTAAAGCTGAAAGGATGCGTGTGATCCAACAGGAAATAGGTACGACACCGGAAAATGTCAGTTGGTTACGTTTTATTCACTTTGCTTGCTTATTGGGTGTTTCACGACGCACTTTATGCAAGATAACGGCTTATGGCGCCGCACACACTGTTTCGCCTGGATTGGGAAATGCCCTATGTGGTGCGAGTGTTGAACATGGCACCTCTAGCACCCAGAGCTCAACACCTTAACCACTCGGGCATCCAGCCCCACGTTTTATTCACAATTATGCATTTTTCATGTATTATTTTGTCAGTGTCAGTCGACTACCATCCAGGCACTTGAAATGCTATATGCGATGGCCAAAAAAGGTCGCAATCATACATTTCGTGAGACCTGGTTGAGCTGCGGCGAACCCACGCTTGACTGCTATGCAGATGAGCGGGGTTGGCAGTGCCTACACTTGTCGGTCAATCGCAGTGAAGTTCTACCAAACTCTGTCCATTATGATAAGGTGCCGCTAAAATAAATATCGGTTGATTACCAACGCTTTGGCAGACAGGAGGCCATGAGATACCGGAGGCCACGGGATACGTGGGTCAGGAGACCGAAGACGCGCTGTCGTGTTTTACTTCTTAGCAAAAAGTAAGTGTTGGAATTCACCGCGGCGCTCCAGGGACGCTTCCCTAAGTCGTTGATTGAACAATGGACCAAATATTGCTCAAGTTTTTTCTCGTCGATCTGCGTACCATAACAGTGCATGAAGAATCGGAAAGCACAGGGCACAATGTGCGGATGTATGGCATGTCGGATACTGAATTTATGAGCCATGCAGTTATGGCAGATGCTATGCAACGCCAACATGCATGCACATGTTGCTTGCACAAAGCAACAATGCATGTGGCAGTGTTACGAAGTGAGTTCAGTTATGCACTGAATTGAGCCAATGTAAAATATATAGTCGCGAAACGAATATTTAGTTTTAGAATAACCATTAGGCGGCTAAAAAGAATATATGTATGCATATATATATATATATATATATATATATATATATATATATATATATATATATATATATATATATATATATATATGTGTGTGTGTGTGTGTGTGTGTGTGTGTGTGTGTGTGTGTGTGTGTGTGCGTGTGTTTGTGTGTGTGCGTGTGTGTGTGCAGAGGTGAAAAAAGTGTCCAGCCTGTCACCTGCAGAATATTGAACACCACCAGGCTGTCACATGTTGATAGCTAACATTAAGACCCGTATGCAGGTGTGTGAGCGCGAAATATCGACCATGCCGCTGAAATGGAACAAAGAAGAACGCTTTAGTCTATATATGATCTCTAATTTGTTCAACTATATACGATCTTCAATCGGGGGCGAAATCCGCCTACCCCTCCGGATTTTCGTAGATAACTCCAGATTTTACCGGTCGATATACGCCATTATTTGTGTACCTGCCAATAAATGACCGGCGCGTTGTTTGAAGTAAGAACAATGAAAGTCGACCGAAAATATTTCGAGTTAGGGGTCGCTAAATACAAAATAAAAATTCAGCGCCAGATCATAAATATCGGTGCTGATGCGCTTCCCGTATATTAGCAAAAAGGAAGTGTTCTTGGCAAAACTAGCGACTTGTTTGATATACATTGTCATGCTACATTGTTCCAGAGTCATGTCAAGTCACCGAGGTCAAGTCAGGTCGAGTTCATAACAGGTTAACACACGCCCTAGAGGAGGGTATGGCGAATTCCGCCAATCCTTCCGATTTTTCATACATAACTCCATATTGTACCGGCCTATATACGCCAAATTTTTCGCGAACCTGCTTAGAAATGACCGGCGCATTGCTTAAAGCAAGAAAAATGAAAATCTGCCGAGAAGTTTTCAAGTTAGGGGCCGTTAAAGTAAAAACAATTCGCAGCGCCAGACCACAAAAATCGGCGCTGATGCGCTTCCCGTATATTGGCAATAGGGAAGTGTTCTTGACAACACTAGCGACTTGTTTGATGCATATTGTTCTACTATATCATGCAAAAGTCATGTTAGGTCGCCGAGGTCAAGTCAGGTCAAGTTCATGATAGGCAGGTATTCTGGAGCGGTAATGACCTAATAAAGTGCTCCTATATATGTGACCTGAGGTCAAATGGTGGATCTGACATCTGTATTGCATCATTAATAATGTTCAAAACATCATTAATGCCAATTTTGGAGCATTTAAACACGACCACAGCGATCCATAACAATGACAAGCCAAGCCACGCAAAACTATTTAAAAAAAAAAATTTTTAAACCATTTTGACCTCATTTGACCTTGAAGACATTGGCCTAAGGTCATGAAGTTTGCACACAATAGAGTTCACTATCGTGCCCATCCACCCTGTGAATTTCGTTGCTCTAGCCTTCATAGGAGCTGATATCTTAGGGGTGAGCGGGATCCGCCCCCCCCTCCAGTGCGCGTTATTTTCAGAGGCCCTCCAGGGCGCGTGTTAAGGACCGATCGTGTAAGTGATGGACGTCGAAGTACTCTTTATTGACATAAAGCATGCATGATAGCGGAGAGAAAAACGATCAAATTGCACTTAAACCAACGGTGAAGGGAAACCTTCGAGCCCAGTATAATTGTGCGACCTAACAATTTCTTGGAGGCCCGGATAAACTAAGATTATCTATAAGAACCTTGCCGTATAGGGACAACACACACATGTGCATGCAGGGTTGTTAGGCCTTTGCGAAGAGGTCCTTGACTTTGACTCTTCACGTATCGTGTAGGCTGCAGCCAGGTGTGCATCGGCATTTGTTTAACTTCCAAGGTAGTTGTGGTGGCAGCGGTGTTTTTTTTCTTCTTCAATTTTTGCTTTGCATGCGATTCCCTCGGTAGGTATATTTACAGTTCAAGTCGATTTCGGTATTCTTGGATTTTCTTTTTCAAATCAATGTTTATGAGTGTGCTGAACATGAAGTTACCAGTAATTTCCTCTGGAAATGCATCCTTTTTAATTGGGAAGAAAGATAACACCCAGAAAGTGGCTTGGAGCTGCGTAGTTAGGTTAGGTTATGGAAAAGTGGGACTTCTGAACGCATGTGCAAAATAACACCAAAAATGGGATTGGAGTTGGGCAGTATAGCATAAAGATAATGTTCATAACCCAAAAATGTACCAGTATCTAACCCAATGTACCTATTTGAACATCCCATGCAAGAACTATACCTACCTATTTTATATCATGTAAAAGTTTGAAACCATAGTTGGTTCTACAGCAGCAATTTGCTCTCCTGTCTACTAGCTTTTGAGCCTCCCAAATCATTCATCCCTTCAACTAATATTCCAGACAGGAACTAAAAAAGTATATCAAAGAGTTTAGCAGGGATGCGGAGCCAGGAAAATCTTGGAAGGCTCCAGCTCCAGGAAAAATGTACCGGCTCTGGCGGCTCCGGCTCCATACATCCCAAATGTGAGCCTCCCCGCTTTTGGCAGCTCCGGCTCTGGCTCCAAGTAAAATGTCCTGGCAGCTCCAGCTCTGGCTCTGGCTCTGGGAAAAATGTGGCTGTGGCTCCAGCTCTACATCCCTGGTTTTTAGTATTAATAAGAATTGGTTACAATCAATATTCAATTTTATCAGGTTTTTCATTGGGAAAAATTGTTCTTCATGGTGAGAAATAAACAATTTTAGATGTATCACTTTAGTAATTTTTATTAAACCATTTTACATTCTGAAACCTATGTCCCAATAGATGGCAAGTAACAAGTCAGTCAGTGTGTGTGCATTCTACTCGTGAAGTGTGCTGTAAATATTTACTAGTTGTGCAGTGTGAGCCAGGGTGGAAACTTGCTTTCTGGGTTTGGAGTCAGAGTGCAAACAGATTTCTTCCGGAGTACATTTTCATGCACATATTATTTTTCATGCATGGAATCTATTTCCTGGTAACTGACGAGAAAATCATATGTACCTAGTCACTGTCTACATAATATGTATAAGTAATACATATCATTTTTTGTCACATCAAAGCATAGAAACAACAAAGTGAGCAATGGATGGCACCATAAGACAGGGAGTTGTGATCAGCTCAGCTTTGTCTCTCATAACTCACAGGAGCAATGTGCCTTCCTTTCACTGTTGGTCTCAGCACAATACTAAGCAAAATGAAAAACACAAATAATTCACGCTTCACCCTCAGCTCAGAGTGCACACCTACCTACATAAGCAGCCAATTCCCTGCATGATACGGACCCAACACCACTACCTCACACTCAGTCGGAATTGACAGCTGTGTGCAAAGGATCAGTCAAGGTCTTGTGTTTGCAGCATGGCACTGTTAAGTGTTCAAAACACACGTTCAAAGTTGCTAATGGTTATGACGTCATTAAAAAAATACCTTGGATTGATTGGTTGAAAGACAGTTTTTGTAACAGAAAATGCTAACGCAGCAAATTCCGATCGGCGGCCTCCGCTGCACTCCGGAAGCATCTCTTAAACAGTCAGTTTTTCCCACTATAGGGTGGCTCGAAAGCAGGTTTCTGGAGAGGCACCAGCCAAATTTGTAGCAGCCGGAGGCCACTATATTCAGTGTGCATGCGCAAAGTTTGGCACATTGTCGTCGGCATTTCCGCTGGTTGTGGTTTTGTGTGGTGTGTGTGTTCGGTTTCTGTCTGTGTGCTTGATGGTATGAAAAGTGTATAGTTGTTTGGTAACAGTAAGTAGAATAACATGTTTGGTGGATATTTTAATCAATCCTGTATTACATTTTTAGTGGTATTTTTGTTCCTTCTTCATGTTTGTGTCGGAGTACATGTGGAGCCCATTCTATCCAGTATGAATCAGGAGTGTAAAAATGTTTCAAGAGATGAAATCTCTTAAGAAGTGCCTTAATTCCCACCCTGGTGTGAGCATGTCAGGAGTATCAGCTATGGGTTTATAAATATGGTTGACATCGATTAAGTATACTTTTGTTGTTATTTTGTCTGCCATTGCTCAAGAAGTTGGCTTACAACCTCATCCTTCGCTAATTTAACCATAGCACCAATTTTTTATCTGGCATTCATTAGTTGGCTGTCATATTCATATGGCAGCCAGCATTCATTAGTCTGCCATGTGCAGTAGAACTGAGTGTAGTCTCCATGTAAATCAGGAACCATATTGCAATTTACTGATGTTTGTAGGTTTAATTTTACTTATTTCAGCATCGTTGACAGTAAAACCTATTTCATTGTTAAGACTGATGTGATAATTATATTTGGTGGCTGCTTTTAATGTATGCAGATCATTATGCCAGGTCCTCTTCCTCTATCTTGTCCCAGGTCTCTTTCCTGAGACCTTGGACCTGCTTGCAAATTTCTGCTGTAAAACCGACTCATGTTTTGTTCTAAAAAAATATGGTTAAAAACTCATAACATAGCCCAATGTGTTTTTATAAAAAGAACTTGGTTGAAGAAGATTTTAACAAAGAAATTAAGGTATAAAAAGAAGCAAACTGAACACATTTGTTTGCTTCATGGAGACAAAATATGTGTACAGCTTGTCATCAGAGTGGGAAACTTACTTTCTGGGTTTGGAGTTGGAGTGCAAACAGACTTCTTCCAGGGTACATTTGTGTGGACATTATTTTTTTATGAGTGGAATCTATTTATGGGTACCCTATGGAAAAAACATATGTACCTACCTAGTCAGTGCCTACTTAATATGCATAAGTAACACACATTGTCATTTTTGGTCACATAAAAACATAGGAACACAGAAGTGAACAATGGATGACACTGCAAGGCTGGGAGTTGTCTCGGCTTCGTCTCTCATAACCCACAGGAGCAATGTGCTTTCCTTTCACTGTTGGTCTCCGTACAAGTCTAGCCAAATGAAAAACAAATACAAATAATTTGCACTGCCCTCAGCTCAAAGCACACACCTACCTGCCTATGCAGCCAATTCCCTACATGATATAGACCCAACAGCATACTGCACATGCCACAGTCAGATGCGATAGCTGTGCACAAAGCAAAGGATCAGTCAAGGTCTTGTGTTTGCAGTATGACACTATTAAATATGTGTTCAAAGTTGCCAATAGTTATGTCATAAAAAATATCTTGCACTGATTGGTTGAAAGACAATTTTCAGAACAGAAAATGCTGATGAAGCAAAGTCTGATCAGTAGCCTCTGGGACTCTGGAAGGTGTCTCTTCAAACTGTCCATTTTTCCACTATAGGGTCGCTTGAAAGCAGGTTTCTGAAGACCCCTTAGCCGAATTCATAGTGACCAGAGGCCACTGTTCAGCGTGCAGGCACAAGGTCTGGCTCATTGTTGGCATTTCCCTTGGTTGTGGTTTGGTGTGGTGTGTGTTTGGATGTTGTCTGTGTGCTTGGTGGTACAAAAAGTGGCTGATTTATTTTGTAATCATAAGTAGAATAACATGTTTGGTGGATTTTTTTCAATTTTGTGTTTGTTTTTTAGTGGTGTTTTTGTTCCTTCTGTATGTCCATGTCAGAGTACATGTTAGGCCCATTCTATCCAGTATGAACACAGAGGGCAAAAATGTTTTAAGAGATGAAATCTCAGAAAAAAGTGCTCAATTCCACCCTGCTTGTCATATGTTTTGTTTGCATGCACCACAGATGGGGCTGTATCTGCCTGCTGCCAACTGCCCATCTTAGTTTGCAGTTTCCAGTGAATCTTGAACACTTCACCATGGAGAAGTTCATTATTAATAAGTACCATTCGACATACAAATGATGGGATTAATATGGTTAAGCTTTAGTTTATCAAATGTACTCCCCACACACCTATATGATGAAGTGTCTGAATTTGTTCAGTTTGGCTGCAGGATGTAACAAACAAAAAAACATTTGCATCCTTACCTCAACATCTAAAATAGCAAACAAGGACATTATGCTGAGGAATTGGGTGTATTCAGGAATGCTTTCTGTGAGAAGAGTACCTTTAATGAGGCTAAAAAGTTATAGCATATTCTCTTACACATTTTCCTGGATGCTTTGTTCCTCATGTAAATTAGCTGGAGCCTACATGTTGGGTGGCACTTGTTCTTATAGCAGTAGTATAATTATATAGCAAGTTTTTGGAGCTTGCTTTGAGATGCCTAATACTGTTACATGTCAGGCATTGGTGTAAGGATGGTGGCCACATCTTTTTCACGTATTCTTTTTACATCAATTGTTAGCCATATGAGTATTTTATGTAAAGAATTCAGTTGAATGTGGCTTATCAACTCCTCACTTTTTCTATCACTCCTTTACTCTCACTATGTTGATTATGATCAGCTAGGTGGGTACAGCTGGCCAGCCCTGGTTCACAATGAATGTTCATATGTTGCAGAAGTGCCAGAGCAGCGAGCGAGATGCCTACCTATGAGATGTCTATTCTGATTCGGAAAATGATGAAGGTGAGTGTGGTGACACCAGTTGGTGGTTCTTTCTTGACTGTCTTGTCTCACTGCCCATGCCAATCTAGGTGTGGTTGCTCTAGTATATCACCATCCTGAGTACTTCTTGTCCAGGGCATGGCGGGTCAGGTCATTGTTTGGGTCGTGATATGGGTCATCATGAGTCTTCTTTCATTGCACAACAAGCCTCAAATTCAGGGGGTGAAATGTATTGGAGAACCATGTGAATAGGGTGGAATGTTCTACTCCTTGTTCCAATCGGTCTAGATATGTATTGCCGTGCTATCTGTCATGGTGTTGCCATCATCGTTGTACACGTGAGCCCACAATGTTACGATCAGCACTGTTGCCTTGCTGTGTCTACCGCCGGTGTTGCCGTTCTGTTGCCGCCAGCCCTCGCTGGTGACGGCCGTGAAGCGGACGGCAGAGCTGGTGATAGACAGGGGCGGCTATGTCCGCGCTGTGGAACACCTCGGCACGCGGCCGCTGCCCAGCAGGATGCGCGCGCACGGCCTCTCACACGCAGAGGGCAGGTCAGTCCGCCGGCCATAGCCGCGTTGTCCGCGACCGGGGCTGCCTCACACATGCAGAGGGAAGGTCAGTCTTCCAGCCATAACCACATTGTCCGCGACCAGGGCGACCTCATATGCAGAGGGCAGGTCAGTCCGCCGGCCATAGCCGCTTTGCCGGCGACCATGCCGCGTGATTCGTGGAAGTCCTTTCCTCTTCAAGATCAGAAGCGATGCATCCAAAATAAGGACACCAATTTTTCCCCTGATTGTCCAAGATCCACGATTCGCAGCATTTTAATGCTAAAGAAGCATATTCCATTATGGCTCATGATGTTTGCTTTTAAAAGTACGGGATGTGTGGTGCATTCTGTTCCCTTGTGTGTGGCAAAATATGCCACAAAATATGCCTTCTGTAGCTGTAGTTCACCCCACAATGTCATAATACCCTGTCGTTGCCAGACCAGCAGCCCTGGCCAGCCAGCTGTAGCCTGTTGGGTTCAATAATTGCTGCTGTCATATTTTCAAGTAATGCGCCCTTGATCAACAGTGGACAATTGTTCAATTGAAACTATATCTGTTTATTTTGACATCTGAAAATATATTCTCTGATTTAAATACAGATAACTTTTTTGCTTTGCACATAAATTATTCATAAATGCATAATTTCTTCATGATAAACATTGGCTGTTTGAATCGCTATTGCTTTGTCCCCACAATTTTATTGTTTTCAAATTTTAGAATCAATTTGGGGACACTGACGAAAGAAGTCTGGTATCAAATTGAAATTCAGGTTGATCAACCACTCACGTGATGGGGCACAACTTTGAATTGTATCACTTGAATATATGCTGCTGAGCTGGAAGTTGCATAAGCATTTTCTTTTGTGAAGTCCATTCTATTTGATTTATATCACACCATATTACACTATATCATTTTCAATTTGTGTGAGCGATTTGTTGTTTGTTCCCTTGGTGGTGGCGGTTGTTGGTTTTACGACACGCCGACCGTTGAACCATGTAGCATCGCCAATCTCTCACGCCGATTGGTCGATTGTGAAGCGGGTATTGATGTCCTTTCGATTGTGAAACGGGTAACTTACCCCTAGACCACTCGTCCCCATGCGTTCCCTTGTTCGGCTTTTTGACCAGTCGCGCAGACGTGTTTAATGTGTGGTGTTCAAAACCTCTAGTGTAACACCGACTCAATAGATGTCACTGTAGTCCCGGACGCCACCTTACGGGAGTGTGACATGAGATGATGGTATGTTGTGCGAGTTTATGAATGTGCTACATCAATTTACCGTTTCAATGCATTATCGAATAGCCATCATTGAGTTGTCGCATTTGGGCAAGCTCGTTGTGAGAGGAGTGCCGAGCTGGTGCTGGCTGGACGCTCGTGAGCAGTGGCGTCAGCCAGCCGGTGGACATCGGAACGGTTGGGCCGCACCTGGCAACCAACACCGGCAATGTGACAACTCCCCGGCGCCGAGTGTTGCTGGTGACGATGCCAGGAGTTGTGACGTCACTTGTGTCGAAAGTGCTGACACCAGCGGCGATTCCAGCTACTTCCGGCTGGAGTTCGACATGTCGCCGGGGAAGGTGTTCGATGTGATGGACTTCGCCAGCCGAGACGTAGATGTGGTTCGGTTCGGCATCTTCAAGGTGGAGCCGCCGGAACCGATCCAGTGCACGTTCCACGAGGAGACGATGCCTCCGCCGTACCGGTAAATATCGGGCGCATGACGATATTGGTGCATACACAATTGGATCAGGTATCTAAGGAAGCCAAATTTCAAGGCCGCTATATATCAACGTCCTACCCGCCCACCCACTCACCAGCATGAATATTACCCTGTCCACCTCTAATTATCAGAACTTAAAAAAACGATTATCCAGCCTTAAGATAACTTGTCCACCCTATTTTAAAAATACATTCAATGAGGGATGCCTCACATATGCAGGCGACCTATCTCATTATCAACCACCCGTTAACTGAAAACTTTTTGTCGCTTAGCTGTACTACACCTTGACTTGTCTAACCTGAACTGATACCCCTATGCGATAATCTAAATATAAAAACATCATTCAGATGGACTGTATCTAACCCTTTAAGGATTTGATGCATTTAAGTCATATCATCTCTTAATCTTATACGCTTGAGTGAGTGCATATATAATAGCATAAGCCTTTCTGCATTTCTGAGTTGTCTAGTCCACTGATGAGTCTTGCTGCTTTGTGCTGCACTCTATCATATCCATACCTCTTGAAGTAAGGGTTCCATGTTTGTACAGAATATTCCAAGTGGGATCGCACATAGGCTAAGTACAGTTTTTATGACTTCTATGTTCTTATACCTCATACCCCTATTGATGATTCTCGGCCTTCCGATTGCCCCTTTTCGTAGCTGGGATACATTGATGCATTGTTTTCTGATTTAAGGTCATTTGAAACTAATAAACCTAAGTCTCTTACTTCTTCAATAACATCCAGTTCCCTACCTTTCATTGCATATCCCAATGTCTCACCTCTGGACCAAAGATGCATAACGAACATAGTTTTCGACGTCGGACATTTTCTTTCCAATATAAGGCTTACAGTATAGGACTTTTTGTTCACCGGATAGATGGCCGAACAACCTCCAGTGTTATTTGAATTTTGTATGTAAGCAGTATAATTGCTTCGTGGACCCATCGTCATGTATAGTATGGCATTCTTGCCGTGCGAAGACATTCTTCGAAGACATTCGGAAGACATTCTTGCCGTGCGATGGTCTCAAACGATGCAGGGTGTCCACAGGTTAGAATGATCTGTCGCTGCGCGTCCCTTTGCTGTCGTGTCCTATGCGTCATGCAGGGTGGAGGTGCAGCAGATGGTGATGACGTTACTGTAAACTCCAGTGTAACCTCGTGACTCTCGTGCAGGGCGGAGGTGCAGCAGATGGTGCAGGCGGCGGAACAGAAGGAGCGGCGGCAGAAGAAATACAAGCCTAACACCAAGCTGGACTTTTACCCGTTCCAACGGTAGTGTCTTGTATAGGTTCGTTGTGCCTGTGCCTGTGTCCGCGTCTGTGAGTGCGTGTGTTGGCGTGTATCATGTCAACAGGAATGGCACACATGTGTGCCGTGCTGTTTCGATGTTTTAGGTTGGAATGGGTGCCCATGTCGTGCTGTTCTGAATGAATATATTGCTAGTGCTGAATCTGAGCTTTGTTTCGCGTTTCTCTGCTTGAGTTATTAAAGTCAGCTCACATCTGGTGTGTGCGTAATAGCAGCGAAGAATGGCCGCTGCGAACGTCGAGTGCAGTGTAGACAACTGCTTAGTGTTCGTTGGGGACATCCACGCGAATTGCAGTTGCTGTTCTTCAGACCATGCATACTTATAATCACTGCATGCTTTATCCTGGAACAATGCATATGAGAAACAGCGTACTGTCATGTGATGTCAGCGCGCTGAATTAATTATTGTCGCTTTTGGCGCTTTTTGGTCGTGCCAATCGCATATAGTCGTCCTGTGCCGCGGCCACTTATGGGACGCCACAGCACAATGCAGTGAACAGTCAAACCAGACTTCCCTCTGCGCAGCTAAAGTGGCAACAGGAGGGCACTTTCATAACGTCGAGGAGTGGCTAGAGTGTTTTGCTGGAATATTTGAAATTACCACGAAACCATTCACCGGTAGATCTTGACTTGCCGGAGAAGCAGGTTGGTAAAAATAGTGGAATTATTTCGCTCAATTCATTGATAATTTTCCGGTCGTCATTCCGCTATTTTCACCCATCGCTTTTACGTTTTTCCAGCCGTCTTAAGTACGTTGCTGTCGTTCGGATCCAGAGATCGGTATGTTTTGTTGCTTATCCATACGCGGGGAAGGATTTTTTTCGTGGTAGGGAGGGAGATCCTTGAACCTCGAATAATCTTGCTGCGGCAGTAACATTGCGCATTGGTCACCATACAGCGGCGTCCAGCACCGCATTACACTGGGACGCTAACTAATGAACATATCGTGCTATCTATAGCATTCATTGTCCGCATCGAGATCGTAATATTTATACAATTGATGTGTAAGCATGTATTGTGCTGTGTGTAGTTGCTTGGTCAAATAATCTGACCCGAACTCAGGCGGGTGCCTGGTAAGGTTTGCCATTTCGGGTTTACACTTTTCTGGGACCATTTTGAAAATTCTGGTATCACGTGACAAACCCCAGTAAGTTTTCATTCATTCGTGCATGTTTATGTTTGCATGTAGTGCATGCTTGTTCCTATTCCAAGTACAAACGCTCACATTTCCTCCTCTCCCCCACCCTGATGCATATGGAGTGATAGACCCGGATGGGATGATGATTCACCTGTTATGCTTTTCAAGACAGACAACGAAACCTGGCTCATTTTAGCTGCATGAACAAATTTCCCACCAAGCCGCAGTCATTGGAGAAGGGGTCAGCGGGGCATGACCCCCCACAGGTAAACGGATTAGCATTTATTTCCGAAGCAATAACAAATAGCCCTCCGGTGCGGGATTGAATACAATGAATCTACTTGAAAGATCTGCTGTCTACAAATCTTTGTCGGGCGTCCGGACGCCCGACAAAGACGCCCGGACGCGTCCAGGCGCTCCCGCGCCCGCGTCGCCCCGCCGACCACGTACTGAGGTCACGACGCCGCATGGCAACAGGTCGCCCCACCGACCACGTAGTAAGGTCACGACGCTGGACGGCGGCGGGTCGCTGCCA
Source organism: Imbricaverruca yamaguchii (assembly GCA_034440575.1). Lineage (NCBI taxonomy): Eukaryota > Metazoa > Arthropoda > Thecostraca > Neoverrucidae > Imbricaverruca > Imbricaverruca yamaguchii. The sequence goes on along the minus strand of JAOTOL010001645.1, from coordinate 1,417,384 downwards.
AGGTCGAACGCTCCGACGCCCGTGTCGCCCTGCTGACAGCTTACCAAGATCACGACGCTGCATGGCAACAGGTCGCCCCCCCCCGATCATGTAGTAAGGTGGCGACGCTGGACGGCGGCAGGCTTTGTTCCTCCTCCAAGTACAAAGAACATCGGCCGAGCTCGGATGCTCCGTCACGACGCTACGTCGTGTCCGCCGGCCCGGCTTTGGGCTGTTCTCTGTTGGAAATATGCAGATGCAAGCTGACGTGCTGAAAGGCGGCCCGACACGCCATCGGTCTCGGCCAGATCGGTGCCCACGTGCTCCGAGTTACCGTGTCGGGTCATAGCCGTTTTAGGCGTGCCTCGAAGGATTATCACCAAGCTAACCCGGTGCGTCGAGTTTTAGCGCTTGGTAGATTAACAATGTGTAGGTTTCGGTAGTCGATGTTCCTGCCGTGTCGGCCACCACACGAGCCATGGCCACCGCTGGGTGTGATTTCGCTAGCCTCCTGCTCCGCGGACCGGGGTGGAATCTAGGGGCACGGCCCAGCGGCATGTCAAGTGACAAGACAGGGTGTCCAGGGTCACAAAATGGTAATGTTTGTTTGGTTACCCAGAACAGTGTCTCCAATGACCTGGTCTGGTGTTCCCGGTGGATCCAGTGACCCAGTTTGGTGTCCAGGGGTGACCGCTGACCCGGCCGGGTGTCCAGAGCTGGCAGCAGTGACCCATTCTGGTGTCCAGGGGTGGCCACTAATCCGGCCGGGTGTCCAGAGCTGGCAGGCAGTGACCCATTCTGGTGTCCAGGGGTGGCCACTAATCCGGCCGGGTGTTCAGAGCTGGCGGCAGTGACCCGGTCTGGTGACACCAGCGACCTACCCGGCCGGTTCTGCAGCGGTGACTCACGTGCGCCACATGCCGTGTGTGGAATCTCTGTCGTGGCCCGGCGCCAGTCATGAGCTGTGCTTATTTGGTGCTGTCTACTCGAGACCAGCTGTCTTTGACTGACTCACGTGGCGAGTGCGGAGTCGTCAGGGAGGTCTGTTGCCGGCGGCCCACTCACGCAGGGGCTCCTCGCGGCCGGCTCTGCGAAGTCCTCCAATGGTCGCCGAATGGCTGTCCGGAGTCGATGGGTGTCCTCCATCAAGGGATGTCCGGAGTCGATGGGTGTCCTCCATCGGTGGCTGTCCGGAGTCGATGGGTGTCCTCCATCAAGGGCTGTCCGGAGTCGATGGGTGTTCTCCATCAGGGGCTGTCCGGAGTCGATGGGTACCCTCCATCAAGGGATGTCCGGAGTCGATAGGTGTCCTCCACCAGGAACTGTTGGCATTCGGTGGGAATCCAGCACTAGGGACTGTCGTGGGTCGGTGTTGTTGGTCCTCGATGGTGGGTGCTGTTATCTTTCGAGAGGTATGCTGTATTGCTTTTCGTGGTAAGAGAGAGGGGGGGCACCAGTATTCGCCATCCAGAGTGCAGGATGTAGCATTGTATGCTTTTGGCGTGGAATTTTGCTTTGCTGTCGAATGCCATGTTAACTCGCCCATACATGTGTGCGTGCTCGATTGGCCAGCCTGCCACCATGTTGGTGATATGGCCCAAATGAGGAGGTTGTCACCGGCCCCTCAGGGTTTTTTTGCGAACACGGAAAAACCACACGTTAACGCGCCGTCGCTTGGCTTATTTCATCGGGCATCCTTTGCTGACCTGATGATGCAACAATTTTAATGATGTCCCGTCAGGTTACTGATTTATGACGTCATAAGAAGGAACCTTGATGAAATTGTTTTCCCAAATCGCAAATGATCGGCAATTAATCTCACTGATTGCTCGCAACTCACCAATTGGGTGTGGCAGAGTAGTGGTGGACAAATCAGATAATCTGTCTGCATACGTTATCGACTTTTTCAAGGTCATCCTGGGACACTAACCTATCAACCTCAGATATCCTCAGATGACCCTTAAGGGTCAGATGTTACTCTAGGGCTAACTGGGACGTTGAATTTGGATTTGGCATATAGTTTTACACCTGGGTCTTAGAAAATATTGTTTACGAGTATTATTTCGAAATCTTCTGAGGTAAAGTCAAGGCTTTGATCTCATCTAGCCCTTTGTGTACGGGTGTAAATGCAACAAATCGCACTGGTTAGTATGCAGAGATATTGAGACACACAACGGTGAGCATTTAAAGCGTATATCTACTACCATTTTCGTACAGGCAATGATTGAAAATATACTCGATTTTTGCGCACAAAAATGACCCTCGAAATGACATGGGCGGCCACTCGGGGGCTGAAAGCATTAAAATCATGCATCAATGGCGCGATCTCATGGCGTGCAACACACCGATTTGTGTTGCATGTCGCCAGCTCTCTCCGTTTGGGAATGCTGTGAAGTGGGCTGTGTAACAACGCCTCCATGCACTGGCAAAGGTGGCGATATGCCGTGCACAGGCGGTGGTTAATATATCCATCAATATTGACGGTTATTATGCAAGCATTCAAAACTACTATCTGTCAAATTGTCTAAATTTGTCACTTGTCAAGAACAGGCTTTTGTTCTTGAAAGAGCCGGTGTATTTGGAGAGGGAGTATCACATCATAGTTCCGCGGTAAATAGTGCATAATGGTGTAGTACAATCAGTGAGTTAGTTAGAAACACCGGTCACTAACGCAATAATCCACGTTTCTTTCCCCTCGGGTGGGGTTTAAACGCGCCAATATCGTGTGGTGTCGCATAAGACGTATCTCGCTCATTCGATGTGGCAATTACATGAGCTTGGACCCGAGGAAGTTCCATTTATTGTCTGTGCCACTGATTAACAGCCGGACCTGACGACTCTGATGGCACCATTCCTACGTGCCGCCTTCCTGGAATGGTGCCCAGTCGGACCGGTTTGGGTGTGGGGCCGGCCGCCAGTGAACCACTATTGATAGCTGGACTCCTTTCATTGGCGTCTTTGTGCCGATTCCTTCAGGGCCGTGTCATTTTTCTCAGGGAGAAGAAAGCGAACATTGAAGCTGGCGTTGGAAACTAGACTGGTTTGCCAATTTAAAAAGTTCATGGCGCACCAGCAAATGCAGCTTCAAAAGGACTGCGAGCCCGGGGTCATAGGGAGCGATTCCTGGTGTCTACGATGTCTTTTTCTCCCATTGGAATCTTCACGGCGGAGCCAGCAATTTCTCCCTTCACAATAGTCTGCTCCCTTAAGGTGACCCTGATCACCCTGATCACACTCCTGGCTACCATACATTCATGGTTACGTTAGGTACGTGCATGCATCTCCGCATGCATTTCTGTGTGTGTCAATCAGAGCAGTTCTCAGCAGAACTAGTGGTACGTAGAGAAGAACATTGGGATATTTTACGGCGCATTCAACCGCTAGGTCATATAACGTCCCCAGCCTCTCACGCCGATTGGTCGCGGGTAGACTCGGTAAATCCCATCAGGTGTGAGATTCGAACCGACAATCTTACCGTCAAGAGTCCGGCGCTCTACCAACTGAGCTACCGCAGCCCCCCAACTGGTCTTGCGTGATTTCCAGACAAATTACTTCTCGTTCAGAGACTGACGGTGCTTCTTTTTCTTGAAACAATCATGTTTCACGTGTGCAAGTTTACTAAAAGTAGCTGCTCGGTTCTCGGGTTATTGGCCCATGAATATGTATCGGCGAAATCATGCCCTTGTTTTGATGGAGCAATACACCAGTTTGCACGCAATGGAAGACCACAAATGAGCATCAAGAACGCATATGTTAGCACGTGAACTATGTTAGAACGCATATGTTAGCACTTTAGCACGTATGACATTCAGTTTTGTCTGGAGCAAGATGATGTTTCAAGTACTTTGCTCAGGATGAGTTGTTCGAACGCCATCACCTTTTGAGCACACTAACACCTTAAAGGGCACCACACCTGCTGTCGTGTCGTCCATTCGACCTGACCTGCCACAAGGTCTTGTCCTATCTCGGCTTTCCAGCACTGCCAGACTGGTCGCCCACACTTAACCCACCTAATCTCCAAGACCCGCCGCCTCCCTCTGTGACAGTTCGCACCAGGTGAGCCAAAGGTACACGCCAAAGGTACGCTCTCAAGCATCCATGCGTGGCATCCTGTCTAACGCTAACCTTTGCCAGACAGGTACCCTGCTGATATCCCAGGAGCCGAGCCCTTTGATTGCATCTGGAAACTGGTAATCACAAACTGAACGTGGTAACTGAGCGGATTTGCTCCAGCATGACGGTACCAACGAGTGTCGCGATGTAACGAAGGAGGCGAGTCGAGCACGATCTATCCAGCTCGCGCCTGCGGTCCCCAATGGGGGTGTGACGGCGAGGGATGGCGCGTCTTCGTCCCGTCGTTGTTCGAGTGTTTGTAATTAGTTGGGAGTCATTCACCACCTCCGGAGGGGCCGGGTGCGGCTGGTTCCTGTGCGCGAAGTTGCCCCGGGCAGCTGACCCACACACCAGGGATACCCGAAGCTGTGTTGAACGAGAAGCGTTTCTGGGTGACAACACCTGAAACCTACCACCACCTGGCTATGTGGTCGCCAGCTGCCTGTATGTAGATGTAGCGCCCCCCCACTCCCGAAACACATGCGTGGGTGCGAACACATCGTCTAATCCTGCGGTCGATACCGCTGTCAGGCGGCTGAGACGTCAGCCACTCTGTCACTCTGTCGCTCTGTCGCTCTGTCGCTCTGTATCAGGTACAGTCGGCCGCCGAGGCCGGACACAGAATGACACTGCAGTAACTGATAGTAACGTAATCAACCCAGCATCGGCTGAAAGGAGCAGAACAGTAAAACACCACACTTCTTCCACGCTACGAATACTGAATGGCTTCTAACTTAGACTTTGTTGAATTATCAACCGCCTCCAAACATTAATCGGCGTATGATCGCGTTGCAGATAAATGGAACTGAGTGATAAGGCGATGACGTCACCTTGCCGCATGCTATGTTTCGAAATGGTTGGCCGACTGACTTCTTAGGAGGTGCCTAGAGATACGGTTGAGAAGTGACTGAGTACACCGGCAGCATTACAGCCGCACTTTGACAGGGGTTTGCCATCGCGGACACCCCGGCCACATATTGCGCCTGTGACGGTGCATACCAAATAAGGCCACTGCTGGGCGTGGCGTTCGGGTGGCGTTCCGGAATGTACACCGCGTTACACCATTGCTGGGTGTCCGCTGAGCCTGTCGCGGTGTCTGGGTGGTGTTTTGGAATGCTCCTTTCAAACAATGCATCCCTGTGCCTGTCACACCCAGTCGCGGCAGCGCTTTTGCAGCATACTAATCAATCCCTGTAGTTCTTGCTTTCGCCAAGTCATCGTCTAAAGTTGACCGCTGGTTGACGCAACGCTGCGTCGGATGCAAAATTCGCGGGAACCATTTTAGCATTTATTGTAAAAACTTTACATTGTGAACGACACAGTGTGAAGGCACAATCAGAACAGAATGGTCACAAGAAAAGGTGGCCTGTTGGTCCCTTCTTCCACGCCCGCCTGCCTCGTCGAGCGCGGTACTTCGCATTGCATTTTCGTGGTGAGTAGGTCTCTGCGGAAGTCCGCGATTCAATTCAATAACATACCCCGCTACGATTTCTGCTCACATTGTTCCCCCGTACGACGCGAGCCACGTCTCGCCGTCTCTGCACTGAACTAAGTCACGTGGAATTAAATAAATGCAGAGGGGCCGCGGAGCACCCTCCAGGAATGATAAATAGAGGAGGGCGGCGCGCCTACATGTGCCGGGTGTTGCCGAAGCTGATGCCGGACTGAGTGGCGCCCTTGTTGCTGCCCATCTGCAGACCGATCGTGCTCTTGCCGGCGTTCAACTGCTCGTCTGTGAACTGGCGCTGGTTCTTCTCGGACTCCTTGGGGCCGAGTCCGGGCTTGCCGAAGTTGTGCGCCTGAAAATGAGGAAGGTCAGACGGTGTTGTGAGTGGAACGGCACAGGGTCGCTCTCAGTTGGTTGTAGGAACTTCGAAGAGCCCATGATGAATAAACATTCTACAGAAACGGATGCGACGTCAGCAATGATCACGGGTGTCCGCCGTGCCAGGTTCCGGTAAGGAAGAAGTTACGTTTTGGTTGAGGCTCTTGTAGTTTCGTCTTTTCTAGACCATGTAGTCAGACATTTTACCAGAAAAAAGGCTCGAAGTAAATGCGGGCTCATCAGACCTTCCCGATCCCAAATAGCGCAAGGCGAGACGGGAGCAACTCTAAATCAAGCTCGACTGAAAGCAGAATCAGACTAATACGTTCATTTTTTAATTCATCATTGATGATACTGACACTGGTGGGTATTTATGCATAACATATTGGAAAGATACCCACGGAGGATAAATATATGGCAAATGTGTGCTGAAATACGTGGAGATATCACTGCTTGCAAGCCAAACCCTCCAAAACAGACATCGTGCCGCCAGTTTTTTTTTCAGTGCAAATAGCATTCACCACGTCGAACAAATGTCGACAAATTAGCCCTCACTGGAAAGCCACAGCGCTCAATCTGACATTCCACCGCTGCGGCCGCATTGAAGTGGCCCGTGCGTGCCGTGCATCGTGCCATCGCCTGACCTTGCGGCCGAGAGCCTGCAGGCAGAGCACCACCATGTGCAGGTTCTGCTGCTCCCACAGGTCCACCGTCTGGAAGAGCTCCTCGGAGCTGACGCCCAGCGCCCGGGAGGCCGCCAGGAAGTTGTTGATGTTCTCCATGCACTTGAACGCCATCTTGCTGGTCTGCACCTTCTTGACGGAGCCGGCCTTGATCTCGTTGACTAGACTGCGGGCAGCAGGTGGGACGTGTTTTGTACTCGTTCACGGCTTCAGTCGAGCACACAGACGAGCGTCACTGTGACGGAGTGGCTGTCCTTGCCAGTCGGACAGCCCATCCAGTCAGACAATGCATGATGAACAGTTGCCTAACGGCAGGCATGCGGCCTGACAACTGAATTCCAAGAAGCTCTGCACGCTGGCGGCAACGGGACACACGTTTGAAAATGCCAGTTGGCAAGGACGGGGTAGCATCGCTTAAGGCCCACGTGTAAAGGTTCGCATCGCGTGCTATTTCTATCGGTTTGTATAGGATATAAAGCTCAACACAGGGAAACGCGTGCACGCAACGCGAAAATGACGTTTACAACCCTTTTTTGGCTGCCTGTTGGAGCGCAGGCGGTCGAACGCAACCCGGCCGTTCTTGCCTGAGCCAGTTAGTGACCGAACAAACGAGTGCAAGCCGCGACTGTCGGCGCTGCGGCCCCACCAGCATCGCGGTGTAATCGGCAGAGTGGGCCGTCACGCGAGGCACTGACTAATGTTCGGCGAGCCTGGTCAAGAGGGCCGTCACCATGACCAGCCGAACCTGTTGCTGCGACACACTGCCACCGGACACATGTCGTCGGAACCGACTCACCAACCGCCCGTCACCAACGGATCTAAATCCAGAATTGCGAGTAGAATATGGGCATGGCCACACTGGCTGAGTTCGTGACAAACTACCACTGCGTATCACTGCGTCACTGTAGCAGCCGGCGTGTGACGGGCGGGCACGGCCGGCCGGCCGGATGCGGTGTTCGCCCGGCGCCACAGCCGGCTGTCGACTGTCGACCCAGACACGGGTCACTGCCCATTCGGGGTGCAGATGAGCGGGAAGTCGGTCACGTCATCACTCCCTCCCAACACCAGTCGTCGACTGTCCATCCAGACACGGGCCACCGCCTGCTCGGGGTACAGGTTGACGGTACACGGCCTGTCACGTCATCGCTCTCGAGAGGGCGAGCAGACGGCGCCAGCGTGCAGCGGCCGAGGCTGTCGCGGAATGTGTGGCGGCCGGGTGGCGTGTGTCCGTCATCGCGGCGGCGGGCCGACCGTTTGTTGGGTCGCCACGCCGCCGTCGAGTGTTTTCACACTCGATAACGGCCGCTGATAGACGGGCACGGTGCGGCCATGAGGGCTTTGTACATCCTGCGCCGCCGAGGCCCCGCGATTAATGACCATGGCAATGTAGACGTGGCCGGTTCCAGGAGATGCCCTATCTGGTCAGGCAGTGGCCTGCGCTGGGAGATGCCCTGTCTGGTCGGGCAGTGGCCTGCGCTGGGAGATGCCCTGTCTGGTCGGGCAGTGGCCTGCGCTGGGAGATGCCCTGTCAGGTCGGGACGTAGTCTACGCTGGGAGATTCCCTGTCTGGTCGGGCAGTGGCCTGCGCTGGGAGATGCCCCGTCTGGTCGGGCAGTGGCCTGCGCTGGGAGATGCCCTATCTGGTCAGGCAGTGGCCTGCGCTGGGAGATGCCCTGTCTGGTCGGGCAGTGGCCTGCGCTGGGAGATGCCCTGTCTGGTCGGGCAGTGGCCTGCGCTGGGAGATGCCCTGTCTGGTCGGGCAGTGGTCTGCGCTGGGAGATGCCCCGTCTGGTCGGGCAGTGGTCTGCGCTGGGAGATGCCCCGTCTGGTCGGGCAGTGGTCTGCGCTGGGAGATGCCCTGTCTGGTCGGGCAGTGATCTGCGCTGGGAGCTGGAAGACGTGACCGGGACGTGGCCGGCCCTGGGGGAGCCCCACCCCACCCTATCTGGCCCTATATGGCCCCAATGTGGCAGACACTGAACGGCCCAACTCCGCCAGTTGCCAGTTGCATCGGCAACTACGGCTGGCTGTGACCCTCACTCCGCAGAGGGCTGTTCAAACTCGATACTTCATAGTGGACACACTCCACACCATGGTCATTTCATCCACGGTCCGCATACCCTACAGTCGGGTGGCGGCACTCACGCGCAGAGCAGAGTGCCGTCCTTGAGTGTCTCCCAGAAGTTGGCGGTGTCGCCGCTGGTGTTGATGTTCTCGCCGGTGATGGTGTGGATCCACTCCAACGTCTCGGAGGCGAGCTCCGGGCTGAATTTGCTCATGATCTGGGGAGAGAGATTCGTCTTGTCAGTGCAGATAAACGTCAGCATCTCGCAAGCCAGCTCACGGCTATTTTCACTCATCATCTTGAGCAAGTATCAAGTAACAGTAAGTATTAAGTAAGTGGAAATTACCAACCAAGTATTAATTTTCACCAGAGAAATAGAGAAAGAGAAATGTCCCCATTGTTATTCACCAGACGTGCCCCAGCCCGTCCAAGTTCACGACTGATTTCGTCATTGGTGCCGTTGTACTGGAGCCGTGGTAGCTCCACCGGCCCTCACCGGATCATCTCGACGCCACAACTGACGGCAAAGCTATTACCACACAACATATGTGTGAGTACTTGCGGATTTTAGGCGATGGTACTCTAGCGACGACAAAACAACGGACAGTGTATGCAAAAAAGGCCAGTCAGCGGCCATGGCAACGCGCAGTGACACGTACTAATTAGCAGCCCGTTACTGAAAACGCACTGTGAAGGATAATCGTGAAATTGTCCATAAACCTGCATTATATAATCGTGTTCTCGTGGCACCAGTGGTGGAACTTAATCTGCTGATGTGATGGAGCGTAGCATCCATTGCTCTCTGCAGGCTTTGTTTAGCTGGTGGGTGCATGCAGTTGCAGCAAGTATCACCTCGCTCTTCGCAGATGCAGGTCTGCAACTTCATAACGCCCATCACCCTATGCTTACTGTATGCTATAAATCGTGATGCCCTCAATGATGGTTCTGCATGAGCGTATGTCATGTCAGCTGGAATGGTTCTGTGAAGTGACCGTTTGACGTCTCCATTTGGCACAGTTACTCCTGGTCGCGTTTGTGCACCCTTGCGGCACTGTCCCAGAACCAGACATGGTAGCACTGTCCGCCTCTGGATCGGACAGTTAACGTTGTCCACCAGTAGAGCAAGCAGGATCACACTGCGCCTGTCCCAGGACCAGACAGTGTCGCACCGTACGCCTCTGGATCAGACAGTGTAAAACTGACCGCCTCTGGATCAGATAGTGTAAAACTGTACGCCTCTGAATCAGACAGTGTAAAACTGTACACCTCTGGATCAGATAGTGTAAAACTGTACGCCTCTGGATCAGACAGTAAAACTGTACACCTCTGGATCAGATAGTGTAAAACTGTACACCTCTGGATCAGATAGTGTAAAACTGTCCACCCGTAGATCAGACAGTGTAACAGTGTACGCCCCTGGATCAGACAGTGTAAAACTGTACACCTCTGGATCAGACAGCGTAACAGTGTTGGTCCCTGGATCAGACAGCGTAACAGTGTTGGTCCCTGGATCATACAGCGTAACACTGTCGGCCCCTAGACGAGATAGGGTAACGCTGCTCCGGTCTCAACCAGACTGGATACACCATTGCCAACATCATCCCGATCTCTGGGCCAGACATGGTGGCACCGCCCCGGTTTCTAGACCAGACATAGTTTCTAGACCAGCCCTGGTCTCCCGACCAGACAAACCTACATCTGCTTGGGTAGCTTGGGAGGAAAGATCGTAGGATCGGGGAGGACATTTGTATCATAATCGCACTTGATATTCAGCATTCTCACGAAAACTTCCACTCATTCAGTCTTGCAATTAAGAGGTCTTCCTTCAGAACGGACTGAATATAGGGCAACATGTGCTCATTTGACAACTGCGTAATGCAATTGTTGGTAAACGTAATTCTTGTAATCCCATGAGAATGTACAAGTCTGGAGTGGTCACTACAGCGTGCACACCACAGCGCATACCCAGCCAAGCCACTGAGCAAGCTGGGGGCTGGGGGTGCGGACCGAGAGACCTCCGCTTCTCGAGGTACACGAGGTATACACAGCGAGCATCTTCTCATCGGGACGGTGACGAGGCGGGACGGGCGCGGTGCCGTTCCTCTACTTCCGTGAGAGGAGCGGGGTCACAGGGACTTGCCAGCATCCAGTGAGTCGCACCTGTCCCGCCTCGTCGTCACCGTCCCGGTGGAATTTCCGCCGTGTGTGTCTCGCACACCTCGAGAGGCGGAGGCCTCCCGGTCCGACATCGCAGATGATGTATGCTTTGGCTGTTTCATGGTTGTGCTGCTGTCCTTCCCGGAGGGTTCGGAGTTTGGGGTGGTGAGGGTGAGGGTTTGATTTGATGCTCCCGAGATGTAGGCAGTCTTTTTGGTGCAGTACCGTTTAGCAGCACCGTTTAGCAGTCAATTGTAGCTAGAAGAGAGACAAATGTTCACATGAAGTGCTACCCAGGGGTAGCTGGACCCGCATTCGGGTGTCAGCGCCCTCTCCTCTTTGTCTACCGACGGCTGACGACTGCACGGGCCCTAGTGTTAATCGGCGGCCGACGACACGACAACACGGCTCCGATTTTCCACCTGGCGCCCAAGGATGCCCTCGGGCCACGCGCGAGTCTCGCTCCTCCTCGCCCCGACCGATTGCGGCCGCCGTGCCGGCACGTGTGTGCTGTTTGCAGCCGCCGTGTCGGCACGTGTGTTCTGTTTGCGGCCGCCGTGTCGGCACGTGTGTACTGTTTGCGGCCGCCGTGTCGGCACGTGTGTACTGTTTGCGGCCGCCGTGTCGGCACGTGTGTTCTGTTTGCGGTTACGTGTCGTTTGGGCCTGTACGCTGCGGCGCGTGCGCCCTTTCGCGCCGCCGTGCCGGCACGTGCGGCCGCCGTGTCGGCACGTGTGTCTGTTTGCGGCCGCCGTGTCGGCACGTGGGTTCTGTTGCGGCCGCCGTGTCGGCACGTGTGTGCTGTTTGCGGCCGCCGTGTCGGCACGTGTGTACTGTTTGCGGCCGCCGTGCCGGCACGTGTGTACTGTTTGCGGCCGCCGTGTCGGCACGTGTGTACTGTTTGCGGCCGCCGTGTCGGCACGTGTGTACTGTTTGCGGCCGCCGTGTCGGCACGTGTGTACTGTTTGCGGCCGCCGTGTCGGCACGTGTGTTCTGTTTGCGGCCCCCGGCGCCCGTCACCTCTGCGGCCGTCTGGCGCCAATGACGCCACCTCGCCTGCGGCTGCCTGGAGGTGACGTCATCGGCGCTCTGTTGCATCGGCGGCAGTCTTCAGTTTCGGCAGGGTAGGGCTGACCGGGGTCAGGGAGGGGCGCTGCCATGAGGCGTGTTCAGGGTAGGCCGGGCAAATGTCTCCCGCCCAGTCCTCCCTCTCCTTCGTGCATCACTACCGGGAGTCGCTCTGAGATCACTAACGCTGACCACATCAGTACCAGATCCAGCTCTGGCGTGGGCTACGTCAGCACCAGTGCCTCACTGATGTGGGCTACATCAGTAACAGGTGCCGCTCTGACGTAGGCTACATCAGTACCAGATCCCGCCCTAGCGTCGGCTACGTCAGTACCAAGTGTCTGACGTGAGCTGCATCAGTATCATGTGCTGCTCTGACGTCAGCTACGTCAGTCCCAGATTCCTTTCTGGCGTCTGCTACGTCAGTTCCAGATGTCTATCTGATGTCGGCTAGCCGGTGCCTCTATAACCCCGGCTACCATGAAGCTCTGCCAACACTTCCGTTTGCTGGCGTGGCTGGCGCTGCGGGAGAACTATGATCGGGCCATCTCTGCGGACGCACCGCACCATATTTGGTCAATGGAGCCAAGAAGGAGGGAGACTGCGCCCCGGAACAATACATCCACTGATCGATCGGCCCACTGGGATAATTGCCTTCTTCGGATGAAAACGTGTATACCGAATGAAAGCACGGCAGCTCGACTTCTGTTCAGGATACTGCGGGTAGTGAGGTAGATGCAGTGGTAGTTAGATACCAGTGGGACAATGCATAATGGTGAGAGCAGCATTGAGCGATCGGTCTTGTCCTCGAAGTTGGCGGGGCTGATGAGATAGCGGTTGGCGTGATTAATGATGCATCTCTGCCACGCCCTATCGATCCAGGACGATACGAGCGCAGCCCACTGGTGCATAGGCTCATGCTTTTGGCCATGTCGACTCGGCAGTTCAGACTTGCGGGTATTGACTGAGTTCAGACCTTCGGCGGTCTGGACCGAATTTGGGAACTTTGTCAGCGTGGATGGAGTTAATTAAGATTTTCGCCGCTTTGGACTTTTGGACCTCAGCATCAAGTGTCTAGACCTCCGTTGAGGGCATACGTACATATATGGACGGTGCATACATGGGCCAGGTTTTGCACATAGGCTTTGTTGGTACCGGACTTGTCGAAACATCTACACAGGTCATGTAGGCACTGCACTTTCCTGGATATCTCAAAGATCATGAAAGTACTGCACTTTTATGTATATCCACGCCGGCCATGCAGGCACTGAACCTGTGCCTACACATACACAGGTCACTTAGCACGAACCGGACTTCGACACAGTGATCAGCATGCCCAAGGCCATGTTGGGTGTAGCTATGCTGTACATAATTGCATGGTGGTCTATTGGAATAGCTCCGAGACAAGGTGCTCGTAGTAGCCCGAGGCTGGGGATGCTGGTGCGGCACATACACGCTAACCATAATGTTGCCTTGTATGCCTTCATTAAATAATTTAGCGTAATTGCATCACATTCGTCGATAAACGTCGCTGGCGCACCACACGAAACGTGCCACGCCGTTCGCAAGTAATGACGACCAATAAGCGCCTGGCTGCCATCTCAGTCACAGGTTGACTGATCGTGTGCCCCGCCCCGCCCAGCACAGGCGCCTGCGTTGCTCTGGATAGTTCATCAGCGTCCCGGCAGTCTCGGTCGGCGGTGCAGGCGACAGGCACGCGCGGCCGCCGCTCACACGGTGAAAGCCGGCCCGATGACGACCGGCCATCCTGGTGCACCGACGAGAGGGCACCATCATCTGGTTACCCGGCGCGAGGGCACCATCATCTGGTTACCCGGCGCGACTGGCAGATGAGTCACGTGACACTGGCGCGAGGGCACCATCATCTGGTTACCTGGCGCGGCTGGCAGTCGAGTCACGTGACACCGGCGCGAGGGCACCATCATCTGGTTACCCGGCGCGACTGGCAGTCGAGTCACGTGACACTGGCGCGAGGGCACCATCATCTGGTTACCCGGCGCGGCTGGCAGCGAGCCATCATGTCACGTGACACTGGCGCGAGGGCACCATCATCTGGTTACCCGGCGCGACTGGCAGTCGAGTCACGTGACACCGGCGCGAGGGCACCACCATCTGGTTACCCGGCGCGGCTGGCAGTCGAGTCACGTGACACTGGCGAGAGGGCACCATCATCTGGTTACCCGGCGCGGCTGGCAGTCTAGTCACGTGACACTGGCGCGAGGGCACCATCATCTGGTTACCCGGCGCGGCTGGCAATCGAGTCACGTGACACCGGCGCGAGGGCACCACCATCTGGTTACCCGGCGCGATGCAGTCGAGTCACGTGACACCGGCGCGAGGGCACCATCATCTGGTTACCCGGCGCGGCTGGCAGTCGAGTCACGTGACACCGGCGCGAGGGGCACCATCATCTGGTTACCCGGCGCGAGGGCACCATCATCTGGTTACCCGGCGCGGCTGGCAGTCGAGTCACGTGACACCGGCGCGAGGGCACCACCATCTGGTTACCCGGCGCGGCTGGCAGTCGAGTCACGTGACACCGGCGGAGGGCGCACCATCATCTGGTTACCCGGCGCGGCTGGCAGTCGAGTCACGTGACACCGGCGCGGGGCACCATCATCTGGCCCGCGCGGCTGGCAGTCGAGTCACGTGACACCGGCGCGAGGGCACCATCATCTGGTTACCCGGCGCGGCTGGCAGTCGAGTCACGTGACACCGGCGCGAGGGCACCACCATCTGGTTACCCGGCGCGGCTGGCAGTCGAGTCACGTGACACCGGCGCGAGGGCACCATCATCTGGTTACCCGGCGCGGCTGGCGGTCGAGTCACGTGACACCGGCGCGGGGCACCATCATCTGGCCTGCGGCTGGCAGTCGAGTCACGTGACACCGGCGCGGGGCACCATCATCTGGCCCGGCGCGCTGGCAGTCGAGTCACGTGACACCGGCGCGGGGGCACCATCATCTGGCGCGAGGGCACCATCATCTGGTTACCCGGCGCGGCTGGCAGTCGAGTCACGTGACACCGGCGCGAGGGCACCATCATCTGGTTACCCGGCGCGGCTGGCAGTCGAGTCACGTGACACCGGCGCGGGACAGGCTGCCGGAAGTCGGCTTGACCCGCGCCACCTTCGAAAGTGTTTGGTCTGTCGGCCGTGTGTTGCGCCACCGCCGACTGTTGGGGTGGGGACCGGGTGGGGTGTTCTTCGGCGTGCAGACTTCGCCACAGCCACAGCCACAGTCGCCGACTGTTGGGGTGGGGACCGGGCGGGGTGTTCTTCGGCGGGCAGACTTCGCCACAGCCACAGCCACAGCCACAGCCACAGTCGCCGACTGCTGAGATGGGGGTCGGGCGGGGTGTTTCTCGGCGGGCAGACTTCGCCGAGATGGTCTGGTGACAGCCACAGCTACAGTTAGTCGCCTGAGAGCCAGTCGAAGATGACTGACGCGGTCTTCGACAGACTATATATAATGCCGAACCGAGCTGTGAGCGCACTGCATTAGAGACTGCTTTTGAGGAAACGCAGCTGCCGCCGCTTAACTAGCTGCTCCAGTCAATGCGTGTGTCTAACCCCAGCCAACACAGCACGTACCTGTTGGCCGAGTCATCACGTTTCTTCGGGCGTAGCTGTGGATACAGATGACACCAGTTGCAGGCGCCGCGGGAAGTAGCAAAGTGAACTTTGAGCAGTGCAGCCTTGACCAATTTGTAAGATCGCGTTGTTCATCATGAGTGCAGTGAGTGTATTCAATTTGTACATATCCAGTCGCCTGGATTTACCTCGTGACGTTTCAAGTGTAGTGCAAGCTGCACAACACACGCTAGAATTACAGCGCACATTAGAGTTACAACAGACGTTACAGCGTGCTGGCGATGGAATAAGCCGAGAACTGGTATCAGGAAAGGACTTGATGCTAAGTGCCTCGCTAATTGTGCTGTGCCGTGCAGTGCTGATTATGTCCCCCGTGCATGCGACATAATTACCACGAGTATGCCGTGTTTGTGCTCCACACCCGGAGATGACCCAGCAGCTATTGCAATGCCAGCTGTGTCAGCTCTGCTGGACCATGAGGAATGCGGTGTTGGCCGCCTCTGTGCGACCGTGTACATGCACATGTGCCCGACGCAGCGTTATGACGACCAGTGTCGCCCCAGTAAGCACAACAGTGTCCCGGACCATGCCGCGAGGAGGCTGCCAACGGCGTTGCTGGTGTCGTCACGTCCTGGTCAATACAATCCTAGGAATGTTATCCAACTGCGGCCATGTACGTGCTGGATTATAAGCGGAATAGGGAGACCAGGTGTGCATACAATGGACGGATGGTCCTAAGTACATCTTGTGTACTGTTGTGATCATGACCACGCTTGAGCAAGTGCCAACGCTGAAGCAAGTGCCAACGCTCAATGAAGTGCCAACACTCAAGAAGGTACCAAAGCTCAAGAAAGTGCCAACACTCAGGAAGTGTCCACGTTCAAGGAAGTGTCAACTCTCAAGGAAGTGTCCACGCTCAAATAAGTGTCCACGCTCAAATAAGTGTCCACGCTCAAATAAGTGTCCACGCTCAAATAAGTGTCCACGCTCAAATAAGTGTCCACGCTCAAATAAGTGTCCACGCTCAAATAAGTGTCCACGCTCAAATAAGCGTCCACGCTCAAATAAGCGTCCACGCTCAAATAAGCGTCCACGCTCAAATAAGCGTCCACGCTCAGATAAGCGTTCACGCTCAAATAGGTGTCCACACTCAAAGAAGTGCCCATGTTCAAAGAAGTGACCGTGCTCAAGGAAGTGCCGACGTCCAGGGAAGTGACACATGAGCAGTCCACTTCGCCATGCCTCCGAGGGAAGGAAGACAGCCGATTGCGGCAAGGCCGAGCTCAGACGGAAGCACGTTTCCGGCATACTTTATCAGATCCAACGCCTTTCTGACTCTTCGAAGCTCCTGCCCAGGGTGCCCCGGCCCCTCCCAACCCTTTCCAGATCCGGCGCCCTTCTGACCCCCAAATCCTCAGCCAGCCCTGTCACGGCCCGTCCCAATGCTTCCTAGTTCCAAACTCCTCATGAAATAGCACACCTACTGTCTGGTTACCACGTGCCTACTACGCTGCCCAGAGTTTCCCGGCTCCTGAGTAGTGCAGGGCTGCAAAAATGCATTCAAGTAGTATAGAACTGCAGACCGCTTTCCGCAGCTGATCTGGGATGCGTTGTTTGTTGCAACTACTGCGCGAATTTCGTGGTGTGTGTGAAGTTACATATTCTGCGGACTCCAGCTGGGGAGCGGTCTGGCAAGTCCGGCGCCGTCGTAAATTACTCGAGCCATTTGTGCCACCATTTATAAACTTTCGAACTTAACTTGGGACACCTTCACTGTTGGTGACATAAATAACAATAGAAAGTTCTATTGCACAACTCAGCCCAATCGAATAGTCTTCACAAAACGATGCGACAGTTCGTTGTCGCATCGCATCAGGTGCAGATTTTGTGAGCAATGAGCAAACAACGACATATGACGTCAGACTCCGCGCAGTCTGCGGACGGAATGCGACCAGGGACGACCTGCCGTGGCAGTGGCGATATAGAGCGGAGTGACGCAGCACCGCACGCACACCACCGACTGTTTATGCGTGCACATGCACGCCCCGGTGGCCTTGGCCCAATTTCGACCACACTGACGTGATGATGGGCGGATGCCTGCGGGGCCCCGGTCATCGTAAAACCGCAGCCGGCTGAGGAGTGGGCGAGTCGAGGTGGCGAACCAGCCTAGCCTCAGCCGAGTCGATGCTGTCTGCACGAGCGCGTCCGGCGACGCGACGTCTGTCAGCCGTGGTGCGGTCGGCAGAGCCGGGTCTCTGCCGACCGGACCAGACCCATCAGTGGCGGTCCGGCCGGGTCTCTGCCGGACCAGTCCCGTCAGCGGCGGTCCGGCCGGGTCTCTGCCAGACCAGACCAGTCAGCGGTGGTCCGGCCGGGTCTCTGCCGGACCAGACCAGTCAGCGCGGTCCGGCCGGGTCTCTGCCGGACCAGACCCATCAGTGGCGGTCCGGCCGGGTCTCTGCCGGACCAGTCCCGTCAGCGGCGGTCCGGCCGGGTCTCTACCGAACCAGACCAGTCAGCGCGGTCCGGCCAGGTCTCTGCCGGACCAGTCCCGTCAGCGGCGGTCCGGCCGGGTCTCTGCCGGACCAGTCCCGTCAGCGCGGTCCGGTCGGGTCTCTGCCGGACCAGACCCGTCAGCGGCGGTCCGGCCGGGTCTCTGCCGGACCAGTCCCGTCAGCGGCGGTCCGCCGGGTCTCTGCCGGACCAGACCAGTCAGCGCGGTCCGGCCGGGTCTCTGCCGGACCAGTCCCATCAGGGCGGTCCGCATCTCGCACACCAGCACTCCGGCCGGGTCTCTACCGACCAGACCAGTCCGCGGTCGGCTGGTCTACGGCCCCCACTCGTCGGCGGCCGCGGTCTCTGCCGGACCAGTCCCGTCAGCGGCGGTCCGCCGGGTCTCTGCCGGACCAGTACCGTCAGCGGTAGTCTGGCCGGGTCTCTGCCGACCGGACCAGACCCATCAGTGGCGGTCCGGCCAGGTCTCTGCCGGACCAGTCCCGTCAGCGCGGTCCGGCCGGGTCTCTGCCGGACCAGTCCCGTCAGCGGCGGTCCGGCCGGGTCTCTGCCGGACCAGACCAGTCAGCGGGGGTCCGGCCGGGTCTCTGCCGGACCAGTACCGTCAGATGCGGTCCGCATCTCGCAGACCGCATCTGGTCGAGCGATTTGCAATCCGTCTGGTTGGCTGGCTACGGTCTCCGCCACTGTCTGGCCGGCGAGGTACGGTCTCTCCCACGGCTTAGTCGGTGGGGAACAGCCTCTCCCACTGTCTGGCCGGCGAGGTACGGTCTCTCCCACGGCTTAGTCGGTGGGGAACAGCCTCTCCCACTGTCTGGTCGGCAGTATGCAGTCTCTCCCAGTGTGCTGGTCGGCAGTATGCAGTCTCTCCCAGGGTGCTGGTCGGCAGCATGCTGTCTCTCCCATTGTCTGGTCGGCAGGGTACGACATCTCCCAGTGTGTTGGTCGGCGGGGTACGGCCTCACCCATTGTCTGGCCAGCAGTATACAGTCTCTCCCATGTCTGGTCGGCGGGACACGGCCTCTTCCATTGTCTGGTCGGCAGTATGCAGTCTCTCCCATTGTCTGGTCGGCGAGGTACGGCCTCTTCTATTGTCTGGTCGGCAGTATGCAGTCTCTCCAAATGTCTGGTCGGCGGGGCACGGCTTCTCCCAGTGTGCTGGTCGGCGGGGTACGGTCTCTCCCAGTGTGCTGGTCGGCGGGGTACGGTCTCTCCCAGTGTGTTGGTCGGCGGGGTATGGCCTCTCCCATTGTCTGGTCAGCGGGGTACGGCTTCTCCAACTGTCTGGTCGGCGGTGTACGGTCTCTCCAAGTGTGCTGGTCGGCGGGGCACGGCCTCTCCCAGCGTGCTGGCTCATCAGGTATACAGTCGGGCCGGGCCACTAGAGCCACACCTCGTCACGGCTGGTGTTGCCGTCGGCAGTCACGTACCACCAGGGGCGCGTGCAGCAGCAGCCGTCGGGCGGTCGTCAGCCGAGGGGGCGGGGCGGCGCCGACTGTCCGCCCGCCCTCCCGCACCACGGGTCGCCACGTCACCAGGCCCGAATCACTCTGCTCCACATAGCCAGCCGGGGACAGCGGACGGTCGGACCCGCGACCTGTCGCTGCGACGGCACGGTCGCTGGAGCTGGTTGCTGTGGCGGCGAGACCTGTCGCTGCGACGGCACGGTCGCTGGAGCTGGTTGCTGTGGCGGCGAGCTGCCGCCGCCGCGCCGGTCCGCCGCCGCCGTCGGCGCTCTCCAGTGTACCCCCCTTTCCGGCGGGCCGGCCGGTCGGCGCTCCCGCGCCGGCTGGCGGGCGGCCGGCGCCGCCGGCCCCGAGCATGACATCATCGGTGACGTGCGCGATAACCGCCGGCAGCCGCGCGGTCCCGGATGTGGCGTCGCGCCGGCCAGTTGGGCGCGCGCCGCCGTTACGCGCCGCCCGACAGGAGGCGCGACGGTGGCGCCGCCCGAGGTCCGCCGACATCTTGCTGGGGTACCAGTTGGATACCAAGAAGAGCGGTACCTGGCGCGCACGGCGACGACGCTCGGTACTGCCGTTAGAGCTCCACCTCCGCTATCCGTGTAGCTAAATGAATGAGGTGCGGTAGATGTTAACACCCGAGGCGGGCAAATTGTATATGATCGTAAGTGTTGCTTACGCTCCGGAGACATGCTCCACCATCGATTCACTGGAGCGATAATGCTGGTGCACCCCGCATTCAATATGTGCTCCAGCCAAACCTCGATTGCAAATTAGCATTGCGAACTAGCGAGAGTAATTTAATTGCTAGAAAGCGGAGAAGTCGTCACGATCTGGAGCACATTGACATGGGACGGCCGTCCCGCCGGCTCAGCGTCCCTGTGTTCGCCGGGGAAAAACTACCACCACCAAACTGACCAAGGATCCCCACATCCAGCCTCTAGGCGCCGCGTCGGTGGTACTGGGATTATGTTCGGCTTTCCACTCCCACTCACATGCTCAAGATCAACACAGATACTACTTTTTATTCACGTATGTAGTCATGACATTGCATCTTGGCTGAAGCGGTTTTTGTTATTGTAACATGCCCCTTTTTCCGAACAGCTTGTGACAAAATTCGACCTCAATATCATAACAATTAGATTATTGAATATGACTTCTTCACCGAAGAACTCAGCGGCATGATTACACAAGGAACATTGTAACATACCACATATCTACTGACGGTACATGCATACTTATCGAAATGTACACCAGGCGAGGCGAAGCCTATATCATGCGTGTCCCGTGACTCTGGAGTTTGAAGTTGGCGACTGATTGGCGTTGTAAATCAACGATAACAGTCACATGCGTCCACCACATGCTCCTCAATTGACGCGTCAGCATATAATGTTTGCACACCCAAGCACACAAATGCAACTGTTTGCCCGGTTCTTGGGGCTTCGACTTGCCAGCTGCTATGGTCATGTTATCGTCGCTAATCTCTCAAGACAGTAGACCGCGGGCGAGCAGCAGCGGCAGATACAACTCGAAACAGCATTATTGTGGTTGAAAAATGACTTCCCAACCAGTGGATCATCTCAACCCACCCCTTCGCCACACGTGTCGTCTGTAATGGAGAGTCGGCTTTGATATATCTGCCATTTCACTTCAGTACGTGATCTGTACTTCAATTATGTTACTTCCCGGACCATCCTTTCACTCCACACCCTCTCCTCCTCACGCCGGCGATGTCCAAGGTTTATCTTGCCACCTTTACTATTATGGTCACGGAGAAGGCTGGGTAGCATTAAACAATGGGAACTGGGCGCCGATATGCAGCTACACCGTCAGAACTGCTGATGCCTGACTTCCATCACCTGTGTTTAGAATGCTTGTAGTTATCGAGCACGGTATGACCACTTCACTTATCGAGGTATCATTCATTGAATATTTTGCACTTGGTATCATAGTTGTATTCCTGTCCCCTTTTACCAGGGCCTGTATGTGAAGGAGCACGTGTTATTTGGGTGCGTGACGGTTGTTGCTCTGACAGTACCTTGTTTGTGCGGTGGCATGTGTCAGTGGGATATGTGGCGGTCCTTCCCCCTGACTGGGTTCTGTTTGTGGGGCGGTACGTTCCGGTGGGGCGCGTGACGGTCCCGCCCCTTAACTGACAGTATGTGGGGTTGCGCTTGTCGGTGACGTGTGGTTTCCCTGTTCCCCTGACAGGCCCCGTGTGTGGGGCAGCACGTGCCGGTAGGGTGTGTAGTTCCCCTGATCCTAACAGGCCCCGTGTGTGGGGCAGCACGTGCCGGTAGGGGTGTGGCGCCCCTGACAGGCCCCGTGTGTGGGGCACACGTGCCGGTGGGGTATGTGGCGCCCCTGACAGAGCCCCGTGTATGGTGCAGCACGTGCCGGTGGGGTATGTGGCGCCCCTGACAGTCCACACGTGCCGGTGGGGTAGTGGCGCCCCTGACCAGCCCCGTGTGTGGGGCAGCACGTGCCGGTGGGGTATGTGGCGCCCCTGACAGTCCCCGTGTGTGGGGCAGCACGTGCCGGTGGGGTATGTGGGCGAAGCCCGTGGTGAAGGCCCACGTGCGGTGGGGTATGTGGCGCCCCTGACAGTCCCCGTGTGTGGG
Organism: Imbricaverruca yamaguchii; assembly: GCA_034440575.1. NCBI lineage: Eukaryota > Metazoa > Arthropoda > Thecostraca > Neoverrucidae > Imbricaverruca > Imbricaverruca yamaguchii. The sequence continues at coordinate 1,395,283 of JAOTOL010001645.1, read as the reverse complement.
GCAGCACGTGCCGGTGGGGTATGTGGCACCCCTGACAGGACCACGGGTGTGGGGCAGCACGTGCCGGTGGGGTATGTGGCTCCCCTGTCCCCCTGACAGTCCCCGTGTGTGGGGCAGCACGTGCCGGTGGGGTATGTGGCACCCCTGACAGTCCCCGTGTGTGGGGCAGCACGTGCCGGTGGGGTATGTGGCGCCCCTGACAGTCCCCGTGTGTGGGGCAGCACGTGCCGGTGGGGTATGTGGCTCCGCTGTCCCCCTGACAGTCCCCGTGTATGGTGCAGCACGTGCCGGTGGGGTATGTGGCGCCCCTGACAGTACCCGTGTGTGGGGCAGCACGTGCCGGCAGCGCGTGTGACAGCCGCGCCGACGCGCCGTTCTGCCGGCCGGCACGTCTCTGCCGGCTGTGCTGCTTTGTGCCAGTTAGCCGGACGGCCACAGCGCGCCCGCTCACCAGACCTAGCCATATATGGCGCGCCAGGCGCATGGTGACGCGCCGCAGTCGGCAGTCAGCTGATCGTGCGGCACGCTCTCCGAGTGTGCCTGGAATCCTCACTATACAGGGAGCGCCCTGAGACTGTCTCTTTGTCCCTCTCTCTCCCCGACTCTCCCTGAGCTTCACACGAGTTCAGAAAGCTACCTGAAGAGAAATATCGGGTAAGAAGTCCGCAGAGCACTTCCCCAGATTTATTAACTTGGGGACGGGGGGGGGGGGGGGGGGATACAGAACACCACGGCACTAAGAACCAAGAGCGGCGGGCATCGCGGGGAATCGAACCCCGTGCCTCTGGCTTGCCAGACGCTCAGCTTAACCACTGAGCAGCCCTTAAAAGTTTGCGACATATCCGAATCGGTGCCGATCTGTTTCGGTTAATTATCTGACCCGGAATTCCGAAAATTTCAGCATAGGCTAAGCGGGCCAAAATACAATCGTACATTCGGAGATTCGACGAAAATGGTCATGGTCATCTGATGCGGACTGGAATGATTCTTCTCTAAATAGTACTTATCAAGAGTACTTATCAAGTCATTATTCCCAGCAGCCTTTCATGCCAGATGTTGACTAAAAGCGCCGACAGAGCGTGACCGGGCCGGAGCCAGATCTAGTGCCTAGGGATGGTGCTATGGCCGAATATATGGCTGTGACCGGGGCTAGGGCCTGGAGCCTATTCTAGGGTTAGGACCGAAGCCGGAGCCAAGGCCAGAAATCCAAGCCGGAGATATGTGCTGAGGACGACCCGATATATTTCGTCACGATTCTACCTAACAGAACAGCATACCCGTCTCTTGTTCTCTCCCTCTCATTCATTTCTTCCTCTCCGCTTTCTTTTGAACACGGTGGTTGAGGCTCCATTTTATAGATATATTCACCCGGAGACTAATGGCCGATGGACACAGTCCCGCCAGCTTATCTGCCACACCAACATCCACTTTCAAATATCGTCCTGAAGCCGTCACCGTTCAGGTATCCGTCACCAGTGCGTTACCTCCGTGTGCGGCATTGTATGCCGTGCAGGTGTCTGCCATCAATGTGTTATCTCCGTGTGCGGTATTGTATGCCGTGGAGGTATCTGCCATCAGTGGGTTATCTCCGTGTGCGGTATTGTATGCCGTGTAGGTGTCTGCCATCAATGGGTTATCTTCGTGTGCGGTATTGTATGCGCCTTTTAACACTGAACATGTCTGCATTAATTGCTGGCCCAGTACGCAAAGAGCAGACAGCTCTGTAATTTGTCAGTACCTTGGTTCGTTTGTTTCTGTGCTTCCCAGAAGCGCGTGGTGCCCTCCGGCGCAAGTCCAGATCAACACTAATTATACATCGATCCCATCAGGCTTCATCAGGCAGTTTGCCGTGGCCATCCGGAAGCTGCCGCCCGGGAGTGGCCTCTGCTCATACACACAACTGGCAGAAACAACTCGAACCTACCGCCTCCACCGGGCTGATGCGATTCCAAAGCGGCGGCGCCACCTCCGGCGATGCAGCACAGCGATGCGATTGGATCAGGACAGGACGGATCCGCGATCAGAAGTGGGATCAGTCATCAACATTTCCCGGATCCGCAACACAAGTCAGTCTGGAGTGCGGCCTAGTGCTAAGCCAGTTCATCACCGTATTACCTGTTCAACTTGTTCCAGAGCGTTATTTCCTGAGGACGCTCGCTGATGATGCATCCACCTGGACGGTGGCGGGTGAAGTGTGATTCAGGCGGGTGACTCTCAGCCCATCAATAAAGTTAGTCACACCTGCCGCACCGGGCTGGATGCTGGGGCGACCGCCCGGCCCGCGCCCGCCACCTTCATCCGACCTTCACCGCGACTCTCGTCCCACCTGCATCCCAGGACCTGCTGGCGCCACCCCACCGGACTTGCACCCATCACTCCTGCCGGCCCTGCACCCTCCACCTGCTCGAGGCAACAGCACGAACATTGCACGGAATATTGCACGGCGCAGGTGCTACTCCCTCCCGAGCCCGGTAGGTCCGGTAACAGCCGACTGGTGTGGGCCGGGCGGCCCGCGCCAAATTTGCGCCCGGTTCCGGTGGAAAATAACCGCCAACATTCGAATGAGCAGGGTGCGGCTCTCCAGCCGTTGGACTTGGTGGTGGATTGGAGTTTAGGGGCGCGACGACATCTAGGATTATTTTGCGCCCAAGCGGTTGGAATTGGCAGACGGCATTCCGACCGTGCTGGTTCGTACATGCCAGCTGGTGTACATAACCGAGGGTCGGAAAATTGACGGCATGAGGGTGGTATGCAGTGGAAGACCAACAATGATTGTTAGCATACCAGTAGTGTTTGTGTGGGATTGTCTTTAATATGCGCAAAAAAGCGAAATATTAGGTCAGCTGATCGCAAGAACCATATGCTGGTAAAGATGCATGGGCATAGCTAAATTCTGGCGGCAGCTGGCACAAACAGCTGCTTTTATACAATGGCCTGTCTTCCAGGCTGGTCAGATGCAATCACTTCCCCATACCTTTCAGGATTATGTCCAGTTTTGATTCATAGTGTTCCACTGCATTGTCTAAAGAAGCCTTAAAACATGTTTATGATTTATAACATTAATGTTAACTTCAAGGCCTGCAAAGTGAGCTGATGTTTGCACAACCGAGATTTGTGTATATAAGCACATCCGCAAAGAGATCCATGTTTGCCCCTCTCCTCGGTGCCAAAAGCAGTGTCCACAATACTGCAGGGTCGTCTAATGAGTTGGACTGCGACGAGAGTAGTGGTGGCAGTGAGCCATGCTGGGAATGAAGATTTCGATGAGCGTGGGCCACCTCTGAGTAGCCGAAGTGATAAAGGGACGGGCAACCCGTCCACCTACGATATCACCGATGTGGCATAGGGCTCACGGCACAAATCGTGCCCGCATTTAATGTCACAAGCGTTCCACCCGTCACACCGCCTGACACATCGGTCCGTTTACCTGTCCGTCTGTGGCTGCCTTTGCCAGACGGACGGCTGGCGGCCGGCGCAGCTGTTGCCAGGTGGCGGCTGGATTATCGCGCAGCGCTCTGAGTGCCATCTGTCGGGGGTGCGCCGCAGCGCCGCACTGCCGCTGCCAGCACCGTCCGGTCATGGTCGCCGGCTGCGGCCCGTCCAGCACCGCCGGCAGTAGAGACTGCGGCCCGTCCAGCACCGCCGGTAGCGGAGCCTCTGGCCCGTCCAGCACCGCCGGCAGACTGCGGCCCGTCCAGCGCCGCCGGCAGTGGAGACTGCGGCCCGTCCAGCACCGCCGGCAGTAGAGACTGCGGCCCGTCCAGCACCGCCGGCAGTAGAGACTGCGGCCCGTCCAGCACCGCCGGCAGTAGAGACTGCGGCCCGTCCAGCACCGCCGGCAGCGGAGACTGCGGCCCGTCCAGCACCGCCGGCAGACTGCGGCCCGTCCAGCACCGCCGGCAGACTGCGGCCCGTCCAGCACCGCCGGTAGCGGAGACTGCGGCCCGTCCAGCACCGCTGGCAGTAGACTGCGGCCCGTCCAGCACCGCCGGCAGCGGAGACTGCGGCCCGTCCAGCACCGCCGGCAGTAGAGACTGCGGCCCGTCCAGCACCGCCGGCAGCAGAGACTGCGGCCCGTCCAGCGCCGCCAGCAGCGGAGACTGCGGCCCGTCCAGCACCGCTGGCAGTACAGACTGCGGCCCGTCCAGCACCGCCGGCTGACGTGAACGATCGCAGCTCGGCTGCTGCTGGGGACAGCTGCTTGACAGGCCACCGCAGTCGAGATTTGCATCGGGTCGAGGAAACTCGTACGGACAGCAGACGTGCAGTGATGGATCGGCGAGAGCATCAACCGAGACTTGGCCGACCCAGGCGACAGCTGTCCAGTGGCCAGTCAACTCGGATAACGGGCCCGCTTACGTCTGGCTTAGCTCACTGGCTGATTCAGCAGGCGCCGAGATAAGACTGTTGGATCTTTTGTGTGTTAGTGGAGTTACTATACTCAACTCTGCTCGGGCACGGTCGGTGTTCAGCTCCAGTGAATGGTCACCGCGGCCGACTGATGCGACGAGACTGTGGCTGCGTCGATAATATGCCGAATACCGATTTCCATTGCGGACGACTTGCACCTGACATGTGTTCCGACATGTAGATTGATGGTCCTGCACACTGTGCACATATAGATGTCGGATAGCAGCATCTGCCGCTCAGGATACGAGGAGTAGTTAATTATGGGCGGGTGGAATGTTTCCTCTCGTCGGTCTCCTTCATTCAATGCCATACAGCACGTGTTTGACACACTTTCCTGTGCCTACTGGAAATAACGCTCGTGTGCAGATCAGCTTGACAACTTCCGCTGCCACACTATTGCAATATAGTTGGTATCGTGCTTGCCGTCGGCAATGAGATTGTGCATAATGCAAGCCGAGAAGGCGAATGCGAGCCTTGGATATTGCTTTCATTTTGAATGCTCTTCAATGAAGTCTTCGTCACTCGTTGCAGATGTTCCGCCTTCGTTTATGGCACGTTTTCCGCTTGGCACGTGTTTCGGCAGCGGATCTTTGCGGGACCTATTCCATATCACAGACGTTAGCTTGTCAGAGTGCTGATATATCGGGGCTGGGGAAAGGTTAACCCAGTCAATGTATGGCCTGTTGTGAGACAAGTGCCGCAGACGCCCGCGGCGGTCTCGGCCGAGCCCCGGGCGCCATGTCCGCTCGGCACCATTCAATCACCATGGGGCCGGCGGCCGGCCGGCGGTGGCCGCCCAGACTCGGCTCGGCTCGCGCGTATATGGCCTTGGCGGCCGGCCGACAGCCTTATATGGCGATACGGCCGGCCGCCCGGGTCCGGCGGCGGCCCGCCAGCCGTCACTGAGTCGGTCAGCGCCGACTCGCGCACTGACCTATCGTACCCTGCTGCATCGACGAGCTTCTCAGCTCTTCGAGGGATTCGAGCCCCTCCAGTATTCCAAAGTGTCTCATGTTACTCTAATGTGTGGCCACGTTAAAGCCGTGTCATTTGCCTACTATTCCTACCGCCAAAGCGACAGAGCCAGGAGGTAGATGCATCGCTTTTAGCTCAAAGGCTAACAGCCCCCACTACATGCGCATTTTTCTTGTCCTAAAGTTTCTTCAGTGGTTATATCAATCCATCGTGCATTGTCTACAGTCTGTCGTCCAACTTTACTGGTAAATCCGTTTACCGTCTACCTTCATATATCTACCATTTCTTCTTGTACTATGCCTGCCGCCTACATCAGACTTTCAGACATTTGCCGGTCAGTCCATCAACTGTCAGTATATATATACACACACATATACACACACACACATATATATATATATATATATATATATATATATATATATGCTATTTGTTAGCCGCCACAGGAATGACTTGCATGGAAAGATGGCACATTTCTTCCCTACCGTAACCCAACCAATTCTACGTCACCTCTGCAAACACCTTGTCGACCTCCGGGTTTCTTTCAAACTGTTCTGTTTTTACTTGGTTCGAACTCATCCAGAGGGCCACGGGCTTTCGCGGTCTGAACTGTCGATAAATAATCAGCTGGCGATGGCGCGCAATTTTCGCGTGTAGTACACGTTGAGACCTACGTTTATTGTCAATAGTCATCCAATTGTATATCAGGCGAGACTGAATTAAACGTGACGCTACAATTTGCCATGCCACAAACTTTCACAAGAAAGGTCAGGAAATGACCTTGACTCTGGTGGCCGTGGCCAGTTCAGGCGCGCTGCACCATACGGGAACTTTTGCGCTGCATAACACCGGATAGGACAAGGAAGACTCTGTGATGCGATTAGCTTATATTCAAATTTACTGCCCATGAGCGTCCGTTTATGGCCCTTTGATCGTGGGCGAGCAAGGTCGTAATTCACCGGGCACCACGAACGCTTAATGAACCTAGCCCTAGACCTTTGGGGAGGCGGCGGACCTATTATAGATTATAGTTCTACGGATCAATTGAACTGCTCGAGCACCTACGACCGCTTCCACCAATCCACGCTCGTTTGCCCTTGTCCGTGTTTCTGTCATATCGAGGCTGCGTTGTAGTCAGCCGGGCTCAGTTTCCCAACTTCGCACTTCTCATCAGGCGGATCAATTCCAATGTGTGATCCTCAAAAGGAATTCATTCGACGGAAGAGTGCACTTTTCTAGAAAGTTCGGTTTTGTGGCCAGTCATTTTTTTAGCGCGTTGGAAGACCACGCAAGTTATCCTACAAGAAACCATTGCAACACTTGAAAATAAATGCGCATTAATAGAAGGTACATGGATAGAAGCGGAGGGCACCAACAGAAAGCGCCGCAACCGCCAGACTGATGGCACGTAGAGAATGTTGAAGACACATTAGATATATATTACCCGCGGTGGGCGGCTCAGTTCCTCGGATAATCCGGCACATTAACCCGTCCCGTCTCGGGGGGGGGGGGTGTTCAACCGCGCCCCCCCTCCGGTTTTTCGCGGATATCGGACGAACGGCGTGCGGTAGCGCGCCACAATTTAGCATACCTTTTCCCACATCAATTTGACATGCTGATTCAAAATGTTTAGGTCAGATCATCTAGGGTCAACGAGTTAATCAAGGTCAAGTGAGGTCACCTCCAAAAAAGTTCAACCAGTCGTCACGCTTTAACGGATACAGATATTTCAAAGAAACTTTCAGCGTTTGCTTATCTTCAGAGATGCAACAAAACGTACGAGTTGAAATTTTTCCTTTGGTTTTTGACTACATATAAATTTTACGTATTTCCCAAATTGCAGTTGAAATAGAGGATTCTGGCTAAGGTAAGCATTTTTTATTAGGGCAAGTTGACTTCCAACAACGTTTCTCGGCCTGCTCTACCCATCGGAAGAGGAAAATAAAAAAACTCGAAAACTCAAAATTGAGAAATTTGAAAACAAAGTTTTCATTTTGGGTGGCAAGAAATATTACAGCCCCGGTCGATTTCGCTGTCCTTTTCTCATTCCAAATAAAAAATTTTCTTCATATAAATGAAAATAAACTCCCCAGAGTCAAAAACATAATGCAAGTCGTGAAAATCTAGTCCCCCTGGTGACGTCACTTTTCGGGGGAAATTGTTTTGGGGGTGGACCCGGACCCTACTCGTTGAGCGCTTTCCGATGACACCTCTTTTGTTTTGGTGCGATGCTTAGTTTGGATTTTAGAGGGGGTCTTCAACCGCCCCCCCCCCCGAGACAGGGTGGGAGGATTTGACCGGAAAGACGGCGCGGGTTAAGCAACAAACGGCAGCAACTTCATTGAAAAGAGGACGGGTTAATCCACTCCCGCACCCCTGCAGAAAACGTGTTGTGGGACCACACGGGAAACTGGTATTTCAGTTACCTGTCCGCAATCACACGAAGCATGAGCATGGCACCAAATGGAGTGTGGCTGCGTGCGATTGGGTGCGGCTGGGTGCGGCTGGGTGCGACTGTATGTTGCTGGGTGTCCCGGGTGCGGCTGGTTTGCCGTCCGGCAGTGGGTGGGCGAGACTGGGTGCGGCTGTGTGCGGCTGGATGTGACTGCATGTTGCAAAGTGCGGCTGGGTGTCCAGTGCGGCTGAGCGCGGCGGGCCGCCGGCAGACTGGGTGTGGGGCGGCTGGATGCGGCTTGTGATGCTGTGCAAAGTGCGGCTGGGTGTCCAGTGCGGCTGAGCGCGGCTGGGTGCCGTCCGGCAGTGACTGGGTGTGACTGGGCGCGGCTGGATGCGGCTGGATGCCGACCGGCAGTGGCTGGGTGTGGCTGGGTGTGACTGGGTGTTGCTTGATGCGGCTGAGAGCGGCTGGATGCGGCTGGATGTTGCTGGGTGTCCCGGTTGCGGCTGGGTGCCATCAGACAATGGCTGGATACCGTCTGGCAGTGGCTGGGCGCCGTTCGGCAGTGCCTGGGTGCGGCTGGATGTTGCTGGGTGTCCCGGGTGTGGCTTGGTGCCGTTCGACAGTGGCTGGGTGCTGTCCGGCAGTGCCTGGGTGCGGCTGGATGTTGCTGGGTGTCCCGGGTGCGGCTGGGTGCCGTCCGGCAGTGCCTGGGTGCGGCTGGATGTTGCTGGGTGTCCCGGGTGCGGCTGGGTGCCGTCCGGCAGTGCCTGGGTGCGGCTGGATGTTGCTGGGTGTCCCGGGTGCGGCTGGGTGCCGTCCGGCAGTGCCTGGGTGCGGCTGGGTGCCGTCCGACAGTGGCTGGGCGCACAAGGTCGGCGGCGCCTCCAGGCGGCAGACGTCGCCGCCCGCCGCCGAGCCACCCTCTGCATAGCTGATGAGTGCCGCACGACAGCAACAGCAGGTGGCGACGCACAGTCCAGGCTCCTCAGACACAGCAGCGCCCAGACTACCCACGGACACAGCAGGACCTACCCGCCTGGTCTTCCACAACAGCGCGGCCCAGGCTCGACAAAGAAGACCGAAGCTCTTCGGACGCCAGCCTCCCCACTGATATAACGTAGCCCAGGATCCTCACGATCAGTCTTCCGACAGACACAGCAGACCACTCTACATGCAACCACACACGTCGACCGTTATAGCTAGTCTGTGGTTCTCCCATGCCCCGTATGCAGCCCTCCCACGGCACCTATTGCGGTCCGCTCTCGACTCGAGCACACCGACTAAGCCCCCCCCCATATTTGGAGCCATCGGCGGCAAACTTCAAGGTGCGGCGAGATCGTTTCAAGGTGGGAGAGGCGGGGCTGCAGAGGGTGCTCTGCACCCTCTGGAGGGCAGACGGTCCATGGGAGACCCGTCGGCAGCCTTCCTGCACGGAGCTGGCGATAAAACGTGCGAAAACTCGGCAGCGGATCCTCGGCTCGACACAGACTGCGGCGTCTGGTGGGCTGTCAGGCGCATCCAATGTAGCCGCACCAAGGTCTAATCCAACCGCTCCCTGGGTCCGCTATACCGCGCACAGGGTTCGCTCTACCGCTTACGGAATTTGCTTAAACCGCTCAGTGTCCGCTCTGCCGCTCACAGGGTCTGTTCCAATTGTTCCCAGTGTCCACTCTAACCGCTCCGTGGGTCTACTCCAACCGCTCCCTTGATCTACTCCAACCGCTCCCTGGATACGCTTCAACCGCTCTTAGGGTCAGCTTCAACCGCTCCCAGAGTTCGGAACCAGCGCTTCCAGGGTCCACTCCAACCGCTACTCGAGCCCCGTCTAACGGCATCACCAAGGTCAAGTTCCACCGCTGCTAGGGGAGGGTCACTCGAGCCGCATTTAGGGTTCGTTTCCACCACCGTCAAGGTTTAGTTCCACTGCATCCACTACTAAGTTCAACCGCATGCGTGATGTCACACGTTTTGCAGCATCGCGCGGGATATGCTCAGTCAGTTTCAGTCGACAATTCGTGGTATATACTTTTCTGCAGAGACGCGAATAGCTGGAAAAAGCATGGCATTAGCTGGTCCAGCTAACCGTGGACATGTTGCTACAAGAAGATCCTGAAAAATGATTGTCAGCCAACCTCGAACATAGCCGAGATTCAACCACTAAGGAGCCAAAAGAAAACATTCATTGAAGATCTCAATCAGCGTAATCATTTGCTTTCCAGTCCCATGGTGGGGCCTCTGCGCTCCCTGACAACAATACTGTTTTCAAGAACTGCAGCACGTGGCCACATACCTACATTGCATTGTACAGTGCAGTTAGATGCAATGGCCCAGTGGCATCGGAAATACCCCCGCATCACGGCGTCACGCAAGACGTGCGCGCGCCCCAGATTTGGCGCGACCTTCCCATTGTGCCATGTGACCCATGCAACGGAGTGTTTGTGGGTCAAACCGCAACGTGCGGACCGAATGGTTTTTAAAGTGGCAAGTTCAGGCTGCTGCACATCTCAGTGTGGCAAGGCTATCTTTAACGTGATGCCCCGGTCCGGCAATGCTTCGTCCGCCCAAGTCCACCCAGACTCGCCCAGACCTGCCCAAATGTGTCCAGGTATCAGTACCGCTAGCTGAACCCACTCGGCCGGAAGGTCAGAATGATCGCATGCTAGACACAGCACCATCAAAAATGGTCATCGAGTCTCGGCGGTGTGCCCCAAGGAGTGTGGACGTAAACTCTCCGCCACACATCGGCACTGTCCGAAGGCAGATCACGTGACCCGACCGCCGTCACAAAGCAGACTACGGCAGCCCAGTACTGATATGTGGCAGGGTGCTGATATATGGTCAGGTATTGGTCTGTGGCCAGACAACGATCTGTGGTTAGGTACTGATCTATGATCGGGTACCGATCTGAGGCGGGGTACCGATCTGTGGCCAGGTATTGATCTGTAGCGGGGTACCGATCTGTGACGGGGTACCGATCTGTGACGGGGTACCGATCTGTGACGGGGTACCGATCTGAGGCGGGGTACTGATCTGTGACGGGGTACTGGTCTGCGGCCAGGTACTCATCTGTCGCGACGCGAGACATGCGCCAGGTACCGATCTGCGGCCAGGTACTATCTGCGGCCAGGTACCGATCTGCGGCCAGGTACCGACCCGCGGCCAGCGTGCGGGTACCGATATACTGTGACGGGGTACCGACCCGTGGCCAGGTACTGATCTGCGGCCAGGTACCGACCCGTGGCCGGGTACTGAGCTGTGGTGGTGCACCGAGCTGTGGTGGTGTATAGAGACCCTCGCGGTCATGAGCATACATTTGTATCCTTTTGAGCGACCATGATCCCCTCCCAATGTTGGCTAGCCTCCCCAATAATCAGCCTTCAGATGGGATCCAATGAAGACCCAGCCCGCCCCATCCCCAATCGATTTGTGCTCGCCTATCGCCTCCATTGTGTGCACCAACACTCCCCCGGCAATAATTTACAGGAACCAAAGCCCCCGCTGGTGGCCACCATGTCGGTCAGTGCGTGGTGTGCCGCCAGTATGATCCAACACGGCCCGCCTGCCAACCAGACCATCCAATCTAGACACTCATGCGCCGTAACCCCAGCCGCAACTGCAACCGTAACCGTAACCGCAGGCGGCAATGTTACGCTCCGCCGACGCGTCTGCGGCGTAAATCGCAACAGGACCACACATGCTGCATGGGCGCGACGTGACCCTGTAGTCGGCGCGCCCTGACACAACGAACCAGCACCGCACACATGCCGCGAACATCTTCTCGACCGGCATCCATTTTCTCAGTGTTCGGCTGGGTCGGAATGAGCGGCGTATTATACAATCAGTTACCGGGTGGCCTTGGCGTCTGTGGCCCGCCGAAGACCTCGCCGAGCTCTCGATAGCCGCAGCTTCACCACGGGTGTGGGACGCTGTGGGGCGCGCCGCAGATTCTTTCGTCATGGGGAGTCGGTCAGCACGGGGTCGTCGGGTATCCATGACAACACCCAACGCAAGCAACGCCCGGGCTGGGTACCAGTTCGGGCCGTTCGCACACAACAAAATAATCCTTGCTCGGCCTGGGTGGGGCGGGGAAACCGCCCCTGTTGGTTTTCCGCGATAGCGGAAAAGCGAAGTGATATACGCCCAAACTTTGCACACATTTTCTTACATCAATTTCGCACGTCTTGAAAACAAATTGTGTCATCACCTACAAAGGGAAAAATCACGCATTTCCTAATTTGGTAAATTGGACGCGGAACTGAGCAGGGGTTGACACGGAATAACGAGTAACTGGACGCTGGTCCTGCACGCCATGTCTGTCGGGCTCTGTGCGCATTATGACTGCGGGACAGTGGTATTTGCAGAAACTGATAAACTACTGGTAGATGGCTCTTAAATTAGAACGAACATCCTGCACTGTATCCATTTCTTGCACCTCGAGCACCCTTTAATAATGATAATGGCGCATTGCATTGATTAGATGGGTCACGGAGCCCGTTGGGAGCGTGGACCCAGCACGAGGTCCTATGAGGGCGTCTGCGGGACGTGCAGTCGGTATCAGGATAATGAGAGATAAAAAACGCCATCGGCTGGAGCGATGACTGGAATAATAAGCATGTTCGATATGGATTATTCTACTTCACCACTCCCAGTCCGCCGAGAAGCACCACCGCGCCAGGCTGGCAAAATAATCGAACTAATTACCGGCGAAACGGACGGGAACGACACTAAATACCACCGGCCTCAGTGTCGAGCCTTCCGACCCGGTTCAGCCAAACTTCCCAGGGTCCCATCTAATCCGACCTGACCCGACCTGACCCTGACCTTACCCAACATCACCAAGACTTGATAGGGAGCCACAGGCCTTTCGTCATAGCCAGCCACAGGCTGGCTATGTCGTCGTCGTTCGAACCACAAGCCCCCCAGTCGTAAGTGTAGCTGGCCAATAAAATCTCACTTTGCTGGCCCATAAAGTCCCACCAAGGCTATGGATGCCCTATGGCTTCCGGCGCTGCTCATAAATCGCATACTATGGCAGGTTTACGGAGAGCGCAGCACAATTCTCATCGTCGCACACGGTTTCGGTAATCACATTAGCATATCATACTGTAACTGGACTACTTGTTGATCATAACAACGACTGCAGCGTGGAGCGGCAGCCGTACCACCCCCGGTGGGGCCGACACACCTCTACAGAGTGTGGTCCCGAGCGGCAGCCGTACCACCCCCGGTGGGGCCGACACACCTCTACAGAGTGTGGTCCCGAGCGGCAGCCGTACCACCCCCGGTGCGGCCGATACACCTCTACAGTGTGGTCCCGAGCGGCAGCCGTACCACCTCCGGTGGGCCGACACACACCACTACAAAGTGTGGTCCCGAGCGGCAGCCGTACCACCCCGGTGCGGCCGACACACCTCTACAGTGTGGTCCCGAGCGGCAGCCGTACCACCCCGGTGGGCCGACACACCTCTACAGAGTGTGTCCCGAGCGGCAGCCGTACCCACCCCCGGTGCGGCCGACACACCACTACAGTGTGGTCCCGAGCGGCAGCCGTACCACCCCCGGTGGGGCCGATACACCTCTACAGAGTGTGGTCCCGAGCGGCAGCCGTACCACCCCGGTGGGGCCGACACACCTCTACAGAGTGTGGTCCCGAGCGGCAGCCGTACCACCCCGGTGGGGCCGATACACCCCACAGAGTGTGGTCCCGAGCGGCAGCCGTACCACCCCGGTGCGGCCGACACACCTCTACAGGTGTGGTCCCGAGCGGCAGCCGTACCACCTCCGGTGCGGCCGACACACCTCTACAGTGTGGTCCCGAGCGGCAGCTGTACCACCCCCGGTGGGGCCGATACACACCTCTACAGAGTGTGGTCCAGAGCGGCAGCCGTACCACCCCGGTGCGGCCGACACCCCACTGCAGAGTGTGGTCCCGAGCGGCAGCCGTACCACCCCCGGTGCGGCCGATACACCTCTACAGTGTGGTCCCGAGCGGCAGCCGTACCACCCCCGGTGCGGCCGACACACCTCTACAGTGTGGTCCCGAGCGGCAGCCGTACCACCCCCGGTGCGGCCGACACACCTCTACAGAGTGTGGTCCCGAGCGGCAGCCGTACCACCCCCGGTGCGGCCGACACACCACTACAGAGTGTGGTCCCGAGCGGCAGCCGTACCACCTCCGGTGGGGCCGATACACACCACTACAGAGTGTGGTCCCGAGCGGCAGCCGTACCACCCCCGGTGCGGCAGACACACCACTAGTGTGGTCCCGAGCGGCAGCCGTACCACCCCGGTGGGCCGATACACACTACAAGTGTGGTCCCGAGCGGCAGCCGTACCACCCCCGGTGCGGCCGACACACCTCTACAGTGTGGTCCCGAGCGGCAGCCGTACCACCTCCGGTGCGGCCGACACACCTCTACAGTGTGGTCCCGAGCGGCAGCCGTACCACCCCCGGTGGGGCCGATACACCACAACAGCGAGAGTGATCCCGAGCGGCAGTCGTACCACCTCCGGTGTGGCTGATGCACACCACTACAAAGTGTGGTCCCGAGCGGCAACCGTACCCCACCTCCGGTCCTGCTGATACACACCACTAGAGTGTGGTCCCGAGCGGCAGCTGCACCACCAATGGCGCGCCTCTACTTACCTTCCCGGTAACTTCGGCAATCCACACCACCTCTGGTGCCCTCTAGTTACATTAAACGCAACCTCACTTTATTTAACATTTGGACTTGATAGCGTTGCACGTCACATGACTGGGAATTCCCACAACGCTATCTTGACTTCATGTCCACCCGCATCGTCATCGCTGGATAATCAGAATACGAATTAAGGGTGCTTATGTATCATTATAGTCGAGATAACTAAGTTATTGTGCTGGGGATATACAAGGAATGCCGGTGTTCAGACACGTACAAAGGCACACAATTATTCACAATAGCATACCACTGCCAGGGATACTCGCTGCCCTCGCTTCTGATGTGTCTTCGGTGTATCAATTTGATGATTATTAGTCCTTGAATATACCCAGCACTGAGCAGATGTCATTGGGTACGCTAGGGAATTGTAGAGAACGAGCAAACCGATTCATAATCCCGTGTCACATAGCCAGGAACCGTTGTAACGGTTAAAAAATAGCTTCTAACCACCCGTTAGCATCGGAGTTCCGCGCTTGGCCAGAGTGAGGCCAGGCGATCTCCGCCTAACCAGAGCATTGGGCTCAGGGCATACATTAGAGCAGAATATTATGAACGGCGATCTGTATCCGACCGGTGTTGCGACCAGCGCATACATCAGATCAGATAATTATATGAGCGGTAGTCAGTGTCTAATCAAGGCATCAGGACCAGAGGTCTGTAAATGAAGCATTATGGCCAGCAGTTTGTCTGCTTAGAGCAAAGCCGGAGACTTCTCACCAAACCAGGAGAGGGGTTGTGGGCCCTGCAATTTTAAGATTGAATGGCGAAAATGACAAATCAACATTAGCAGGATACCGAACCAGGTTTCTGGATAAGCTCACATCCGATCCATCCGGAATCTTCAGCCTTGGACACGAAGGCTAGCACCAACGGTCTGTGTTTAGCAAAAAAAAGGTCAGAATCGCCAGCCTGTGTCCAACTAAAGCGTCAGGACCCGATCTGAACGGCACCAACAATGCTCTGTTGGCTCAGACTTCCTTGCACCCCGAACCGGCCACTCCCAGGCCGCTGGATACGGGGAACCTATTGGAGCGCGGCCCGGGTGCGGCCGGGTGACCCGCCAACCGGGGTCAGCGGGTTCACAGAACCCTCCGGCCGGCAGGCGCGAGTGCAGGGCATGGCGCGCACTGCACATCGCGCCCGTACGACCGGCCAGCTTCAATTTGGTAATCAGGCGGAGTTGACTCGTTGACGTCTACAGCAGCGAGGTATCTCGAGCGGCCCGACCGGCGATCGCCGAGAACGCGTCCGTGTGGCATGATTGGTAGATGGTGCACAGCCAGCCTGCGCACCACGTCACGGTTGCTCGCGAGCACCCGGTCGAGTCGAGTTCAGAGAGCTGGTAGCACTCGGGCCGACCGCAAGACAATGTATGAGTCGCAGAGGATGAGAATGTCGCGAGTGAATGTACGTCGTTGTCAGACATCGCGCGCGCCCTTGTCGGAAGGAGCGTGCGCCGTTGTCGGACCGAGCGTGCGCAATTGTCGGATGTCGAGTGCGCCGTTGTCGGACGGCGCGGGCACCGCCCGACACAGTCGGCAGACTTACCTTCTTCTGCGCCTCGGCGGCGAAGCCCGACTTGGTGGCACGGTTGGGAACTCCCGACATGGTGACGTTCTGAGCGGTGCGGCCGTTACGGAGCGCGTGGCGAGCGGCGAAGAGGCTGGGCGGGGAGTGGCGGCGCCGCCCTGTTGCAACTGGCCGGCCGGCGGGACAGGTGGCGCCGCCAGACGGCGGCCGCCGCAGTCAGCCGCGCCCGCACACACACACGGCAACTGAGAGATTTAACGTCAGACGAGGTCATGGGGTACTCAGAACTGGCACACTGACGCTTCACCGTGGGACTGGGAACCACATGCAATGGTCCCCACAAAGCTGTGGCCTCTTAGGTGGGATAAGCCATCGAATAATTGATGGAGAACTGGTGGCCGCATTGTAGTGGTCTACGGTGCCAAAATATTGGACGGCTGCAGTGACGTACCTAAGGCAGAGAAGGGAGGCAAAATGGAAAACGGGAATTGTCCCCTCCCGCAAGAGGTGGTGGGCCCCCAAATAATCGCATCGGGACTGTGAATAATTGCGCCGGGGCTCGAAAAACCGCGTCGGTGGCCTACAAATCTAACCGGAAGCTGAAGAACAATTAAGCCATAACGCCGAGAAATGAAACTTGGTCACCCAAAATTATTGAGGGTAAAAAATCGCACTAAAGGACATCCAAAGCACGTCGGGCCCCAAAAGAAGCTTACAAGGGCCCATAAAATCACCTTCATTCCCCAGAAAATCGCTCCAGAGCCACAAGAAATACACATGAACAGGAACAAAAATTAAGCCTAACAAACCTTGAAATCATTTGGGGTCCCAAACATCGCGCCAAATGCGTCTTGCGCACAAAAAATACATTTAGTGCCGAGTAAAAAAACTTCCCGAGGCACAGCAACAAAATATATTGTTGTGTGTGGAAAAATCGCACGGGAAACAAAAATACCTTCGCCGGTGCCCATGAAAAGAGAGCCAGTGCTTCCCAAATCACGTTGAAATCTGAAACATCGATCAGGGCTCCGGAAAATGTAGTTTCGAAAAATCGCGTCCGGCCCAGAAAACTTGCATTGCTGTCCCGGAAACAGTCGTACTTGGGCCTGCTAAATCGCGTCGGGGCCCTGAAACACGCATAGGGATTCAGTGGCTTGTCGAAAGGGCAAAAGGGGAAATTTCCCCCTGAGAGGTAATGGGCCTGAAGAATTGCTCCGGCCCTGGGAAAATTGCGCCTGGTCCCCCCCCCCCACACAAAAAAATAACGCTTAGGCACCAAGAAAATGGAACCGAGACACCAAAAATTACACCTGACTCAGACACAATCATGCCGAGCCTCTATTCATTAAGCAGTGACAAGGAGAACAAATCAAGCTGGACCAGGAAATTCACTCTGAAGCCTCCAAATGTCCCGCCAAAGGCCCACCAAAGTGCGCCGGGCCCCGAACAAAACGCGCCCGGGCCCCAAATTTATAGACCGGGATCCTACGACTCACGCCGCGGATGGAAAATATTGAGTAGAAATCGACAAATTGCCTTGAAAAAATGTGCCGAGCTCGCGGAAATTAACCCAAGCTCCGAACAAAAAATGTCCAGAAAATCGCGCTTAACGCAGAAAATTAACTTCGGAATTCAGATTGCTCGTATCGGGGCTCCAAAAGCTCGCGCTGGGAGCACGAAAAATTGAGTCGAGGACCTAAAAAATCACGCCGGCACCAGAAAAATCAACCCGGGCTCCAAAAACATCAGATGGATTTCCACAAAAAAATGTCCGGCCCAGAAAACGCATCGGAACCCGAAAGATTGCATCTGGGCAGAAGAATAACACAGGGCTTCAGAAAAATAGCATCGGGAACCGAAAAATCCGCCATAGCTCCAAAAATATCCGGTTTAAAAAGGCATGGGCCTCGAGAAGTCCTCCCCTCCTACAGAGCAAAATTAGGTTGCCACTAATTAATTAAAGGAATGATGTAAATGGATCCCATTGAAAACATAGTGGTCAAAATCCGGTAACATGGAGAAATTCCAACCCTAACCAGCAAAATAAATTTGGGCTCACGCGGGCATGGGCCTCGCAAGCCCCCATAACCCTGCTTGGGCTCGCCCGTGTGGTTGGCTGGATATTGGCTGGCGAATGACCATCCATAGCCCGCGCAGGTCATCCCGACTACAACCCAGGCGCCCACGACTCCCGCCCTTAGTCAAATCGAGCACAGACAATCCTATATCCGATATACGGCACTCAACCATGGGTCCAATCGGGCTCAAGTTGGGCACGCCCGAACTGATCAGCCAGGCCCGAGCGAGCTAGCCCGAGCCCAGCCCAGCCAACCCCAAGCCTGAAACATGATAATCAGCTATGGTCCTACATGGTCTCAAGTCGGACAAGCCCGAGTCATCAAGTGAGGGCAGCATGGGCTCGCCAGAGCAGCGCCCTTATTGTGGTCTATTCCCACCGCCAGTTGGATCGGCTCTTCCACTCAGTACGCACAATGATTTTCACAACTGAATGAGATTCATTGATCACGCTGAATCAAACACTGTTGTTAATTCAGGAAACGACAGCTCGACTCTGCTGTGACCGCGACTGCGCTTGGAGCATCTTCCTCGCACCGACTGCGGTTGGACAATGTCCCGCCACGCGCGGCCTGGAGGCCGAACGCCGCTGGAGTCTCTCCAGATCTGCCGCGGCTACCAGACAGCCGCCTGGTGACGGAGCGGCCAACGCGCCGGCGCGGCATATCTGGAGCAGATGGCAGTCGTTGTTATGTCCATAGCACGCGCTCGGGCTGTGGGGTCAGTTTGATACCCGCCAAGGCTTTTTCAGGATAACGAAAAACAGACGGCGCAGCGACGTGAAAAATGTCATACCAGCGGAAATAAGTAAATCGCGAAGATATTAAACGTGATTGCAACTGCGTGGACTCAAAGGTAATCGCGTTAGTTGAAACCAAATGAAGGCCGCCAGTCCTGAAATGTGCCGTTTTTAGTGTGTTTTATGCACACTCGCACACATCTTCAAGACGCAAACAAAATTCACCAATGGATGCATGCATAATGCACCAAAGGAAAAACTGTCGGTGACTTGATGATATGCCACTACGTGAAGTAACAGCTATTTTCAAAATATCTTCGAAACTTCTCCCCGACTGCCCCCTTGCAGCGAAAAACTCATAGTATTGTATGCAGAATAAGTAATTGTCTACTAATTGTGCTAACTTTCTGGTCACTATCAGCACAGGTCGTGGTAGAATGACGCAAAATGTGACGGTTGTCCCCATCAATAGGGGTGGCAATGCGCTAAACCACCCGAACTATAAACCTTTCCGGCACCCCTCCACGTGAACTGGACCTCGAACCTGAATGCTAGTGGTAAGATATGTATTGATCTTGAATCTGAATGTTAGTGGCAAGCCATATATTGATATCGAACCTGAATCTTGAACCTGTATGCTATGCATGTACACTTCGTCGCTAGCTTTTAGCTTTTAATATTTTAGGGGATAAATTGAACCCACCCATCCCCAACCAAGCGTGCCAACATTAGTGGGTCCACCAGAGAGCCACCTGTCTAATTAATAATTAATAATTGTTCCCATATCCCCAGCGAAATTAATCAAGGATGCACTTTGAGGATATTAAAGTTATTCGCCACTTGTTGGCATTTAGTTCTCAGAATAGTGTCTAGTACTCAAAGTGTACTAAGCCGTGACCGGGTCCTTTAATCCATGCGGTTAAATGATACTAACCAGCAGCAACCAGGGAAGTGTACAGAGTACACGACAGCTCTAGTATTCCATCCCAAAGTCAATCAAATCCGTCGAATAATGAAAGTTGTGCTTTTAAATTCATCTTGTTTTCCTTTTTCAATAACCAAGCATTTCTCTTAAAGAGTTCGAATGCATGTGCTTAACCGCACTTACCGCATGCAGCGTCAAATACACACGTCCCCAATCGCTCGTCTCGCAGCTGTGGCCACGTCATTGGACTGAGAAGTTGAACACCACGAGCGAAGTCGCTCCAGTGGGCCTCCACCTGAGAAATGGCATACATGAATTTAAGGGTTAAGGACCGCCAACATTTCACTTCTCAGTCACTTCTTGCTTAAGGCACACTGCACCGTTGATGAATTCAGCTACTGAAGGCGGTGAAAGTATTGTCTGAAACAGTTTGACAATACGTCTAAACGCCAGAACATATGCGGTTTGGGGTCGACACGACTCCGCCATCTGCGCTTTCTGCTGGCGAGGAAAAGCAGCGTGCGCCAACGTGTCAACTGTACCCTCCAACTTATGCAAATCATAACCAATGACAAGATAACAGGTGAATGCCCCCACGGGAAAAATTCAACAGCCCTGACAAACTTAATTGGGTGACTGAGCCAGTCATTGACAAAAATGTCTCCATACCAGACCAACGAAGGTCTGGTGGCTGTTCAGGGCATCAGGACGCTGAACGACTCCCGCGTTTTCAAGGGGTGTTGTTGATACGCTGCAGTTGGTGCAATCGTTTGTAGAGATCGAAGTAAGGCTGAATTGTTTACAGCTGTCTCGATCCCCTCGAATTTCGCAGAATGCAAGCCAGCAGCAGGGTCACAGAATGCGAGCCAGCTCTACAAAAATAAAAGCAGGTATGATGATGAGCAAGCATGCACGCGCCCGACGCCATATGCATGTTCAATTTCACGAGGTTTTGTGGGCGCAGCCTTCAGAGGAGCAAATCAGTATCAGTGTCACATACCCTGGAAAAGTACTTGTCACAGCTAGGGACGGAAAATGTAACTTGTATCGTGTCACTTTTATTCTTAAGTGGCAGCATTTGTCCGGATAGGGCGCCTCTTCTACTGTGATGGGCAACATCGGCTAAAAAAATCGTTGCGTGGGGTAGGTTGAGGCGGGGGTATAGGTGTGGGGTACACTCGAACATTCTGGAAGGGCGTCATATCTTCATCGGGGGGGGGGAAGACATACGCCTCGCAATTTCTCCCTAGATCTGCCAG
This sequence comes from Imbricaverruca yamaguchii, assembly GCA_034440575.1. NCBI lineage: Eukaryota > Metazoa > Arthropoda > Thecostraca > Neoverrucidae > Imbricaverruca > Imbricaverruca yamaguchii. Next base: position 1,374,270 of record JAOTOL010001645.1, on the reverse strand, counting down.
TGGTCATAGCATATTTTCGGAAGCTGGTGATATCCTCGCGGCGAAATAGTGAACGTGTGTTTGAGCTTTCATTCCACACATAGCCAGGGGTGTAGCTTTGTATGCTTTTGGAAGGGCGCTTGCCTCCCCCATGTTGGCTTTGCCCTCCAAATAATTTGAACTTTTAGGATGGGACCCACAATCAATCCAGGTCCGCACATTGCCATCATATGTTGTGCCCTCCCAATAATTTTCAGAAACCGACGCCTTTGCGATAGCAGAAGTGTACGGGCGTGGCCAGACGATGTCTGGTGCGCCTGATAGTTTCTTCTCGTTCCAAATATTGTGTGACCTTCTAAAGACTGTCGCACCAACGACCCACGAGCTCTTCCAACTCCTATATGGATGGTTGGAACGGTGCTGGATTGTTGTTTGTTTTGTTTTTGGGGATGCGGAGCGCTCTGGTGCTAAACTATCGACCACCGATCTGGTAACATACCTAGGTGATGCGGGAGACATGTGGAATCAGCGGGGGGGGGGGGATCCAGGCACATGTTGTCATGTTTGGAGGGGCGCCACTTCGAAAGGACCTGGTGACCTATGGGATGACCCGAACAAACTCTGGCTGAAAACCCCGAGCAGGGGATGCACTCGAGCCTTTCAGAAGAGCGCCTCTAGCTGAAAATTCGAGGGGAAGAAGGGTGCACTCCCCAGGTGCACCACTTGGGTCATCCCAGAGGGGCGCCTTGTCTTACAAACGGGCACCTCTTCCTCTCAGAGCGCACTCAGCTTAAAAAATTAGGAGGGATACACTAAAACCTTCCCAGAGGGGTCTTTCTCGGCCGAAGGGGCGCCACCTTCCCATAGGGGGGGGGACATGCCGGCAATACCTACATTGTATCCGCCCCCGTCACTGTGCGGAACACGAATTAATTCTATGCGCAGGGCGCAGGCCGGATTTTCTTAAGTTGGGGACCAAAAATGTCACGAAACAGAGACCGCTTACGGCGCGGCGAAAATTTCCGGTTTTGGAAGGCGAATATCTAATTTATTGTTTCTTAGATCTGGTGTACTCTTGGCTGCTAGGAGATAACTCGGGGACATGGTCCCCTCCTCCCCTTGGCTGCGCCTGTCTATGCACCGGATTGTGTCATTGTATCCCTCTAATCAATTGTATACGCTTAATTAGCTCTGTCACATACCTTGGATTGTGAGTGCAAAAGTTTTTGCTCCTATGGCATCCTCCTCCGTTCTACACTGTGGCGACGCTCGTTGACCAGTGATGGACCAGAACTACACCTTTCCCTTCAGAAAGCGGCCGAGCAATGGCCCATCGCAGATGACGACAGCCCGCTGAAGAGAAGCGGGCAGGGAAAACAAGGGACAGGCATGTTGCACATGAACGTTTGGGCAGAGCGGCCATCGGGCAAAAATAAATTCGGCGACGACCTTATCCGTTGTCGTCACACGCTTGCCGCCAGCGCTCCGCGATGTTGCAGCCAACACGGATCTAATTCTCCTTTTTGCTTATGTGTGGTTCGCGGTGGTTCACGACGCACTTTATACAATGTGCTTATCGGCGCCGACCACATTGTCCCGCCAGTGGGCCGCGGGATTGGTAAATGTCTGAGCGGTGCGGGTGTTGACCTTTGAATCCAGAATTCAATTATCTAACCACTCGGCCATCCACGTCCCTGATCTAAAATCTTGGTTTGGAACTTCAGAGGAATGAGGTTCCTTCCGGGTTCGTTTTCGCCAGTTTGTAAGCTGAACGAGAGTATGTGGTAGTAATATGGCAGCAACAGAGTAGAAGTTTTTCATGGTTGGACTTAATGTGCTGCAAGGGTTTTGAGTAAACTCGGTGCTTTGATGGAAGTTTGAAAAGAATGTAATCTATCGGCTTACAATTTGTTTGATATAGTTTTAATTTCCATTTTATTTGGAGCGTAATCAGCCGATTTATTGTTCAATGATCGCTGAAGCAGAGCCTCAGCATTCACTCAAAGGCATGCTTACACAATCTTAGCGCAAGGGAGACAAGCATTTGTTAGTTATTCTGCCGGCACGCTCCTTCTGGTTCCTTCCATTCTGTTACCACTCGTTGCCCGATTTTCTTTGGGTGTGACCGTGCCATTGTTTTTATCATTGATACACTTATATCAAGTGATCACTGAGAGTGTCTGTAGTGTGCGAATTTGTCCTGGTCGAGGTTGTGCCTTGTTCAGTATATTATAGTTAAATCCCTGAAACAAGGAACTATCATGGCGATGCATGTCCCGCAAGCTCCTGGCTTCGGCCAAATGATGAAGGAGGGAGCGAGGGTAAGTTTGTAACTAGGTATTTCTACACTAGTTTAAGGCATAGGTAGCATAGCAGTTCACTCATTACTGGGAGGCATTCATTAAAATTGTGATTCCACAATGTGGGTATGTCAGTGATATTGTTTGAATATGTGCATGGTAGGGGAATAATACATTTGCATCTTGGGCTGTTATGTCATCAGATTTTGAGAAAAAATGTCCAAATAATATGCTGGTTATGGTGATAATGTGACCACTTGTTTCTGTTATATTTGCAGTTTTCATTTTGTGACCAATTTATAACCTAAGAGGGTCTTTGAGTGTGCTGATACATAATGGAGAATAAGGCTAAAATTAGTGGTAAAATGTAGCATGGTGGCAAAATATGTGTTATTTTTTATCATGGATAGCAAACTGAGATGATTCCTAAAGAGTGTGAACTCAGCTAAGCAATATAGCATAAAATCAGGCAGGTGTATAGAAAGAAGAAGCTCCCATACCAATTTTTTGTTCGGTCAAAAATGTGTTCTGCTTTCTGATGTGACTTGAATGGATTTAAGTATTATTGCAGTTTAAGGTATCAGTGAAACAAGTTTTGCACACATTTTTCCTCCATGAAGTAGACAAGGGGTTTGGTTTGGTGAGGCCATTGCTTTAAGTGGGAAAATTTTATTCATTTTTTTTTGCTTCAGAATATTCAGAAAGGTGGCTATGCAATGCTATTTTTTGTGAAGTTTAAAATTTAAAAGATAAGCTTCATAGTTTAAAAAAAAATTATTTGTTTATCTCCATTGTAATAGGTTTTATGCTAAGTTCTGTTATTCTCATTCAGTTCTCTCAATTGGTTGGCTCCTCAATTTATTGAGCATCACTCACACAGAGATGAGTTGTGTGCCCAATCTAGGGGGGCCTGTATCTGCAGGTATTCCAGTCCCCTAGATTAAATAAAAGTATGGTTGTCAGATAGGGCAAGACACATGAACTGGAAAGTGTACCTTAACAAGAATTTGTATGCTTAGAGTAATTAAATTAATTTCTCAAATATTTTAAATTAAAAACCTAGTACAATCTATCCATGACTAACATAACCTGCCTTCAAAGATTGAAAATTCCTTTCCTTTTAGGGTTTACAAGTTTTCATTATCTTTCAACCCAAAAACCTAACCTAACAAAACCAGTGTCTACTATTGTGCTTGAAAAAAAAATTAACCAGGCAAGTTTTATAAACATTTTACCTCCATTAAGCAAACAACTGGGTTATATTTCATTTGGGCATGTTTGCCTTGGCTTGTTTTAATTAGGAAACTATTTTGTTTGGAAATGTATTAATTATAGCTTCTTTTTTCACAAACAGGTTAAGTTAGGTCAAGTTTTGTTTGAAACAAATCAGGAAAATGTTTCAAATTTTTTTTTTCAGATATAGGTTCAGAATTTACCTGGGAGTGCAAAAGTACCATCAAACCTAATACCTTTCCTTGTTTTATGGAGGTAAGATGTGTGAATTCGGCCTCTTGGATGCCTTAAAGCACCATATGTGGTTAAGTTTGGGTTTGCTAGGTTTTTGTTAAAAAATATGCATCCAATTGTGTTGGTTTTTCAAATTTGTGGGAGTTAATTTTCTTAAAGTGGGGGTTCAGCTAGCTTGGATTATGCTGCATTTGTACTATTTATAAACATTTTAGTGCTTTGTTACCTAGCTCCAAGCCCCATTTTTGGTGTAATATTTCTTGTCAACTGAACAGAAAGCTTTTCAAGAGAAAATGTGTTCCCACACCATCTTAATCACATTCATTATTGTATTGCAGAAAAATAATTGATTGAACACCTTGATGAACAAGCTTACTACATAGCCTAACCTCTTTAAGAAGACAAAATAACACCAGACAAAAAAAAAAGGAAAAATCGTTCTCAATTGTCTAAGTTAATATACATAATGAAACAGCCTAATTAGGCAAAGTTGCTTTTAAGGAATAACAATTTCCAATAAAACTTCTCCATTTTTTTAACCTAAAACAAACCCAATGCATCCAAACTTATCCCATTTGTTTGCTTTGTGGAGGTAAAGTGTGTGCAAAACTTGTCTCATGAACAGCATAGAGCACATTAAGAGCAGAAAAACTAGCCCAGCTTAACCTTGCTCTATGGAAGTAAATTATGTGATCAGCTTGTTTTGTGAAAGACAATCTTCTTCGTGTTGAAGAAGAATGGTGGAGAAGATTTCACGATGGAGGTGTCAATCATCTAAGTTCATTCATCTTCCTGCTCACTTTTCAGCATTTCTCCGGCCTAGAGGAGGCTGTTTACCGGAACATCAGAGCATGCAAGGAATTTGCAGATACTGTGAAGACTGCATATGGGCCTCGTGGCATGAACAAGATGGTCATTAACCACCTGGACAAACTGTTTGTTACAAGTGATGCTGCAACAATTATCAGGGAACTTGAGGTGAGCAAGGCATTTCCTTCATTCATGTTAGATCCATGCTATGCCCTTCATATTTGGGCAGTAAATGACCAAACCTGGTCGATGCACCCAAAAACTCAAATAACCAACCAACCAACCATTCATATTATGTGCTCATGCAGCTTTATGATAAGTGTATGTTTTTGAGTGCTTTAATTTTGAGTGGTTTACAACAAATAAGAGTCACAGTAGAAAGCTGTGCATGATGTATATACTGCATGCCACCTCCTCTGGGACATGGTAACATCAGCATGTCACCCACCATGCAGCTAGGATCAGTGCTGGCAAGCCATGTGGTCAGGGGCCTCCTGACACCTATTGCAGGTGTTGGATGTACTTATCAGGTCAGGTCAGTACAGCACTAACCAGTCACATGGTCATTGTGATGCCTGTTGTAGGTTTTTGGACACTGGATTTTGGAAACTGCCATAAGTGTTAAGATTTGCTGGTCCTAGTCATTGCCATCTCAATGAAGAAAAGCATATGATCCATGTTTGAATCAATGCAATTTTAGTCTCTGCCTCCAACCAGTTCAAATTCACAGGCAATCATGATATTATTTTGTATTTGGCTTCCACCTCTATGTACCACAACTGTCTGCAGGCATAGGGGCATAAGTTGCAAAGAGTGCATTGGGACTTGCAATTTTCTTCCTTGAAGTAGGTGATCAGGTCGGTACCACCTTGACCAGCCACTTGACCAGAGTAATGGCCAGTCATGTGTGTGTGCATTGATCAGTTTTCGGTGCCTTCTGACAGGTGGAACACCCGGCCGCCAAGATGATGATCCTCAGCTCCCAGATGCAGGAGCAGGAGGTAGGCGACGGCACCAACTTCGTCCTCATCATGGCCGGCGCGCTGCTCGAGTCTGCCGAGGACCTGCTCAAAGTGGTGAGGCCCGTCGCATCTGGAGAGCCTTCTCAGCATTGGCAGGAGTCTCGGTCTCTGAGCACGTCTGAGACATGTGGGCGTTTACAGATGGATTGCCGTGATTCATTTGATATGCTGTCCGACTGGCCGCTGGCTATCTAGCAATCATCGGAGCACCATAGTGTGCTAGGCATGACTGCATCACTGCACACCAGTGTGCTTTTTTGTGGAAGCTTACACCCACCCAGAACATTTTTGCATCCTTAGTTGAATGCTTTGCTTTTTCTAGCTTCTACTGGTCAATAGCAATTGGATGCTAGTGGTGCATGCTGTCTAAGATGCAGCTAACAGTAATTCCCTTCAAGTTAATTCCATTGAGCACTGCATGACTGACTGTTGATGCACCTCTAAACTCCAGTAACCAACCAACTTCATTCTGTTTAATACTGTTGACTAACTGCACATGAGCCAACTTGTATTACTCAATTGAATACATATTGCAGGTATAATTTAATACCTTGTTTGCAAATTTGATGGGAAATAATGTTTTACATCCCATGCCCAGGCATCAATGAATATGTACACACTGCTGGGCATGAGGTGCTCATGGCCGAGCATGGTAGGCGCTGCCGTTTATGTGCGATCTCTGGCGTGATGGCGACCGTCCCAGCAGTGTCGTGTGATATCCTGATGACTGGTCCTGCTGTCGCCAGGGCCTCACGCCCACCGAGGTGGTTGAGGGGTACGAGATGGCGCTGAAGAAGGCGCTCGAACTGCTGCCTACGCTCACGTGCGGCGAGGTGAAGGACATGAGGAACGAGGCGGAGGTCCGACGAGCCATCCGTCCGTCCGTCATGAGCAAACAGTACGGCAACGAGGACTTCATCGTCGACCTGGTGACCAAGGCGTGCTGTGAGTACCGCAGCCTGTTCCAGCACTGCCTGCTGGGGAGATGGTGGAGCAGTCTCTGGCTCAGCCTTGTGACGTACTGGTGCTGATCAGCACCAGTATGTCACAAGGCTGCACATACTACAGCATGATCAGCTGTAGTCTCGCGTCTAATGAATGCTAATTATATATATTGCCACCAATAGGTGTATTGCTGGTAAGCTTGCATCTTGCAAATATGTTTTAGACGTTTTTAAAAGGTTTAAATTTCGTCCGTTGTATGGCAGCTTGATGGCTTTGGATTGTACATTTTAGAAATCGCACCACCAAAAGGACTTCGACCCTCACTGAGGGTTACCGGCGCGCTTGGATTTGTAGTTATAAGTTGTTCTGGCATGAAGTTTCAAGAGTTAATTTGGACAGCATATGTGGATCACTTCTTTCGATTTTGTATGACTGAAGTGCAATATAATATACTGGCTGACTGTGCCATATGACCTCAGCTACTGAGTGCGCCGTAAGGCCACAGCCAACCAACCAAACCACCTGATGATTACCTGGGTTGACCTGGGATGATTACCTGTACTCATTTTGGGGCCCGACACGAATTTTGTGACCTCGGCTTGAATTTGTGGGCCCACACCCTCGGGGAGGGAGAATTGTCCCCTTTGCCCCCTTGGGTATGTCACTGTCTGCAATGTCAATAATGCAAATACCAATGCTGCGTATGGACGCTAAATGACCAAACCTGGACGATGCTCCCTAAAACTCAAATCACCAGCCAGTGCTGTGTAGCTGGTTGCTTGCAGCTGTGTGCTTGAACGAATTCATTGACTAAGCTATAGTTCGGTTTATCTTTTTCAGGTTCGTTCGTATTTCACGTGCTCTACGTCCTTGGGGTTGCTCATGCAGACCACTCTAGTATCCACAAAGCTGTAGTGCCACAGCTAATGCATAGGTAGCGCCACGAATGAACCTGCACACAAACTTTTATTCTAACTGCCTATGAATCGGGCCTGTTGAGATGCTTTCATTAGATCGCTTATTATAGATGGTCATCCAATCACGCCAATTTCATTTGTTATGATAGACTAAGCTTCAATGTGGCGCGAATGATCAAAACTGGTCGAAGCACCCCAAAGCCCAAATAACTAACGACTATGCTTCAATGGCTTGTGTTGTCACCTGACAGCTATGGAAGACAGCGCCCTTTGACAGATGTCTGTATATTGCGCAGTGTCCGCTGCTGTCGCAGCGACCTGACCTGACCCATGGGCCGTCTCCGCTCCCAGTGTCGATCCTGCCGGAGAAGACCACCTTCAGCGTGGACAACGTGCGCGTGGCCAAGATCCTGGGCGGCGGCCTGTACAGCTCACAGGTGCTGCAGGGCATGGTGTTCCGCCGCGAAGCCGAGGGCAACGTCACCAGCATGGACAAGGCCAAGGTGGCCATCTTCACCTGCCCGGTCGACATTGCCGCCACGGAGACCAAGGTACGGCCGCTGACAGACGCCGGGCTGTTGGACTGGCACAGAGGATAGGTGGTATCATGGCCGGGACTCTTCCGTTAAGCCTGCCGCTATTAAGTCGGCTCATGTTTTCAGCCTGGATGCTGCCACTTGTCTGCTGTTGTGTCTGAGGCTGTGCAGCAGTTTGTGCCGCCTGCAGTCTGCTTCGCGTGTAGCCCCTCTGCTCTCGCAGCCACCATCGTCTAGCAAAGTTCTGGCTGTTGCTCAAATGCTGTGGTGCATATAGGCATTGGGCAGGCTATCCTCAGATGAAACCGATTTCGTCATGATTCTAAAAGGATTGTTTTTTCAGAGCATGGTACCATGGCCCGTCGGATGGTACACTGCACCTTGGTTACTGAACATGTGGTTTACTTACCATCCAGTCGTTTTAGGTGTTATTTAGGCTAGGTTAGCATACTTTCTGTTTTTATTCAATGTGGGGTTTGAACCTTTGACCCTCTGTTTCTCCTGGCAGATCCTCACACCCCATCCCGGGGGGGGGAGGTCGATAGAGACCCCCATCTAATCTCCAAACTAAGCGTCGCACGAAAACGAAATAGGTGTCATCGGAAAGTGCACTCGATGAGTAGGGCCAGACACCACCCACAAAAAAGTGACGTCACTAGGGGCCCTAAAGTGACACGACTTATGTCACGTTTGTGCCTCTGGGGGTTCATTTTGAGAGAGCTTTGACAAACAAATTATTTGGAATCAGAAAAGGAAAACGAAACCGACCAGGACCATATCATTTTTGGCCACCCAAAAATCTTTTTATTGTTTTTTTTTTGGTTTTCAAGTTTTCTTTAATTCTTCTTTCTAATGGGTAGAGCGGACCGAAAATGTTGTTCGAAGTTAACTTGCTCCAATAACAAATGCTTACTTTAGCCAGAATCTTCGATTTTAACTCTAATGGGCAAATATGCAAAACTAATAAGTAATCAAAAATGGAAGAAAATCCCTCTGGTGCGTTTTGTTGCATCCTAAAGATAAGCAAACGCTGAAAGTTTCATTCAAATATCTATCCCTTAAAGCGTGACGACTGGTTGAACTTTTTTGGGGGTGGCCTCACTTGAACTTGACTAATTCGTTGACCCTGGATGACCTGACTTCAAAATTTTGACAACATGCCAAATTGATGGGGGAAAAGGTATGTCAAATATGGGCGCGCGGCAGCTCGCCGTTCTTTCAGTCCGCGTAAAACCTTGGGTGGGGTCGTCAACGACCCCCACCCCGGGACGGCGCGGGTTAACACACTTCAGCACGATCCGAGTATCACCCACTTTAAATATCATTTAATTCACCTCTCAATGATTTAAACAGACTATTGGCGTCTCGATCCGTTGTTGTGCCATACAACTGTGGTAATACTGGCTGTGTTTTATAGATGAATAGAGCATTCAAACAACTTGGTGTCAAATGCGTGCGTGCGGTTTTTTCTGTCGCGTTCGTCGCCACGATAACGGGCAACAGTTACTTCCCCTTCTGTTTAGGTAGTGCGCCTGTGTTAATCTGTCAGCTGTGATTAATGTCTATGTGTGATGACTAATGTGTCATGTCACATTTGCAGGGAACTGTTCTGATTAAATCGGCGAAGGAGCTGGTGGATTACTCGCGCGGCGAGGAAAGCCAACTAGAAGATCAGATTAAAGCCATCGCCGAATCGGGAGCGAAGGTTTGTACTCGTGAAAAACACGCTGGCTCGGGTGTGTTAATTATTATGTCTTACGATGCAATAATTGAGTAATTCCAGTGTTTGTTGTTTCAATGGAGTTAATTCCAGTGTTTGTTGTTTCAATGGAGTTTTGTCGAACGGACTTTGCTTGATTGACAGTGATTTTCAGACTGTAGCAGTAGTTGGCTAGACCGTACCTGCTGCCATCTGGCGGCCGGTTGACACGGTCGTCAGTATGTTACAGTATTACAGAATCGACAGAGCATTGGCCGTAGAACCGACTGTGGTTCTGTTACAGAACCGACGGAATATCAGCCACAGAATCGACTGTGATTCTGTTGCAAACTGACAAAACATTTGCCACAGAACCGACATAGGATTAGCCACAGAACCGACTTTAGCTCTGTTACATGACCGACATAGCACTAGCCACAGAGCCAACTGGTTTTGTTACAGAACTGACAAAGCATTAACCACAGAACCGACTGTGGTTCTGCGGCTAATGCGGTGGCTCGGACCACGGTGACCCGGCCTCTCCTGGTCGCCGTCGGTCGCACTCGTGGTCCGGCCAGTCCCGCAGCTGGTGACCTGTGACGGTCACCAGCTGCGGGCTGTGGGTGTTGTCCAGGACACGGCCTCCCTCTCTGACAGTGTGCGTAGGGATGCGTGTGGTGATGCTAGCATTCGGCGTCGACGCCGCAACCCTGACCCGACCCGACCCGCAGGTGATAGTGGCCGGAGGCAAGTTCGGCGACATGGCACTGCACTACGTCAACAAGTACGGCATGATGGCCGTCCGCCTGATGTCCAAGTTCGACCTGCGGCGGCTGTGCAAGACGGTGGGCGCGACGGCGCTGCCGCGGCTGACGCCGCCGTCGGCCGACGAGCTGGGCTACTGCGACCGCGTCTACACGGACGAGCTGGGCGAGACGGCCGTGGTGGTGTTCCGCCAGGAGGCGGCCGAGAGCCGCATCGCCACGGTGGTGGTGCGCGGCGCCACCGACAACCACATGGACGACATCGAGCGCGCCATCGACGACGGCGTCAACAACTTCAAGGCGCTCACCAAGGTGGGTCGGCCGGGCTGTTGGGCGTGAGGTTCACCGCCCGAATCGGTGGTGCTCGCCTCCCTGTGGTGTAGTGACATATTAGGTGATGATGCTTGGCACCTGATCATTCATCAATAGAAGTACTTATCTCGTCGAACCTTACAACGTTCAATCTTTGTTGTAAATTAATACAAAGTAGGCATATTTGTCATTTGCTGTGGGGCAATTGGTATGATAGCCGGCAGTTTATGCTCTGCTGTATGGTGCAGTGTGGTTGTCGACCTCGACTGTGTTTCGTCCTGCTGTGCGTTGCGGTGTGGTTGTCGAGCTCGACTGTATTTCGTCCTGCGGCAGTGCGTGGCTGTGCAGTGCGGTGTGGTTGTCAAGCTCGGCTTTGTTTCGTCCTGCTGTGCAGTGCGGTGTGGTTGTCGAGCTCGACTGTGTTTCGTCCTGCTGTGCAGTGCGGTGTGGTTGTCGAGCTCGACAGTGTTTCGTCCTGCTGTGCAGTGCGGTGTGGTTGTCGAGCTCGACTGTGTTTCGTCCTGCTGTGCAGTGCGGTGTGGTTGTCGAGCTCGACAGTGTTTCGTCCTGCTGTGCAGTGCGGTGTGGTTGTCGAGCTCGGTAGTGTTACATCATGTTGTATAGTGTGCGCGGTTGTCGAGTTCGAGTTATGTCCTGCTGTGCAGTGCGGTCTGATTGTTGCACTGTTCTGTTCTGCTATGCATTGTGGTCTGATTGTCCATAATGTTGTGTTGATAGTGTGCATCAGTGTATTGCTGTTTTGGGCAGTGTTATTCCCTGATATACAGTGCGATCTATTTGTTGCAGTGCTCGGTTCTGCTGTACCTTGTGCTCTGATTGCTGGTAATGTTGTGTCAATAGTGTATATCAGTGTGGTACTGTTTTGGACAGTGTTATTCCCTGCTGTACAATGCGGTGTAACCGTTGACAGGACGGTCGTCTGCTGCCGGGCGGTGGCGCCTGCGAGATGGAGCTGGCGCGGCTCATCTCAGAGTTCGCCGACACGTGCCCGGGCCTGGAGCAGTATGCCATCAAGCGGTTCGCGGTGGCGCTCGAGACGTTCCCCAAGGTGCTGGCCGACAACAGCGGCAACAAGGCCACGGAGGTGCTGTCCCGGCTGTACGCCGCGCACCAGGAGGGCAAGACCACGGCCGGCTTCAACGTTGAGGTCAGTGGCGGTCGGCCGATATCGGGCGCGGCTCTGAATACGGCGAGCGCCAGACGTGGGCCGGATGGGCGCTGTATGACCGAGGCAGTCGACGCGCCCCTAAGGCCAAATAACCAACCAGACGTGGGCCTGGCTGTTGGGTATCCATCACGCCACAGCACTCCTGTCTGGACGCGGTGTCACTTCCTTGAGGGGGCGGGGATGGCCGAGTGGTTAGGGTGTTGGGCTCTGGGTACCAAAGGTCCCGGGTTCGACACTCGCGCCGCTTGGGATATTTCCCAATCCCGCGGCCCACCGGCGAAACTGTGGGCGGCGCCATTAGCCGTGAATGTGCATAAAGTGCGTCGAGAACCACCCAATAAACAAACAACAACAGCTTCCTTGATGGGCGCTTCGTGACCTCTGCAGTCAGTGCGCCCCTAAACCACAATAACCAACCAACCACTTCCTTGACATTAATGACTCATCTGCAGCGGCTTGCCCCGTTAGCTGAAAGCAGTGCGTGATGGCTACGTTTTGTAATGGGATATGTGTAGCTATGCGTTCTGTTGTCCATTATCTTTATTTTCGTTTGATTTCGGTGAAAATTATATCATTGGTAGTCTTTCAAGCTCTGTAAGCTCAAGCTTCTCAAGCTTCTGTATTTAATTTTTGCATTTCATTTTAACTTTTACTTCACTTTATTTTTAATATTTCAAATGTAAGCTGTCTGACCTTTCTGCACTTGAGACCAATGAGCTGACATGAATATTCTATGAAATGATGCGACATGAAGTTGATAAAAATGTAGTTTTTATATCTAAAGCACTCAGACACTGATGCATAATATCCAAAAATACGCATTCTGTATGTCATATTCTAGTTGTTATTAAACCAGGATCTAGATATTTCAACAGAACACGAAATCACTAATTATACATGGAATATCAGGAGTAAAAGAAAAATTGATCGAATTGATGAAAGTCCATTTAGCTAAACTTACCAAGCGCTACAATTTCCACAAGATCTGAGTATTTCTTGTTCTTGTATTGTAGCATCGTGGACTGGAAAATGTTCCACAAGGAACTCTCGATAGACTGGAAGCCCACGCAATGCCTCATTCTCCTCCTTCACCTCAAAACTAGCAGCTGAAGGTCTACGTGTACGTTGGTTAACGTCATAAAGCTTATAGTAGGCGGGGGTGCGGTAGTCTGGGGAAATTGCCTAACTTGAACTGGCAGGTCATAGTTAAACCATCGGATTCACCATAACCAACTCATTCTTGTCCATTGACCAACTGGTTATAGTTATGCTTGATTAATGCCCTGTCCAACTCAACCTTAAAAACTTTGCATGAACAAGTCTTACCCAATTCAAGTGAAGCTACCTTATCCAGCCACAGTGTGAAAATAGTGGTTTCTCGTTAGATGTGAGATGTCGAAATGGGTACACTAGGATGCTGAAGTTTCCCATGGAAACAGTCATATTTTTCAAAAGTTTTGTATCATTCGAGCTCAATTTTCAGTCAATAGTGTACTGATAGAGTACAATTTCCATTCCTTTTCAGAGGTAGCCAATATGGGTACTATATCAATGATTATGATAATGTATTTATTATATCAGCTGGAATTATTATAAGACCACATCCTAGGTAATGTCTTCACATATAACTGTTGTATGCTATAATTGTTGGTGTATCACTATCCATAATCATGCGCATAATCATGATATGTATAAACAAGGTAGATACTGTTACAAATGAGCAATAAAGGTTTCACAAACATACCTCAAGAAGCAAGATGTCAACTTCTTCGTTAATGATGTCGATCCAGTGTTCAGAAAGTAGTATGTTCCATCACATTTCGCTAAGAATGTATCAATATCCAGCCGTAATATCATCCAGCCCCAACTCTAGCAAACCTATGCTTGCCTTACGTCGCCAGCCCAACCTAATCCTACCCTTCCTTACCTTGCCTTGCCTTTTCTTGTGTGTCTTATATTGCCTTACCCTACCTTACCTTACCTTGCCTTATTTTATATTATCTGACCTTACTTACCCAGCCTTACCTACCTAACCAACCTTGCCTTACCCAACTTACCCAATACCCAGCCATCTTTACCCGGCCCAACTTTGCCCAACCAAATACTTCGTCGTTTTGAAGAGGTTAAGCTGGGTAGCTTGGCACAGAAGCATAATCGTAAGATACGTGAATGCTTGGAGGCTTGTCGGCGCTTTCCGCCGTGACTACCAGGACGGTCGGTCAATGGTCGAAGACATCGTTGAGCGCAGAGATGCATCTTTTGAGCTGTCGCAGTGATTCACGGAAGTCGCCCTTTGCCTATTGATCTCGCACTGTTCAATTATTTGCCAGCTATGGGGACGTGTGAAGGGCACCCGCCCGCACGCAGTGCGCCAGTTCGTGTGTACCGCTGCCAGTTGGCGGGGATGCGCCGCGCACATGAAAATTATATGTTGACGCCGGTCGGCGCAGCACGGGACAGCCGCCTGGTGTCGGCACGCCCCCGTGCGCGTTCTCTGTCGCCACCACGCTGGCCCGCATCCTGGGTGTTCTTACTACCACGCTAGCCATTCTCCGGGTGTTCTCCGTTACTACCAGGCTCGTCCCGGGTGATCTACGCCTACGGCGACCCGTCCCCTGGGTATTCTCCGTTACCATCACGCATCCTGGGTGTTCTCCTTACTACCACGCTAGCCATTCTCCGGGTGTTCTCCGTTACTACCACGCTGGCTCGTCTCCTGGGTGATCTACGTCGCCACTACGGTGACCTGTCCCCTGGGTATTCTCCGTTACCATCACGCAGGCCTGTCCCCTGGGTGTTCTCCATTACCCTACTACGCTGGCCCGCCTCCCGGGTGTTCTTCGTTACCACCACGCTGGCTCGCCCTCTACGTTCATTTTTCCTCCATGCCGTCCCGTCCATGGGTATTGACCGTAGCCATCACGCTGACCTGTGTGTCCTGTGTGTATCATATTATCATTGATGAGCGTGGGAGGCACAGCTGGAGCGGGAGCCGTGAACCTGACCTGTCTGTTGTGGGTACGCTTCACGGCGATGCCATATGTTGAGCACGTGGCTGGCCGTCCAGACACAGTTTGTTTTGCTTGGTTAAAAGGGTGTTTATGTGGTCCACAAGGGCCACATTTTGACACTAAGTTGTTGTACACTTGTCGCTGGCACCACTCGTGCACAGCTTGGTAATTCATGCCGGAACAGAATGGTTCGATGTAGCGACGGTCAGGTGAACAACAAACACCTATTTTCCGGCTGGTGTGACCTGAATAATGTAGTGGTGGCGTCGTCGTGCTGCCTGCGAGTTGCCGTGACAACCAACCCATGCCCTCCCATGCACACCTCCCCCTCAAAGGCACTAGTTTTGATTGGAAATATGATAGACCACCCGCACGATATGATGATATACGTGATCATATGCTTGGCACGATCGACATGTGATTGACCGCGAGATACTATCCGCGCTACGCTGCTATATATGAATATATGCCATGCTATATTATCTAACTATGCTCCAACTATGTGGTTGATGATGTATATATATATATTCCCGCACATCTATGTATTCCAGTTATATTCCGCTCTGTCGAATGATGAGCTTACTCATGTCGTGCATCTCTCAGGCCGGTTTGATGCGCTTCGATATTGAAAGCCGTAATAGTTGACACCAGTGATACGACGTAGCCCAGCGAAATGTTTCTGTTAAATGGCATACGGATTATCAAATGGCATGACAGCTTCCACGACTCTATTATTTTCGTCCCATTGCTCTGTCGTTTGGCTTTTTAACATAGATATATTCCGTCATAAGCTGTGCTGCTTTAGCTGCTGTGAGCTGAGCGGTCACTTCGGTAGCGCTTTTTTGCCCCAGGTAGCCACCAAACTGGCACGACTGGCAGTTTCAGCATGCATAGCTGGTAGACAGAATACCACAGCTTGTGCATGATCATTAATGTTTCCGGATCCCGTTTAATGTATCTTATTGGATTCCTTGCGTTTTAGCAATATACTAGGTTGTAATTATATGCTAGTTAACAGTTTTTGAATCTGGTACTAACCAAAACATCACTTTCCTAGTGTTTAGCTGATTAAGACAGATATCGACGTCCTGTGTTTAGACGTGGTCTGAAACAGAAAGCGCTATATTATGTGGATGAAGTCGACGATTGGTGGACGCCTGGCCGAAGAAATCGGCGATCAGTTAGTCCGGAATGTGGCGAAATAGACCTCAGCCATCGATAGGATGCATTGGTTGCCGAGACATGACGTTCCGTCCTGTTTCGCCTATTGTTTTGATGGCAACGGAATTTGTCGATGATGGACCACGAATGTCACGCAGGGAACGGCTCTAAAAAGTGCACAAGGCAAGGCACTTGATAGCACAACAATGCGTGCCAGTCGAATGGTGTTGTCGGAAGCCAGCAATGCATGTGACCATTCCAGTTGAACTCCAGCCGTAGAATGCTGCGTTGCCTTGGTTTGCCGATGTCCTCGATGGACGAAAAATATATCTGGGAAGATGTGCCGAGATCTGCAACACAATGAAGGCACCTTAGGTGCGGCCTGGTGAACTTAAGAAGCGGTCCTCTCCAGCAGCGTAGGCGTGGCGATGGTTGCCTAACAGCCTGTAGTGCCACGGTGCTAGTCGCACTTTAGGTGGCCCGACGTTATGCGACGCAACCGGCATTCGAGTAACGAGAATATCTTCAGTGCCGTTCGGTGCAATTTGATCTGGCGGGGTGCGGTTCGTGCGGTGATGTATCGTCTCGCACACTGGCGTTGGGTTGTACACGGTGCAGGGTGTGCCGTTGGCCGCCCATAATTGCTGATTAACTTTACGCGGTCAAAGCCGGCATGGGCTGCTACAGGGTCTATGTTGACTGTGCGTGGCATGTGGCCGGGCACCGCCCGGCCATGCCCTGCCGTACAATTGCCATGCCCTGAACACCATTCAGGGCGGTGCCCGGAATGGTGTTCAGGTCAGTGCCCGGGGCGGTGCTCGGGATGGTATTCGGAATGGCACTCGGCGTGGTGCTCGGGTAGTGCTCTCGACGGTGCTGGCTGGCGATAACTGCGTTGGCAGTGCGCAGTTCTCGGGTCAGTCGTGGCCGGACCATAGCGGGGCGTGGCACGGACTGAGGCAAATCTCACGCGACTGCGTCACAACCGTCGGGCCGGGCGGCGCACCACGCGTGGCAAATCGCCCGCGTATGCCGCACAGCAGGAATGTGGGAACGGGATGTGTCCGATAACTGGTCGTGCATTCAATACCCGACCGGCGTGTCCCCGATCTGTGGCTGTGACAAATGCGTCGTCTGCGTTTACGTGACACATGACCGGCAATCCGCTGCTGCTGTCCGCCCTTGTGGACGCAGTTTTTCATTGTCGCCCCGGGCCCGTTCAGGCGTTCTACTTTATGTTAAAATAGGCGAGTTGTTTGTACAGTTACGAACTTGGTGTAAACACAGGAGCCACGAGGGTCTGTTTAGTGAAAACATCTCGGTAGACATGTTTTGGCGGCGCCCATGCAGTCGGAATGTTTGAATGGCACAATCAATCATGCGCCACAGTTGACGTCGGGGAAATACTTTGTGTCATAATTGCTGGTTCGTAATTGTGATGTTTGCCATTTCAAGGGCGGGTGTAGTAAGAATGCGATTGTAATCGGTAGATAATTTGTTTGGACTGTTCGTGCCAAGTTATTATCAATTGACTTATGATGATCGCTTACTTGGTGGTGGCTAGCAGTCGGTTATCAACTCCAACACCATACCGTCCGTATGATATCAAGGCTTAAGACCCACCCACTCACACTCACATAGGAACTGTATCATCAGGAAAGTTTACACCCTCACACATATGCAATAATCTCTGATAGAGACTGGTAAATGGTACCTTCACCACCATCAATTATTTTCATTAGTTATTTGTACCCGTCCTATGACCATTCGCGACATTTCGGTGGCCAGCAAATATTACCACCCCATTGTCCGGGATTAAATGAGATGTAAGTACGGTTATTCAGATGGCGCACTTCCCTCACAGTCATGTGATTGATATGCTAGTTGAAGCTCCGACTTGATTATTGCCCGTTGCATTGCCTCGGCGCGTCCTGAACCCCAATAGAAAGCAAGAGAAGCGAGATGCCAGATGGCTGGCTGATACGTTGGTGCGGAGGAAGCGTTTGACATTCATCGGTATGGGTATTGTTTCAGTCCCGACCCCCTAGGTGTTAATTATTGGGTGGTTTACGACGCACTTTATGCACATTCATGGCTAATGGCGCCGCCGACACTGTTTCGCCGGTGGGTTGCCCGCGGACTTGGGAAATGTCCTGAGCAGCGCTAGTGTCGAACCCGGGGCCTTTGGTACCCATAGCCCGACACCTCAACCACACGGCACACACGGCGCTGCCTGGTGTGTGATGACGTCACACGACGCTGCCTGGTATGTTATGACGTCACACGACGCTGCCTGGTGTGTGATGACGCCACACGACGCTGCCTGGTGTGTGATGACGCCACACGGCGCTGTCTGGTGTGTGATGACGCCACACGGCGCTGTCTGGTGTGTGATGACGCCACACGGCGCTGTCTGGTGTGTGATGACATCACGTGCGAGCGTTTGATGTGTGACGTGTGCTGCCGACAGGGTGAGGGGTCCGAGACGACGCTGGACGCCGTGGAGGCGGGCATCTTGGACCTGTGGCTGGTCAAACACTGGGCGCTCAAGTACGCGGCGTCGGCCGCCTGCACGGTGCTGCGGGTGGACCAGATCATCATGGCCAAGCGCGCCGGCGGCCCCAAGCCGCCCGGCCCGAAGAACGACTGGGACGAGGACTAGTCGGCTGGCAGGTGGACGGCTTGTGTCGGCTCTGCGCGAGGTGCCACCCCGCCCGCCGCCCCCCGCCCTCCGTCACGTCGCTCGCCGTCACATTTCCATGCGCTCGATTAACAGTCTGTCGGCGTGGTGCTGTTTTGTTCACTGGTCTGACAGTGATTCGATTGTCGGTGTGAAATTGTCCGGTCACGTGGAGTTGTGTCGTGTGCATACAGCCTGGACACGTTGAATACAATGGCATCCCTTCTCACGTTACAGTGACGTTTGGTCTCGCGCAACACTGGCACCGTGTGTTGCGCTAGTGCTGTCTCGTCTCACGTCGCAGTGGCATTTCATCTCACGCAACACTAGCACTTTGTGTTGCGCTTGTGGCATGTTCTCATTTTGCGTTGCAGGGATATTTGGTCTTGCGTTGCAGTGGCATCTTGTCTCAGGTTAATGACATTTTCCGTGTTACCGTGACGTTTCGCCTCACGTCCTGGCGCCAAAAAGACGCTGTCAGAGGTATTGCACTCACAAACTCACCCTCGCTGATTAGGTCAGGAAGCCTCTAGTTACCCCGAGTGGGAGAGTATCATAATGCACTTGTTTCTCACATAAAACAGATGAAAACCATGTACTGGCAAAAGGTGCCCACCAAATACATCAATGAGCTAATGGACGCGGTGTTTATTATTACAAATGTTTAGCGGTAAGTGATATTCACTGGGTGGCAAGCTTCAGAAATGTGGCCCAGGAAGCCTTTTTAGTTTGGTATTTCCATAAATGCCAGAGGAACATAATTTAGCTACTGCGGAAGTATCCAGCTTCAGAATGCCCGTTAGGGTGTGTCGTCGATTGCAGATCCAAAATGCCAGGGTTGGGTTTTACGGGGGCGATGAAAAGAAGATATGTAGCAAAAAACGATATCAAAGCGACTTTGAGCTTGCCGTCACGCCTGGAGGGTTCCCCGTTCACTTACTATGGCACACTAGCGCCATCTATGCACGTGTTTTAGGAATCTCAGCTTCTAGTGGGCGTACGAAGACGAGACAAAAGGCATCGTATTGCTCATGATGAGAGCTTTCGATTTATACCAATTTTGATGGCCTGGAGTCACTAGGTCGCCGTCGAAGGTCAGGTCACATCTCACTCAACACCGGAATGGGTCATTCAGAGACCATAAACATGTATCGCAGAACTAAGTTACTGAACACTGTTCACTTGGTACTCAGTTCTGCGATGTTGATGGTCTCATTCTGAGCTGTTAGGGCGTGTGCAGTGAGGCCAAAATTTAACCACCGTGACCTGCAAAAGGTAAAAGGCCACATACCCAAAGTAGTGGATAATTACATCTCAGCTGGGTAAGTAGGTGGTAATTCTCCACTACTTTGGATATCTGACCTTTTACCATTTGCAGGTCACGGTGGCTAAATATTCCTCACTGTACCCCCTAAGAGACCACAACGTCGCAATGAGACCAAGTGAACAGTGTTCAGTGACTTAGTTCTGCGATACATGTTTATGGTCTCTGAATGACCCATTCCGGTGTTGAGTGAGATATGTGACCTGACCTTCGACGGCGACCTAGTGACCCCAGACCATTAAAATTGGTATCAATCGAAAGCTCTCATCATGAGCAATACGATGGTTTTTGTTTTGTCTGTACGCCCACTAGAAGCTGAGATCCCTAAAACGCGTGCATAGATGGTGCTAGTGTGCCATAGTAAATGAATGGGGAACCTTCCAGGCGTGACGGCTCCAAGCTCCAAGTCGCTTTGAAATCGTGTTTTTTTTTTGCTACATGTCGTTTTTCTCATCGCCCATGTAAAACCCCACCCTGGCATTTTGTTCCCGTGACAAAAAGCACGAGTACGTCACCTTAACACGCGCCCTGGAGGGCCTCTGAAAATAACGCGCACTGGAGGGGGCGGATTTCGCCCCCCTAAGATCTCAGCTCTTATGAAGGCTAGAGCAACGAAATTCACAGGGTGGATGGGCACCATAGTGAACTCTATTATGTGCAAAGTTCATGACCTTAGGTCGATATCTTCAAGGTCAAATGAGGTCAAAATAGCAAAATTTTCCGGTTTTGCGTGGCTTGGCTTGCCATTGTTATGGATCGCTGTGGTTGTGTTTAATTGCTCCAAAATTGGCATTAATGATGTTTTGGACATTACTAATGATGCAATACACATGTCAGATGCGCCATTTGACCTCAGGTCACCTATATAGAAGCACTTTATTAGGTCATTACCTGCTCCAGTTACCGGAACCGGGCTCCCATCCCGACTGCTCCGTTGGGCGGCTCGGCACAATCGGCTTCGCAAAGAAAGGAGCGAAATACATTAATAAAGTATGGAAACGCTTAGGCACACAATGACAAACAGTAGATTTCGGGATGTATAGGGAGTAACATGTAAAGTGACATCAATCGCATGACAGTAATTTGCATTTATGACACATTCCAGTTGACCAAGTTTGCTTCCATTAGCCTATCATGAACTTGACCTGACTGGACCTCGGCGACCTAACATGACTTTTAAATTATATAGCATAACAATATGCATCAAACAAGTCGCTAGTGTTGTCAAGAACACTTCCCTATTGCCAATATACGGGAAGCGCATCAGCGCCGATTTTTGTGGTCTTGCGCCGCGAATTGTTTTTACTTTAACGGCCCTTAACTTGAAAACTTCTCGGCAGATTTTCATTGTTCTTTCTTTAAACAATGCGCCGGTCATTTCTAAGCAGGTACGCGAAAAAATTGGCATATATCGGCCGGTACAATATGGAGTTGTGTACGAAACATCGGAAGGATTGGCGGATTTCGTCATACGCCCTCTAGAGCGTGTGTTAACCTGTTATGAACTTGACCTGACTTGACATGACTCTGGGACAATGTAGCATGACAATGTACATCAAACAAGCCGCTAGTTTTGCCAAGAACACTTCCATTTTGCTAATATACGGGAAGCGCATCAGCGCCGATATTTGTGATCTGGCGCTGAGAAATGTTTTTGACTTTAGCGACCCTAACTAGAAAAAATTTCGGTTGATTTTCATTTTGGTTACTTCAAACAACGCGCCGGTCATTTATTGGCAGGTACACAAACAATGGCGTATATCGGCCGGTAAAATCTGGAGTTATCTACGAAAAACCGGAGGGGTGGGCGGATTTCGCCCCCCCCCCTTCCAGTGCGCGTGCTAATGCCCGTGCGGCTTATCGTTGGAATGCGTGCTTCTTCTTTTGGAATTGACAGCCAAACGCGTTCTAAGCGACACGTTGGGACCTAGGCTGTTCGGAGTGTTCCACTGTTTTGTCCATCCAGCAGTCGCCAACCGAGCGTTCGAGCAGACAACACTGAAACTGCCGCACTCCAGAGGTTCCAGTGCTGAAGCCGGGTTTTGACAGGGTTGAATACTAAAATACCGCTTGGTTATTTTGTCCTCAGCGGGGGCATTCGAGACAATATTTCATTCAATGCAATTCCTGCATTGGTCAATCAAGCATTCCAGGGCGTTCCATGCACATTTTTTACTCCTTCGTTTATTTTAGATATCTACTTATCACGGTACACGTTTACTACCTTGTTGGTTACTTATTGAAAGCCACGATGGCATTATATACCGTTTCACATGAGGGCCATTCCCACTGAGACTGTCCAAGGCGGACTGTCGGAAACTATTTGACAACTCCGCTATCTGTGCATGCTATCTTATGCTATATTATATGATTATATATCATACTATCCTATTTTTATTATTAAATCGCATATTATGTTACATTACGTATTATTGTATCATCATTGGGCGCTGTATACTAATTTTATCCCAATCATCCAACCTATTTTATCATCCAATTTCATATTATAATCACATCACATGAAACTCCCATTGCATGGAGAAGCGGTTGCGTCTTCGAACTTGTATTTGCTGTTTTATTAATGACACACAAGAGAATGCGCGACCAATTAAATATCACGACCGGGATCAACTCGATGCTTTAGACATGATGTGTAGTAGACCGGTTCACGCGCTGCACCTATCGTCCATTCACGTGCAGTTGGCGGCCGCAGGCGTTGTCAGGTGCGAACAGCGGACGTATTGACCGCCTGTCCCCGCTGCCGACAGCTGGGTATGTCGCAGCTCCACGGAACGTGTAGACTGTTGAGGGCTCAGCTCCACGGGACCTCCAGCGTGATACACGTACACGCAGCAGTTCTATTCCCAAGAGTGCCTCGAGTTAAGCGGAAACCCTCATGCTCGGTTGGCTGCGTCGAATCCAATCAAAA
Organism: Imbricaverruca yamaguchii; assembly: GCA_034440575.1. Lineage (NCBI taxonomy): Eukaryota > Metazoa > Arthropoda > Thecostraca > Neoverrucidae > Imbricaverruca > Imbricaverruca yamaguchii. The sequence goes on along the minus strand of JAOTOL010001645.1, from coordinate 1,351,225 downwards.
CTCGGTAGAGTCTCAGCACTGTTGGACCCTACCGACACTGCATGCACGCAGTGTGTCGGGGTTTAATCAGTTTTCCGTATCGCACGGTTCAAAGTTTGGACCAAGACGTACACCTCGACGTCGCGTCTGGCAAGCAGTTGTGTAGGTGGTATGTACAGATCACACCTAGTGGTTTTGTTGCGCGAGAGGGGGGGGGGGGAGGCAGTCTGATACATCTGATTGTAGGATGCCTTGGAGCTGGTTGCTGACTCGTGACTATTGTCACACCCATGATTAGCTGAGGGAGTTAAAACTGGAGACGTACGTGCGGCCAAGCAGTTCTTTGTCTGCTGTCTTGTGGGTCGTCAGTCAGTTGAAAACGAAATAGTGCGGGAGGTTCGAATGCTTTCGGCTTTATATTTTTGAACTAAGTTTGAATAATTATCTGATAATTACCAGCCCTTTAGAATTATGATTTTGCGGTGAAGACGCGGAACAGCGAGCTGTCGATTCCTTCGTGCGCTGGACACTGTGTTGGTTCGTCAAAGTAGGTGGAGCCTGTCCCTAACCCAGGCACTTGCGCCACGTGGTTTATGGAGGACGAGGAAGGTCTGAGCTGACAGGCGTGGGTGGAAACAGCTATATGGGGAGGGGAGCGGACCGTTGGGCAGAGTCGAATATAAAGAAACCCGTGGTGATTACGCTATCAACGGCGCAGTCTGGCAGTTCGGAAGTCGGCAAATGCTCCGCTTCACTTTGTGCCGAGGAGGGACGGCATACGTTGGGGGTGGGGGTCTTTTCCCTGCCCACCACTTACATGAAACAATGCAGAGTTAATGGTGCGGCCGTCTCTCGGTCTCCCTTCTCCACAGTGGCCAAACAGGCAGGTGAAGGGCTGAACAATGGTGGAGAGCTGAACACAGCTGGCGCAAACCAACTCACCTCCGGCTCCACATACTCTTCTCAGACACCGTGCCGCGCGGTATCCGCCCTCGAACGTATGGGCGCCGACACTTTCACTGTTGACCCTCTCATCACATTACGTCCGATGGCGAGTGAGTCAGGGTGGTGCAAGTTTCTTACTGACGCAACGTCTCATGATACGGTGGTATCCCACACCACTGCAACATCTCATTGGCGTGATGAGATGCGCGCTGTTTGGGTATAGTCCGCGACGGGTAGTAGCTGTCCTGCTGTAGCCGGCCGAGTAGCGTAAGGTGACGATGGTGCGGTGGTAGTGGTCCCGTCAGGCGGGCTGGGGTAGGAGCCGTCCCGCTGCAGCCGGCCGAGCAGCGTAAGGTGACGATGGTGCGGTGGTGGTGGTCCCGTCAGGCGGGTCGGGGTAGGAGCCGTCCCGCTGCAGCTGGCAGGGCAGCACGTGGTGACGATGGTGCGGTGGTAGTGGTCCCGTCAGGCGGGCCGGGGTAGGAGCCGTCCCGCTGCAGCCGGCCGAGCAGCGTAAGGTGACGATGGTGCGGTGGTAGTGGTCCCGTCAGGCGGGCCGGGGTAGGAGCCGTCCCGCTGCAGCTGGCAGGACAGCACGTGGTGACGATGGTGCGATGGTAGTGGTCCCGTCAGGCGGGCCGGGGTAGGAGCCGTCCCGCTGCAGCCGGCCGAGCAGCGTAAGGTGATGATGGTGTGGTGGTAGTGGTCCCGTCAGGCGGGCCGGGGCAGGAGCCGTCCCGCTGCAGCTGGCCGAGCAGCGTAAGGTGACGATGGTGCGATGGTAGTGGTCCCGTCAGGCGGGCCGGGGTAGCAGCCATCCCGCTGCAGCCGGCCGAGCAGCGTAAGGTGACGATGGTGCGGTGGTAGTGGTCCCGTCAGGCGGGTCGGGGTAGCAGCCATCCCGCTGCAGCTGGCAGGACAGCACGTGGTGACGATGGTGCGGTGGTAGTGGTCCCGTCAGGCGGGCCGGGGCAGGAGCCGTCCCGCTGCAGCTGGCAGGACAGCACGTGGTGACGATGGTGCGGTGGTAGTGGTCCCGTCAGGCGGGCCGGGGCAGGAGCCGTCCCGCTGCAGCTGGCAGGACAGCACGTGGTGACGATGGTGCGGTGGTAGTGGTCCCGTCAGGCGGGCCGGGGCAGGAGCCGTCCCGCTGCAGCTGGCAGGACAGCACGCGGTGACTGGTGCGATGGTAGTAGTCCCGTCAGGCGGGCCGGGGCAAGACCGGGTAGGAGGGCTTCGCCAGGATCGGGTACTCGGTGTTTCCGAGGAAGGTCAACTGCACCCCGTCCGGACGACGTATGATCACCTGGTTCACATCGCCCACCGACATCGGCAGGGTCCCTGTAACACAGGAGACTAGCGTCGGCTCCGACATAGCATGCACACATCACATACGTCACACATCGGCTGGGATTATAACACAGGAGACTAGCGTCGGATCCGACATAGCATGCACACATCACATACGTCACACATCGGCTGGGATTATAACACAGGAGACTAGCGTCGGCTCCGACGTAACATGCACACATCACATACGTCACACATCGGCTGGGATTATAACACAGGAGACTAGTGTTGACTCGGGCATAGCATGTACACAGCATATACAACATACATCGCCTGGAATTGTAACAGGAGACTAGCGCCAGCTCGGACATAGCATTTCACATCATACACAACATACTTCACCTGGGACTCTTTAACACAGGAAGCTAACGTCGGCTGGCGCTCCTACCTTTTAGCGCATCAACGTGCACCCTAGGTTAGGGTGGCGCTTGTTTTTCAACTTTCGAATTTCGAACTGCTTATTTGCATGGTAGTTTGTATGTATGAGGAAACTCATCCATACAAACAAGATGAGGAAGGAAAATATGGAATTTCAGCCAGATCGGATAAAATATTAGACCTCGCGCCATGACATTGAAGTTTTATACATACACTAGCTGAAAAACCTATACATACACTAGCTGAAAATGAAGTAGTAGTACATATGAACATATGTACATATGTACTACTACTTCTTCATTTTCAGCTAGTGTATGTATAAAACTTCAAGGTCATGGCGCGAGGTCTAAATATTATCCGATTTGGCCGAAATTTCATATTTAGCGTTTCCTCATCCATACAAACTACCAGGCAAATGAGCAGTTCGAAATTCGAACGTTGAAAATTCACACCCATACTAAGTGCCACCCTACCCTAGGTATAGGATTGCTTCAAAAAGTATGGAAAGGGACATGTACCATTGCTGCCCCAACGAAAGGTTGGAATGTGCTACTCTGGTCCCTCTTCCGATGTTCATGTTGAGCACCTTACTAAACCGTCTTTTAAGTTCTGAAATTTATTTTAAAAAGCAGCAACCACTTAGGTACCTTATTGTCGGCGTGAGTGGCACTGGTGGTACCTCACCTGGCTCCACGATGGGTCTGTAACGGCCCCGACAGTACTGGAACACATTCCAGCCCAGCAGGACGACAAACTCAACCAGTTCTGCCGCCATCACCAGCGAGACGCCCAGGTAGAGGGACATGGCGCCGCCCAAACTGCTCAGCAGCGTTTGGGCCTGTAGCCCGAGGCGAGCGATCACACAGGGGTCGGGGTGGTCACACGGGTCAAGACGGACGCGCAGAGGTAAGGACGGTCGCATATGGTTAGGGCGGATACAGAAAGCAGGATGGTCGCACAGGGATCAGAGCGGTCGCATAGGGTTACGCCGGTCACAGAGGATCACGGCGGCCACACGGCGTGTCTAGTCGCTGCAAGTAACCGGACGGTAGCGCGGTAACCATGGCAACACGGGTCACGACGGTCAGTGGTTACAACAGTCGAACGTCGTCGAAACGCTCCTCAACACCGCCCGCTTGAGTCCGTCGGTTGGTGCTGCAGCTATCCAACGCTCGCATCACTGTCAGCGAAGCGCCACAAAGTTCTGCAGGAAAGCTCATATGAGTCGGGACATTGGCACCATGGTGAAAGCCAACGTTCGTCGAGGAGAGTGACAGTGCAGTAGCATCGTGGTCTGTGGCCGGCCTACCTCGTACTGCGGCGACTGTATTATGCTCTGCGTGTTGAGCGTTTTGAAGAAAACCTTGATCTCGAGGATGTTGGTGGGAAGCTCTTTCAGGTCAGAAGGGGTCAGGTCTTTCAGATCGATGTTCATCCGGAACGCTGCTGCGCTCTGGAATGATAATGGGAAGCTTGTTCAGTTTGTCCTGACTTCCGCCGGCGGTATATTTCCTGTTAATGGGTAATGGGTGGCGTTCACTATTCACTCAACAAAAAGAACAGCAATCTCTAAGACAGCCTACGCACTATATTTCATCAGTTCATGTCAGTGTCCGAAACAGGGAAAGTGTTCTCATTATTTCCCACTCCCTTCCATCCACTTCCTGCTCTGCAGTTCAAACACTGGCGCCGACGTTATTCAGATATATGGTTAGTAACATTCATCGGTGACAACTTCGTGCTTTTTACACATAGCGATAAGAATTAGACCTATTGCAAGCGAAACATTTGCATTTATTTGCGTTCCTATTCCGAGTATCAAGTTTCAAGCTGGGGGGAGGCGGGTGGGGGGTGGGAGGCGGGTGGGGGAGGCGGGTGGGGGGGGGGGGGGGGGAGCGAGGCATCAGAGCCTGGATGAGATCAGCGCGTGAGCTGCAACGTCCCACGGTAGTTTCATAGGAACCCACCCCAAACCCACCACATTATACCCCGGCCACTGTCCTCGCTCCACGCACGCAGGCTCGCTCTATCACAGAGCCGGGGAGCGCGAACAGCACACCTCCCGAAACGCGTACGGCGACAGCGACACCTTATGCGCTGTCGGCGACGCCACTCACCGACATCGAAGAGGTGCGTACCCACGAACAGCATATACGGAGAACGGTCATGGTCTCGTCGGGTATTGAAGCTACTTGATATTTGTGGGGGGGGGGACGTTCAGTGCTATTTTTAACAGTTCGATGAGGCGCATCCATTTTCGATACATTTTGTGGACTGTTCTAGGCATGTCAGCTGTAAATATTTCCGTTGATACATAGCTTGTAAAATGTCAAACAAAGCCTGGTATGCTGGAGACTACAATTCTTACTATGTAACTCCGCATTGTTTCTCCATCAGCAATAATATAGCAAGCACTGAGTCTGACAAACTTTCCCTCCCTCCCTGCCTCTCTCTCTCTCTCTCTCTCTCTCTCTCTCTCTATCTATCTATCTATCTATCTATATATCTATCTATCTATCTATCTATCTATCTATCTATCTATCTATCTATCTATCTATCTATCTATCTATCTATCTATCTATCTATCTATCTATCTATCTATCTATCTATCTATCTATCTATCTATCTATCTATCTATCTATCTATCTATCTATCTATCTATCTATCTATCTATCTATCTATCTATCTATCTATCTATCTATCTATCTATCTATCTATCTATCTATCTATCTATCTATCTATCTATCTATCTATCTATCTATCTATCTATCTATCTATCTATCTATCTATCTATCTATCTATCTATCTATCTATCTATCTATCTATTTATCTATCTATCTATCTATATATATATCTATATATCTATTTTCTATCTATCTATCTATCTATCTATCTATCTATCTATCTATCTATCTATCTATCTATCTATCTCTCTCTCTCTCTCTCCCTCTATCTCACTCTCGCTCTATCTCTATCTCTATTTATATCTGTCTTCGTCTTTGTGTTGGACTTTCTCTTTGATCTATGACGCCTTAGCAATACGGATGTCATTGATCGAATACGAATGCCTCCGTAAGCACCTTGATGACAGATTAGCCCCGACGTAGATTCCTCAGACTGGATCTGGAAGACAAACCTAACAAGGTAAACACAAATGGTTAAAGTATTTCTGAAGTTAACTGACAGAAATACGTCATGGTGTTCGTCACATTTTCCTTCTAGCACATTTAGCCCAGTACAAAGGTTGGTGGTGGGAATTGAAATTGACCCACCCGCACTTAGAATGATGTGAAAATATACAGCAGCAGTATACAGCCTAGGGAGGTCTTGGCGTCCAGCGCTGCACCATTTTGGCATCGGTAATGCCGCGTGGAGCATGAAGCTGCAATTACGTGCGTTGTAGGTAAATACCAGCGATTTGAACCTTCGACGCAACGAACAATACTTGAAAACTACACGGCGTCAAAACCCAGAGGCAGTTACAGTTATTGCGCATTCGGCAGACAGCACAACACAGGACACCATAGGGACCAATCGTCCACAGTCCACAGAGCCCACAGAGCAGCCATTGACGACCGGACGCCACCTGACCGATTCACGAAAAAAAAAACGCCTTGCCATCAGCGCAGCTAATGACTGCATACTCCCGTATGAGCAAGGGCCGCTAAAGTACCTGACCAAACCCGACAAACAAATAACTGTGTTCACGGCTTGGCCAAGCGAACGCCGACATGTGATGCGGGTTGTGCGATCATGGTTATGTCTCGCTCCTCGGGTAGGTGTTGGTGGTTATGTCCTACTCACCAGGCGGGTGTTATTTGATTATGTTCGACTCACTAGGTAGATGTTGATGGTTAATGTTCGACTCAACAGGCAGGTGTTATTTGGTTATGCTTCACTCACCAGGTAGATGTTGGTGGTTATATCCGACTCACCAGGTAGGTGTTGGCAGGGGACGGGTGGTCTAGGAGTAAGTTGCTCGTCTCGCAATCGAAAGGTTGTGGGTTCGAGTCTCACCTGTCGCTACCCTTCGCCCGCAACCAATCGGCGTGAGAGATTGGCGACGCTGCATGACTCAACGGTCGATATGTCGCAAAACCAATAACCAACCGACTAGGTGATGGCAGTTATGTCCGCATCACCAGGTAGATGTTGGTAGTTATGTCCGCATCACCAGGTAGGTGTTGGTAGTTATGTCCGCATCACCAGGTAGATGTTGGTAGTTATGTCCGCATCACGAGGTAGATGTTGGTAGTTATGTCCGCCTCACCAGGTAGGTGCTGGTAGTTATGGCCGACTCACCAGGTAGCTGTTCCTGGGCCACTGAGCCATCGACTGGAACACGTTGAAGGCTTTCTCCAGACAGGCCGTCGGGCACTTGCATGTGATCGTCGCGTTGTCAAACCGATTCTGGACGTGCAACGTGCACATGGAGTCTTCGCCTGCGAGCACGGGGATGGTCAGTGGTCACCGCCGCAGATCACACAGGTGGTCACTCCCACAGAGCACAGACAGAGTCACCACCACAGAGGGAGGAGAGAGAGAGAGAGAGAGAGAGAGAGAGAGAGAGAGATAGATAGAGAGAGAGAGAGAGAAGAGAGAGAGAGAGAAGAGAGAAGAGAATAGATAGGAGACAGAGACATAGATAGACAGGGACAGAGACAGGGAACAGAGACAGAGACAGAAGACAGAGACAGAGACAGAGACAGAGACAGAGACAGAGACAGAGACAGAGACAGAGACAGAGACAGAGACAGAGACAGAGACAGAGACAGAGACAGAGAGACAGAGAGAGACAGAGACAGAGACAGAGACAGAGACAGAGACAGAGACAGAGACAGAGACAGAGACAGAGACAGAGACAGAGACAGAGACAGAGACAGAGACAGAGACAGAGACAGAGACAGAGACAGAGACAGAGAGAGAGAGAGAGAGAGAGAGAGAGAGAGAGAGAGAGAGAGAGAGAGAGAGAGAGAGAGAGAGAGAGAGAGAGAGAGAGAGAGAGAGAGAGAGAGAGAGAGAGAGAGAGAGAGAGAGAGAGAGAGAGAGAGAGAGAGGGAGGGTGAGAGATAGATATAGATAGTGGGAGAGACAGAGACATAGATATAGATAGTGGGAGAGACAGAGACATAGATAGGGACATGGACAGGGACAGGGACACTGACAGTGACAGTGACAGTGACAGTGACAGAGACATAGACAGAGACAGAGACAGAGACAGAGACAGAGACAGAGACAGAGACAGAGACAGAGACAGAGACAGAGACAGAGACAGAGACAGAGACAGAGACAGAGACAGAGACAGAGACAGAGACAGAGAGAGAGAGAGAGAGAGAGAGAGAGAGAGAGAGAGAGAGAAAAGATGAGCTTACCACACAGTCGGCAGGCACAGTGCCGCCTACCTCGCACTGTCAGCAGGCAGGGCCTTGGTGTCGACAGGCTTGCTTCATCTCTGCGTCGGAACGTCTTCGGCTCAGGGTACAGTGGATGAAAACATCCGCATGCTTCTATGAAACTGTGTTGCAGGCACATCTTCTTGCAGCGCTGAGGCAGAAGTTATTCCATTGCGCATAGAACATGCACTGCACGGGCGTTACCGAAGAGGTGGTGGAGGGGAGCGGCGAAGGCTTCTTCAACCGCAGAAGATTGAGCCTTGAACCAGGTGATCTATTTAGTTGTCTAAGGAATTAGCGTACGTCAGGGCGAAAACAAAATATCCGCAGTCTCCAGCTCACTAACCTCGAAGGAGACACCAATGATATGAACACATGATAGTACAAACATACACAATTGGCGCCTCAAATTAACTTTATAGAGATGGAGAAAATGTGGTGCTGTAAAGCAAGCAAGCAAAACAAGCAAGCAAGCACATTGTTCCCTTGGATACATTTGTATTTGCATCAGAGTCCGAAGGACGCTGTTTGTCGGACGGAAGAGGCCTGTGACCCGAGACGGCCACGGGTGTTAGAGACCGGAGGACGCTGCTCAGCGGACGGAAGAGGCCTGTGACCCGAGACGGCCACGGGTGTTAGAGACCGGAGGACGCTGCTCGGCGGACGGAAGAGGCCTGTGACCCGAGACGGCCACGGGTGTTAGAGACCGGAGGACGCTGCTCGGCGGACGGAAGAGGCCTGTGACCCGAGACGGCCACGGGTGTTAGAGACCGGAGGACGCTGCTCGGCGGACGGAAGAGGCCTGTGACCCGAGACGGCCACTGGAGTCAGAGACAATAAGACTGCCGTTGAACCGTGCGATGTGAGTCACTGTAGGGTGCGAGGCGAGGGGTCACCCCTCGTTTTGAGTTGATATCGTCGTGTACCATGTCGCACCGTTATCGTCATGTTAAAGGTCGCTCAAAAGAAGTAGATTAACGTCAGCTCTTTCAGACCAGCTAACGTCGAATCGAGATCTGACTGGCTGTCGTCAGGCCAAGGACGTCGCTGGGTTGCACACTATGCCACGCGCAGACACACGTTGCAGTATTTGCTTACCCCGACTGAGTATGTTTCTCGTAAGTCTTCAGCTGTTGAATTGCCTCCGATAGGTCGGAATTGCGCCCCCGCCCACCCATGGATACACATGGCTTGATACGGTGCTGGCAATCTTTTGATGGTGAGCTGAAAAGATTCATCACATGATCATTCCCTTGTCAGTGTATACACCTCGGTTATGATTCAATATAAAATCGGTATGCATCATTTTACATTAACATTATAGCAAGGCAATTGATACTTCAAACACTATATGGAACGTCATCATGATCGCTATATTCAATGAAGCACCTATGTTCTTTACATGAAGTAAGCATTCTCCCGCTTAGGCTCAAGAGAAACAATTTCCTGCATCCCAAGCAGGACCTGGGATACAATATCAGAGTGTGGGGCCCATTGTTGTAGCAGACCAACATGAGATACCCTCGGATAGCCTTTATATCGTCAGAAAGAATGCATAGCAGTATCACAGTAATGCCGATTTGGAGTATGGATCGAACAGTGCGTGCCGTTGGTATGGGCGAATAAGCATACAAATGATGCTGAGAAGGGAGCAGAAAAATTCTGACGGAGAAAGCATATTCTTGTCTTGAATCAAGAAGCCCTCGTGAAATATTGCCATGCTATGCTTAGGTATTTCAAATGAGCTTTCCAGCTAGCATCTAAGTGGTTTTTGTTTCTCCGTCACGACCAGCATCAGAGGCGCAACCAAGGGGTCGGGGGTCCCCCTCCCCACTTAACAACCAAAAATGCACTAGATAGAGCAAGACATTTTGATATTTCAATCTACAAGACTGAAAATTATCGGCGCGCTTCGTGCCCAGAAGCGCCATATATATATATATATATATATATATATATATATATATATATATATATATATATATATATATATATATATATATATATATATATATATATATATATATATATATATATATATATATATATATATATATATATTCACAAGAAATTATTGGTCGCCTCAAATTCAGATGTCAAGAAATGCTTTGTCCAACAATGACTGCGACCCTCACCAATGTAAGTGACATCTGACAAACCTGCACCGCTTCCTGGGAACTACAAATTCAACAAACTGAACGAGTTTTCCCGGTCCCGCGGAATGACAGGTATCGACAGGAGTTTTCAGGTCCCGCGGAGATGGCGGGTGTCCCCAGGTCCCACGAAGGTGGCAGGTAAGTAATGGAGTTCCCTCGACCCACAGAGCACATGATGGGATTATCCACAAGTCAGGTCACGTGAGGGTGCCACGAATACATTGGAGCACTCACACCCCACGTGGGTAGCAGGTATCTACAGGAGCTCCCAGGTCTCTGGGTGATGGCAAGTAGCTGCAGGAGTCCCCAGAACCCGCGGAGATGGCAGATAGCTACAGGAGCTTCCAGGTGCCGCGGAGATGACAGGTATCCACAGCAGCTCTCAGGTACCGGGGAGATGGCAAGAGGCATACAGGAAGTCCCAGATCGCATAGGGATAGGAGCATCATTCGGAGCTCCACTCTAATCTAGCGGATATGATCGTCATACGTTCAGGTCCCACGGAGATGGCAGGATATACATAGAAGGTACCAAGCTCCGTGGAGATAACAGGAAGCATACGGGAGGTCCCAGGTTCCGCGGATATGGCAGGAGGTCCCAGGTCCCGCAGGGATAGGGCACCTACAGGAGACCCCCGCTGGTCCAGCGACTACGACCATCACCTGCTCGATGGCGACCGACGTGACTGCGTTGGGGAAGACGCTCATGCCGCTCTCCGCGACGTCGGGCACTTGGTCGGGCGGGTGCACCTGCAGACGGGCCCCCTTCGACTGCGTCAGCAGCGGCGGAAACACGTGGTGCTTCAGGTCCAGCAGCAGGTTCAGACCTGGAGCCACACAGGTGGCTGACGGCCCACTCGGCGGCGGGTCAGCTCTGGTTCAGGCGGGGAACCAAGACTCGCGCCAGTGTAGATGGGTCCGCGCCTCTGACGCTCACACTACACAATCGGTATGTGCCAGTTAACAACAATGTTGACAAGCGTTTGCCCATGCTTGTTTTACGTGTATACAAAGGATTTGTAAATATGCATACACACACACACACACACACACGCACGCACGCACGCACGCACGCACGCACGCACGCACACACACACACACACGCACACACGCACGTACGTACGCACGAACGCACGCACGCATACACGCACGCACCCCACGCACGCACGCACGCACGCACCACGCACGTACACACACACACACACACATACACACAAATATATATATTTATATTTATATGTATAAAGTACATTGTATTGTATCTTATGTATATCTCATGAGGATAATGTAAAATACCGTCTTATTGCGTGGTGGGAGGAGAAAGGGTAGATGACCCCATGGGTGTCGTATCCCCGCAGGTGTCAAATTGCATCTGAGGGGCTCCCTAACATTTTCATAACTTAACATGACATCCGATAGCCAGGCCTCATGAATGGTCTCGGCTCCAGACCAAATCCAACGCTTCTAAATTACTTCCACGCACAGACATCACTGTTCCTTGTACGACTCACCCTCCTACGCCGCTGGAAACAACTGTTCATGGCGAAATGCAAAGTGGTCTAAATTCAGACCATTGCTTCCTAAGTGGGGATCATTAATCCCTTGTCCTCATTAATCCTTCCTTGGCTGGGCTAATGGATGAGGTGGTTTGGTCGTGGCCGAAGTATCACTAAATTGTTAAAGGGTCGATATTGAAAGTGGGAATGCATTAGCATATTATATCTTGCATACGTCGCCAGTTCCCACCTCATGTTTCCAAATAATCACTGTTTTACCCTTCACGACATTGGTGCAGGGATGCATACAAGTTGCGGGTTCAGCGTAGCAGGGTAGAGCGGGGCAAAGCGCCCCACCCCCTTTCACAAAAAATGTTATTGCTCCTGACGAATAGCTCTAATAAGGTACCAATCGTAAGTTGAATACATTTTCTTGCATTTAATAATAATCCGTTTCCGTATTCCAGATGTGCTAAGAGTAGAAAATGTAAAAATGTACAAGGATGTCGAAAGGGGTGCTTTGCCCCAGTGCGGGGCGAAGCGCCACTTGCCTGGCGCAAAGCGCCCCTCCCCTACGAAAGAAAACCCCTGCAACGCCCTAATGCGCCCATTTTGTTTTGCATTGCATACGATATTAATATTTTTTTTTTTTTTTTTTTTTTTTTGGGGGGGGGTGGGGGGGGGGGGTTGGGTTGGCTGGGTTTTTTTTGTTGGGGTTTCCCCGCCCCCCCCCCCCCCACCCCCGATTTTTGTTTAAAGTTTAGATTAAGGGCGTAAGTTAGACGGAACGCCAAGCCCCCGCCCCCCCCCCCCGGCCCCCGCCCCCCACCTTTCCCGGGCCCTTCCCGCCCGGCCCCCCCCCCGGGCGGCCCGAGGGGGGGGCGGGGAGCGCGACCCCTCCTTTGTTGCCAGGGGAGGACAGGGGGGCCCGCCGGCCCCCACACCAACGGGCCCCGGGGGGGCCAAAAAGAAAAAAATTTAAAGAAAAAACTTAAGCCGTTGATCAATCACAGCTTTAAAAAATCGTAATATTCTGTTTCAATTTCGCTCCATTGATATGAATTGTTCATGACTGTGACTCCCCTGTAAAGCGTCTAAAGAAAAATGTGTCAATATAACGCGGTTCAGTAAAACGTATAGTGTCTAGGAACTTGATGCAGTACTTGTACCATGGTCATTGATTGTTATTTGTGGCTTTAGTCAATTTTTCCTAGCGAAGTACTGATTTATTTGGAGACGTTTATCACAATATAAATCAGTGCGAAACTTGAGTAACACGTGCACTCACGGCTCCTAAAACCAGGTCATTAGTACAATCGGCCTGTTAGTACTGGACAGTGAAAACGGCACCTTAGGAGAAAACAAAATGCAAATCAGCGATCAGACTGGCGCAACGTAAACTCACAAAAAAAACGAGACGCGGTGTAATTTACTCCAGCGTTATTCGATCTTCTGGCTGCGCTTTACTCCCGGCAAAAGTCGCATATGTACGACCTCTGGCAATTGTTTACATCAATGCATGGTTGACACACTCATCTTAAACACCTTGTGCACTGGATCCAGGACTCGCACGACAGACGTTAGAGCATTCCGCAGGTTAAGCACTTGATGCCCTCGTCTTTACTTTACTCTTTACTAATACATTTTGTCAACTTCTTTTGGCTAACCTTCCAGGCCATGCTAAATACTGTTGCATACTACAGCGCACTGTCTTTTTACTGTGATGTGCACTGACTGTGTTAGCATCCAACACAGCGCACCGTCTGTTTCCTGTAATGTGCACTAATTGTAGTCTTCTTCAACACAGCGCACCGTCTGTTTACTGTAATGCACTACTGTTAAAGCACCGTCTGTTTACTTATTTCACTACTGTTAGTATCCAACACAGCGCACCGTCTGTTTACTGTAATGTGCACTGACTGTGTTAGTATCCAACACAGCGCACCGTCTGTTTACTGTAGTTTGCACTGACTGTATTGTTCGCCGGTAAGCCCAGTTCTTCTCTCGCCGGCCATCGTGTCGACGAAGTTGGTGACATTGCTGTTGAAGGTGAAGCAGCTGCCGTACTGCGGGGACGACACCGTCACGAACATCCTACAAATATGCGGGGGCCATTACACACAACAAAATAAAGCCGCCACATTCGCCATCTCAAAATGAAAAACGGGACGAAAAGCATGTGCCCAAATAGATGATGCGCACCATTCGAACACACTGAGGCATAATGCATCATGTTTTCAACCAGATGTCTACGTTTAGGTAGCAGCATTGACCCGTGTTAACCCGCGCCGTCTTTCCGGTCAGATCCTCCCACCCCGTCTCGGGGGGGGGGGGGCGGTTGAAGACCCCCTCTAAAATCCACACTAAGCGTCGCACGAAAACGAAAGAGGCGTCATCGGAAAGCGCTCAACGAGTAGGGTTCGGATCCACCCCCCAAAATAAATTTACCCCAAAAGTGACGTCACCAGGGGGCTAGATTTTCACGACTTTTCACGGCTTACATTATGTTTTTGACTCTGAGGTGTTCATTTTGGGGATGTATGAAAAACAAAATTTATTTGGAATGAGAAAACAACAGCGAAATCGACCAGGGCTATAATTGTTTGGCCCCCCAAGAATACAAATTGTGTTTTCTGAAATTTCAAAATCTTGAGTTTTCAATTTTCTTTAATTTTCCTCTTCCAATGGTAGAGCAGACCGAAGAAACGTTGTTGGAAGTCAAATTGCCCTAATAAAAATGCTTACTTCAGCCAGAATCCTGTAATTGAACTGCAAGTTGGCAAATATGCAAAAGTTATATGTAGCCAAAAACGAAAAAAAGAAAGAAAAATTTCACTCGTACGTTTTGTTGAATCCGTAAAGATAAGCAAACGCTGAAAGTTTCATTAAAATATCTGTATCCGTTAAAGCGTGACGACTGGTGGAACTTTTTTGGAGGTGACCTCACTCGACCTTGAATAACTCGTTGACCCTAGATGATCTGACCTAAACATTTTGAATCAGCATGTCAAATTGATGTGGAAAGAGGTATGCCAAATTTGGGCTGGTGCGTGAGCGTATGCCAATTCCGCGAAAAAAAACTGTACGGGGCGGTTGAAGAACCCCGAGACGCGGGTTACTGTCTGAGGCATTAGGCATAGACCCATGGATCTAGGCATTAACACCCACGGTAACCTGGCAATAAAGATGCACGTGGCTAACAAGCCCTTTACATCCCGAACATCGAAATCGCGAATGTCCAGCGTCATTTCAGCAATTCTGTACGGTGAGTATGGAACTCACGGCAATTCATCAGCAACCACCACTAACAGTGTTTGCAACCACCACTCGAACGTTTTTGGAACACATGGTGCATCACGATACGGAATGCGCCACAACTCACTGAGCAGTGCATACGTGGAGACTCACAGTGGGCTGTTGCAGTCTGTGCCCAGGTAGGTGCACTCCTTGACGAAGCCGCCATACTCTATTCCGATTGCTGTCCTCTGTTTCTCGGTGAGCGTCATGTACTGCGTCAAGGTCCTCATAGTGTCATCGTACGCCTCGCTGACTTCGAACGAGGTTGGGTCAAGTTCTTCCTGCTGGGTCACCTGACCCAGTATAGGTTGTCGCTAAAGGAGAGGCAAGTGGATGTTAGTCCGTACCAATGCTATTGCCCTCATGCTACGCGCAAAATTAAGGATGATGTTGGTGTGGATTGCTCTCAGAAGATGCCCAGAATGTGTTCAGGCGCACTTCATTGCAATTGGAGACTGATTTCATGCGCTGATACTGTTCTTTCGAACTTCCTCACGAACGTCTTGATATTGGCAAACAATTTTTTCCACCCGGCAACAGTTCCTCGTCGTGCATGGCCCTCACTCTTTCAGACGTCACTCATGTTGCTTCAGTGACTCACATGACAGTCTCAAGAGCTCATCTGGAGAACCCAAGACCCCTCCAACAGTTTGACAAAGCTTACATGGAAATCACCGGTTCATTACTCCAAGCGCTTTCAACCGTCTGTGATCCCTTAAATTTCTTAAAAACCATTAAATTCTTACATAAACCAGGTGAAGCTTAGGTCGACAAAAAGTAGCATGTCTGACCGAGTTGAATGACCTGATGCTTTGAATAAAACAATCCTCATTCCTGCTGCATCCAATGGAGTATGTCGCTCAAAATTCGGTGTGGCTTGTCAAGGCGCTTCCATACCGTTTCGACACTGACTGATGGGTTACAAGGATTCTTGCGAATGGGCAGCAGTGATTTCATGAGCAGTACCTAAATGACGTCTTGACATTTATTATAGACTTAATATAGTTTCCCACATAATTCGTACGCTTGGTAGCACGTACATTGTACACTATTCTTATGAGCGGCAGAACAATGAACTAAGAAGCAGATATAGAACACATCAATCACAACTTTCGCATTGCATCCACTCAGCAAGTCCGAGTAGTCAGGATCAACCCAACGGCTCGCACAGCAACGATAATATTCAGTTTCGAAACGGAAACTTTACGTTCGTGAGTAATGCAAGCACGAATTCACAGTACGGTATTTTCAACCAGTAAGCTGTAGGCTGATTTCCCCGACGTTATCTTCCACATCGCACATGCAGCACTTCACACGGAATGTTGCTCGATATACTTATATACTTTTGGCTGTGACTAATTCTCCGATGTTTTCTGGATGCAACATGGGGCTCCATAGAACCACCTTTCCTCTGAAAATGATTGGGGGAGTACAATACATGGAAGCAATGGACGGGGTCAAATTTTTTTTGAGGCGCAAGCTCCACAGGGCCCCATGTTAAAAGTTTAATTTCTTGGGGGAGCAGAGCCAACATTGTGGGGAAAATGCCCCTCCAATGTATGCAAAACAACACACGTGCATTATACAGAATTTATACCAAAATTAATACGTTTTCTATTGTCGAGTAGGGCAAAATATTGTGCTGTTGAACGACGTTTTCGAAGTGCAAGAACTAAGAAAAGTGAATGGCTACTTACTCTTGAACGGCGTACTGCCGAGCGCTAAAATTCCGCAACACGGCCGCGGAACTGGGCTATTTTCTTGCAACTTTCTTGCGGCTCCTTTACAAGCAGCCCATTTGGACGGTAGCAGTAGGGAAGCTAAGCTTTCATTTCGGAGTGGGTCCAGGCACAGCAATCGGGAACGGCCTCTGGCTGTTACATCCCCTCCTCTCTCCCAATTATTGTAGTTGGATTGGCGGGCGCTGTTTGTTTTTGAACATTTGTTGAACGATAATTTAGTAAATTGCCATAAACCATAATATCCCAAGCGAAGATCCATCCCCAGCGACAACTATTCTTCGTCAAAGCTCCCTTTTCAGCAACTGATTAAACAATGACCTGATTAAACAATGTCAAAGCTTCAGTTTTAGGGACTCCGGCGTGTTCTGGTTCCAAGTGCATTTTAACTCTCGCTCGGCCGGGTCTCAAGTCCTTGAGGGTTCAGGGATGGGGGCCCCAATCGCATTTTTGGACTTCGGGTACATTGAATCAGGAGCATTGCCTTAGGAGGCCCTGGTGTCGTTTAAGGGGCCCAGTATGCTTCACTGTGTGATGAAGTCAACTTCGGGCCCCTCTCGAAATGCGTTTGCCTCCTATGTTTCCGGACTCGTCAAGTCCTGGGACTAGTCGAGTCATTCCATTGACATAATATTGAGTTACTTTAATGACACCATTGGCGAAAAGTGGTCATCCAGTTGCGCAGGTAGCATTCCCTTTTGAGCTAGCTAGAAGTACATCGACTTTAATTGAACCAGCTACTGCTGCGGCAGCTTCGCCTTTGCCAGCTGCTACCTCTGTGCTAGTTTCTCGAGTACCATGTTTTGTTGTACACACCAACGGCTGATGGGCTGCTAGGCTGCTCCTATTATCATGCGATTACTTGTACTAAGGGTGATATAATACTCATAGCCCGAATACGACGGAAATAGCAGTGCATCTAACTTCCAACATCTACGGTGGGCTTCATTGTCCCATCATGCCAGTGAAAATGGAGGCCATCGAGATGCGTGAAACTAGTGGGACATTCCCAATGCAGCTATTATTTCATAGACTTATGGGTTTCATGAAATGGATAGCCATTCCATTGGTGTCTAGCAAAGTACAGCACTGATGCAAATTCTACGAGTCTTTAGTTAATCCCAGGGGATTAAACCCCTCGGAGGGGAGGGGGCGGATCCGGTGCCCCTGCGTCTCTAGGTAATTCATTGAGCTTGCCAGGTGAAACTTTTGGAGTACTTAGCATGTGGAAAAATGTTCCCTCCATAAGCATGCAAAACAATGCACATGTTACTTAGTACAACACGACACCCTTGCATGCTTCATTACAACAAGAGTACGACACTCTTACCCGACCACGAACCAGTTCCTCTGAACTACTGTTGCCTAATTTGTGGTTTTCTACTGCATCAACTTCCGCTGTAGCAGCTCCTTTACCAGCTGCTGATGTGCCTGCTGCTGCTGTGCCTGCTGTTGCTGAATGAGCTTCCACTGTACTAGCTGCTGCTGTGCCTGTTGTAGCTGAAGGAGCTTCCACCGTACCAGCTGCTGCTGTGATACCTTCTCCTCTACCAGCCGCTGCTGTACCAGCTGCCGATGTACCAACTGCTGGCGTACTCCTTGTGGAACTGCTTGCCGCTGTATTTCGTCTTGCTCCCTGTCCATGTGTGTCCTGTTGTGCACCACGATCTGTCGTCTTTGTCTCCACTGCATCACGTCCCGCTCCCTGTTCAGATTTGTCCTGCTGTGTATCACCCTCTGCATTCTGTGTCTCCGCTGAATTCTGTCCTGCTCCTCGTTCAGATGTGTCCTGCTGTGTGACACCCCTTGTGCCCACTGCATTCTGTCTTCCTCCCTGTCCAGATGTCCCCTGCTGTGCACCACCCCCTGTTTCCTCCACCGGTTGGGCGACGCCTGTCGCCCTGTCGACGGGATCAGCTTCCACGGGAGGCGGCAGGCACGTGGAATTACAGCCAATGAGCTCGTACAACTGCTGGTATGGCGCCAGGTCGCTTTGGTGCTCGAAGTTCGCCCACTCGCTGAGCGGAACGCAGCCGCCGCACATGAGACACCACGGCTCGTTGTCGTCCATCCAGGCGCGCGTGACGACACGGGCCGCCAGCGCCCACACGTACGGACACTTGAGGCCGTTGATCTTGGCGCAGCTGGACATGTTGAGCAGCTGGCTCAGCTGGCGGTCGGCGGGCGCGAGCAGCGACGCGTTGACGAGCCGCTCGCAGTCGATCCGGTTGTGGTTGCACACGGTGACGGCCGGGAAGCGGGCCGAGCTGTCGTACACCACGTCCAGCTGCGTGGTGTGCGGGTAGGACAGGTACTCGGCGACCACCCTCGTCACGTCGTACACGGTCATCATCACGCCCGCCACGAACAGCACCAGCCACACCAGCCGCAGCGGCCGCAGCGGCGACACGTGCGCGTTCGACAGGCCGCTGATGTTGGTGCGCGCCCAGAACTGGCGGCCGGTGGCGGTCACCACGCGGCGCAGCGACTGCCGCGGCATGGCGGAAGGAACGCGACCGGCGGCGGACGCTGCGCGCCAGACAGTGGCGGCCGTCCATTAGCGACACCTGGCGATGCGTGCGCCCGATTGGCGGCGACGACGCCCGTGGTCACGGAAACCGCGCGCAAACAGGCTGCGGCGGAGCTGATACCGCGTCATAGGGGCCTCACTGCGGCATGAGGGACGCGCGCGTCTGCCGAACCTGAACCAACCACATGCGCGTGTCACGTCTAGAAGCGCACAAGCTTGCATCAATTCCTATCGACTTTGAAATCATGCTAGTGGTTTTTCATTCGAATCCCACGATCTGCGAGATTATTGGGTTCACCTGCGGCCAATCAACTTCAGAGGCTGGCGATGCTGTATGGGGTTGCCGCAAGTCCGTAATATAATAGCCCGTTTCTCCACGATAGTTCTTTTTAATGCTACGACAACACCAACACCGACTGACGTGATTAAAACTAAAAAATGGTGCAAGTATGCATTCATCAACCTAGCTTTGTCCCAGCACATTAGTGCCTATGAGATATACATGAACAGGGACTGAGGAAGCGCCGGTCCTCAGTACCACCTGGCTGACTCCCAGGCTCATACTGGCTGGCAGTAGCGATAGTTGACCCTGATGCGGGGATTAGTGCGTCGACTTTGGGGTCAGTGTCGACACGAAATGTCCATGGTGTGTCCATCACGTTGATTTGCTGGCCATTTGCTTGCATGAGCAAAGCAGACAAATGGTTCGGTTATCACGGCTTCAGGGCGCGATCATCCCAACTGGATCACCGAGTGCCCGTAACGAAGCTACAACAAAAACGCACCTCTCAACTCGTCCGAAATGCTCGCGTACTGGAGTGTCGATACTATCGGAAACCGTATTTCTTCCAGAAAGGGAAACACAGTCCTGCTATGGACGAAGCGTGATTCATCTCCCAGTATTGAATTAGTACAGATTGTGGCCATAGTATCCAAAACAATACCACTTTCTGTAGCATACATTGGTTGATCGATTGATTGAGCATTGAGATTCCCAGGTGCGTCAACCAAATTCGGTTATGTTGCACCCATAACAAACTTACCTCCGGCTCCCACGTGGGACGAGCAGACATCTGGAGAAGTAATTTAGCAGCTAGCCAGATGTCTATAATATTTGAAATCCTGCCTCTCATGGAAGCAAAAAGAAAAACTTCTATTGTGAACGAATCGGGAATCATCCGCCAAGTAAGTCCACCAACCACGGATGCTCGCGGCATATCTGAAACGGCGCCTGCTTCCAGAATATTGGGTACCGTCAGGGTGGCACCACACCTGAGGAATTTTGATCTTTCGTCCTCACACAACAAATACCCATGTGCAGCCATGCGCGCGCCCAATTCTAAGACGACAGAGGGTCACCTCGCCCGTTCTAGTCCGGCTGAAGGATGAGGTCTACAGCGCCAAGCGCGATTTGATTTCCTTCGACTTGTTGAAATCCACTTGGCCCCATCTTGCCCAGCCCTGGTCTGATATTTGATAGTGGTCACTGGCAGGAAGTGGAAACACACGACGACATGGTGCTTTTGCTGCACACCTTGCAACCTTATAGACAGGCTTATTATTACGGATTCCGACATATGCTGGGATGCATTCAAGTCTTGCAGTTTTTTTTTCACACGATGGAGCGAACTAAGTTGCAATAAAATGTATCGTACAATGACATATTTTTGGTTAAAGCTATGCAAGGACGAAATAAAAATATTGTGGTCAACCACAATGCATGCAAGAATTTTGCTGAGAGCCATCAACTCGGCAGTGAAGTTCGCAGCGTGTGGCGGCAGGGCACACAATTTTGTGATGGATTATCTAACTGAAGCACTACTCACACCGGTGTCAACCTTCGAGTCAACTGTAGATGCGACGATGAAACCATGTGTTCTACCGAGGAAATGTGTTATAATGAACGTGATTGTTGCTCCTCTTGTGTGCCGTCCCGTTTTCCTTCCGCAGCGAGGACAGTATCGATAAAGGGGGACATTAGCTCCCACGGGAAGCAGTCATGTGTGCATACTCTTTAATTCCTCACACTGAAATTCTCATTTGTCTCAGGAGCATCCTCATTCTCGCACAGTAAGATGTTCCCCTCCTAACGTTATCACAAATGAACGAACGCATGCCATGATAGAAAATGGAAGGATATTATGGGTGTGTCGAAAACTGACGCATTTTGCAGGCGCAGCGAAAACCCGGCATTTCTCGCATCATGCAGTGGTGGCCCGTGAGCATCCGCCAGCACGCCGACAATGGGAGATTATGAAATGCTTCGGTAATTATTATCTACGCAGTGTGGTGTCTGCATCTACCATTCGTGTTATGATAACACATACACCGTCATACATACAACATGCACAGTCGAGCTTAGAACGAATCAGACCACCGTATAGCAAGTGCTGTCTATATCAGCACCGTATGATGCTCGAGAAACATACTTCAATGTCACCATTGCTTAAAGCGCTTATCTTGGGATGTTTTTATGTGTTCTCTGTTCATTGTTCCAAGGACGACGATCAAATGTGCACCAAGAAAACGAGGCCTTGGTACCGAGAGAACGTCTTGACCGCACAGTCTCAACGTCATATTCTGGCAGTAGCGCCGACGCTCAAAGCTTTCAAAGCACTCAAAGCGCTTCCCTGATAATTTTTTTTTGTAGTTGATGGAACCACTCCGAACAGCAGATGCATATTCGCACACAGAACTGGGAGCATGTGAGGAACCGTCTCAGACAGTTGCCGAAAGAACTACGAATATCATGCCGATTGATCGTTTCAAAATGAAATTTCATGACGCCAGGCGGTGTCAAAAGGCACCTCAATACATAACATACTGCCCGATATGCCGGCCTTTCTTAAAAGCCGCACGGATCTCCGTTTCCAACCTCAACGTACAATCCACAGGGCTACTTACACCCGAGGAAGGTGCCCTGTCCATTTGATGAAACGTTGAACTTTCTCACAAGCAGGGAAGCCTAACGCTATTATCCTATTATCTGCCTTAGTTTCGCCAAAGAAGGCGTGATATTGGTCGGCGGAGTTCAGCAATGGTATCATAATCGCCTTTCGCTACTCTCCGAGGAGCGCTCAAATCTGGCCATCCCAAGAAGGCTGAAAACTAAAATAACTGCCTTCTGCGCACGCCTTGGCAGATGTTCCAACATTTTGCTGTGCATGTTGTTCAATACCTCAGAGAACGCTCCATCTGTCGATGTAAGGTCAAATTCGGTGAGAGGTACGTTGTAGACGAGCTGTTCAGATGTATTATAATGTATTTCAATCTTCTCCAAGGCGTACGATGCCGTTAAACGATCCTGCTCTCGGCATGCCTCCTTTCGCTTCGATCGGAGAGATCATGACGGGATCTTCCCATCTTAGATTCTAAGATGGAAGATACTACCTCTTATCTTGAGCGAAGGCAAAGGTACTGAACGAAACTGGTGACAAATGTACTTGATCCGAGACCAACTTCAGATTTAGGGGTGCATTTAATTAGCATTCACAAGCTCACCGCACTCGCGTTTCATCATACGAATGTACGTTGGGCAAAAGTCTGGCTTCTTTCAGGCCCAGTATGGAGATGACATCAACCCTAGCTCCGTGACCCATGGATATGAGATAATATTAGATAGACATTTAACTCTTATCATATTGCATTCTGCAAACATTTTATATGCAGATAATTCATTAGGATCATACGTTAGCATATTTAACTGGCGTTATCATCAATTGCATATCCTGAAATGTTGCCAATTAGCATTCAAATAATTTTAAAAGCAGTTTAAAAAATCCAAAAAATTTAAACTTTCCAAAAAAACTATTATTTAAACAAAACAGTGATTCAACCTAAATAAGTACTGGTTAGTTTTCCCGATAATGAAGCCTTTCGCATCGGTGATTCGGGGTGGTTAAATTGACACATCATCAGTGTAAATATGTATATTGCATGCCCATGTATGCACACATGTTACTCGCATGTGCAAGTAATATGCAAATACCAAACATGTAATATCATGCATGCACAATGCAGTACACGCATGTGAGTCACATATATGCGATTCTTATAGTCCACCACAGCTGCGCACAGAACTAAACGAATTATCCACAGGCTCTATGACGTCACATAAGGTGGTCCCAGAGGCACAGTTCCAGGCACTATGTCTCAAGCGCGCCCATCGATATTCCTTCACACAAGGTACAAGGGCCGGCATACACACTAACAGGCAGCCAACAAACAGAACAAAATGGTAACGTCGAAAACAAACGTAACCGATAATGCATGTAGAATACACAGATTTTAGGCCTGATCTCATGCTCGAATTCACGGACGCTTCCACTACGATTAAAATACATTTGTGGATGTAGCTTTGGATTTGTTAATTCACGGTCCGCAATCGCCTGGCCCTTTCACCTAATTCGGAGTGAATACAAGACCATGGTTACACTTGCAACTGCGGTTTGTTATTTCGTTTCGAAATCACCTGCTGCGGAATGCTTGAGGATATACAAATACAGGAACCAAGCCACTTTTGCGAACAATTCAATTTTACATTTTACTAGGATATGAAACAACACGCTTAGCAGTCTGAGGAAGGATGTATGTTTTAGAGTTACCAAACACACGAAATTCAACTTCAACAGACTAATCACAAGGGTCGAAGCAAGGAAATGGACAAGTAGGCAGGTTTCACGAACAATACGGCAGGACAATAAATCCGTAAAAGTGGCATCAATATCACAAAAACAGAATACTGATGTTCCTGAGCCGTGCTGTAGAAGATGAATGGGATTGGAAAAAATATCACGGCTATTTTACATCCACGGGGAATGTTGCAAATTGATGACCAGTACAGAACATAACGTGCGTGAACATGAAAGCAACCCTCATCAATCATTGTCAATTATTTCTATTTCACTAGCTATCTATATCATATTTATTTGGAGACCAGGGTTCGCCTGTACGGCACTAAAGGCTAGCGCATCAGCCTGTACAACGAGGCTAATCTATCTGGCTCCAGAACCCGTGAGGAGCCATGCACCGGCACAGTGGCACTCACAGTCAGAGATGGGCGGAACGGTCACTCCGGTGTCACTGGCAGCATGTGTCAGAACAGTACACCGGATACCTGGCAGATCTGAATACGACAGTGAATTGTAACACGTGAGCACACATACGGTCTAACATAGGCATGCAAATGAAGTAAACAAGACGCAGTAACACCCGGTAGGCACAGCTTCAGCACACCGATGGACCTCTACACGGCAAATGACATAACATATGGAGGAAAATACACCAATCAACAAATCCATCCGCCTGAAGTAAATGAAAGAGGAGTGTCGTTGATTACTTGCAGGTCACACCATACCACTCGCGAATTGTAATGCTATGCGAAATATGAATTACGCCGGCGGCGTAGAAAGACGGCACACAATGCATGGCTGCAGATCACTGATACACTACAAAGTCCGTAAGACGACAGCCGTTGGCAGCACCCGCACTCACGACTACCCGGGGCTGGCAGACACCGCAGCGGCGGCCTGGCACCGCCTCACCACAGCCGCCTCACGTGACGCTAGCTGCGACGAGGAAGCACTAGCGCTACCGTGTGCCGCGCCACGGGTACCTCAGAGGAGCTAGAGACGCCTCTCAGTGCCAGTATCGTCTGAGGTCGGCACAAGGCAACTTTGATCCGATCTGAAACAGCGGGCTGCACTGTAGCTACGACCTGAGGCAAGCACAACTATCACAGAAACCCGTTGGCACTGTCGACTGACCTCTCTAGCACTGGGTCACCTGACTGGTGGATCCAACATCGAGTCACCAGACTCTGGTGGATACAACACCGGCCACCTAACTCTGGTGGACACAACATCGAGCCACCAGACTCTGGTGGATACAACACCGGTCACCTAACTCTGGTGGACCAAACACCAGCCTACTGACTGGCTGCTAGACACGGCTACAGACCAGCGGTACTGACCCGTGTCACACCACACAACATGCATGACCCTCGGATTGATTAGCTATTTGGGCTTAGGGGCGCTTCGACTGCTTCGGTCATACAGCGCCCAGACCCTCGGACTGACCGCTACAGACCAGCGGCACTGACCCGTGGCACACCATACATACCATGCATGCCCCTCCGACTGCACACGCGGACGGCACTTCACTGAGGATTAATGCTTGACGTAAAGAAAGCTGGTTGGCTCGGTTAGTGCTGGCTAGTGTGTCGGTATTTCTGTTTGTCGTTATGCTAGTCACTTTACCCACAGAGAAGCTGGCTGATCTTAGTGGTCGACCTGGCGATCGTGTTTGTTTTTCGACGAACGATGTTTGCTCAGTGAATGATTGGTTAGTTTATGGAAGGCTTCACCGGGCGAGTGAGATGATAAATAGGTTAGGTGCTTAGCTGGTGGTCTGCTCTTTTAGTTGTTGGTTTCTTGGTGGGATGATTGGCTTAGTGGCATGGTTGGCTAGTTGGCTGGTTCGACTGACGGGACGACTCGGCTTCTTTGGTTGACTGGTTGGCCGGTTGGTTGGATGGCCGACCTGCTGGATGACAGCACGCTGGTTGGGCCTGCTGGACGAGAGCCCGCACGTACCGCGATGTGTCCGAAATGTCGAGCAGCGTCTCGGGCAGTGGCAGACCGACCGTCTCCGGCAGACAGAGAGTTGCCAGGCCGGAGACGATCACCACCGTGCCGATCACCAGCAGAGGGATGCTCTCGCCGTACACGGCCTGTGGGCGAAGGCCGGGGTCACAGTCGCAGTCAGCCAGTACTTGCAATCGGTCACGGCATAACCGATCACGGGTGGGCGACTTTCGGACATTATCGGTTGGGTCGCATTCACAACTGGCGCACAACTCTACTCCCGTCTCCGGCCACCCACGCACATTTCCCAATGCGTAGACATAGCTTTCTGATATCGGAGTTTTGCCCTGGCGCTGCAACATATCTCCACCCCAGCTTTACTCTCGAGGCCTCTGTCGGCGTTCTCAACGGGAGTGGCGGCAAACCCACTGCAGGGTGTGAGGTTAGCCAGGCGTTCTCAATGGCAGTGGCGGCAAATTCACCGCAGGGTGAGGTTAGCAAGACCGGCTGCTGCCGCATCCGAAGATGCCCATGGAGCGGAGCAACACGGACGACTCCCGGGCGTGTATGGCACACCGACCGATCCCGACCTCTCAGCCACACAGACGGGGGCGGAGGGACAGCGCCCAGGTCGGCTGGGCATTCTGACTCAGGGGCATCGACTGTGCGGGTCACACAACAGGGCGCTGTGTGACCCACGACGACAGCGCCTGCACGGCCGGACAAGGTCCGGCGGCGGCGGCGGCGGCACGCACCAGCACAGCCATCTGGGGCGCCAGCATGGCGGCCACCCGTCCCGACATGGAGCAGATGCCGACGGCCGTGTTGCGCGCCGACGTGGGGAACAGCTCAGACGTGTAGATGTAGATGACGGCAAAGGCGGCGGCGGCGCCGCATTTGCCCACCATCAGCATGACGGCGTTCGGCACGGCCAGCGCTGCCGACAGTCAGCGGGTTACGGGTCAGGTCAGTGGGTCAGCGGGTAAGGTCAGTGGGTCAGCGGGTCAGGTCAGTGGGTCAGCGGGTAAGGTCAGTGGGTCAGCGGGTCAGGTCAGGGGTTAGTGATCAGCGGGTCAGGTCAGGGGTTAGTGGTCAGCGGGTCAGGCCAGGGGTCAGCGGGTCAGGTCAGAGGTTAGTATCAGCATGCCAGGTCAGGGGTTAGTGGTCAGCGGGTCATGTCAGGGGTCAGCGGGTTAGGTCAGTGGGTCAGCGGGTCAGGTCAAGGATTAGTGGTCAGCGAGACAGGTCAGGGGTTAGCGGGTCAGGTCAGGGGTCAGCGGGTCAGGTCATGGGTCAGCGGGCCAGGTCAGTGGTCAGCGGGTCAGGTCACGGGTCAGGTCAGGGTCAGCGGTCAGGGTCACAGCTCCCCTCTTGCCATCGTTCGTCCAGCGTATCCAATGGAGCTTTATGAAGCCTATGCTATGAGTAGATTAATGCAGCTTCATTCTCTGAACCAGGCCTAAAACCGATTTTGGCATCATTGTTCATTGCTTCACACCAGTCTGGAAGCTAAGTCGACAACACTGCACATGGTTATACTCATGTGGAAAAAAAGTTTTTTTTCTAGGTTGTTTCAACAGCTAGATATTGCACATCCGGAGTAATAACTCACTCAATTTCCTGATGTAAAAAATCAGAAGCTGTTTTTACAAAGACTGATCCAAAGGCATCTTATCTACACATCCCAGGTATTGATTCACGACGTGCAATGAATATGTATCCCAGAGTATTCATCCTTCTGGTATTTCATTGCAATTTTGAAGTCTGGTCGTGCAAGCATCTTCAGAAAATGAAGCGTCTGATTATTCCCGGTATTATTGCGTCAGAATTGCGACCATACCGTGGCATTATGGGTGAGACAGCTGTTGCTCAAGTATATCAACATTCTCAAAAAGTCCCATCATCGTACCATGATGATCGAGCCCACATTTGACGGACACACAACAAACATTAATCATGTCAATTGCGACGACGGTGGGTAGATTATACACCAGTGAGTGCCCGAGCCGCCTGGGCCAACTGGGGCGGAATGACCAAGCAACAACTTAACCGGTCCGATGGACACGAGATAGTCGAGAACGCGTCCAGATCCCCACCGATATGACGGAATTTACAAACGCCTGGTACAGGGCTGAGATATCCCATCAACTGTCCATAATAGCCACTGCACCTGGAGGGCATGCATTGTGAAATAAATAAACAAATGAATAGTAAGGAGGCCATTGCTGTTGTTCACACCATTGCAAATGGTGACGCCACCCCGTGTTTTGGGTTCTGACACCGGGGGGGGGGGGAGCCGAACTCACAGTTGGGTATGATGCCGGACGTGATCAGCGCCACCCCTCCCAGGGTGGTAGACACGACGAAGGTGGCGCGCCGACCCAGTCGGTCCATGCCCAGCCAACAGAACGTGTAGCCTGGCGACAGTTGCATGTGTGTCAAAACAGCCGGCCACCGCAATCGAACGGCCAGCAGTGAAACAAACAGCCGAATACGAATTAATTATGCAGTTGTTACTAGCCACAAGCTTCGGCATACAAAATAAAAGCTGTCCTTCCAGGAATAAGTAAGCAATGACGTGATCGAACTTCTACCCCCATATATTTCAAGTATATCATATCAATAGCTGAGTTAAGGTATTCCTGCCAATAGGCAAGAATGAGCAAGAATTCAGGCCAAATTTCTTTCCCTAAAATAATAATGCAGAGAACATGGAAACAGGCTGCCAGGCACTTGGATTAGCATACCACATACACATCTGACAGCTCAATGGCAGCACTGGTAAACTCGTGGTTCAGCTCGCCACGAATATGGCAGCACGTACAGAGCAGTAGTTAGACTCGCTATTCAGCATGCCACGTACCCGGCAACTCAGCAGCAGTGGTGACGAAGAAGTTTGTGAAGAAATCGCCGGGCATGTTTGGCAGGTCAATCATCATCCCATAAAAGGCAAAGTTCACAGAAAACCTGACGAAAAATAGCGGGTAAGCAGCGGAAGGTGCAAGCAACTCTTTCCCAAGCAACGATACGAAACATTCGAATCAATATACGATGCTGTATGGACAAAACGCAAGCGACACACAGTTGCATTTAATCCCGAGCTGGTGTAATACAAGAAGATTTCAATGAAGGTTAGGTTAAAAATCACGAATCAAAAGGAGAAACTGCTTTGAAGTCTTCCGGAAGCCGTTAAAAAAGTTGTACTACCTCATACAAAAAGTTGTATGTACACACGTGCCATACTCATTATAAAAACTGTGCGACACTGGATTACTGGAGCAAAAAACCAGGAGCATTGGAAACAACTGATGGCAGCTGCTAATGAATGTCATGATAACTCTGGTTGGTTGGTTATGTGGCTTAGGGGCGCATCGACTGCGTGTCATACAGCGGGCCTCATGATAACTCTATACACCTTCCTCCTCCGCAATCGTGTTCGACTTGCGCAAAATTGCGGCCGTTTTTATTGTTCGCCACTTCGAGATAACTTCAACACACATATCAGCCCATGCATTACATACTCTGGAACCAAGGTAAAATTAAAACATGCCTCATAACATTGACGGCCACTATATAAACAACACATCCCACTAATTTTTGACCGTGGGACCACCTGGAAGCACATGACCCGCCGCGTCCAAGTCAATACACTACTGCGGGGCACCTCTCCCATCCCAGAAGTACGTACCAACCGACTAAAACCAGCACGAGCCGCGATCACTGACCTGGTCAGAGAAACCACTCCCACTCCAGCAGTACGTACCAACCGAACAAGTCAGCACGAGCCACGATCATTGGCCCCATCAAGGACACCCCGCCCACTCCAGGGGTACGTACCAGCCGATCACAGCCAGCACGAGCCGCCGCCTCAGAACACCGTGCCGCATACAGTCGAGGAACGTCTCACTGGCGGCCGCCCGTACAATGGGTGTCTGGTCCGAGCTGTCCTCCACCTGCGGGACCACACACCAGACCATCAGACGGTACCGTGGTGTGCCACACCACACCGCCAGACGGTACCGAGCCGTCCCCACCACAGACCGTCAGACCGAGCCGTCCCCACTACAGACCATCAGACGGTACCGAGCCGTCCCCACCACAGACCGTCAGACGGTACCGAGCCGTCCCCACCACAGACCGTCAGACGGTACCGAGCCGTCCCCACCACAGACCGTCAGACCGAGCCGTCCCCACCACAGACCGTCAGACCGAGCCGTCCCCACCACAGACCGTCAGACGGTACCGAGCCGTCCCCACCACAGACCGTCAGACGGTACCGAGCCGTCCCCACCACAGACCGTCAGACCGAGCCGTCCCCACCACAGACCGTCAGACTACCGAGCCGTCCCCACCACAGACCGTCAGACGGTACCGAGCCGTCCCCACCACAGACCGTCAGACGGTACCGTGGGGGGACCCCACCACAGACCATCAGACGGTACCGAGCCGTCCCCACCACAGACCGTCAGACCGTGAGCCGTCCCCACCACAGACCGTCAGACGGTACCGAGCTGTGCCCACCACAGACCGTCAGACCGAGCCGTCCCCACCACAGGCCGTCAGACGGTACTGAGCCGTCCCCACCAGACCATCAGACGGTACCGAGCCGTCCCCACCACAGACCGTCAGACGGTCCCACCACAGACGTCAGAGACCGCCCCACCACAGACCGTCAGACCAGCCGTCCCCACCACAGACCGTCAGACGGTACCGAGCCGTCCCCACCACAGACCGTCAGACCGAGCCGTCCCCACCACAGACCGTCAAACGCCGAGCCGTCCCCACCAGACCGTCAGACCGAGCCGTCCCCACCACAGACCGTCAGACGGTACCGAGCCGTCCCCACCACAGACCGTCAGACGGTACCGAGCCGTCCCCACCACAGACCGTCAGACGGTACCGAGCCGTCCCCACCACAGACCGTCAGACCGAGCCGTCCCCACCACAGACCGTCAGACGGTACCGAGCCGTCCCCACCACAGACCGTCAGACGGTACCGAGCCGTCCCCACCACAGACCGTCAGACGGTACCGAGCCGTCCCCACCACAGACCGTCAGACGGTACCGAGCCGTCCCCACCACAGACCGTCAGACCGAGCCGTCCCCACCACAGACCGTCAGACCGAGCCGTCCCCACCACAGACCGTCAGACGGTACCGAGCCGTCCCCACCACAGACCGTCAGACGGTACCGAGCCGTCCCCACCACAGACCGTCAGACGGTACCGAGCCGTCCCCACCACAGACCGTCAGACGGTACCGAGCCGTCCCCACCACAGACCGTCAGACGGTACCGAGCCGTCCCCACCACAGACCGTCAGACGGTACCGAGCTGTGCCCACACACCAGACTGTCAGACGGTACCGAGCTATGCCCACCATAGATCGACACACAGCACCAAGCACAGACACCGTCAGATGTTACCGAGGTGTAAGTTTGCGGGGCCACAGACCGCTCGGATCCGGCTGGAGATAGGTGTGCCGGGAAGAGGCTCTGTAAAAACTGAACCTTCAGCGAAGTCTTGTGATGATAACTGTGAAGACCTCACCGTCACTCACGACTGAGGTATGTGACTATTGCATGAGTCACAGCATGTCCAAATTCGCCATCTGAGGCGTCCAGACAAGGATGCAAGTTCAAGTTCAAATTGAGATAGCTCCCAAATTCTTACAAAAGGCATACAAATTGGATCATACTTAATTCGAGGAAAGGAATTAAACAAAGTGGGTTTAACTTCCATTGTACACGACAAATGTTTTATGAACTTAACTTTTACGCCCAACACCTAACCGAGCAAATGTTGAACACACTACCATTGACGATGACCGAATGTACAGGCCGTGATCATCTGATGGGTCCAGAGACTATCTGACGTACCGAGATACTGAGACATCATCTGATGGTCCGAGCAAACATCCGGGGGACCGCGAACCCATCTGACGGGACGAGGGCCCATCTGACGGACCAGGATACCATCTGATGGACCGACACACCATTTGACGGATCGATAAACATCGGTCCATCAGATGGTGATCCGATGGACCGACACACCATCTGACGGATCGATCGGCCATCCAAGGGAGTGAGACACCATCTGACTGACCGGCACCACCTATCGGACTGCCGCACCGTCTGGCCAACACCCCGCTGCACCGGGAGCGCTTCCCGGACCGGTCATACCTCGGAGTGCTGTGAGTCGCCATCGTGCTGCTGATCGTCGCAGTCCCCGAGCAGGTGGGGCGACACTGTGGTGCCGTTTCGGCGCGCCATCCGCTCGATATTGCGCTTCGCTTCCTCCGTCCGGCCCTGAATCAGCAGCCACCGGATCGACTCGGGGCACAGCCTGTCGGAGTCGGGTCACGGCGTGTCATCAGCGCGGACCGTGTGTGATTGTGGTTTTAGGGCGCATCGACCATGGTTGGACATTTAGCGCCTATCAGCGCGGACCGTTAGCCCCACAGTCCGACATACACAGCGTACTGGTCACCAATGCAGGTCGCCAACCCCACCGCCCGACATACACGGCATACTGGCCACCAGAGCCCTCAACCCAAACGCCCGACATACACGGCGTACTGGCCACCAGAGCCCTCAATCCCACCCCCGCCTCCCCCAGCGCCCGACAAACAGCGTACGGCCAGCCCAACCCCCCCCCCCCCCCCACACATACACAGCGTACTGGCCACCAGAGCCCTCAACCCCCCTCCGACATACACGGCGTACTGGCCACCAGAGCCCTCAACCCCACCGCCCGACATACACGGCGTACTGGCCACCAGAGCCCTCAACCCCACCGCCCGACATACACGGCATACTGGCCACCAGAGCCCTCAACCCCACCGCCCGACATACACGGCGTACTGGCCACCAGAGCCCTCAACCCCACCGTCCGACATACACAGCTTACTGGTCACCAATGCAGATCATCATCTCCACTGACGGGCACGTCGTACGAGTCAGCCGACATAGCTGGACCCAGACGGTCAGAAATATACAGGATGAGAACGCGTGACCCAATAGACCAACAACAATGGCTCACACATTCCAACAAATACGGTTTTGTTCCATTGTTACTTGCTTACTCCTCCCCGAAACTATGCTCCAAAGGGGTAGCATAGTGTCGGGGAAGTGCAAGCAAGTGGCAACAAAACAAAACCGACGGGACCGACCGTGGGACAGCGGCAGGACCGGGCCCTGCCAGCCCTGCCAACACCGGCCGACCAGCACTGACCAGAAGCCGGCCAGCAGCAGCACCAGCGGAACCGTGATCACCAGCTGCAGCTCCACCCAGCTGCGGATGACGTACGCCAGGCCGCCTGCCACCAGACTGCCCAGCGTGGTGAAGTAGTTGATGATGGTGCCACACGGCACTCGCCACCGTCTGCCCACCAGCTCCACCGCTGCCGCAACGCCCGCTCCAGTCAGTCGCCGCACACGCAAACACAGCACGGCGATCAGCTGTCCGGCAGCCGCCACACGGTGAGCACGGCAGACGCTTGGCGCCAAAAGTGTCGCACAGGGCACAGTCGACTTCTGGCGCCAAAGGAGTCGCGCTGAGCACAGTCGACTTCTGGCGCCAACAGCGTCGCGCTGAACAGTGGCGTGGAGGAAAGGAGCAGGGGTCTGCTGAGACTCTGGCGCGAACCGACCCCATGCAGGTTCCGCCAAATTCTGACCTTGAGAATCCCATGGTATGGATCGGTGCCTTAGGCCACACTAGCTACTTCGGTCACCTAGCCCTATATATAATTATGACACGGACATGTATTGGTGGACAGGATGGTACTTCAGTCGGCGCTACATCCACCCGAAACAGTCAACTCAGCCCAAACCGACAAAACCAGGCTAACACTGAGAAGACGCCTCTCGGCATTCATGTACTGCAACGCAGACATTAACTAACGCACGGTACGTGACCAGAGACCATACCACAGAAAAAGCCATGGTCGCCGCCTACTCACTGAGCACAAACGCCGTCTGGAACATGCAGGAGCTGGCCATGCCCATCAGCACGCGCATCGCGCACACCGCCACCAGACTGAACCGCAGCAACACCACCATGTAGTTGCTCAGGTTCATCAGCACCATCGACAACATCAGCGCCGCCTTACGGCCATATCTGAAAGAGGGTTGAACTTTTACTTTTATCTCTTGGAGAGGAAGAAAACATCATTCAAAGTATTATTTCAGAGTTTTCCTTCAGAAAACACACACTGCTTGGTTGGTGGAACACAAGTCCCATACTATTAGAGGGCACATGACAAGTCATGGTATTAGTGAAGTGTTTGATGTGCAACTGCAAGTCAAATGTACAAGACTAACATTACTTCAGATTTGAAGCATACCTATTTCCTGGCTCAAAGCATAGATTGTACTACTGATTTAAATATAATACTAACAATGGAAACCTGCTACTCAATTTCATAACATTGCATAAATAAAGTTTTTTTTATGGAGGAAACATTTTGTCACTTACCTCGATGCAACATGAATAATCGGGGACGAGTAGCCCAGGGGTAAGTTGCTCGTCTCACAATCGAAAGGTTGTGAGTTCGACTCTCACCTGTCGCTACTCTTCGCCCGCAACCAATCAGCGTGGGAGATTGGCGACGCTACATGACTCGACGGTCGATGTGTCGTAAAACCAATAACCAACCAACATGAATAATGGACCATAGTTGCAAGTGCAGTCAACAAACACATATATTCAAAGTTCTAAGCTGACTTTTGTGATTCAATGGGGCAAGAGGTTAATATATATCCCAAGGTGTTAAAACAATGATGTAAGCCAGGGCATTAAGTGATACAACTTGAAACAGAAAGGGGGAGGCTATGCTACATGCCACTGATGATACCTCCCACAGCAGCAAGCAGTTGAGGAACTATGTTACATCACTGATGATACCACCCACAGTAGTGGCCAGATGGAGAGCTATGCTACCTGTCACTGATGATACCACCCACAGCAGTGACCAGGGAAAGGAGCTACATTACCTGTCACTGATGATACCACCCACAGTGGTAACCAGAAGGAGCTATGTTTCCTGTCACTGATACTGCCCACAATGGTGATCAGATGGAGGAGTTACACTACCTGTCACCGATACTGCCCACATCAGTGACCAGAGGGAGAAGCTAAGCCACCGATCACTGATACCACCCACAGAAGTGACCAGAGGGAGGAATTATACTACCTGTCACTGATACTGCTCACAGCAGTGACCAGAGGGAGGAGTTACACCACCTGTCATTGATACCACCTACAGCGGTGACCAGAAGGAGAAGTTATGCTACCTGTCACTGATTCTGCCCACAGCAGTGACCAGATGGAGGAGCCATCACCTGTCACTGATGATACCGCCCACGACCGATCCAAGTAGCACACCCAGGAAGTACATTGTGTTCGGCAGCTGCACCATTGGCTGGAAGGAGCATGTCAGGTTCCACTGCGAACATGATACCAATGTCAGCTGGGGGGCTGGCCATGGGCGCTAAATGACCAAACCTGGTCGATGCACTCTAAAACTAAAATAACCAACCAAACCATGTGGGGGTGGCCATGTCACACTTCCATGTTAGAGCATCCTGCAACGCAGTTGTGAAACCCTACGAAAGCACACAGCACATGTGTCCGAGCACAAGAACAGCTCAAAATCTAACACCAGATTAACAAGAGATAATATAATTGGAGGATAAGGTTGGTAACTTTGACACAGACAATATCCAGAGTGCTCATTTTGTGTTTTAGCTTGTACACATTCAAACTGGACAAACCAAGTATGGGTACAATTATAGCTCGGGCCATATTTTTACCACCATTACTACATGCATCAACGATCTTCCAGCCCGATATGCGATCCACGGCCAATACACACAATGGAGTGATCATGCTACCCAAAATACAATTTCACCATCAGTCAGTACACATACAGCCTTACACCACCCCACAGTCCATCTATTACACCTTGCTGCAGTGATGTGCAAGTCCTAACACCACAAGCAGTCACACACAAAAGCCATTGCATGTCGTATACTGCCTTACCAGCGCTGTAAGGTTGAGGTCAGGTCAGGGCCAAACCAACCACTGCCCTGCATCTTACTCCTGCATGGTTGAATTTATTTCGAACTCATGGATTCAAATAAAATATTGATCAACCCCTTGCAGATTGAAAACAAATTATCACTTCTTTTAAGTGATATTTTAAGTTTTAAGTTTTCCTGATTTATGTAGTGAAAAGGACCTATTTTTAAAGAAGTTCATGAGGAAGAAAAATGAAAAAGAACAAAAAAAGAACATTTGAGAAATGGCTCAATTTTTCTTATATACATTTACAGCAACATACCATCCTTTTGATGTGATATATTAAAGTGAAATATTACCAAAGCACGAACCAGAAGAAAAAATATTTAAGAGCCTGGTGGCACTGGTGAATTCTATCAAAGAGGAAAGAAAATTTTGGTCAGGTCATTGCATCATTCAGTATCCTTCAGGCATCCAGCATGGAAGAGGGCAGTCTTATGTTGCCTAAAACATAATGTCCTGGATGGCAAAAGGCCGGACAAGGACTGCGGCACCAGCGTGCACTGTCCACACACCTGTGTGGCAAAGGAGGAGGTGAAGAGCGACGGGTCGAACACGAACTCGGTGCAGCTGACGGTGACGTTGTCGTCGAAGTCGTCGGCGCGGCAGCTGTCCGTGGTCAGGTTGTGCTTCCAGAAGCGGCGGCACTCGGGGTCCGACGACGGCACGGAGAAGTTGACGAACGGCTCGTGGTAGACTGGCGCAGAGAAGTTGTCGCAGCCCGGTATCACACACCTGTGCGCGCACACACACCGTGGTAGACTGGCGCAGAGAAGTTGTCGCAGCCCGGTATCACACACCTGTGCGCGCACACACACCATGGTAGACTGGCGCAGAGAAGTTGTCGCAGCCCGGTATCACACACCTGTGCGCGCACACACACCATGGTAGACTGGCGCAGAGAAGTTGTCGCAGCCCGGTATCACACACCTGTGCGCGCACACACACCATGGTAGACTGGCGCAGAGAAGTTGTCGCAGCCCGGTATCACACACCTGTGCGCGCACACACACCATGGTAGACTGGCGCAGAGAAGTTGTCGCAGCCCGGTATCACACACCTGTGCGCGCACACACACCATGGTAGACTGGCGCAGAGAAGTTGTCGCAGCCCGGTATCACACACCTGTGCGCGCACACACACCGTGGTAGACTGGCGCAGAGAAGTTGTCGCAGCCCGGTATCACACACCTGTGCGCGCACACACACCATGGTAGACTGGCGCAGAGAAGTTGTCGCAGCCCGGTATCACACACCTGTGCGCGCACACACACAGCACACATGCTGTCACTGAGAATGGGGATGAGCCTGACTGCAACACACAGATGGGGACGGATCGAACTGTCAAACACGGACAGGAACAGGTCGAAGTGTCGTGTGCGCGACAGACCAATATTAGCATGATGAAAAAATAATACATTAGCTCCTGTGATTCAATTAAAATTGAGTTGAAATACAGCATACTGCATGCAGATCTCTTTCAATGAGTGGGTTGCTAAAAGTTCCAAACAAAATACTTCTCTCACACAAATATAAGTCATTACTTGCCATACTATTGTATTCATTTACAAGGAATAAAAAACACAACATCCTCACCTGTATTTAGGAACATATGACTGGAAAACAATAGCCACCACGAGCGGGATTGTGACAAGAGTTATTCCAACACATAAAAAGAGGTAGAAACATCTTTGATATTTTCCAAAATCACCCACTTCAGACAGTATCTTGTCAAAGTCTATCTCACAATGACGAGACATCTCTTTTCTTGTGCAATCAGTTCACATGAATTGAGGAGCATCCATACCAGTGTACCTGCAATAGAGGAATCAGAATTTCAATATAGTTAGAAATTGCAGCATGGTCTTTGTCTAGTTCCCAGATGTCACACAAACTTTTAGCCTCCATCTGTCCATATGTTCCAAGAAGCCTACAAAACAATAAATATATAATGGCTGATCTTTCCCAGCATATAATGCTGAAAACAGAATGCAGAACTATTCTTACAAATCTGATAATGCATGCAATATACTTCAAACAAACTGCACTGTCATAGTTGCCTTCAGAATTATGCACATCTTCCCCAAACAGCTTAATAACTCAATGCATACTGGTCAGACTATTCCAGCTTGGACTAATACTATGCTAATTTCAATACAGCAAGGTACATTTTGTAGGTCATATATTTGTGTTTGTGTCATAGAGACATAGAGTTTGATCTTCCCATGTTGGTTTGAACCAAAATAAATATCATTTTTAGCCACTTCTTGCACCTGCAAAGTTTCCATATATAGCAGAATTGAGTCATGCACCCATGCAACAAACTCTTTTACCTCAAAGGTAATCAAAGGTTGTCCAGACAGAACTTTGCATTGCAGAATGTGCATCACAAATCTGAGTACTTGCAAATTTTCATACACATATATTTCCAGTGACAGGACACATATAGTTCCACATCCAGGACTAAAATGCACATATCCAACTGTGGGCACAATACTTTAGCAATGCTGCTGGCAAAACATGGGTAAAACAGCATGATGACCCTCTGGCATAACATTCTGAGGATACAATAATACTGGCCAGAAGCAGCCTTCCTCAGTACATCCAGATCCCAGAGACAGCAGCAAGGTGTACTAGAGATCCCCTGGGATGACATTATGGCCAAAGGAACTGGCTGCACTGGCCAGAAAAAAAACCTCCTTGAGCATATCCATGTTCCAATGACATCATGAGTGTCCCAGGTGCCCTTGGCACCACATCCTGGTGATGCATCTGACAAGACATCTAATTTGACATGGTACAGTGACCATCTGATGATGCCCCTGGCCAGAAACAGCCTCCCTGAGAACATTCAGATTCCAGTTACATCATTAGGGTGTCCCAGAGAATCCCTGGCAGAGTAACAGCACCCTCAGCACCCAATGACAAGCAGCCTTCCTGAATATACCACAGTCCAGTGAAATCACCAAGGTATGTCAAATGGAGTTTTATTCACCAGACATGCCTGTATGTCTTAACACTTGAGCCAGAAGGCCCTCACATAATGCACAGAGGAAGTGGTGGGGTTCCCCATCCATAAGATCATTAAAACTATAGAATATAAAAGCACAACATTTAGATTGTAAATTATGCCAGTGAAGTTGCTTCAGTATGAATTGCATGACACTGATGTGAATGCCTTCAGGGTCAAATGAGGTCAAGGTCAGCCACCATACCATTCTGCTTCCCCACTTCACCTATGAAGCATTTTGTGATCTTGAGTGCTTTGTAAGTGGACAGCCATCTAGCAGTCAGCTGTTGCCCAATCAATACTTTTCTATAATCTAGGGGACTGGTGTACCTGCAGATATGGGCTCCCCTTGATTGGCAACAGAACTCATCTCTGGGTGAGTGTTGCTCAAGAATTTGGTGAGCCAACCAGGTGAGAGCCCACCTTGCACCATCACAGATTCTATCTTTACCAACATACTTGATTTTTTGTTGTTTTATAGGACACACTTATCAAATTTTTACAAAGCCACATGATTTTATTATAACCCTTCCCTCTGCCCTAGGTGTCACCTGGATGATATGCCAGCAGTATTCCAGATTTTGCATGATCATATAGCAGTACATGCTAATGGCTTCATACCTAGCTAGGTTCACACTTGATGCTACAAGATGCCATTAATAAAATATCAAGAAGCCTGGTACCTATTTCATCAATAATTTATAACTGGTATAACTGGCAGGTAGGTACCAGAGCTTGACAAGACCAGAACCAACAGGTCAACCGGCCTTACAATTCCTGATTATCATAAGGGAGGGAAGGCAAGGTAGATGAGGATGCATGCTTTGGATCAGGATGAAGATCAACTACACAATCCAGACACAATTCCTATGACCTGCATACAAGTTTAAGTCTTAAGAGAAGTATTTTAGAAGTGTTGTAAACATCAGAACAAGAACAAGTTTTCTTATTCACAGCACAACTAAAATGCTAGCAATAATGATGAAGACGTTGCATAGAAATGTAAATGCCTACCTAGGGAGGTGGGTATATAGGCCAGGTACCTACATAATTGGATTCAATTTCACCGCAAAATTAACATCCTCAGGGGCGCGCTTGTGCGATTACCGTCCGAAGCATTCATACAAGTCCTTATCGTTACGTCGTAATACCCTGGTCGATAATCAACTAGCCTTCTAGGTAGGTACCTCCTACAAAATGCAGCTTACTCTGTACCATGATAACATATCACTTGTTCCACGAGGATAATACACACCCGCGGATACCCAAATTCTGTTGCATCACAGACGGCCACCTCAGTTACCTAACCCGCAGTTTGGCGTAATATATCCAGGTTTGTCTCCAAATATTTCTGTTTTTGTTTGCAACACACCCTCGAAAGAGTTTAGTAGGTATATTACAGAAGACAGGTAGTGAGTTCGAAGGTTATTGTTATTTACGCTATTGATGCTAGTGTTGTTGCTCACAGAAATAGCAGCACAAAATGAACATTTGACAAAGTCGGCGACAAACCTGGATATATAGTGACAAACTGCCAATCAGATATCTGCTGGCATCTGCGAGTGGTATAACGGTGTATATCTGAGTGGGGCGGGCCCATATTAATGCGGCAGACCAGCTTTTGATCACAGCGGCGTGGAGTAAGTTGCGTGCGGCAGGAGGTCCCTACATTGCTTTCAGGTGATTCCGACGTGACGGTAGTTGCTATTTTTATGGTGCGTTGAAATTGCATAAATGTTTCAGATGGGTTCAAAGCGTGGCAAATATAACGATCATGGTAAATGTTTATTTTTGTGATTTTTTTTAATGCGATGCTTTTCCACGTGATAAAGACGACGCGTCCACTTATTTTCTCTGCAAATGATTACTTTTTAGTTGGCAAAGAAATGCATGATCATAATATTCACTCCACAAATATAGCCCATCACATTTAATTATCGGTACCCGGGGTGTCAGACGCGATAAAGAAGAAATTCATCACCTAATGCTTCGATTTAACACTCTTGGACACTGAAAACCTTATGTTTCTGCCATACTTGGACATATATTCCTGAGAAAGAATACTTGCAGCCCCACACTTCCACAAGGCCAGGAGTTACTTGTGATTCTCTTATCGACAAAGGAAGCACTTGTGTAGTTTGGGGGGAAGCTGGCAGAGTGGCACATAATCAAATGCTTTCCTGAATTCAAGGTATATCATGTCAGGGGAGTCCCATCCTTTATTGGTGCACTTTACTCTTCCATGACCTTCAGCTGGGTGGTACATGATCACTTGGGTAGGAACTTATGTTGGGCTGGATGTAGGAGCCCTGATGCAGACATGTTCCAGAGCAGTTTATCTTGAATAAGAGACAATAAACATTGCTTTAGAGGGCACCACTGTGAGACTCACTAGTTTATGACTGGCTTGATCCTTGCTGTTTCTCTTTTTTGAGCAGTGTAATGTTTCAACAACAAAAAGCCTTACCTAACCTTGTTTCACTTTTTTTTTTGCTTTTTAGAGGCAAAGCATATAATTAGCTAATCTCATTTGAATTATCCTGCCATGCTGCCATAATTAGCCTCTGCATTTCATTGGAAACAACTATAAAGTAATGTGCCATACAGCTCACTCCCTGTGGGCCCTCCCAAATCATCAGATTCTGTGCCATTCTTCTCAAGCAGTTTAATATAAGCAGGTTATGCTATGCCATGTTATTGAAAGAACATATCTGATTCTGAGTGAGAAATTAGAATGCAATCTACTGTGATAGAGAAGATACCATATCAGAAGCATGATGGTCAGATTGGTTGCTTTGGTGAACTTCATACTATATATACAGGAGCAGACCTGCCTGAGCTTTGTCTTCCCTTGTAGCTGTTTTACTGCTTCATACTAATGCAGTGGTATGTTCTTCTGTGATTGAAAATGGAAAACTACTTTATTGTGACTTGATTGATGATAAATGTGTCCTAACACTAGTCTAAAACTTTACAGAAGACAACAGAGATGGCAGTTGCAGCAGTGTCATTTCAGTGGTTGGATGCCCTGGAGAAGGAGTTTGATATAGCATTTGTGGATCTAGACACCTTACTTGGTAAGTGGCATAATGAGCATGTTGATTATAACATGCACATCACTGACCAATTGAAGCTCACATTGCTGATAACTCACATCTGCATGACCTAACTATCAGACAGCCAGGGGAATAACAATTTGACAAGGTGACAGAAGGGGCTGATAGGTGGTTTCAGGCCCATTTTTCCAATGTGATTCCCACATGCATACTAGTATTTGCTTTATATGGTGAAAGGAACAGGAAGGAGGAACAACCTATCCACCTTTTCTGGTGTTGCTCATGGCAACAGGGCTAGTGAACAGAAGCCAATCTCTTGAAAATGCCACATAATTTTGAGTCCATTGAAGGTATTTCACTTACCATATATTATGACAATCAGGCTGCATAGGTCATGTCACCAGTTTCATGATCTTGAGGATATGTTTCAACTTCTTTTGCCTTGTAATATATGATTACTCATTCAATGATCTGAAGTGACTTCAAGGTAAATCACAAAATGTACACAATTGACATGCCAAGTGCCTACTAAGATATCTGCACTTGTATTGCCTCTTTCATCACAAATATCATGGCTAAATCTAGGCATATAATGTCATGCCAGAACATAGTAAGCTAACAGCCTGTGATGTGACCTGCAAGAGCCTTGGAAATTCCCAGCCATTTTGGTTTTGATCTGAAACAAGATGATGCAATAAGTCCTTGTGCATTGTGCTTTGTTGCATAGGCAACCAGTTGATGGTGACCAGCAGCCACACAGTTCCTTGGTTGCTTGAGGCAGTCAGCCAGTCAGGTGGTGACTGCAAGTGGATATTAGCCAGCTACTCCTGTTCTCTGGAGATTGCACCCAGTAATGTCCAGTTTTGTCTACCCTGCCTATATCCAAAATGTTAGCATGCACAGACTGAATGGGCATGTCTTTGGAAGTATGTTACAAAGGCCAAATGTATAATTTGCCATTTCCAGAATCCAACAGCATGTTTGTGTTTCTGCAGAATTTTAATGCTTTTTCACTT
Organism: Imbricaverruca yamaguchii; assembly: GCA_034440575.1. Classification (NCBI taxonomy): domain Eukaryota; kingdom Metazoa; phylum Arthropoda; class Thecostraca; family Neoverrucidae; genus Imbricaverruca; species Imbricaverruca yamaguchii. Next base: position 1,308,218 of record JAOTOL010001645.1, on the reverse strand, counting down.
CAGGATGCATTGTGACATAAACTTTAGATTTAGTGTTCAGTGTAGATTGATAAGACTGACAATACAAGCCACCATGTAGTGGGGTGCTGTGAATAACTGACATTACTTTTCACCAGGCAGTGGTGTGTTTGCTATGACCAACAGTATGTGCCACCAGGCAGTAGTGTGCTGGGTATAACTGACTATGTGCCACCAGGCAGTGGCATGCTGGGTATAACTGACAGTATGTGCCACCAGGCAGTGGTGTGCTGGGTATAACTGACTATGTGCTACCAGGCAGTGGTGTGATGGGTATAACTGACTATGTGCCACCAGGCAGTGGTGTGCTGGGTATAACTGACTATGTGCCACCAGGCAGTGATGTGCTGGGTATAACTAACAGTATGTGCCACCAGGCAGTGGAGTGCTGGGTATAACTGACAGTATGTGTTGCCAGGCAGTGGTGTGATGGGTATAACTGACTATGTGTCACCAGGCAGTGGTGTGCTAAGTATAACTGACTGTTTCACCCAGCAATGGTGTGTCGGGTATAACTGACAGTATGTGTTGCCAGGCAGTGGTGTGATGGGTATAACTGACTATGTGTCACCAGGCAATGGTGTCCTGGGTATAGCTGACTATGTGTCACCAGGTAGTGGTGTGCTAGGTATAACTGACTATGTGTCACCAGGCAGTGGTGTGCTAGGTATAACTGACTGTTTCACCAGGCAATGGTGTGCTGGGTATAACTGACAGTATGTGCCACCAGGCAGTGGTGTGTTGGGTATAACTGACTATGTGCCACCAGGCAGTGATGTGCTGGATATGACTGACAGTATGTGCCATCAGGCAGTGGTGTGCTGGAACAGCTGGAGGAGGCTGATTTGCTCCCCGATGGTGACGAGCCGGGTGGTTTGACGGGGGCCGTGCGCCACAAACTGGGCACTCTTGCCTCCTGCTGGACGCAGCTCTCTCACAAGGCCCAGACGATCTTCCAGAACAATGCCAAAATAGAGGTAGGTCATCCAAAACATTCCTAAACTCGATGTTACTCATTTAAAACATTGTCAAGCTTGAGGCACGTTATTTAGAGCAGCGCGATATCCAAGAACATGTCAAACGTGACGTCAGTTTTCTAAAACAAGAACAAACTCTACCATGGTCTCTGATTGGCTGTGCATCTCAGGTGCATGTAAGGTGGAGGAAGAGCGTGCGGTTGATGGCTGATAAAGCACCGTCCGTCAGAACCGCTCGAGCTCACGAGTTGGTCATCCTACCACTGGACAGTAATGCAAACAGTTTGGTTTTTCATGCTTAAGTGAATGAGATAGTTCGATTTATTATTGCAGGCGTAGCCTGCCACGTGTTCCTTCTTCCTCCTCATGACGTTATCACCTTGCTTGCTCACGTGAAGAGCCGGGCGCAGTTGTCCTTGCGGTGCGCGTCAACTCAGGTGGGGACCAGCGTGAAGGCCTACATACGAGTAGTCAGATCCCCTAAAGCCCTAATAACAGCTGTGGGAGCGGCTGTGTCATTGGTGCTGGGCATTGAGCGACAGTGTACGGGAAATGTTGGGACGTTCCCCTCTTGCCCCACCCAGGGTGAACGCCACCACCCATGTGACTGCGTCGCGCATACCGGAGAACGGCGCGCGGGGGCGTGTCGCCGTTCGGCATGGCTGATGATGCACTGCAGTTGTTTGATTGTTTGCTTGCTTTTGCTCTTGGTGCGAACGTTTCGGATTTGCCAGGGTACTTACCTGCAACGTGATTTATGGAGACATACTCGGTAAGCTTTTGTCTTGATCGCAGTTGTTGCATGTTTTGGTACAGTATTGTGTTGGGATGATCGGGATGACGATTGATGTCTAATGAAGGTTAACCAGTTGACCTAATTATAGTTATGCTACTTTCGATGGTCTTGCGAGAGACGAACAAGTTGCCATCTCGGTGAAAAACAACTCACCGTTGTGCCAAGTGAGCAGATTAGTCTGCTTTCTGTCGTGGCCAGATTCAAGAGCTGATTCAGCTGACGCCAGCCCGGGCGATGACACCGGCTGGTATGTGGTAGCTCACGCGCAGATCCAGGGGACCTCCTCGTCATGGAAGGGCGCGCCCTTGCATGACGACATTATGGATGTTTCCGATAACATAGCAAACAACTGTGAAGGCATGCCTATTTTGGGCTGACATTTAAGCAGCCAAAACCCGTGCATGAACATTGGGTGTCTGGATATCAGCACGCCTTCACCCACTCTCCCCTTTTTCAAATCCTGGATCCTGCCCTGTAGCTTTACCACATGCCGGATGCTTTGTGATTATCAGTCATTGCATCATGTTCACGGCCATAATGTGCCCTTGAGCGTGCCATTTTCCCTTGAAGTCTGTGCTCGATGTGTATGGCCGGAGCAGTGACCTTTTCACCGGCCCGAGGCCAGTCACTCCGCCGTGCAGGCGTACGCTGTGCCGACCGGCCTGAGCATAGGCGAGTGAAGAAGCTGCTCTGCTGGGACGCCGGCAGCATGAAGTCACTGACGTTTGATATGCTGTGTAGTTGTGCAGCGGAGTGGGAAGGCCCCTGCAGTGGGGTTACGAAAGAAATGCCGTGGCCTCGACAGGCTTTGCATTCTATTTTGTTATGCTAATTCGTAACTAGGCACGTACAACGATGTAGCTATCGAACATGGTGGTGTACCAGGCGTTTGCATATCGTTTTACTCCATGGTTTTACTCCATGGACTGGACGGTATAGGTTTGCAGTAATTTTACTTGATTTAAAGTAGTTTTTATTTCCAGTAATTTTACTGAATTTCCAGCATGAAATATCCCTGATGACTTCGTGAGACGATTTCACTTCAAGTTAGGCTTATCACCTCGCCGTGGAATTTGACACTCAGCCTGATAGCATACTCGCTGAAATACAAATATAGAAGTATAGTCACTTAAATTATTCTGGAGTCTAGCGATTAAGATTAAATTTGCATGAACATTAGTCGGTTTGGCCACATTTGGTCGGTAAATATAAAATAGCCAAAAGATTACTTTACCCTTGGTGTATATTCGGATACAACCCTTCCTCAACCCCTTCCGCCAAAGAGAAAGCAACTCAAGTCATGTTACGAATCCTTACTGCCGTGTTAAGAAATGTGTATATATATATATACATATATACATGTATATGGAGGCTCCCTAAATCATATGCAGGGCACGTCAAGCATTTATCCGCAAGTGATCACATTGCGTACTTCGTTGTGTGTCAGAGTTATGTACTAACAAATATATAAATTTTACCATGCTTATATCGTTTCTTTTCGTTCGATTAGAGTCTTTGATGATCATAATGCGCAACATCTTTTTATATTTCAAGCTGGTTTCTTGCATGACAGCACTTGGCACATTCGCACGAACGCAGACACAGCATGGACTAAGGTAAACACGACACACTTGTGATAACATGACCGTGAGTGACGTCGGCCTAGCACCAAGCGCTGTGACAAAATGATGCATTATCGGTGGCTGGCCACCGCTCAGAACCGGGTCTCTGTCCACTGGCGACACCCCATCCCCCACTCGCACCAGTCCGGCCCGGCTCGGTCCGGTTCCCTTGCGCTCGCCTGCACCTGCACTGCACCGCAGTGCACTGTGCGCTGCGGTACAGCCCGGCTCGACCCTGCACTGTTGTGTTCATGGTCGCAGTGGCGCGTACCGATCAACTGTTATGCACTGTTTCCAGCGGGACTGGCACTGTGGTCTGGCGCCTCCCACCAACCCCACGTGTCTGACGCTTGCTTCAGTTATCTGGCACCTTCATCAGATGTCTGACACCTTCATCTTCATGAGGTTTCTGACACCTTCATCAGGTGTCTGATGCCTTCATCAGGTATCCGAGGACTTCCTCGGGTGTTGTGTTGTCTCAGATGTCGGGCGGCGCCATCCTCGACTTGATGCTCCGCAGGTGTCCATTGACGCTTCCTCAGGCGTCCGACAGCCACCTCAAATGTTCGAAACCTTCTCATTTGTCTGAGGCCTTCCTCAGATGTCTAAGAAATTCCTCGCGTATCTTACGTCTTCCACTGATGTCAGAAACCATCTTCGGTTGTATTACGGCCTTCACTGAGGACTTTCTCAGATGTCTGAGGACTTCCTCAGTTAGCTGAGGTATGTCTCAGGTGTCGGGCGGCGCCAGCCTCAGCTCGATGCTCCGCAGCTGCCGACTGACGCTGTTTAGTGCGTCGCTGACCTGGCGACCCAGCTCCGCCCTTGCCTTGTCGGCCAGCCCGCTCGTCTGTCTCAGCTCGGTGGTCAGCTCGCCCAGCTGGTCCTGCAACGCGCGTCTCGGTCACGTCACGGTTGGAGCGGGTCACACAGGGTCAGCACAGGTCAGAGTGCTTTTCTCTGTCCGCGGTGATATTGCAACATGGTGCACACTGGGCAGTGTCAGCTGCCGCTCAGGACGACGACTCATATTTTGGCCAAAAAATGTAGGCAATGACTGCGGGGACATGACTCACCCTAAGTTTTGCACCGTAAACTGTGTTCGATTGAAATATGGCAATCAGCAAAGCAGCCCAGGACTGTTTCTTGAATCTTTTTCGTTTGCGAGCACTGGTCAGAAGTAAACTCAACGCCGCTGTGTTTACGGTCAATAGAACATATAACAGTTTTTTTCTGCCACCTGAATTGGGCATCCAAAATTTTCCAATGTGTCTGTAAGCAAAGATACCAACAAAAAAACCGGAGTATCGGTGATCATTAACCTTACCGCTTCATCGCTAGACTAGGAAGTCGGCTGGTGAGCAAGTGATCGATGATAACCATGAATTTCACCACGTATGGTGGACAACAGGTTACTTATGGGTTGTTCTCGCGACGGCTGCACTACAGCGTGGTGACGAAAATCTTGCAATGCTCATGCTTTGGTAATTGCATCGACTGCGCTTGCACGATGACGACCTGGAGGAGTAAAGGCTGGTGGTGGCGCCTGGCATTGTGGTGTGGTTCCAAAGGTCGGCTGACCTGTAGCTTTATGAAGCCATCGTTGGTGACTTCCGCCACGATATCCAGGTCCTCCTTGTACAGCGTGGTGTCTAAATTGATGTCGTCGTGCGATATGCACCTGGTGGTCAAACGCAGGGATGGTCACCATGCTAATGCTCGGCTGGCGTCCATGTATGCTAAGTGCTCTATCGTGGTCGATGCGCCATAAAACCCCAATCACATGCACACATACGTTTGACGTCTCTGCTCGGGGCGAGTAAAGTCAAATATCTGACTTTGCAGATGCCTCCCGTGGACAGACATCTGCCCGAGAGAAGACAGGAAGCGGGGGTTGTCCGCAGCGTCGTGATGATGACGCCGTCAAAATGACGGCCTCAGAGTTTAGTTCATGAGCGCGGCCGGCGTGCAGTGTATTCAAACAAGCTGGCCGGGTGGTCCGCGCTCCCCGTGGACACGGGCTCGCTTTGTTTCTCGCTTGAGCAGTGACCTATTTGCCGAGCAGAAGCACGGGGTGACATAACACAGATGCTGGCCGGTGACATATCGCAGCGGGAAGCTTGACAGCACGCGGAGGGGTCAATAGCGGTACACACACGGCGCCGGACGACTGCAGGTTGTGACTCGGCGCGGACGTACCCGTTCCCGAGGCGGTGACCCGGGCCCCAACACACCCGACGCAGGGCGCGACGGCGCACGTACTCGCTCTCGAACAGCTGCAGCAGGCGCGGCATGACGTCGGTGACGTGCTTGAGGCCGTCGATGATCTTGCGGAGGTCGCTGGGCCGGACGCGGCCGCCGTGCCAGTCGGCGGCCCACTGCGTGGCGTTGATGAGCGCCGCCACGCGCACGGCCACGATCGTGTCGGTGGCCGTCTCCAGGTGGTCGCGCACGCCGTCCAGCCGCGCGCGCAGCGACGACGCCAGCTGCGCCAGGTTCTCGTCTGTCGCCGGTCACAGCTGTCAGCTGGTGACCTGCCACTGCTGACGACCTGCCACGGCGGTCACGCGGTGACTGCCGCACCGGGTGACCGACACAGCGGTCACGTGGTGACTGTCGCGCGCTGCATGACCAGTGAAGTCGGTGCGCCCTGAATGCCCCGGCGATCATCGCGTGGGGTGACCGCGACACAGCCGCTTCCCCGTCACCACGTTTCAGGTGCGGTCATACCGCCAACGGCACAGAACAAGTGCAAGCCACGCGTAGGTCACATTTGAAATTGGCACCAAAGCAATACAGTTTGAACTGTATGGCTGTGGTGAAGTTAACATCACATCAATACAATGTGTCACTCATGTCCCTTATTTTCGCGAACTCACAGCTTCTATCACAGCTGCATGCTTTTCTTCTTCGAGCCAGGGCAGTAGCTTGGTTGGGGGCAGCGATAATACATTTAAACTTGCATGTACGGTTGTAATTTGTTGCCAGTGTCGTGTGTCGCCATAGCGACCGCGCCTGTACAATGGGTAAAATGTATTGTCAGTGTTGTGTGTCGCTATAGCAACCGCACCTCTCGCGGCTGACAGCGGTGTCACGGTCGAGATTTCGACCACTTGTTTCTGAACTTTTTAGCGCTCAATTGGTTCCACACTAATTGCAACTTTTTGCTGTACCAGGGGATGGGCTGCGAAAATCATTTGTTTGGCTATGCTATAATGAAGAAGCAATGCACCGAGCCCTACAGCCTCATAAGGCTAAAGTTTGATTCGGCAGCAGATAGACGGCTCGTTTCGCCTATGTGCGGGTTGTCCTACGCACGATGTGTACCCCACATGCAGGACACTCCCGTCTCACGTGGCACGTACTATGCTCCCTGTTGTATGTGAGGACGCTGTCGTTAAGTCGACGCAGCTCGACCAGCAGCCTCATGGCGATCTGATCCAGCTGCTCTGCCAGCTGTGCCGCTGTCGTCTGCACCCCGAGCTCCGGCGCCATCTCCGTCGGTCCTGTCAGCTCTGACGCCGCCTCCGCCGGACCGCCGGGCACCAGCACGTCACGTGCTCTGTCGCCACGTTCCTCGGCCGTCGCCGTCCCGTGTGTCCGTGCCTGCAACGGTCGGACGGTATCGGCGAGTGCGTCTGCCGTGTCGTGTGAGCAGCGGAGCCAATTGCCACCCATACTTTAGTTGACTAGTCGATGGTCACCCAGACTTTAGTTGACTAGTAATTAACTAGTCGCTGATTGAGCTTGCTCCGTGGAACCAGGGTAGTTAAAATGTGTTGGCTCGTGGCGGATATCCTCCACAGTCAAATGATAGCCTGAGGCTTCCTGAGCAACAGCAAGCCCATCTAACGCTATCAGGCAATATTACTAAATCGTGCCAGATCATGCTACCAGATTATGTCAAATTCATACCATATCCCACTAGGACACGCCACTGTGAAGCGCGGCCTGCCGTGAGGCGGGTGCGGTGCTGACCGTGGCCGGCGTGGTGGCGCGGGCTGTGTGCGCGCCTCGTCTGGCGGCGGCCGGCCGACACTGCCGCCGCAGCAGCCGCTCCAGGCCGGTCTGCAGCCGCTCCAGCTGCGGCTGCTGTCGGACGGCCTCCAGCGTGGCCGAGTGGCCCGACCAGACGGCGCCGCGTGTGGCCGCGTGCTCCGCCTCCTCCCGCTCCTGGCACCGGCGGCTGTGGTCAGCGACACGCCGCGGCGGATGGGGTGAATAGTGGTGCCTGCCCCCGGCGCTTCCCCTCCTGACACGCCGCGGCGGATAGGGTGGGGAAAAGGCATGTCACCACCCTCCCCTCCTGGCACCGACAGTTCCGATCGGCGATGCGGTCGGGCGTAGTACTTTCCTCCTCCCCATTCTGCAATGAGCCAGCCTTTTGTTTCCCGTTGAAGCACTGGCGTGTTTCTGCATTCGCCGTGTTACCCCATCGATCCTGTAGCCCATCCCCTCAACAGTATTTCCCTATCCAAGGTTTTCTAATCTCTCTCCTCTCCTTGAACAAGTCTACTTGCTTTTCCTAGTGCATTCATCAAGTCATTTTCTGGAGGATTTTTCTCGATTGACCCTTCTCCCAAATTGAAAGAGCCTTACTGCTCAGAGCCTTACTGCTCAGAGCCTTACTGCTCAGAGCCTAGCTGCTCAGAGCCTTGCTGCTCAGAGCCTAGCTGCTCAGAGCCTTGCTGCTCATAGCCTTTTCATGGAAGGGACCAATCATTGTTCCGAATATCCCGGAGGCAAAGACTCCATACAGGGACTATCCAGGCGACTAGAAGACGAGTGACGTCAGACTCCCTGGAATCGAACCGAGTCGACCGAAGTTGAGGAGCAGGGGAAGGAAACGCTGGGTCACGGACGGGTGTGTGAATATTTCTCCCGGCCGCCTGAAGGCACTAGTCCTCCGCTTATCTCCCCATCACGTGATGGCCAGCCAATAACCAACCCCACCACGTGATGTACGCTGCTGCATGACCACTGCAGTCTATGCGCCCCTAAACCCCGGTCCGAGGTTGTCGGGGGAGTACCGCTACTATCGTTGGCTCACAACGGGGGATGGGTAGATGTTGGCGGAGGGGTCGAGCTTATTCCTTGGCCAATGATAATAGGAGTTTCCCCGTATACCAGAACGTCACACCGCCAGGGGCGCTGATATCGGGCGCTCCGGTTTCCGCTTGATACCTGCTTAAGACCCCGGGCGATTCTCCGGATGCGGTGCGGGGCGAACGGTCTGAGGAGGGTCACGACGATTGGGGTGGAGGGGGCCTCACTGTGGTGTTTTGTCTGACTGTGCTCACCATCATCTGGCGGATTATCCGCACGTCCGAGGTGACGTTGTCCTGGAAGCTGTCGAGCTGTGTCTGAAGACAGGCCAGCGAGGCGCCGTGACGACTGCCCTCGGCGTCACACGTCTCCGCCGGAGGAGACTCGGCGCTCTCACGCTGCGCACGGTAACGGAATAACGTGTGACGGCCTGCTGTACACGGTGACGCGATAACGTGTGACGGCCTGCTGTACACGGTGACGCGATAACGTGTGACGGCCTGCTGTACACGGTGACGGAATAGCGTGTGACGGCCTGCTGTACACGGTGACGCGATAACGTGTGACGGCCTGCTGTACACGGTGACGGAATAACGTGTGATGGTCTGCTGGGTACGCGATAACGTGTGACGGCCTGCTGTACACGGTGACGCGATAACGTGTGACGGCCTGCTGTACACGGTGACGGAATAACGTGTGACGGCCTGCTGGTACACGGTAACGGAATAACGTGTGACGGCCTGCTGTACACGGTGACGGAATAACGTGTGACGGTCTGCTGTACACGGCGACGCGATAACGTGTGACGGCCTGCTGTACACGGTAACGGAATAACGTGTGATGGTCTGCTGTACACGGTGACGCGATAACGTGTGACGGCCTGCTGTACAACGGTGACGGTATGTACGGCCTGCTGTACACGGTGACGGAATAGCGTGTGACGGCCTGCTGTAACTAACGGAATAGCGTGTGACGGCCTGCTGTACAGGTGACGGAATAACGTGTGACGGTCTGCTGTACACGGTAACGGAATAACGTGTGACGGCCTGCTGTACACGGTGACGGAATAACGTGTGACGGTCTGCTGTACACGGTGACGGAGTAACGTGTGACGGCCTGCTGTACACGGTAACGGAATAACGTGTGACGGTCTGCTGTACACGGTGACGGAATAACGTGTGACGGTCTGCTGTACACGGCGACGCGATAACGTGTGACGGCCTGCTGTACACGGTAACGGAATAGCGTGTGACGGCCTGCTGTACACGGTGACGGAATAACGTGTGACGGCCTGCTGTACACGGTGACGCGATAACGTGTGACGGCCTGCTGTACACGGTAACGGAATAGCGTGTGACGGCCTGCTGTACACGGTGACGGAATAACGTGTGACGGCCTGCTGTACACGGTGACGCGATAACGTGTGACGGTCTGCTGTACACGGTAACGGAATAACGTGTGACGGCCTGCCGTACACGGGACGGAATAACGTGTGACGGTCTGCTGTACACGGTGACGCGATAACGTGTGACGGTCTGCTGTACACGGTGACGCGATAACGTGTGACGGCCTGCTGTACACGGTGACGGAATAGCGTGTGACGGCCTGCTGTACACGGTGACGCGATAACGTGTGACGGCCTGCTGTACACGGTGACGCGATAACGTGTGACGGCCTACTTTGCACGGTGGGAAAGTCGAGTGTACCACGTCCGGAACCTCAAGTGTACTTCCCAGCACTGGATGGTCCTCGAAATGTACTGCCCCATGTCAAGCACACTATCCAATACCGAGGTGTACGCGAAATATACTGCTCCATGCCCAGTGGTACTCTAAATCCACTTCTCAGTACCGAGTGGTACTCGAAACGTACCTTCTCGTCAAGTCCACTGATGGTATTATCGGTGATGCGTCGATGAAGATAATTCTGACTGCAAGGGAGTTATGTATACTGGCTTAGTTGCACAACGTGCATTTGTGGTGCGGTCGCTTCCGGCTAGACTGTTTATCAGCTGCGTACACCAGCTGCGTGCAGCAGCTGGCCCAGTTGCGGCCGGCCAGCTGCCGCGCCGGCTGCTTACCTCTAGCCGCTGGAGCAGCTCCATACTTGTGGTGACGTTGGTCTGGAACAGCTGAAGCTGCTGCTGCACGAGATCCACTTTGTCGGTTGTCTTGCTGATGCTCTCCTGGGGAGGGTACAAGTGTCATCAATGGTCACCGGTCCAGTTGATGCTGTTCTGCGCAGAGGTGCAGATGCTGCAGTGTACGCCAGTCCCGCTGATGCTGTTCTGGGGAGAGAGGTGCAGATGTCGCCACCTGGCCCGTTACCATCCCAGCTGCCGCCGCTGGTCGCCTCCGTCATCAGCTGTGTCTGTGTCGAGGTATACGTTCCTATGCGGCTCGTGGACTGCGGCCCGTGTTGATAAACACCGTCCGCGTTCGTGGCGCTGTTCCGACTGCCAGACGGGACAGCCACCAGACCCTACCGCCAGGTTTGAGGCGCCCGCGCCGGAACACAGACGCCTGCTCAGCGACTGTTGCCGGGAACCGCGCGAGCGTGTGCGGTCGACAGGTCAGCTGCACCTCGCCATGACCGCCATCGCTGACGATTGTCTACCGTGCCTCTGGACGGAACCGTCGGGGGTGCGCCGAGAACCTCTGGGCCGCACAATGCACTCGGAGCCGCGGCACCGATCAGCTCGCGGGGCCTCACCACGATCTGTGCGACGACCCGTTCCCGTTGCCGTCCTGGAGGCGACGCGGTCGTGACGTCACGCCAGCCACTTATGACGTCACGGGACGTTACATTGGATATTTGTGACAGAGTCGCTCAGGCGGGCGCTTGGTTGACCATACCATCGCACATCACGGTACCACCACCATGCTGTGGCGCCTACTTGACGTCGCGTTCCGTCGCATCAAGTACCTGTGCATCGCACACCAATGCAGCACATACCATGATGACGCGAACCGCTGTAAATGCCACGTACCGCAACGGCACGTGGAATGTCGTCTCGCATATCATGATGGCACGTATCGTAAGTCACGTGGCATGTCACACATCATGGTGTCACTTGGCACCGCGTGACTTTGATGTCGGTGCACCCTCTAAGCTTCAATAACTGACCGACCATGATGTCGGTTACTGTGACATCACACACTGTGATATCATCACCGTAGCGTCACGTGACGCTACGTCACATATAGCGTCACGCATGGTTGTATCGCCCACTCATGTTACATACCAGGGCGTACCACCATGGTGTTACGTATCACGTCAAGTGACCATGTGGCCGGCAGGTGAGTGGTGTGTGTGTGGCTGAGTGATTGAATACCCCGACTTGCCCTCGGGCGGAAGCGATGTCTGGGTCGGAAGTTTGGGCCCACGTGTCTCCGAGACTATTCTCGGTAGGCGCACAATGTCCGGAAAAATCCTTGAAGCATTAGTCCGCTGCATGGCCAACGCAGTCGATGCGCCCCTAAAACCCAATAACCCCTAGAAGCATTAGTTCAGTGGTACTATGTCCAATAAGCAGTCCTGAGTCACAGTTAGGTTTGCTGGACGCGCTCTCCGGGTACTAAGAGTAACAGAACAACCCTTTTGTGCACGACCCATCGGACCACTGAACCTGTCTGCTGACCGATACGACCAGGGAGCAGTGTGGCAATCGGTCAACGTGATTTGGTTAATCAGGCCACAATACGCAAGAAGAGCTGATGTGGCTGCTCCTCTTCGCAACTGAAGCCCGGAACGGCCGGATACCTCCAACGCTGCGATTTTCGCCGGGTGAACGTGCAAAATATATTTCTACGAGCGGTACCAACCTGCGTAAGACTACGTAGCTTAGCATATCACCTTCCCCTCGCTACCCGTCAACTAGAGGCCGTCTCCACACGGCCGTAACTCACCTCTGTGGTGGGTGGAGTGGGCTGCTGTGTGACCTGACCTGGAGGGCGGACTCGGCACGCGCCACCCTGGAGTCGAGCTGCACCTCCAGCTGCTGGATCCTGGCGCTCAGGTCGTGGGTCACCGAGCTGGCCGTCACCTCCAGCTTGGTCTGCATGATCTCGTTGTGCTGCCGGTGTATGTTGTTGCGGCTGATGAGCACCTGGTGGCGGACGCGGCGGACGGTGAGAGGTTGCACCCCCCCCCTGAGGGCGCAGAGGCGTCTCAGCACTGTCCGGGCCCAGGTCAGCTGCGGCGGTTGGCTCAGTGGACCCGCCTGTTGTGATAGCCACCTCTATCAGATGCAGTGAGGTGTGTCGTTTCACCGTCGTGGCTGGGGTCGCCGATTCGAACTGGTCCGATGCGAACGTTGGTGTGATTTGTTGCTTACGCTTCGCGCCGTGTTCAAGCTGTCGGGGAATACCGTAAATTGTGAGTTTATTTGGTGGACCTCCCCGCCTATTTACATAACCGGGTGAAGGTATGCAGCGAGTGATACCCGTCTGATGCGAAGCGCCAAATTCATGCTGACCCGTGAACGCGGGAAACACAGTCAAACAATTATATCGGAACAAGCATCGAGAGTATTTACGAGAGCATTTGCGACCGTATTTACGACAGTAAATCCTGACGAATGCCAGTAAAAATTGAAATTCAAATGACAAGTGTAGTCTTGATTGAATAAAAGGATTTGAGTTAAAAGAGGACCCTTTGGTTCTTGTTGAGCCTTGGGTCTTTTATGTTCTGGAGCATGCTTATAAATAGGGAATTATGCCAGCAGCAGATGTACCTGGTGGTGGATTTATAACAGGCATTCTGGAATCGGGTATGCGATGTTGAAGAGATTGACCATGGTAGCACAGTGGGATGGACAGTTTCTTCAGAATTCAGGGTATAACTTCGATCACGGGATTATGGTTTTATTTTATTTTCTTATTCTATTTTCCCTTGATATGCTGAGCCCAGACGATCCTCGTGGCTCTTATTAATTATTCCTTAAGAAACCTTTACGACCTTTATGACGAAATGCTGTAATATACAATTGCTTATTATTCAAAGCGGGAAGGTCGGAGTGCCGATGCAGTATCAGATTGTCTGCTTCAAGTCATGTCCTCCATTGCAAATATCTTCATGCATGAAATATATTGCATATATTGGCGTGCGTAAAACATCAGTTAGATAGGCCTGAATATGGCATTAGTATGTTTAACACCTAATAACGAGCGAGGGCGAAGCCATCATAATATGTACAGTTAAGTACTCAATATTTCTTCAGGGAGGTGATTGCGGCGACGTTGCCGCGTTCGGGCAGCTCACCATGAATCTCACACCGCAGGCGAAACTTGCCAGTCGTCCCGGATGACAAAGTGATGAGAGCTTTGGATTATGCCCCAGGGTCTCGAGTTCAGACCGAGGGTGAGACCAACCATTTATTTTGTATTTTAGTGCTGCAATCGGTGAGCGTATCGTATCCGAAATTAATTTAGCTGTGCATACATGCCTGACAGCAGGTGACCATATTATCACTCGGGTAATGCACCTATGGGCTGATATGCACGAACATTCGACTTCACTGCTCTTTTAGCGCTTGCCCTCGCTCTTCCAGCTCCCCTCTTCTGGACGCTTCGTGCTGGTAAGCGTTGCTGGACAGGAAGGTGGGGGACACTGACCTCCTCGAGTCGATTCATCTGCAGGTCGAACTTGGTCTCGAGTCTGGAGAGTTGTATCTCAATGCTGGCGACACGACTCTGCAGCAGGGTGAGCGTGCTGTCCTGCTGACCCTGCCGCCTGGCGTCCAGGTCAGAGAGACGGTCCACCACCCAGCGCAGCAACTGTCACACACAGACGGGCTTAGTCAGCCACCCAGCACAGCAACTGTCACACACAGACGGACTTAGTCAGCCACCCAGCACAATAACTGTCACACACAGACGGGCTTAGTCAGCCACCCAGGGCAGCAACTGTCACACAAAGATGGGCATAGTCAACCACCCAGCACAGTAACTGTCACTCAGACGGGCTTAGTCAGCCACCCAGCACAGTAACTGTCACACACAGACGGGCTTAGTCAGCCACCCAGCACAGTAACTGTCACACACAGACGGGCTTAGTCAGCCACCCAGCACAGTAACTGTCACACACAGACGGGCTTAGTCAGCCACCCAGCGCAACAAATGTCACACGCAGACGGACTTAGTCAGCCACCCAGCACAGTAACCGTCACACACAGACGGGCTTAGTCAGCCACCCAGCACAGTAACTGTCACACAGACGGGCTTAGTCAGCCACCCAGCGCAGCAACTGTCACACAAAGATGGGCTTAGTCAGCCAGCCAGCACAGTAACTGTCACTCAGACGGACTTAGTCAGCCACCCAGCGCAGTAACTGTCACACGCAGACGGACTTAGTCAGCCACCCAGCGCAACAAATGTCACACGCAGACGGACTTAGTCAGCCACCCAGCACAGTAACTGTTACACACAGACGGACTTAGTCAGCCACCCAGCGCAGCAAATGTCACACACAGACGGACTTAGTCAGCCACCCAGCACAGTAACTGTCACACACAGACGGGCTTAGTCAGCCACCCAGCGCAACAAATGTCACACGCAGACGGGCTTAGTCAGCCACCCAGCACAGTAACTGTTACACGCAGACGGATTTAGCTACCCAGCGCAGCAACTGTCATACATGAACAGAATGTCAGTCCGCCACCTAACGCAGCAACTGTCACACACGGACATACTATGACAGACCGCCACCCAGTCACTGACTAACTGTGACAGACCGCCACCCAGCACGATAGCTGTCGCACAGTTAGCCTGTCGCCCGACGCAGTTACTGTCGCATGGACTGCTTGTTAGTCACATTACACTCGAAAAACCCTGCCAAGTGGAGTTGAATTGATTGGTTGACTGAATGACTGACTGACCAGGTGATTTATTAATTGTTTATCACATGACTGACTGACTGACTGATTAATTGATTGGTTAGCAAGGTTGGCTAGCTTGCATGTGCGATATATCGACGTGTAAATAAGTTGTATTGTTCTGCTACATGACCAATGTAGTCGATGCGCCCTAAAGCCATAATAACTAACAATTGATTGGTTAATTGATTGGTTGGTTGAGATTGCAGCTCCATTGGCTCTCACACGGACCGTCCAGTCTGACATAACAAGCTGGATACAAGCTGGTGATCCCAGCACGGCCATGCCGCCGTATTTATCCGTTGACGAAAGGGTGCAGGTGCAGACTAGCCAGACTCCCCAAACTTGGTATTTGTACCGAGTGGGAAAACACAATTTTTCTGCCAAGGTGAAGCGTGATCCAGTCCCTAGCACTCCACCCCATCGACATTTTACACCACGATGACCTGATGATGGCCTAAACCGCTATGAACAGCGGTCTGTCAATCCGCCAGATGTTGCATGTGCACATTGCTAGGCCGATCATTGCCATCACGGAATGTCAACTCGTCAGTTGTCGCGAAATATCAACTCGGCCACCAGCTGTCGCCTGCTGCGCACCTTCCCCCGTCCCCAACTCGTCAGTTGTCACGGCCACCAGCTGTCACCTGCTGCACATGGACACTCCCCCAACTCGTCAGTTGTCACGGCCACCAGCTGTCGCCTGCTGCACATGGACACTCCCGGCCGACATGAGTCTGCCCAGTGTAGGATGCTGTTGCTGAGCTGTTTAGTGCCACTGTTTATTAACGGTGGCGGGCGGACACCATTCCAGACCGCACCGGTTTTCCCTCGTGGTGTGTCGACAGCTGCGCAGCACTATCGTCATCATGTTTGAAGGTCGCGTTGCCTTATGTGCATTTTTTTAAACTGCAATTAAAACAAGTGGCATTATGAATGCGCAGTTCTGGTGACGGGTCCTCATTTGCATGTATTGGTCTGTAGGCTACATTGATGGCAAAATATTGCACTACTGTTTCATTGCAAAATTAGATGTTTTTGTCCGTATCGTACGCACAACAGAATGCACATTATCAACACCAATTTATCTGTCTACAGCTCGCCTCATTGCCTCGTCCTCATGTCATTGTTGAAACAGCCATTATATACAAGCCAGTTCATATAGGTGTGTTTCCTTGGGAATATAACTGTTGAAAATTACCCCAGGACTTCAAACGACTGAAAGCGAAATGTCACTTCGATCTTGGAACCGTTGGTTTTGGCGCCCTGGCGATGAAGAACAACCCTCTGTTGGTGCTCCACGCGTTGCTAGCTCGTACGGCGCAGCTCTATGACGGTCTATGCCTGACACCGGGGAACGGCCAGTGCCTGACACCAGGGAACGGTCAGTGCCTGACACCAGGGAACGGTCAGTGCCTGACACCGGGGAACGGTCAGTGTCTGACACCAGGGAGCGGTCAGTGCCTGACACCAGGGAACGGTCAGTGCCTGACACCTGAGAGCGGTCAGTGCCTGACACCTGGGAGCGGTCAGTGCCTGACACCAGGGAACGGTCAGTGCCTGACACCTGGGAGCGGTCAGTGCCTGACACCTGGGAACGGTCAGTGCCTGACACCAGGGAACGGTCAGTGCCTGACACCTGGGAGCGGTCAGTGCCTGACACCAGGGAGCGGTCAGTGCCTGACACCAGGGAGCGGTCAGTGCCTGACACCTGGGAGCGGTCAGTGCCTGACACCAGGGAACGGTCAGTGCCTGACACCTGGGAGCGGTCAGTGCCTGACATCAGGGAACGGTCAGTGCCTGGCACCTGGGAGCGGTCAGTGCCTGACACCAGCTGGTGCACGGTCGGAAGGACGAGGGCACCAGGGTGCTGTATAACCAGTGCTGTTGGTGCAGCCAAAAACCGTAATGACTAACTAACGACGAAAGCGCAGTCACTCGCCACCCTGGGTCATCTAGATATGGTAATGCCCATGTACAGATTTCGACTGAACGTTTTTTTAGTGAAAAGGCGCGCTTTATACCGGTTCGCTGCTGAGAAATAATGAATTGTGATATATTTGCTCCTCTGTGTATACTAAATCGGTGAACTTGTTAATGACCTGACGTTTTCTGCCTTCTGTGATTTGCAAGAACTGTTCTTCTGTTTTTCTCTATTTTTTTCAACATTTTCGTTCCAACCTCGCCGTAGCGTGTGTACATGCGTTTGTTTAATTTAATTGGTCAAAAGAGGTGAAAGCATCAATGGATCTGAATTACCGAGGAACTACAGACAATTGTCGTCCGTGATATGACAGACCAGCTGCTCGAACACATCGAGAGCAGTTTTTCATAATTAACTTAATCATATTTATAATGTCCTTCACGACATCAGCGGTCAGATTGCGTTATTAGCCCGATTATGCATCGGGCTGTCAATGCTTGTCCAACGGCTACCATGTAAACATTGCCCGCTATGATTGAAGACTGAACCCAACTGTTTAGCTGACGTAACTCTGACACGATATTACTCGGCTCTGACGTTTAGCGCTGTGCTGTCGGACGACCTGTGGTGAGGAGAATAAGTGTAAAGCATAAGTTCAGAATAGTGCCATTTTTATTCCATCAAAAGGGCTCCTCTCCCTCCGTTGCGTGGGGACATCCACCCCTGGTCAGGGGCGCCTAGCCGGCCAGTCTTGTTCGGGACAGCGCTGTGCGCCATACGTATGACAGTATGACGATCTGACGGTCTGACCACTGTGGTGTGGTCAGTGGTAGTGTGACGGTCGGACCGCTGTGGTGTGGTCAGTGGTAGTGTGACGGTCTGACCGCTGTGGTGTGGTCAGTGGTAGTGTGACGGTCTGACCGCTGTGGTGTGGTCAGTGGTAGTGTGACGGTCTGACCACTGTGGTGTGGTCAGTGGTAGTGTGACGGTCGGACCACTGTGGTGTGGTCAGTGGTAGTGTGACGGTCTGACCGCTGTGGTGTGGTCAGTGGTAGTGTGACGGTCTGACCGCTGTGGTGTGGTCAGTGGTAGTGTGACGGTCTGACCACTGTGGTGTGAGTGGTAGTGTGACGGTCTGACCACTGTGGTGTGGTCAGTGGTAGTGTGACGGTCGGACCGCTGTGGTGTGGTCAGTGGTAGTGTGACGGTCTGACCACTGTGGTGTGGTCAGTGGTAGTGTGACGGTCGGAGCGCTGTGGTGTGGTCAGTGGTAGTGTGTCGGTCTGGCAGTTAGTTTCGGAAAAGTAGGGAGCCCACTTCAGATGCTCGCCTCCGGACCAAATCCTAACTACGCCACTGAGTTTAACCCTGTTCAGCGGCGAGGAGGGGGTGCCAGATCTACACCCACACCCAGTCAACACTATCAACAACTGAGACAACTGAGCTGCTGCCAAACAGCCATGTGTTTGGACTTCACGTATAAACTGTTCCAGTTCCTGGTATTCGCCGGGCGTGGCGTGGCGGTGTCGTGAAGCCCTTCCTGTCCGCCAGGAAAGGAGGGGCGAGGGAGGTCGTGTGGTGACCGACTGTGTGATCTGTCGTCTCGAACATGGGAACAGCATGAGAAAGCAATGGAGGAGATCCGGACGTTCCAGGTCGCCTGGGATGTTCTGTGGCATGACGGGATGTTCCTGACCTGACAGCAACCAAATAACAGGAAACATGGACCTGACAGCAATCACTTGACAGAAAACATAGATTTGCTGTCAGCATAGACAGCAGCAATAAAGTAACATTGGTGCCTTGAATGTCGTTAGTATGCTGATGGCAATGGGAGTTTGGAATGTCCGTGCCCATAAAAGTTCACGGTCCATGTGTTTTACTTGACGCGCATTTCAGTTCAATATTGTGTCAGTGGACAAAGTGGGCGGCCGTTTTCGCTTGAAGCGCCCATTCGCCAAGGGCACTGTATGATGGGACCGCGTCGGCCCCAAGGCTGAGCGACAGCGTGGGATGTGACCGGGGCTGGTCGACTGACCTCACCCGGCATGAGCCAGTTCGAGCCATACTTGAGCCACTGCTGGGGATGGGGAGTGGTATGGCCCACCCGGCCTGCTCGGGGTGTACTGGCCTCGCATGTGCAGGTGACACACCCCTGCCCGGCCCGTACAGGCAGCCTCACCTGTGTGGGCTGGTCTAACGAGATCTGTCGGGGCTGGCTTGCCTGGTATAGCCGGACTGACCTGCCTTGTATGGTCAAGCTGACTTGCCCTATATGGCCGGGCTGACCTGACCTGTATGGCTTGGCTGACCTGCTATGTACGGCTGGGCTGGCTTGCCCTATATGGTCGGGCTGACCTGCCCTGTACGGCAGGGCTGACCTGCTCTGTGTGGCTGGGCTGACCTGCTCTGTACGGCAGGGCTGGCTTTCCCTGTGTGGCCAAACTGACCTGTTCGGAGGTGTAGCCGACCGGCTCAGCTGTGGTGAGATCTGTCCCTAGGCCGGCCAGCACAGTGGCGGCCACCAGGACACAGACGGTGGTCGCCATCGTTACGGCTGCAGTGGCGGTTGCATGGTGCCAGTTACCGCCCCGTCCCGTGCCGTCTCCGCTCACACAGTCTCGCACGCGCGCGCGCCTGCTGTCGCGCCGTCACTGGCTGTCCGTCTGTTTACTGGACGCGCCGGGCTGGCAGCGCTCTCTGGCGGACACGTGCGGGCCTGCCGTGGGATTCCCGCCAGCCGCCTGTGCCGACGGCTGTCGTGGCGACTCTGAGCGTCTGCGGCGGGATGACGGTCCCGGCCGCTGGGCTGACGGTCCCGGCCGCCGGGCTGACGGTCCCGGCCGCCGGGCTGACGGTCCCGGCCGCCGGGCTGACGGTCCCGGCCGCCGGGCTGACGGTCCCGGCCGCCGGGCTGACGGTCCCGGCCGCCGGGCTGACGGTCCCGGCCGCCGGGCTGACGGTCCCGGCCGCCGGGCTGACGGTGTGCCTCTGGCAGCCGTCCAGTCGGATGCGTGTGAGGCGCACGTGCCCGGTCTCGTGCCGATCTCGCGGTGTGTGCGTGCCTTGTGTGCCACCCGACACCCCAGACAGTGGAGAAGGTTTAGTGCTGGGGGCTCGTCGAACTGTACCCATGCCCTGGTGATCCAACACCCGGCTAGTATACACGAGGCGGTGCACCGTGGTCGGGCGGTGCCGTGCTCTGGTGATCCCACCTCAAGCTAGTGTACACGAGGCGCCGTACCGCGGTCCGCTGTATCGGTGTCGTACCTCGGCGTGGTATCGCCGGCCACGGGCCGTCTCCGAGCCAGCAGCTGCCGCGTATTTCCGGCGCGTGATGACAGGTGCGCGTTTTTGCGCCGCCTCCGCCGCCGCCGCCGTCGCCGTCTTTTCTCACCGCTTCCGCCGCCACTCGCCGCCGCCGCCGCCTTTTCTCGTCGCTGCCGACGCCGCGTCGCTCGTCGAGAGCTGCCGCGCTGTGTCGTCTGCGGTGTCACGTCAGAGCGTGCCAGCAGCCGCCGTTGCTGAGCCTCCGATGCCAACCTCAAATTCACCGATTCCCTGGTGGCCCCACTCCACTTTATCCGGCGTTGTCATAGCTCATACACGCTGTGTATCTGTGCGTCAGCTTGATGGTTCCCATTTGAGCTTGTGTTGGCGTTGCAGTCGGTGCGCTGCATGACCAATGTAGTCGATGCGCCTTAAAGCCCTAATAACTAACTGGCTAGCTGGCGTTGCAGTCCGTGGTGCTGTTACTGCTCTCGCAGGCTCCTCGGCACGCTGGTCTCTTAGAGACCATGGTCGTCTTCTGTGTCAGAGATGAAGCCAAAACAATGCACAACGGTCTGCCCTAGGTGCGAGTCACGTAATGCATGTAGACGGTATATGCTCATTTTCGGAGATAGGTTGTGATGAGGGGGATAACACTTGAACGCGGAATTGTGGACAAGTTTTGTTTCGTGTCACAAAGTGCAGCTTATTTGAAGTGCCCGAAAAACCGCATTGTCCACAGAAATTATTGGAGATGGCTAGGCAAGTACTGCGTGAAGGTTATCACGCAGCAATTTCCCTTATAGTTTTTTGTGTGTTACGACTAATGAAGGAAAATTGATATTTTTAATGGCGATAAACGCCTTCAAATCCTCTATAGGATTTGAAAGGGTTGAAACGCAACTGCGTAATGGTTGTACTAAGTGGACGGGTACTGGCGGACAAAAGACTACTCTGCTCAAAGCCGGTGCCGCGTACAGACATATGTTGACAATCCATTTTCACTTATCTTTGCTATTAGATATTAGATATCCGTATTTGATTATATAAAATCATTCAGTTTGGTTTTCTTAGTTCTTTTTATCTTGTGATCACGATAAAATAGTTTTCCGTATTAGATAAACTAACAAAAACTGGTTTATTTCCTTTAACCGGACTAGTAACTCGACATGCATTGGAAGACATCCATTCTGAATCATAAGGCATATATTGTAATGTGTATGGTCAGGGATAGCGTTAAGATGTCTAGCAGATGATGCACATTGTCCATGAGTTAACCATTGGGCGCTGTATGACCGAAGCAGTCCATGCGCCCCTAAGTCCAAATAACCAACCATGAGTTAACGATTTGGCAAACATTGGAATTTAATTAATTTGCTCTGCATCGTACAAGTACGCACGTGCCTGCACAAGGTGTTTGGGTACAAAAGCTTACTTTGTGACTGATATTAATGAGGTGCACCGTTTTCGGTGTTTGTCACAGTTTGTAATGATGGCAGGATGATTGTCAGGATAGAGAAGGATGACAGCTTACGTAGTCTGTAGTTCGAGTGTTCGATACAGCATTGTGTATGCATCATATTCGTTTGGACGTTTATGATGATGTTTGGAGGTATTAGTTTTATTTCCTGTACTTTAGTTATTACTATTATTGTTATAATTATGTATACATATACGTACATATGTATATATATACATATATATAACTATAATATGTATATGTATACATATATATAACTATAATATGTATATGTATATATATATATTACCGGAACAATGCCGGAACTATAACTATATTACCGGAAGAGATATTTTAGTTTTTATTGCCGCTCATCCTAAGATGGTATTGGGAGTTGAGACCTAATGGGGTTTATCGGTGCCAGCAGCGATCTTATCCGCTTCTCTGATGTTTATTCAGCTAGCGTTGCTTTGGCAGCGATAGGCGGAGCTAGCGCATAACAGAGACTACGCCCATCTGCCACCCCACGACTTATGCACCGCTTCAGCCCTTGCTGGACTACGCTATTATGTGCTGCAATCCAATTGCAGAATACGACTACCTTGACTATTCCCTGCGCTGCTAAAGACGGCTGTTAGGATGCACGCTGCCGCTTAGCGCATATGCTAGCAGGGTATGCCCCCGCTGTCTCCACCTGAGGAACCGCCGGCAGGCGGGGGCCTGTGTCCACTGGTCAGCGGGCGACTCTCACGCAGGCTCGGTCTGGCCGGCAGGCGGGGGCCTGTGTCCACTGGTCAGCGGGCGACTCCCACGCAGGCTCGGTCTGGCCGGCAGGCGGGGGCCTGTGTCCACTGGTCAGCGGGCGGCTCTCACGCAGGCTCGGTCTGGCCGGCAGGCGGGGGCCTGTGTCCACTGGTCAGCGGGTGGTTCACACCTAGTTCCCGTCTGGCCGGCAGGCGGCGCTGGTGCAGGTGCGTGACGAACTGCAGGAGGCCGAGGCGGCGCGTTTGGTGATGCAGAAGGAGATGAAGGAGCTCCTGCTGCAGCTGCACAGCACTCAGCTGCAGCTGCACAAGCAGACAGCTGCTACCGCCGACTCGGACACCATTATGAAGAAGCTGGTGAGTGTCCTGTGAGCTGCCAACTCTCCGGAGTGGGCTGAAAATGTCCTGCACTCCACACAGTGGTGTTTTTATCTACTGGAGTACCAGCTGTACATGTGTTCTATTTAATAAAGGTTTCTGTATACCTGATGGAACCACGTTATTGAAGAACCTAGCGACCACTATGCTCTCGATTTTTTCCTATGTAGAATTTGCATGCTGTTACCGAATTCTGTGAAATTTCCCAAGTTTACTTTTGGGTTGATTGAGTAGATTGATCGAGTAGCAGATAGATTGAGATTTACATGATTGGTGCACATTTTCAGTACATTTTATTCCTGAATAATATGCACAACATGCCTGACCTCGATAGCACATATACATTGCCATCCTGTCATGTCATGTCATTGTCTAGGAAGTCTCAAAGTGACTTGTTTTATGTTTAATTGATAAGTAATTATTGCCCTGTGTTAATGTGCGTTGAGCGAAATATGTCTGGTGAAGCTTGAGCGAAAAGGCACAAACGTTGCGGAAGTAAGCCATCGTCGTGCTGTCGACCATGGAGGTGTCCCCAGGCTTTTCACCCGTCTCTACCACTGATGCTAATCCTTGTATCTTAATTACCTTACTGATGACCGCTCTGTTGCAGAGACCCACTGCTGCTGTCATCTGTGTCCTCTCTGAGACGTGGCTGACCTATGGTTGACCTATGTCCAGGACTCTGACCTGTACCTGCGGCGGCGAGACTTGATGCGGGAGGAGAAGATGCTGTCGGAGCTGCGACTGTTGCGCGCCGAGGTGCATCAGCTCAACTCCTACATCGTCGGTCTGCAGAGCGAGCTGGTGGGCTGCAGACTCGCCTCCAAATACATGGACAAGGAGCTGGCTGGCAGGTGCGTGCCCCGTGCTCCCTTTGTACATGGCTTTGGAGCTGGCTTGCAGGCGAGTGGTCCACCAGTGACTGGTCTCCTACGGGACCGGTGGTCGGCTCAGGTGTAGCTCACCTGACTGGTCGGCAGGTGGTTCACCCGCCACCGGTCTCCTCCGAGACTGGTGGCCGGCCCAGGTGCAGCTCAACTGGCTGTGCTCAGTGCACACGAGTACATCCACCGGCCGCACTGCATCACTCTGTAGCTGTCCGGAGTTTTGATTACCCATTTCACAGTGCTACGTTGCAGTTCTTGGCGGCACGACGCTGATTGCTGTCTCAGGTGTTGTGGTCGTATCTGACACAGCAAAGCTGATGTGGGTGTCACGCGTAATGTGCATATCAAGCAATCAGTCATAGCAGCGCGCACTTTTCCAGCCTACCTCCACCAGCTTCGCCTCTGGCTACCGTGAGGTGTCTCTCCAGGTCTGGTCCAGGTCCGGCTCAGTGTTCGGTTATATGTCCCGACTCGGTGTATGATGGCGTGTCTCGACTCAATGTACCATGACATATCGACTCAGTGTTTGGTAATGTATCCGACTCAGTGCACGGTGGCGTGTCTCGGCTCAGTGTTTTAATGTGTCCTGATCCAGTGCACCGTCTCTCGTGTCTCGGCTCAGTGTTCGACAATGTGTCTGGACTCAGCGTTTGATGGCGTGTCTCGGCTCAGTGTACGATGGCGTGTCTCGGCTCAGTGTACGATGAGGTGTCTCGGCTCAGTGTTCAATAATGTGTCTGGACTCAGTGTACGATGGCGTGTCTCGGCTCAGTGTACGATGACGTGTCTCGGCTCAGTGTACGATGGCGTGTCTCGGCTCAGTGTACGATGAGGTGTCTCGGCTCAGTGTACGATGGTGTGTCTCGGCTCAGTGTTCAATAATGTGTCTGGACTCAGTGTACGATGGCGTGTCTCGGCTCAGTGTACGATGACGTGTCTCGGCTCAGTGTACGGTAGCGTGTCTCGGCTCAGTGTACGATGAGGTGTCTCGGCTCAGTGTACGATGGCGTGTCTCGGCTCAATGTACGATGAGGTGTCTCGGCTCAGTGTACGATGACGTGTCTTGGCTCAGTGTACGATGATTGGCTAGTTACATGGCTTTGGCTAGTTATAGGTGTCTCGGCGTTCATGTTTCTATTTAATATTTTCTTTATTTTGCTCTTTTGCTTTCTTTTTTTTTGTTTGCTGTTTTTTCTTCGTGTTGGTAGTATGGTGTCTCGGCTCAGTGTTCAATAATGTGTCTGGACTCAGTGTACGATGGCGTGTCTCGGCTCAGTGTACGATGACGTGTCTCGGCTCAGTGTACGATGACGTGTCTCGGCTCAGTGTACGATGGCGTGTCTCGGCTCAGTGTACGATGGCGTGTCTCGGCTCAGTGTACGATGGCGTGTCTCGGCTCAGTGTACGATGGCGTGTCTCGGCTCAGTGTACGATGGCGTGTCTCGGCTCAGTGTACGATGGCGTGTCTCGGCTCTTACATTTTTTTTTTTTTTTTTCTTTTGCTTTGCTTTAATAGGTGTTCGCTCAGTTGTACGTGTCTCGGCTCAGTGTACATAGTGTCTCGGCTCAGTTACATCGTGTCTCGCTTTTTTTCTTTTTTTTTTTTTTTTTTTTTTTTTTTTTTTTTTTTTTTTTTTTATTTCTTTTCTACTGTTCTGCTAGTTTCTTCTCGGCTGTTCTAGGTGTTCGCTCGTGTCGATGGTGTGCCTCGGCTAGTGTTCAATTTGTCTGCTAGTTACGATGCGTGTCTCGGCTCAGTGTACGATGAGTGTCTCGGCTCAGTG
The DNA here is from genome assembly GCA_034440575.1 of Imbricaverruca yamaguchii. Classification (NCBI taxonomy): domain Eukaryota; kingdom Metazoa; phylum Arthropoda; class Thecostraca; family Neoverrucidae; genus Imbricaverruca; species Imbricaverruca yamaguchii. Next base: position 1,282,419 of record JAOTOL010001645.1, on the reverse strand, counting down.
TTCGATAATGTGTCTGGACTAGTTCATGGCTGTCTCGGCTAGTAATCTTTGGCTATTCATATTCTCGTTCTTTTCTGTTACTCTTTGCTATTTTTTTTTTATTAATATTTTTAAATTATTCTCTTTGCTTTATGGTGTTGGCTAGTTATGTTCTGCTAGTTCATGCTTCTCGGCTGTTTGTTCTCGGCTCAGTGTACGATGGCGTGTCTCGGCTCGGTGTACATCGTGTCTCGGCTGTTACGATGTGTCGGCTCAGTGTACGATGGCGTGTCTCGGCTCAGTGTACGATGAGTGTCTCGGCTCAGTGTCATCTGTTCGCTGTGTACGATGGTGTCTCGGCTCGTCATGCGTTCTGGCTCAGTGTCGATGACGTGTCTCGGCTCAGTTACGATGGCGTGTCTCGGCTCTTCTGTTCTGGCTCAGTGTACGTGCGTGTCTCGGCTCAGTGTTCGATATGTGTCTGGCTCAGTGTACGATGGCGTGTCTCGGCTCAGTGTACGTTGTTTGCTTTCTTCTGTAGTTACGATGGCGTGTCTCGGCTCAGTGTCTGGGTTCTTCGTTAGTGGCGTGTCTCGGCTCAGTGTACGATGGCGTGTCTCGGCTCAGTGTACGATGGCGTGTCTCGGCTCAGTGTACGATGAGTGTCTCGGCTCAGTGTACGATGGTGTGTCTCGGCTCAGTGTTCAATAATGTGCTGGACTCAGTGTACGATGGCGTGTCTCGGCTCAGTGTACGATGAGTGTCTCTCAGTGTACGATGCGTGTCTCGGCAGTGTACGATGGCGTGTCTCGGCTGTTAGTGCGTGTCTGGCTCAGTTCTTGTTGGCTTTTGTCTCGGCTCGTGTCGATGCGTGTCTCGGCTCAATGTACGATGACGTGTCTCGGCTCAGTGTACGATGGCGTGTCTCGGCTCAGTGTACGATGGCGTGTCTCGGCTCAGTGTACGATGGGGTGTCTCGGCTCAGTGAACGGTGGCGTGTCTCATTTCAGTGTACGGTGGCGTGTCTTTGCTCAGTGTACGTCGGCATGTTTTGGCTCAGTGCACAGAGATGTCTGCCCCGCAGGATCCAGCAGATCCAGCTGTTGGGCCGCGGTCTGGACGGTTCTGAACACGGCCGTCTGTGGGCTCAGCTCGAGTCCGAGATCCAGCTGCATCGTCACAAGACGCTCGTGCGCGCCTGCCGCAGCAGGTCGGTGTGGTGTGACCGAGCTAGGTCTGGTCAGTTCCAGCGGTCTGGTCCACTGCAAAGTCCTGATCAGTCCGATTAATGTTGCGGAGGCCGAGTACAGAGGCATGGGAACCTGTTCTTGTTTGTTGCACTGTTTGTGAGAGACGAGCAGACCTTAACCTGGGTCCCTTCCGTATTGAGGAATTTTGTGTGTGCCTCATTTCATTACATCATTTATCTTCATGCCGTCATGTAATCTTTGCTGAACCCTGCTGTTGAATTAACTTTTTTTTCTCAACAGGGCAGCTCTGTAAGCTATAACTACCCTGATGAATATCAGCATAGCCAGCTGCTGAGCTACCACCGACACTGTTGTGGTTGTGTTTGGTGCGTTCTCCACCGGCACGTTCCAGTCATTAGCCCAGATCTCAGCTGTCCGCCCTCAGGCTCGATAACCACTGCCACTCTGATACCAAAACTTCGTCTCGGTGTGGACTGGTGCCCCCAGACTGTGACCCGGTGTGACCTGACGTGGCCGTGACCTGGTGCCCACGAAATGTGACCCTGTGTGACCTGACATTGTCGTGACTTCGTGCCCCGGAATGTGACCCGGTGTGACCTGACATGGTCGTGACCTGGTGCCCGGAATGTACCTTGACCTGCGGTGTGATGACATGGTCGTGACTGACATGGTCGTGACCTGGTGCCCACGGAATGTGACCCGGTGTGACCTGACGTGGTCGTGGCCTGGTGTCCCCAGACTGTGGCGTGACCCACCACCAGAGCCGAAGAGTATCGGCCCGCGTGTGGTGCACGTTAGCAAGGCGGACAAGGAGGGTCTCGGCATGTCCATCACGGTGGGTAGCGCCATTATCGCCTCATCAACAGCATCAGCAATTGACAGCAACACGAACAGTTCAAGAGCTCCAATGGCTGGTCCTACAAGGATGTGGAGCTCACTAATTGCATTAGTAGCGCACAAGTAGCTGTAGCACCGCACTGGCAGTGTTCATGGCCCACTTATGAGGCTCTGAACTATAGCAACAATTATGTCTCCGCTATACTCTACAAGCGTATAGTATTATATAGGCTGTCTAGCCTATATAGTATTATATAGGCTGTGCATATTGCACAACATGTGATAGCTTTCCTGCACATGTCCATATAAGAATAAACCAACTGGCAGCCACCTGCCGCGCCATCGCTGGTGGTGCGGCAGGTGGCTGCCAGTTGCAGTGGAATCCTGGACCCGTTATGGAACACTCGCATGTTCCATAACGGCTCCAGGATTATCGGCATACCTAGAATACTCGTGGAGACCCGTTCTGTTTCGTTTTTCTTTGATTTCGGCAGGACGCGAAGTCCGGTGCACAGTGGTGAGTTGATTTTCCCAGTCAAAGCCAGCGGTGGCTGTCAGACTGCCGACGGCTGACGATTACGGGCGCCAAATGACCATGTAGTTGGCGCGCCCTTAAACCTTAATAGCCAATGAAGATAAGCGACGATTGGGACCGGTGTGGGCTTGCTCATGTCACATGGCCGGGTGTGTCAGAACAGCATACTCTCGCTGACCCGGAAGTGGCGCCGATGTGTCTCGATGCTGGACGTGAGATGTAGCCGGGTCCTTGACCGGTGGCGTGGCCTGATCGCAGTCTGTCAATATTCGACAATATAGGTGAAGACATCACGCAACGGAAAACTGTTTGCATCATGAGTTACATGTTTATCTGTTTGTTAACATCTTCCGTCAGACTGCATCAGTGCACCCAATAAATAAGTGCATGGTAATAAAACACACCTGACACGATCTTCAGTTACCGCTTGGAATGTTCTCGTAGTGCTGGACGGCACAAAGGCCCAGAATCGTGCTATGCAATTGTATTCAAGTGGGATATACGTCATGCGACATTTTTGCTACATCTTCGAAGGCTAAATAATAACATTTTAGTTTACATCCGACGCTCAAGTTGAACTGATTTTGGACACAGTGCCGGACCGTGAGAACCTGGCGACTGTGTGCGGGTTGAACACGTGACTATGTGGCGTAACAGAGACGTGACGCCAAGAGAAGTGGTGTGAGGGCCTGCTCCTGTCCTGATCTGGGTATCTGCTGGCATGACTGTGTGCCCTGTCCTGACTTGAGTGTCTGTTGACAGGGCGGTCAGGAGCATGGTGTGCCAATTGTGATATCAGCCCTGAAGCGGCCGGGGCCCGCCCACCGCTCTGGTCTGGTGCACGTGGGCGACACCATTCTCTCCGTCAACGACATCAGCCTGCACCAGGTGAGCGAAGTCGGCCGTGGTCGGGTCAGTGTCTTCAGTCTGCTGGCTGTCCGAGATGCACAGCACCTGAAATTGCCCGAGTAATTTCAGTTTAGTTCAGCCAGCTTTATCATAGTTGTCTTCGATTGTCGTGACTGACTTGTGATATATTGGCTGCTTATTTGTCCAGCCGACATATACACAAAAATATTAAAATTGCCGTGGCGATGTAATAGGACATGCCTTCCCCGCGAGCGGTGGTCTGTGATCCACCCGTCCCGATGACCAAGCCGTTTTGTTGTGGCAGGTCCGCCACCAGGAGGCGGTGGAGGTGCTGTCCTCTGTGACGGGAGACATCAAGCTGGAGTTACAGTTCGTGCCGACGCTGGCCGAGGACCTCAGCGACGGTATTTACGACATGCAGCATTTCCGGTTAGTCAACTCGCTTGTCATAACGTCGGGCACTGTGCCTGACACTGCGTCTCTATTTAATTATCACATCCTGTTTAATGTGTTATTTGTTTCAGCTCTTCCGCTGCGGAAGTAGGATTATGATCGGCGAGGAAGGACCTGGGGTACTGATTTTGCACATCACTTGTGGGGATCAACGAGGCAATTTTGAATCCTTGCAATCGATTTGATGTTTTTCTTCTAAATTATTAAGAACGTTAAATTTAGTAAACCTTCCGGTAGCCTGAACACAACCATATGACAGCTGTACTGACCAAGATCCCTACAGACCACATCACTTTCGGCTGTAGCCCGGCACTGCCTGGCTCGGGATCCGGCAGCTTTCTGTTACGAGCTACGGACTGTGACTTGTTTTTCTGCAAGAGTTCGCGAAGTCTAGAGTTACCGCACCTTTGCTAGCGGGGTCGTACATTACCGAGAGTCTGAGCCTTCGAGTGTATTGTGAGTACCTTGATGCACGAGTCATCTACGTTTCCGAGCAAACCTTAAAAAAAAGCAAACCGAACAACAAACAAACAGCCTCCAGATTTCTTTAGGTCGGTGACGCTTCAGCATAATTCAAATCCAGAGATTCAGTTCTAGGGTAGCTGATTAATATTAGCGCACTATCCTCATCTCCCATTTAAAATGAGTTCTGACGTTCCTTAATCTCTGCATTACTACTTGGCTACCACACTCAAGGTGCATTTGTTAAACGAAGACAACGTAGCAATTTACTCAGTTACTAATTCATGTTTTTAGTACTTTGTATTCACTCTGCGCCAGAATGTGTCTGGCTTTGTGCACCGATGTTTCTCTCCACTCACAACACTTGCAGCACCTGTGTTTGAGTTGGCAGTGAGTCGGCAATGGCGCCGGCTTCGGCGGGTCATGCGCGTACGGGGGAGCACGCGGACCCTAGCTCCCCATCCTTTGTCTTCCCATCACATCATCCCTTCATTGTCATCCCATTGCCCCATTCTCTCCCAGCATCTCTGCTTATGTCCTTCATCTAACCATGCAGCAACAACACCTCCTCTGTCATGAGCAGATAGGCCGGCTTTACCTGGTCGATTCTTTCGTTCAGTTTTATCGGGATATCCGCGCCTCTTGGCCTATTCCCTGGGGCTGAATTATTCCTTTAGGCTAGGCAGTTGTAATATGGGACCAACATGCCTCTTTGATCATAATTTCCCGAGGAGACGAGCGGAGGATTCCTAGGGCCCGGAAGGGCCAATGGTAGGTTGCTTCGGACTGAGAGTCTGAGCTTTTGTTTGGTGCCTGCTGGCCCGGCCGGCCGGGGTCAAGGGGCGGGCGGCGCTGTAACGGGGCTGGTGTGGTGAGTCTCCCCTCCCGGCCGTGCATAGGCGCTACCTGTCCCGTATAGCTACACGGACGCCTGGTGTCCTCACGATTGCGGAGTACAGGCGTCCCTCCCCTCCAGTGGCGTGGGACGTCTCAACCACTCATTGGCCCATCACACGAGGACCAACCCCTCCCCTGGTGGGAGCCGAAGAGCAAATGTGACCATATCACAGGGCGAACTCGAACAATCCACCTAGTATAAGCCGTTACGTTGGGCACCATAGGACCGCCTCGACATCAAGGCGGTCCTCCACAATCATTTCGCATATCTTGATATGCATAGCCATCGATCTAGAAAGGACAGCGTCATCTCTCTCATCCTTCCGGCATAAGCGAGGATATGACCGTCTTTAAACTGTGACGCGCTGCGATGAATTACGGGATGAAGCGACAGAGGTCGAGTTCCGTAATGAAGAGGACGGAATGAAGAATTTGGATACGGTGAAGTTGACATCGGATAAGTACCCCAGATGAAAGAGACCCTCGCCATTCCAGTTGAACCCCACAATACCAAGAACTTTCTCAAAGATGTGATTAACTGCTACGATCTAAGGTGTCTCCTAAGCTGAGATCTTTAAGCTGAGATATCTGATGGGTTGGGCGAATACGATGTTGTGAAATTGAGAAGAGGAAGGGAACTGCATGTGCCAAAGATGACGACATGGTAAGGGTGGATGGTTTTGCAGGACGTCTTATACTTCCTTTCCCCACTGAAGCGAGTGGGAAGACTTGTATGCTTTTGCTGGAACCAAAACCACGTCGACATCAGGGAAAATGAACTCGCTGAAGCGACACAGACCGTGCACTCGTGCCTTTCTTCTCCCTCTGCCCGGAATCTTTACCCAATGATCTCCGAATGCATGCATGCAAAATGTCAACGCAATTAGGACGACCTGGACGCTAACAGACTCCAGGCAATCAGACCACGTATAGGGTACTGGCTGTCATAATTTAGGAAGCGGAGGAGGTTGCGTTAACATGAGCACGAATATGACATCCATGCACCACACATTGCTACCTCCTTATTAATGAGGCCAAACCAATGTGCCCACGATGCAATTTTCCACTAATAGTGCACCGTATTCTCACAGGTCGCTCTACACATAGAAGAGAGCTAAATATTGTTGAACTAACAGGACGTCCGCTAGCTTTATTGGCGACGATGGAGTGTGTATTTGTTTCTGCAGTATGGACCCAAAACGACCTTATCTTGGTCGGTGCGCTCAATGCCCTGAGAAAATTAATGAGTTGGCAACGAGTGTCGGAACAAACATGTTCTCATGAGCTCGACACGTCCGCTGACTCCTGACCGCTGACTCATGACCGCTGACTCCTGACCGCTGACTCCTGACCGCTGACTCCTGACCGCTGACTCCTGACCGCTGACTCCTGACCGCTGACTCCTGACCGCTGACTCCTGACCGCTGACTCCTGACCGCTGACTCCTGACCGCTGACTCCTGACCGCTGACTCCGGACCGCTGACTCCTGACCGCTGACTCCTGACCGCTGACTCCTGACCGCTGACTCCTGACCGCTGATTCCTGACCACTGACTCCTGACCGCTGACTCCTGACCGCTGACTCCTGACCGCTGACTCCTGACCACTGACTCCTGACCACTGACTCCTGACCGCTGACTCCTGACCGCTGACTCCTGACCGCTGACTCATGACCGCTGACTTCTGACCGTGAACCTCTGACCATTCACTAATGACTGCTCACTCCTGACCACTGACTGTTGGAGGACGCCAAATGACTGGGTTTGATTCATGCTCCCAGGGACCCAAATAACCAACTAGCTATTTCTGGTATGCGAGAACCAATTACAGGGAAGACACCCTGACATGTGGTAGCCCACTACAGAGGACTTGGCTTGGTGGGTGAGTACCCACTATCAGGGGTCGACACTGGCAGGTGGTGGTGGAACTGGCATTTCCACTTAGTATAATATTTTGCAGATCAGTTTCACATAATGAAATTCCAACCGATTGGAAAAGGGCAAATGTAGTTCCTATTTTCAAGAAAGGAGAAAGAGGGAAAGTTGAAAACTATAGGCCAATAAGTCTCACATCCCTAGTCTGCAAGGTACTCGAATCAATTATCAAGGATAGAATAGTTAGTTATCTGGAAGGTAGCAGATTGATTCAAGATACTCAACATGGATTTAGAAAAGGACGATCGTGTCTCACAAACCTCTTGGACTTTTTGAACTTCGCCACAGAACAATTTGATCAGGGAAATCAGGTTGATGTAGCATATCTTGACTTTAGTAAGGCCTTTGACAAGGTACCCCATAAACGGTTAATGATACAGCTTCAGTCCCATGGTATTGCAGGTAGCATCTTAAAATGGATAGAGTTGTGGCTTTCAGATAGACAGCAAAGAGTGATGCTAAATGGTACAAAGTCATCATGGCAAAATGTTCTTAGTGGAGTCCCCCAGGGGTCAGTACTAGGGCCATTACTGTTCATTATATTTGTAAATAACATTGAAAGTGGCCTAAGCAGTAAAGTTTTGAAATTTGCAGATGATTTGAAGGTCTTTAGGGCAATAACAGGTCAGGATGAGCATATCTCGCTGCAAAAAGACTTAGACGAACTTGTGAAGTGGTCCGAAGAATGGCAAATGAAATTTAACTTTGATAAGTGCAAAATCATGCATGTAGGTAAGCAGCATATGAAGGCTCCATACTTGATGGGTGGCCAAGTGCTATCAGTGACTCAACAGGAGAAGGATTTAGGCGTTATTCTAAACACAAAATTGGGGGCATCAGAACAGACCAAGGAAGCCAGGAAGAAGGCACTGAGAATGCTCGGGGCAATAAATAGGAATGTATCATACAGAAGTGAGGAAGTGATCAGGAAGCTTTACTGTGCATACGTCAGGCCACATTTGGAATACTGCATCCAAGCCTGGTCTCCTAGCTATGAAAAAGATTGTTGGCTTTTAGAGAGAGTACAAAAGAGGGCTACAAAAATGGTTAATGGCATAAGCAACCTGGCATATGAGGAAAGATTGAAGAAATTGAATATGTTTTCACTTAGATATAGAAGGCTGAGAGGAGATCTCATCGAGGTCTTTAAATTTGTCAATGGTCTTGAGAGGGGATACCTTGGGGAAATGTTTGAATTTAACAGAAATGATGCAATTAGAGGTCATAAATTCAAAATTAAAATTAACCACAGCAGAACAAGGTTAAGGCAAACTTTCTTCACCAACAGGGTAGTGGAACACTGGAACCAGCTGCCAGAAAACATCGTCAGTAGCAGAACATTGAACATCTTTAAAAACAGCATAGACAATCATTATAAGAATAGAGGGCTTGCTTTTCAGTATTACAGGGAGGGCTGATTGGCAGATTTGGTGGGCAACTGGTTCAGTGTACAGAGTGCAACCAAGAAGGGCCCTTGTGGCTCAGAGTTGCACTGATCTTTTATGTCTTTATGTCTTTATGTCTTTATGGTGGTCCACAACAGAAGATTATTCTTGGGAGGTGGGGATCCACTACAGAGGACCCGCCCTGGATGGTAGAGATACACTACAGAGGACCTGTCCTGGCTGGACGCCATCGGCACCCCAGCCGGATGAGCTAGAGGTCGTCAATGTTACCCCCAAGGTCTGGGCCGTCGGTGGTGATGAAGGGTGGTCATCCTCAATTGCCGACCGACTGATGAATCCCTACGCCGGTTGAGTCAGCGCTGCTCCGGTCGGAGTGGTGATGAAGGGTGGTTGTCCTCAGTCGCCGAGACTGATGAATGCCTACGCCGGCTGAGTCAGAGCCGTGCCAGCCGGAGTGGACACCACCGGCCCTCACTCGGTCAGCGGTGTGAGGTGGCAAAATGCTGGCACGGCACCAGTTCCGCTGGTGCCGATATTTGGGAGCACGACTGATGGGTGATGCGTCATTACCTGGGCACTAGTGGGGCTTTGTGAGTATTCTTGAAAGCAATATGAAAATTGCTACCTAATAAAGCATCGGAAGGGTTTTCCCGTATGACATAATATAAGTTCGAAGTTGGTAAAAGGGATGGTCCCAGTTGGTGACGATTTCGTTTTTCAAGCGCATTTAGAAGGGGTGTTTAACACCGGAGATAATCTCTGACGGCGATAGAATGTGTTGTTGCGGTCTCCAGCGTTTATAATTCACGTCGTCTCTGACTGTATTTGTCGCTGGACCACGTGATATCGATGCCAAAACATATTATAATTCAACACCATAATTAATAGGAAATTCGATCGTACATATTGGCCTGCTCACGGAAGGTCATACAGCTAACGCAGCAGACACAAATGTCAAAAGAAGACAGTAGTGACCGAGTACCTCACAGGGATCTCGGATCTATTAACCCTCGCCGAGGTGCGTTAGGCTCTCGAGAGCCCTCCCCTCCGTCACATCAGCATATGGAGGCGTGGACGGCAATGTTGGCTGCTTCCCGGAAGTGGTCAGGGGAGGGCACACCTGGAGGCATGCCGGGACGCGTGCGCTAACTGCCCGGCCGCCCAGGTGAGTGTGTGTCGGCGGCCGTCTCAGACGGGGGCGGGCGCTGGCACGCGGGTGGAATGTGCGCCGTCATCGGCTCCACGCCGCCGACCTCTGAGTCATCGGCTCAGTTTGGCACTGCGTGGACGCAGCACGCAGGTGGAATGTGCGCCGACACGGGTGCCGCATGGCTGACCTCTGAGTCATCGGCTCAGTTTGGCACGGTGTGATGATAGCACACGCCGCTGTTGATGCAACAGTCGAGAGGCCGACGGCCAGCCCACCGTCACTTCTGGCGGCCGCTCCACACCTGCTCCGGCTGACCAGTTCCACTGAAATGTTATTGGGGCACCGTCTGTGTGATGTATGCGCCTCACAACAGAGCTGACCCGGTCAGGTCACTGAGGTCAAACGGTTTTATGCGCCCTATAGCAGGGCCAATACCGGTCAGGTCAACTGAGATCAAACGGTGTTATGCACTTCACAGCAGAGCTAAGGCCGGCCAGGTCAACTGAGGTCAAATGGTGTTAATGCGCCTCACAACAGAGCTAACCCCAACCAGGTCAACTGAGGTCATACTGTGTCGAGTATGGCAGTTCGACTGAAGTTGTAAGCGTTTCAATGAAGCAAATAGTGTGGCCAAATTGCGCGAAGATCAACAGAACTGTGCCAGGCCGATTATTTATCTCATGATTAATGCGACGATGCAGAGCCGTTTATCCCGTCCATATCAGGAGCGAAGCTTCTGAATACGATGCGATTAGGAAAAGGTACGAAAACATTGCTCTAATAAACCGACTTCTAACATACGACAACATCCGAAAAGCGTAGCAATGTTTTCGTAAGTTCTCCTAGTCGCATTGCACTCGGAAGTTGTCTCATGTAAGTGGGGTAAGTGCTTTATGACCATTGAATACGCCATGGGCTATACTACCGTTAAAACTGACCGAACAGGGAGATTATTCTCGATATCTGCTATATACTCTCCTCGTTTATCAGATACCCTCAAGCAGGACATGTGAAGTAAAAGGTCGACTTACAGAGTATTCGGCACCCAGTAAGGGGCCGCCCTGTCTCCCTCCGAATGGAACCGATCTCCCAATCGTCAGGGTTTGTGGTCATCAAAGGTATCAGCCGATTACAAAAATAAATGAAAAGATGCACACAATTTAACAAACTCAAGGTACGCAAACGTACGAAGCTGTGGCACCTTTCAGTAAAAAATAACATGTTACGATAACCTCTCTCACGTCCACTGACATATATATATATATATATATATATATATATATATATATATATATATAAAATATATCCATCATACATGTTCGCGGGCCGTGGTGGACACCCCGCAGCTGCCGTTGGTCTGTCCTGTCCCGTGGTGGACACCAGACAGCTGTCGTTGTCCTGTTCTGTCCCGTGGCGGACACCCGCAGCTACCGTTGTCCTGTCCTGTCCCGTGGCGGATACCCCGCAGCTGCCGTTATTCTGCTCTGTCCCGTGGCGGATACCCCGCAGCTGCCGTTGTTCTGTCCTGTCCCGTGGCGGACACCCGTGGCGGACACCCGTGCGGACCCGCAGCTGTCGTTGTCCTGTCCTGTCTCGCAGCGGACACCCGCAGCTACCGTTGTCCTGTCCTGTCCCGCAGCGGACACCCCGCAGCTGCCGTTGTCCTGTCCTGTCCAGTCGCGGACACCACGCAGCTGTCGTTTTCCTGTCCTGTCCCGTGGCGGATGCCCCGCAGCTGCCGTTGTCCTGTCCTCGCAGCGGACACCGCAGACGTTGTCCTGTCCTGTCCCGTGGCGGGTACCCCGCAGCTGCCGTTGTCCTGTCCTGTCCTGTGGCGGACACCCGCAGCTGCCGTTGTCCTGTCCTGTCCAGTCGCGGACACCACGCAGCTGTCGTTTTCCTGTCCTGTCCTGTGGCGGACACCCGCAGCTACCGTTGGTCCGGGTATCGCTGCCTCAGTATCCTCGGTCGTGCCACTCGAGCCGACGCCGGCCGTGTCGGCGGTGACGCGCGGCCGTAACTCGACTGTCGCGGCCGACGGCCTGGCCTCCCCGTCAGTCGTCGGCCGACATTTGTAGCGTCCGCCCCGGCGTTTGTCACTCGTCACGTCGGCGATGAGTCTGTGCGGCACCTCATCGCTCCTGGAACGCCGGCCTGCAGGCTTGGCCTTCGCTGATCCGGCAGGTGGCCTCCGCTCCGGCGTCTGCGGCGCCGCCCCTGCGCCCGGCTGACGCACCCTCGTCCCCTCCGTTCGAGTATTGTGTGATCCATCCTGATGGGCTAACGCTGATATCCCTCCCTCGCCTGTCCTAGCTCATGGTGCAGTCGACCAAGGGGCTGACGCTGTTGTCCCTCCGCCGTCTCCCCGTCTGTCCTGGCTGGTGGTGTCGGCTGAGGTAGCCTGCTGACACCGCCGTCTCCCCGTCTGCCCTGGCTGATTGTGGTGTCGACTGAGGTAGTCTACTGACACCGCCGATTGTCCTCAGGTACGACATGTTGGACGAATCTCTCCCACCGCCGCCGTCACCCCGGCAGAACGGTGTAGTGCTGCCACTGGCGGTGCGTCCAACCGTCAGTCGGCCGGGCGCCGCCCAGAAGCTCGCCTCTTCACCACAGGTACTGTCCCCGCGACAGGCACCGTCCCCGCCACAGATAACACCTGCCACAAGTAGCACCTCCCGCCGCAGGTATAGTTTCCGTCACAGGTGGCACTTGCGCCGTCTGCCCACAGGACACTTCCCGCCACAGGTAGAGCCTTCCCAACAGGTGACACCTCCCGCCACAGGTAGAGCCTTCCCCACAGGTGACACCTCCCGCCACAGGTGACACCTCCCGCCACAGGTAGAGCCTTCCCCACAGGTGACACCTCCCGCCACAGGTGACACCTCCCGCCACAGGTAGAGCCTTCCCCACAGGTGACACCTCCCGCCACAGGTGACACCTCCCGCCACAGGTAGAGCCTTCCCCACAGGTGACACCTCCCGCCACAGGTAGAGCCTTCCCCACAGGTGACACCTCCCGCCACAGGTGACACCTCCCGCCACAGGTAGAGCCTTCCCCACAGGTGACACCTCCCGCCACAGGTTCGTGCATCCGCCACAGGTGACCCAAGTAGAGCCTTCCCCACAGGTGACACCTCCCGCCACAGGTGACACCTCCCGCCACAGGTAGAGCCTTCCCCACAGGTGACACCTCCCGCCACAGGTGACACCTCCCGCCACAGGTAGAGCCTTCCCCACAGGTGACACCTCCCGCCACAGGTGACACTTCACGCCACAGATACTGTCCCAAATACAGGTAACCAGCCCGTGTCCTGCTGTTTACTGCTGGCCCTGCGTCAGCCAAGCCCACCTGCTGCAACAGCAGCAGAAGAGTGCAGGTAAAACGTATTCCGTCGGCAATATCAACGCTAGCTCGCTGATGGTGATGCTTGAGATCTGCAACATGCCCGTCCCACAGCCGAAAGGTGTGCGTTGGAGTCACACATGTCGCTACTCTTCGCCTACGACCGATCGGTGTGATAGATATGCGATTGGCGCTTATGATACAAACCAGTCGACACTTCGTCAAACCAGTAATCACCAACAACATTAATATGGTCTGCCACCTCGTGCACAAGGAACATCATGTGCACATCATGTGCGTGTCTGAGACTTAGCTGGCCGAAGACATTCTGGGCGCAGCTCTTCCCGGCTCTGGTTACACGACGCACAGATGTGATCAGCGTGAGGGTGTGCGGGAGGCATCGCTACTCTGGAGCGATGCCTCCCTCGCGATGCTGACGCCTCGCGACCCGCGAGCGGCGCGACCCGACACCTGCGACGACTCCAGCGTGGAGGAGCTCCGGCTGTCAGCGGCGCCATCTACCGACCGCCAGCACACTTACCGCGCGTGGGCTCGACGCTGTACACGGCTAGCTGGAGATGACGCCGACATCGGGAAAGCATGTGTACGCTGGCGATGACTAGTATAAATATTGTAAAACCATACACTCCTGCTTCTCGTAATTGTATCTCCTTGAATCATCTGAACCTAACACAGCTCGTTACCGAGCACATCCATTTGTATTCCTCCCTCCCTCATCGACTTGGTCATTACCAGTACTAATTCAACGTATAACGCCCGGGCCGCGGCCATTCAGAGTCTGCGCGTCCGTGTCGGCAAGTCATGTCATCTTCTCCACACCACCGACACCTCAATAACCGCACCTTTCCCGATGCAGGAAAAGTTGTCATTGTCATCCATATTCATAAGTCCGGAGACATTTAATCACAGCAGCGGGCCGATGTCAATCCTGCCTCATTAGCAATCGCATATTTTCCCTCCCACCACGCCTATCGCTCGTCCCACTCTTCCGAAGATTCCCTTCTCGATATTGTCTGATGTCAGCGGAGGAGATCGATGTCGGTCGCGCACCATCACTGACATCGATCGATCTGAGCAAGGTGTTCGGCCACTTGATACCGCTGAGGGTCGACGTGCAATTATACTAACCACGTATTTGTTATGGGAAAATGCATGGTTTGTGCATGCAATGATGACAGAGAACATGATTTATTGCTTCTACCAAATTATGACATCATAACCTGACGCGCCCATGGAAGACCACCAAATGTTATGGAGAAGAAGCCCCGGTGACTAAAGCCTCCGACTGGCTCATCTACGTCAGTGGCGTGACTCTGAACCGTGTGGTGTGCCGGCCACCGTCCCCTGCCTTATCTACGTCAGTGGCGTGATTCTGAACCGTGTGGTATGCCGGCCACCGTCCCCTGCCTTATCTACGTCAGTGGCGTGACTCTGAACCGTGTGGTATGCCGGCCACCGTCCCCTGCCTTATCTACGTCAGTGGCGTGATTCTGAACCGTGTGGTGTGCCGGCCACCGTCCCCTGCCTTATCTACGTCAGTGGCGTGACTTGCCGAACCGTGTGGTATGCCGGCCACCGTCCCCTGCCTTATCTACGTCAGTGGCGTGACTCTGAACCGTGTGGTGTGCCGGCCACCGTCCCCTGCCTTATCTACGCCATGACGTAGTCAGTGGCGTGACTGAACCGTGTGGTATGCCGGCCACCGTCCCCTGCCTTATCTACGTCAGTGGCGTGACTCGCCCAACCGTGTGGTGTGCCGGCCACCGTCCCCTGCCTTATCTACGTCAGTGGCGTGACTCTGAACCGTGTGGTGTGCCGGCCACCGTCCCCTTGCCCTATCTACGTCAGTGGCGTGATTCTGAACCGTGTGGTGTGCCGGCCACCGTCCTCTGCCTTATCTACGTCAGTGGCGTGACTCGTCAACCGTGTGGTGTGCCGGCCACCGTCCCCTGCCTTATCTACGTCAGTGGCGTGACTCGTCCAACCGTGTGGTGTGCCGGCCACCGTCCCCTGCCTTATCTACGTCAGTGGCGTGACTCTGAACCGTGTGGTGTGCCGGCCACCGTCCTCTGCCCTATTTACGTCAGTGGCGTGATTCTGAACCGTGTGGTGTGCCGGCCACCGTCCCCTGCCTTATCTACGTCAGTGGTGTGACTCGTCAACCGTGTGGTGTGCCGGCCACCGTCCCCTGCCTTATCTACGTCAGTGGCGTGACTCTGAACCGTGTGGTGTGCCCGCCACCGTCCCCTGCCTTATCTACGTCAGTGGTGTGACTCTGAACCATGTGGTGTGCCGGCCACCGTCCCCTGCCTTATCTACGTCAGTGGCGTGACTTGCCCAACCGTGTGGTGTGCCGGCCACCGTCCCCTGCCTTATCTACGTCAGTGGCGTGACTGAACCGTGTGGTATGCCGGCCACCGTCCCCTGCCTTATCTACGTCAGTGGCGTGACTGAACCGTGTGGTATGCCGGCCACCGTCCCCTGCCTTATCTACGTCAGTGGCGTGACTTGCCGAACCGTGTGGTATGCCGGCCACCTTCCCCTGCCTTATCTACGTCAGTGGCGTGACTGAACCGTGTGGTGTGCCGGCCACCGTCCTCTGCCTTATCTACGTCAGTGGCGTGATTCTGAACCGTGTGGTATGCCGGCCACCGTCCCCTGCCTTATCTACGTCAGTGGCGTGACTCTGAACCGTGTGGTATGCCGGCCACCGTCCCCTGCCTTATCTACGTCAGTGGCGTGACTCGCCGAACCGTGTGGTATGCCGGCCACCGTCCCCTGCCTTATCTACGTCAGTGGCGTGACTCTGAACCGTGCGGTATGCCGGCCACCGTCTCCTGTTCTCACTTGGCAGTGCGTTTTAGAATTCGCTCTGAACTTCGTGCTGCAGACATAAGAAACATTGAAAAAAACACTAGTTTTTGCTCCTTTTTCTTCTTGTTCCTGTTCGTGTTGTGACAGCATCGCTGGAAGCTGCCAAATGGCAGGGATTATTTGGCAGCTTAGCCTAAGAATGCTAACGGACTATTATATATTAAAATTAGCTTCCTTGCAGCTAATTATATCCCTCTTTGTGTGGATGGCCGTTGATTTGGTGCTGGCGTGCTGCGTAGTAGTGTTCTGCGACGCAGATTCGGTTGTTATTCTGAAGCTAGCCAACTACAATCAAGCCACGATCGATGAAAACTACCTCAACCTACAACTGAAGTAACCATAATTTAACTACGACTGCAACAGCATTGGCCAGTTTCTCACCCTCCAACTTAGGTGAAGCCAAGTCATCTGCGTCAAGGTATGCGATGTCCCCAGTCAACATACACCCTCGACATGCCTGACATAGATATGGCTGTGGCGTCACTCACTTCAATTCATCTGCGAAGCGAATATCTGCCGAGTTTTGAACGGATTCACATATGTGCGTAGCTAACCTGTTCATATAACCTTCTGTTATCTCCAAGTTGTCGAGTGATCTCCGACCTCAGTGTTATTAAGCCAGGTGACAGCCTCTGTAGCCTCAGTTCCGCCGAGTTCTGAACACGATTATTTCGGAGATGATCGAGTACAATTAGTAGTAGTCCGCTGGAGTGTGTGCCAAATGCGCACTGCTTTGTCTGATGCAGCAGGCATAATTGATGGCCTGTCACGATTTACGTGGTACGGCCTGGTGGCCTGGTGATTTATGTGGTAAATATAGAATTCCGTGGCGACGGCTTTCACCCTTCTCCGGGTGTCTCAGGCCGCTGTCAGACACATTATGAATGACTGTTGTGCGACATTAATCCGCTCCTCTGGGGGTCCTTTTATCCCCTTCTAAGGTCCTGCTGCGACAAAGGAAACGGCACGAAAAGTTCAGTACCTTTTCCTTCATAGTTTTGCGTCTTTTGTGGAAGTTTCAACCTCGGGTCATGTAAGGTCATTGACCTAGCTCATGTCAAAGAGGACCACCTCCAGATATGTTTCAGGATCGATTACTCATCTAAATGAAAAGACATTGAAATTAAACTTGGTGCGTGAGTACAATTAGCCAGTAATGTATTTTCGGATCCTCCCGAGCAGGGTTTTTTTTCAGTCTCCGTTACAGGTGCACCAATGTGCCGCACACACCATCGTCACGATCATACACTCATAACACGGAAACACTAGCAATATGAGCATACACGAAGATTAGAGCCTGGATATGCGCAGCATGACCGAAAGCCTCCGCCTGAAAACACTGTAGCCGCCTGAATTCCTCACATCTGGAGGCAGATTGTTCCACATTCGGCAAGCTCTCGGTATGAAGGAGCTGCGCGCGAATTCTGTGCGGCATCGCGGTACCTGGAGCTCACCGTTAGCCGTGGCTCTGGTGCTCCGTTGCCACACAGTTGAGCGACAGTTAAGTTGACCGCGAATGAGTTCTGAGCCAGTGAACTCGATCATAATTTTGAAAACTGAGTGAGCATCCGCCTCGGATATGAAGTCGTCCAATTTCAGCCATCCTAGTTCTTTCAACGTTGGCGACACATGATCCCGGTAGTGCAAGCCGGCGACAATCCTTGCACCAAAGTTTATGCATTTTTTGAATGCGTCGTTTCTGGGCCTTGCTACAACTTCCCAAAACAGACACACAGTATCTTATTTGGGGGAACACGAGTGCCTCAATTAGCACCCGTCTCGCAATGCCAGAAAACGTATGACGCAGTCTAGCGAGTCCAATGAGTATGCGGTTACACCGACGCACAACAGAAGATACATGCACATCCCAAGACAGGTGTGAGTCAATTTTCACATCAAGTAACTTCACAGACTTCGTGGGTACTAAAACGTTTATCTCGGATATTTGTTTGAGGTTAAGTCAGTGACTTGGGGTTATGGACAATTTTGAGCCAATTTTCATATCTTTTGTAATGTGCATGTTCTTCTAACCAGATTTTCCCCTTGGTATGCATACATGCATATAGGGAGAAGTTGCTTTCCCAATTTGATTAACTTCTGTGGATTGACCTGAGGCGATGTCAAGAAAAAGTGCGCTAAGTTGGCAAAGCCTATTCTGACACTCCTGGTTGTATGGGTTATTTCGAATTTATTTTGTATAAATAGTATCGATCTTGCATTGCATGGCCTAAGTTGCCGAATGAAACCAAAACTAGCAGGTATAGTGAAGGTCAAAGCCATCCGAGGTCATTACCCTATGTCAATTGTGATATTTTAGACTCATGCACGAGAAAATATATTTAAATGAACTTGTCACATGATTACAATTTAGCAGTGCTTACGTCTTGGACTTTTCTTCATGGTCAGGTCAGTAACCTAAGGGCATGGCCAATTTTCGCTCCTGATTGACCAATGTGACTATTTTTGTAACATTTACTGTGTAATTTACTCTGAAATCGGGTTCGTTTTAACTGTGGCTCCTTGCGAGAAACAGAGATATAAGATGTTTTTGAAGATATTTTTCTTTTAAAAACCGCCACTTTGAGACTACAGATTATTTTTTAATAAGAAGATGAGGCCATTGTCTGGCCCTACTCCTCGAAGGGTTTCCAATGATGCCCAGTTCACGTGCATGCACCGCTTGGTTTGGAAGCTAGACTGGGGTCTTTATCAACTCCCTGCCCCTGGTTTTGTTATGGGCGCTGTGTAGTCAATGCAGTTGATGTGCCCCAAAACTCTAATAACTAACTCCCTCCCCCTCGCCCGAGACGGAATGTGAGGATCTGACCGCAAAGTGTTAGGTAAAAACCAATGCCCAACACCAATCGTACGACAATAGTCGGGGAAGCCAACTAAGCTCAGCATATGTCGACTGGCTGGAGGGCGGCGGACAACCACCTCCTGGCATGCCGCGGCCTGAAGCGACGGTGCTGGAGACACGTGCACACGTGACCTTCAACCCCGGCAGGCATCCGCCGTGAGCGCGGCGACTGGTGCCAGCGCGGTTAGTGGTCCGTGCGCTGATGCTCGGTAGAACACGTCGCGGGCGACTGGCGACGCTCGAGCCGTGCGCCACTGGCATTTTATGGCGCACCGGCGACGCCGCCGCCGTGTTCAAAAGGTTAACACGACGCAGTGGCGGTGCCAAACCCGCTGCTGGCCGGCCGACCTGGGCCACCCGCTCGCTCCACTCGTGGGAGGAAGTGAGTGTTGTGTGTGCGTATGAGGTCGACAGCCCCGTGTTATTGCCCCTCTTCATGATCTCTGGCGCAGGCTCCGTGATGCGGACGATGGTCCCGTGGTGTTGCTTGTATGTGGTCTCTCAGTCTCGACACGTGGACCAAAACCCGTGCTGCTGCTCCCACGTGGTCCTCAGGCATCCCCTCCCCTCACGGAGTACAGTCGGTATTGTTACCCCGCCCCTCGTGGTCCCTCAGGCGGTCACCTCGACTCGGGTCACCAGCGACGGCCCGTCTCCCACACTGCTACTGGACAGACAGAGGGACCGAAGTTGAGACGTCGATAAGCCACGTCGTGAACTGCTGCCAGAACCAACCAGTAGCCTGCATGAAGAACTGGCAGTGAATTAGGTGTTTAAGTATTTAGTGGGGTATGGACAGCGACAATATATATGTATATATTTATATATATGTATATATATATAAATGGGCACGTATATTCGTATGTATATGATGATGCTGAACTGCCATCATGTGTGTTTGTGAAGGACGCCATGAGTCTGATCGGCTTGCCATGTCGGCTCGCCGTTGTGTATTGTCGCCAGGGAGCTACAGGTCCAGGAGAATGCCCTGCGCTCACTCGGCGACGTGTCGCGCCTCGGAGGCCCGTCCAGCGATGCTGGCCTCCTGGTCCCTCTCCGCACTGATGCCTGTCGGCGCGTTGTGCACGCCAGCCGGGACGCAGCGGCCACCGCGCGACGTCTGCAGAGCGCCGTCCGACGCCGCTGGACCGGTGCCGTCTATAAGCTTATAAGTTATTGGCGCCATGTTATATGTGCAGTCGATGCGCCCCGTAACCACAATAACTAACGGGCCGGTGTCGCGGCCGATTTCGGTGTTCGTGAAGCAAACTTCAGGCGACGCATGCGGGTGACGGAGCGTGCGCGTCGTTTGGGCCGCAACTCTGCGTTGCGGCAGTGTGGGCCGGACCGGCTCGCGTCGGGTCGTCGCGGGTTTGTGTCGTATTGTATGGCGGCCAGCGTTCGAGTCACGTGTTGTGCTGAATGGGGTGTGTGTGTGTCCACTCGTCTCCGGAGCGGTGCCACCCGGTCGGTGCTCCGTATTGTTATTCATTATTGGGTGTACGTGTCATGACACAGTGACTGTCCGTGTCATTCACGTGTATCTGCGTACCCGTGTGTACGGTGATACAATCGATCGGGGTCGGTGATGGGCTGGAGCGTGTGTCTGGGTTTGCCGGTGCTGGTAATACTAAGAGCAGTGCTATATTGGTCTGCCCCGCTCACCGTGATCTGTGGTGTGTCTGGCTCTATGTGTTGTTCGCGGCCCCTGGACAGTGGCCGCCAGTGTAATCTCTAACCGCGGTTGTGACGGCGTCAGCTGTCGCGCCGCGCTCCGCTGCCTCTGAGGGCGCCCAGGCCGGCGCGTTCCACGGCTTCACGATCCATAGAGCCCCGCTCCGCTGGCTCTGAGGGCGCCCAGGCCGGCGCGTTCCACGGCTTCACGATCCATAGAGCCCCGCCCGCTGCCTCTGAGGGCGCCCAGGCCGGCGCGTTCCACGGCTTCACGATCCATAGAGCCCCGCTCCGGCTGTTGTCTGGTGCCGCAGTCTGCATGGTCTTGTCACGACACCTTTCCTGTCGATACGGTCCTCAGGGTCGTGCTTCAGTCTCCTGGGTCGCGCTAGCCCGCCCGTTCCCGGATGGTATGGTGACCGGGGTCCTCATGTCCCTCCCATCCCCGAGTGCCTCTATGTACACACTATTCTCTATGTCTAGCCGTTCCCCCTTTTTCATGGTGTCCAGAGCCCTGTCTCCTGCTGGTACGCTCCCACAGAGCCCCGCCCCCCGGTGCCACGCTCCCCAGAGCCCCGCTCCCTGGCGCCACGATCCCCAGAACCGTGACCCCGGTGTCCCGCTCCCCAGAGCCCGGACCCATTGTGTTCCGCACCCCAGAGCCCTGCCCCTGGTTCCACGGTCGGATGAGGCTAGATATCACCATGAGCAATTATAAGACGCCGAAACGGCGCTATTGTTTGACTTGGGCAAAGCCATCACTGGAGCAGACTAGAGCACCACCAAGCACAGGTAGCATGAAGCACAGGTAGCACTGAGTACGGGTAGCACCAAGCACAAGAGTATGGAGTCTGAGTAACAGATGGAAGTAGAGGGAGCATATAACAATTAAAAGAACTTAACTGTGATGTTAATCCAGGAGCATATAGAATATGACGCAAGTTCTTTTGATTGCGTGCACAACTCATATTTCATACAAACTCCGTGCTCCTTCCTGATGGCTCTGCTCCAGTCAAGCAATGGCGAAAATTTGACTATTTTTGGCATAACGAACTTGGCGGTTTGGGCGTTTTTAATTGTTCATAGCATCAGCCGCCCCGGTCTCTGGTGCCGTCACTACCCGCCTTGTGATCGGTTACACGTGTTTGTGTTGGCGAACGTTTATACTGCCGTTGAATACACGCGTCCAGTGTGTGCACGCGAGCGGCTGGGTTGAGGAACGCCGGAATGTCGGCCGCCAGTGCAGGACCTACCCGAGCGGCGCTGTCCCTCTCCAACTCAAACAGGGCCGTCAGTCGACGCCCTCACAGGTCGAGCCAAGGCCAGCGGCGACCGGCGGTCGGGCCGTGTACCCAGCTGCCGGCCGTGTTGGGTGTGGGCTGCACTGTGTACCCAGCTGCCCATCGTGTGGGGTGTGGGCTGCACTATGTACACAGCTGTCGAGGGTGTGGTCTACGCTGCATACCCAGCTGCCTAGGTTGTGGGGTGCACTGCGTACCAAGCTGTTCAGGGTGTGGCTTACGCTGTGTACTCAGCTACCGAGGGTGTGGGGTGGGGGCTATAATGCATACACAGCTGCCGAGGTGAGTGTGCACAGGTAGCATGGAGCACGGGTAGCACGGAGTACGGGTACCACGAAGCACACGAGTATGGAGTCAGAGTAACAGGTGGAAGTAGAGGGAGCATATAACAATTAAAAAACTTAACTGTGATGTTAACCCAGGGGCATATAGGATAGGAGGCAAGTTCTTTTGATTGCGTGCACAACTCCCATTTGATACAACCATGTACCCAACTGCAGAGGATGTGGGTGTGGCCTCACCACCTACCCAACTGTCGAAGGTGTAGGCTACACTGGACACCCAGCTACGGAGGGTGTGGGGTGCGAGTTACAACTTGTACCCAGCTGTCGAGGGTGGAGGATATCGGCTACTCCGTGTACTCAGTTGCCGAGGGTGTAGGGTGTGGGTTTACACTATGTATCCAGCTACTGGCGGATCCAGCCCACTGGTTTGGGGGACAGCTTTCGGCGTCAGCCTCCCCCTATCCAGTTTCGTACATAGGATCTCCATCAGGAGAAGGGTCGAACGGATTTAAAGGGTGACCATCCTGTCACTTGTTTGGCTTAAAAGCACGGGATGTCGACCGCTGTTTGGCAAAGGGGCCCATTTTTAAACATAGTAATTAATGCCACGTACTTTCAGGTGTAGAGGCCCAGCCTGCCTCCACCGTTTCCAAGTTTACTGGTTCTTGTTCTTGTATACCACAACCTTAACGTTCAACGTCCTGTGCCACTTCAACGTTCGTGCACGTTTACACCCTGGCAAATCCGAAGTTGTCAACTCTTGCTTTAAGCAGAACTTAAGCGACATAGAACCCTCGATGGATGTCAGAATCTACTATGCTACCATATTGGGTTTCCAAACAAGTATAACAAATCCTTAAAATTTTAGGTTCTTTCATCCGGAACGCTATCTCTTGATCTCAGAAAATGTTACCGCATTCTAGCTTTGCTTACTTCTGTCTGTTTGGGAGGGGCCAAAAGACAACATACTCTACTTTTTATGCACTTCGGGGGGGGGGGGGCATGGCCGGAGTGGCCCTCCCCCGTATCCGCAAGTATATCCAGCTGCCGAACGTGTGGGCTACACTGTATCCAGCTACCAATGGTGTGGGCTGCAATGTGTTCCCAGCAGTCATGGGTGTAGGATGTGGGCTACACTGTTGAGTGTGTCGGGTGTGGACTGCACTATGTACTGGTGATGTTGAGAAACAACTAAAGGCCAGGGCCTCCTTTAGCATGTTAGCTGCGCCCTCCCAGTCGAGTAACATCTCCGATTGCGTAGGCATCATTAAGGGGAGGATCGAGAGCTTCACAGGCTGGGGTGTGACCCCCGTGGAGTCAATCGTTGATCCCCACTCAGCGAAATATCATTAGGTGAGACCCTGCTAGAGGGATGGTGCGATAATGGCCAGCCCATGATCTGGCGGCGGTGGCCGAACTAGTGGCCTTCCGCGTACACTTGGCAAGGTCTTGGCTCGAGAGGTGGCTGAGTCGTAAGGTCATTTATATCGAACTATGGATGAGTCACTCTGAATGTTTGTCGAATCTTGTTAACCGACTGGACCTCTTATCACCGTCCAGTTGGGGGGGGGGGGGTAATGACGGCCGCTGGCACCACAACATCGTTTTGATCAGCTGATCATTAGTCAGTTGTCGGCATGCACCTGCGTTGGACGTGGAGCCGAATCCTCCCCAGTAGAGAATGTGGAAATCTGTGCGAATCGCCGATTTTTCTTCTCTGGATACGACATTGAACAATTTCTGCTAGAAAGGTTCATTGAGCGCAGCGATTACGTCATGGCCAGAAATGACTGCTGAACTCTTACGAATAGCCAATGTCTGCAGCCCCGTACCGTTTCTCTGCTGGTGTCAGATGCAAACTAATGGAGGTTTTCACGTTACTAATCCTGGTCATTATTAGCCGTGACCAGCAATGCAGAATGTGCAGCAATTTCCCGTGACCGGGGAGGGGGCAATATGCGTAGTTATTGGATGTTTCAACGGCGTGGCCGCATCGTTGTTCTTATTAAGTGGCGCA
The DNA here is from genome assembly GCA_034440575.1 of Imbricaverruca yamaguchii. NCBI lineage: Eukaryota > Metazoa > Arthropoda > Thecostraca > Neoverrucidae > Imbricaverruca > Imbricaverruca yamaguchii. The sequence continues at coordinate 1,258,309 of JAOTOL010001645.1, read as the reverse complement.
GTATGCGTCGTCGTCAGCAGTTGCCAGCAGCGCAGTTGCGTTGTTGCCCGTGGTCAGTTGCACAATGTGTGGTATCAGCCGTCAGCTGGGCTATTCTGGGCTTTGGTCGGTTGCGTGCGTGAGTTTCCACCGTCAACAGCTTACTCATTCGGTTTGTAGCGGCTGCTGTTCTCTTTCCCTCTTTCTGTCTCTCGCTTTTCTCTGTCTTTTTATCTCTCTCTCTCTCTCTCTCTTCCCACATTCTTTCTATCTTCTTTCTTTCTCTCTTCCTCTCTCTCTCTCATACTCTCCTCTCCCTGTCTACCTCTCCCTCTCTCATTGGCATCAAATGGTCGCGTGATTGCGCCAGAGGTGACGCCACAGCACGCACCACGGTGGCAGCCAGCGCCGTCCAGCTGCAACTTCAAAATAGCCGCCCGGTGCGTTTGGCAGCGGCGCAGGAATGCGGCTGGTACTTGAGACGCGCCGCCTGGCGGTCCGTTGACCTTTCGCCGTCGGCCGAGAGACGTCCGCCGCCGATGCACGCCAAAGCCCCACCTAGTCCAGGTTAAGTTCGCTCTTTTGCTTGGTTTCATGTGTTTTCTGGTGTGAGGCAGACCGACTGTGCGACGGATACACTCAGTATTCCAATTAATCGCCGCGTCGATGTTCCGCCGTATATCCGCTTTTCAAGGTGAGGTTAACTGCATGACCGACGCAGTCGATGCGCCCGTAATCTCTCAAGGTGAGGTTATATTTTGAACATGACCTTTAAACACGGCTGGGCTCATAGGAGTAGGATCGGAAGACACCTGACCTTCCCATGTTAAGGAGGCGTGATCAGCTTCAATGGTTGCATGAAAATTTACGGCTCATGGTGACTTTACAACTTCCTCCCGCCCCCAACTGCAGCATTGCACCAGCGCCGCTGACTCCTCTGATTCACAAGGCACGTGCTCGAGCCTTTGGCAGACTTCTCTGCGATACTTTGGTATTTCCGATGCAATCCGCATGCCAAGTCTGGCTTGTTTGCTTAAGCATTTTCTACACACTCGGTCGTTTACACCTGCTCGGATCAGATGCGAGCCAGATTCTGATCAATCGCTCGGCGTTTGTGGTTGTAAAGCGATGTCTTGCCAGTTTACAGGTACCCATTGGTATGAAGCTTTGATTATCCCCATCTCTCTGAATACGACACGATTAGGAAAGCTAGCGAAACTGATGGTTTCTCAGCAGCCCATTTTCGCTTGTAGTAGCATGGTATTTGGAAGTTTCGCTGCTTATGTAGACTAGGTAAATAGTGGTCTAGGGCCCTTCCATGATTTCCGGGTTTCCTATAAAGAAATACCAGGTTGATATTGAATAGTACGCCATCTTTCTGTTATACTGGTGAGTTTATTTAGACATTGTGTGCAATGAACACGCAAAGAACATGAGAACATTGCAATGCATACTCGATTTCCCCGCGACAGTTCTCCCAGTGTCGCGAGCGGTATATCCCACTGCAGGGCACCACCGAAAGAGCTGCGACCGCCCGAACCGGTCCACTGACCTCACGCTATGAAGAGTGAAAGTCGAAAGCGCAGGAAGTGTGGCCAAGAGGCCCACCATGGGCGTTCGAGGCGCCACAACACACGGGTCCACCCCTCCCAGCGAGAGCAGGAGTGCGACCTGTAGGCCCGCCATGGGCGTCCGAGGTGCCACAATACACCGATCGGTCGTCAACATCGGGAGCGGGGGTGTGGCCGACAGTCTGGCCGGCTGCAGCGCGTCGTGGCCGACGACTCTCGACGTCGAGCTGTTCGGCGCGCGCGCGCGCCGCGGCGATGCTCGGGGTGCGTGGGGCCGGCCGCGCGTCTTGTGCATCGGCTAATGCGTGCGGTGTGCGTGTGACGCGGTGCGAGCGGCGCCTAGGACACGGCCAGGGCGCCGATGACAGCCAGCATGGTCTCGGTGAGACTGGTGCGCGCCGCTCTGTCCCGCTCCCGCGAGGTGGCGTCCGTCCGCCGACCGGGCCGCAGTGAGCCGCCGGCGTCAGCGGCCCCGTCACCGCTGCCGCCGGCGCCGCCGCCAGGGTCCAGAGAGCAGCTGACTGCCGCCGGCTTCTGGTCCCGGCTCCGGAAGATGCTGACGCGGCTCGCTGCAACGGACGGTGTCATCAGTGTTCATCGAGCGCCTCTGGGCGTCAGGGGTGTACCGTGGGACGAGGAGAAGAATGGGGCAGTGCTGATGTCCGAAATACGAACAGGAACGCTGCAATGCCCTGAAGCCCAAACAGTCACCGGCACTCAAGCGGCCGCGGCTGTGGGCCCGCGTCATACGCGGCCCTGTTCCAAGCAGTGTTCAGCTGTTCCCTGCACATTCCCTGCAAGCAGTGCTCACGTATCGGCGCATCGGCTGTTTGGAGAGCGCATCGGGAAAAACAGTCCATCTCACTCAGCCAGTCAATTGTTGAGTGGTGTCACTGTCAGCTGGCCAACTCTCGATCAAACAGTCGATCAACCAACCAACAGGTACAGCATGTAAGCAAGCGAGTGATCTCACTAACGACGATATTGTCGCCGGCCGCGCTCGCCAGTGCAGGGACGGTGGCGATAGTGGCGCCTCTGTCGGTTCGACTGCGCACCATCACCGCGTGTGACAGGCCGTGGTCGCGCTCAGCAGCTCCGGCCTTGCCGGCCTCATGAGTGCCGACCGCGGAGGTGGCCTGTGGCGGGCATCGAGCCGTCCAGTCAACAGCCCACCCATCTGGCTGAGGTGTTGGTAACACACACACGCCGCCACCTGCCATCGCCATGGTCGGCATCGAGCCATCCAGTTAAAAACCCACTCATCTGACTGAGGTGTTACACGCGTCGCTACCCGCCATGGTCGGCATCGAGCCATCCAGTCAACGGCCCACCCATCTGGCTGAGGTGTAAGAGGGTAGCGCACGCGCCGACGCCCGTCGCCGCCGGCCGGATACAGCCGCCACATGTTGGCGGGCGTGGGGGCGCCGCGTCGGGGGCGTCGACGGACCGTGACGATACACCCCACAGGAAGACGGGCGACACCCAGCTGACAGATATGCGACACCCCGGTCGGCAGCCGCACGACAGCCTGGCTGCCAGCTGCGGTCGCCTGGACCGACCGCAGGACACGCGGCGTGCCGCCACGACGTCGATCCGCCTCGTGCGTCACAGTCGTTACGGCCATCGCCGGCTCCTGCTACACAGTTGACGTCCCTCGAACTGCACACCCCGCCAGCCTCGCATTGTGCCCACCGCCCAGTGTTGAGCAGCCACCGACGTCGGGTGGCCCTCCCCTCCCCCTTCTCTCCAGAGTTCGGTGGTCCCCGGTGCGGAACAGCCACCGGCGTCGTGTGCTCCCCCTTTCTCTCTAGGACTCGGTGGCCGCCCAGTGTGTAGCAGCCGCCGGCGTCGGGTGGCCCCTCCCCTTCCTCTCCAGAGCTCGATGGTCGCCAGGTGTGTAGCAGACGTCGGGTGGCCCTCCCTCCCCTTCTCTCCCGAGCTCGGTGGCCATGGCACGGCTGGAATGCCGGTGACGCTCGGGACAAGCTCGCACGCGCCGGAGCGGTGCCAGCCGGCGGGCGATGTCTCGTGTTGGCGCTCCTAGGCGACGCCTCTCCGAACGTAGACGGCAGACGCCAGACGGCAGCTGCAACGCTTTCTCACCGCCGTGTCAGTACTCGGAAGCTGTGCGATCATCCGTCGACCAGAAAGCAAGGCAGGACATGCCTCTCTCTCTTGGTTCCTCCATGGCGACAATGGTAAATTGGAGTGCACGGTTTGTGTGTTTATCACTCGAGATTTTGCAATAATATTTGCTCTTGGGGCCCGCTTATGTCAACAGTTTGCTTCCGTATGCTCCTGCAAAAATACCGGCTGGCCTCCACCAGTGATTGTTGCCATTGATTTAACCAGGGAGCGACTATCTCCTTCACCATAAAGTAGCCTCCACCTCATCAGGGAGAGACTATCTCCTTCACCATGAGGCGGTCTGCACCTCATCAGGGAGAGACTATCTACCTGTCGATCGCCTTACCATTGTACGCTTCAGGTGAGCGTGGGCAGTACCTGTCTTCCTCCTGACATCGTGTAATTGAAGTTCTTTCACATGGCCATTGGTAAATAAGGTGATTCTCAACGGAGTGCCTAGCGATCCCTTGCATTTCACTTGCGATGCCCACTATCCTATAAAAATTATCCATCTGTCAAATTCGGTCACGTAAATTTTTAAGCTAGCATTTTTACCAGTACTGGACGTGAATCATCAGCGAAGAATGACGACGTGTGGATTATCGGCGGCCATGGCTGGTTTGTGGACGAGTTGCGTGGACATCGCTGCATCCGCCACGTTTGACTCCGGACCCCGTTACCGTGTTCACACCTCGTGTCGCCATTCCGCTCAGCTAAAAACACCGCCAATCGCTCGGCTCGAGGTCACGCTCACGCTCGCACTCCCCCTCTTCGTCCTGGTCACCGTCCTCGTCCTCCGAATGTACGCAGTCGTAACTTGTGCCTTATGTCGCGAGAAATTGAGGTCAGCGTGAGGTCTGTCCGCCTTCAGGTGGGACAAAAAATATGGCAGCATATTCTAGCGAAATCGGCCAAGACGTCAGGCAAAATGAATGCCAGCCGATGGCATATCAGTTGCCAGAGGCTGTGGGTTATGGATCGTGGGCTGCAGATCAGATGATGGCCTGACCGTCCGGACTGTGACGGTATCGCCTGATCGATACAGTGCGGTGGGGGCTCGATGGCTCGAGGCAGCCGTCTGGCACTGTCTGTCTGGTCGTCGGTGACACCAAACTACACTCTGTCGGCAGACGGCGGACTGCCGGCTGCCTGTTCCTGCGGCAAACCCTGTCTGAAGAACGACTCAGCACGAGCCAAACATGGACCACACCGGCGACTCCAACATAACCGATTGGGTACCTCCAGCCACACATCGCATCTCGGCTACCCACACATGCCCTCACCTCGGCTACCCACACATGCCCTCACCTCGGCTACCCACACATGCCCTCACCTCGGCTACCCACACATTCCCTCACCTCGGCTACCCACACATGCCCTCACCTCGGCTACCCACACATGCCCTCACCTCGGCTACCCACACATGCCCTCACCTCGGCTACCCACACATGTCCACCCACTCGTCCATGTGTGGAGTGGAGCTACCGGCTTGCTCTCGCCCGGTCCTTCTTTCCCAAGTCTTCGCTTTCATAGTGATCTGGTATCCTCTACTACTGTGATGAACTGTCCCTCCCCGGCATGACCTCGCTTTCTCTGCTGCAGCCTGTCTTTGCATGCTCTGCCCATGCTCCAGCACAACCTCCCCGACCTGCAGCTGTCCGTCGTTACCGGACGAGTGACCGGTGACGTCACGTGACGAACTCGATCAGCTGGCGGAAGTGACTGGCGACATCACGTGACGTCACGCCCGGCCTGCTGCCGCCCGTGCGGCTGCACTCACCGAGGTTGTTGGTGCGCAGCCAGTCGGCCCAGCCGACCAGCCGCCGGTACTCGGCCTCGTACACGTCGGGCACCAGGCCGCGGCCGCCGGCCGGGTGGCGCACCATGCACACGGACGCGGCGCCGCGCACGCGCCGCTCGAACTCGATCAGCTGCCGGAAGAAGCCGACGTTGGGCCGCACCACCGGGCGCCGTGCGCGCAGCCGGTGGAAGGCGTCGCGCAGGCTGAGGCCGGCGTGCTTGACCTGGTGCGCCAGCACGAGCGCGGCGCTGCGACTCACGCCGGCCACGCAGTGCACCAGCGTGCGTCCGCCGCGCCGCCGCTGCCGCTCCACGGCGTCGGCGGCGCCGTCGAAGTACCGCGACAGCGGCGCCTTCGGCGAGTCCTCCACGTCGATGCGCAGGTACTCGACGCCGGCGACGGTCAGGTTGGGCAGCGCGCTGGCGTTGATGACGCAGGTGATGCCGCGCTGCCGGATGCGCTCGACGGTGACGGCCGGCGCGCCGCCCAGCACCAGGTAGTCGGTCACGTCGCTCAGCTGGTACAGCGCGTCGTCGGCGCGCAGAACCGACGGCGCCGGCCTCGAGCGGCTCTGCCGGCGGAGGAGAAACGCTACCGGATATGTGTGGGGGAGACGTCACCGGACCTGTGTGGGGGAGACGTCACCGGACCTGTGTGGGGGAGACGTTACCGGACCTGTGTGGGGGAGACGTTACCGGACCTGTGTGGGGGAGACGTTACCGGACCTGTGTGGGGGAGACGTTACCGGACCTGTGTGGGGGAGACGTTACCGGACCTGTGTGGGGGAAGACGTCTACCGGACCCGTGTGGGGGAGACGTTACCGGACCTGTGTGGGGAGACGTTACCGGACCTGTGTGGGGAGACGTCACCGGACCCTGTGTGGGAGACATCGGACTTGGTGGGGAGGTGCTACCGGACCTGTGTGGGGGAGACGTTACCGGACCTGTGTGGGGAGACGTCACCGGACCCGTGTGGGGAGACGTTACCGGACCTGGTGGGGAGACGTGGGGGCTTACCGGACCTGTGGGGGAGACGTGACCGGACCTGTGTGGGGGAGACGTTACCGGACCTGTGTGGGGGAGACGTTACCGGACCCGTGTGGGGGAGACGTTACCGGACCTGTGTGGGGGAGACGTTACCGGACCCGTGTGGGGGAGACGTTACCGGACCTGTGTGGGGGAGACGTTACCGGACCTGTGTGGGGGAGACGTTACCACCTGTGTGGGGGAGACGTCACCGGACCCGTGTGGGGGAGACGTTACCGGACCTGTGTGAGAGAGACATCGGACTTGGTGGGGAGGTGCTACCGGACCTGTGTGGGGGAGACGTTTCCGGTCCTGTGGGGGAGACATAACCAGACATATGTGGGGAGACTTCATCAGATCAGTGACTGCGCCACCGGGAGGGGAGGGACTCCCCCTGTAGTGAGTTGGGGCTAGCGTATAGTTTGCCCTCCCCTCTTTGAAATCCGACCCCTTCTACAAACGGTAAGTCGGCACATGAGGACCTCAAGACGAAGGAGGCTATCCAGAAAACCAGAGGAAACCCGTAGGTTGGTGTAGAGGCCCATAATTTGATAGAGGTCCCCAGAATGCAAGGAGAGGGCCAAAAACTGGCAGGAAAGTAATTGGAAATGAGACTATGTACATCAGCTGCTGCAGGAGACCCCGGATATGGAAGAGTAAGAATGCCACAGATAATTAGATGAGGACCCTAATACTGTACGGGAGGAATCTTAATACGACAGGACTACCCAGTGCGTAGAGGAAGGCACCAAAACCGACAGGGCTTCACGAAATGAGGCATGGTCCCTAAGGCAGTAGAGGATATCTTTTAGGATAACTGAAGGCCATGCATACGCATGGGACGGTCTTAAATCGGGCAAGAAGAACCACAGAAATGAGTCGATGCCTATTCAGACATATAGGATGAAAGCGGAAGGCTTCCGGAACGCAAGAGGAAACCATGAGACGAATCCCCTAAGACGGCACAGGAGACCACAAGACGCAAGCGGAGGTCTCAGAACGAATAGCGAATCCTCAGGAACCAAAACGAGGTCCCAAAATGATGAACGAGGTCCCTAACACGAATGGGGGAGGGGACAGGATCAGCGGCGAAGCCTCCTGATATGTAACGACATCCCGAAGATGGCACGGGAGGCCATAAAATAACAGGCTACTGGGGTGCAAGGGTGGGCCCCAATGCCAACATGGAGGGCCCAATAGGAAAATTGCACACCTAAATGCAAATACAAATATTGGCATTATAAAGTATACTGCATGAATATGGGGATCAAGATTTCTTGAACAGGGCTACATGAAATTAGCGATAGATAAGTAGCCAGTCCTACTCCATAATCCGATAGGGTACAGTGAGGCTCCCTTGGGCATCGGATACCCTTCGCGACCCCCTCCCTCCTGAAAAAAATATGTGGGCGCCGCTTCTGCACCGGACCTGTGGGGGGGGGGGGTCGTAATCCAATACTTTTCAATGAAGATATCCACTTTGAAGGTATGAAGGTACATTATTCTGTGAGTATTTATTATGCTTGTAGCGTTTAGCTACACTCGATAGTAATCCAGGACATTGCAGCTATATTTTAGACGCAAACTTTGGAGAAAACTTCGTCCTCTGGATCAGACTTGTGTACTCGCAAACACGCACGCACACATACACACACACGTCCCCGCCCCTCCAGCACGTGCGCTTACCATTATCTCTGCCGAAGTGGCGGAGCTCGGCGCAGTTACCGGCGTCGTTGCATGGTGAGTGTATCGGCCGAGCCGCAGCCCCCTACAGTCCAGGCGACGCTGCGCCGCCGAGCAGCCCGGCTGCCGTCGCACTGCTCACACTGCGCCGCAGTGCACGTCTCGGCCCGGCACGGCCGACGGATCAATGAGTCGGCGCCGCGGCGGCCGTCGTGTCGGCGACACAGCAGCAATGGCCGACGGCACGGACACGGGCCGGGGTCAGCGGTCCGGGCGGCAGGCGGTCCACTGGTCGGCGAGGCGGTCTTCTGCGTGGCCCGGGCAACAGACGGGTGGCTGACGGTGGTGAGCTGACAAGCGGCGCGGTGCTGACGAGAGGTGGATGCCCTCCTCTGCGGTCGGCGGCCGTCGGCGGACTGAACTGCGCGGTCGGCGCTACAGCGCCCGGAGCCCGTCCGGCCGTGGCGACACTGTGCCGGGAGCCTGGCCGGGTGTGAAGACTTGACGACATGGCGACACTGCGCCGGGAGCCCGGCCGGGTGTGAAGACTTGACGACATGGCGACACTGCGCCGGGAGCCCGGCCGGGTGTGAAGACTTGACGACACTGTGCCGGGAGCCCAGCCGGGTGTGAAGACTTGACGACATGGCAACACTGCGCCGGGAGCCCAGCCGGGTGTGAAGACTTGACGACATGGCGACACTGCGCCGGGAGCCCGCCGGTGGAGTGCGCCGGGAGCCCGGCCGGGTGGAAGACTTACAGACATGGCGACACTGCGCCGGGAGCCCAGCCGGGTGTGGCGACATGGGACACTGCGCCGGGATCCCAGCCGGGTGTGCGACATGCGATGCAGCCCGGCCGGGTGTGAAGACTTGACGACATGGCGACACTGCGCCGGGAGTCCAGCCGGCCGTGGCAACACTGTGCCGGGAGCCCAGCCGGCCGTGGCGACACTGCGCCGGGATCCCAGCCGGGTGTGGCGACATGGGGACACTGCGCCGGGATCCCAGCCGGGTGTGGCGACATGGGGACACTGCGTCGGGATCCCAGCCGGGTGTGGCGACATGGGGACACTGCGCCGGGAGCCCGGTCTCCCTCCTTGGTTGCGCCTGTGCTTCCCAGTCCCTCCCAAGTGCCATGAGCCCCATATGATTCTTTGGGCGCAAAACTACCCTGGATGTCGACGCGTCCCTAAGCTCCATTTCATCACCACAACCACCCCTATGATTCTGTTTCACTGGAGGGCACCGAATAATGATCGTGCTTTTCACAGGATAGGAAGCCCTACCAAGAAATCAATTTACCCACGATGAAGAAAAAAGCAAATCTGAGCCTTCTCCCTCACATGGCCTGCACCTGTTGCATACCAAGCTATCCCTCGGACAGGTCATATTTCCCTAAATTGGAATGTTATGGTGCCATTCCGAGGCCTTTGAATGCTCCTTGTACGGCTCACTGTGCCCCTTTCCAGCTCAGGTTACCCATTGGACGGCTGGGGCGGGGCTTGGAAATATCAGAGATGTCCTTCACAGTTCAAATTGACCCCGCTCTTAACAGATTAAGTTGCCCGCAACCAAGTTCAAAATGTTCCTTCGAAGCCCTTCAATGCCTCTTTGAATTCCCCGGGAATTCGTCAAAAGCTATTTCGATCGCAAGACAGTGTATCTAATTTTAACCAGAGCACTGTGATGTGCGACTGTTCGTGGTCCCGATCGACAGCTTTAGCTAAATTATTCGGAGGAAAGAGAGCAGTGCTTCCGTTTGTAGGCTAGCGCCGTCTGGGTTTCGTCGAAAACTCGCATCTGGGCCCTAACAATCGCGCCTGGCCCCAGCAATCGCGTTGGGTTCCAATAGTTCTCCCCAAATAAAAATCGTATCTGAAGCCACAAATAAATACAGCGGGGCCCTGCGAACTCAAGCCGGGACATAAAAAATTCGAGCTGGTGGATGCTAATCTTGCCGAAAGGTATTCCCTGATCTAGCACACAGAAGGCTGTTCAGCTCAGTGATCTCTTAGGATCGATAATATTGGTAAGTACCTGTTTTTCGGAGTGTGGGGGATTGCAGGGACAATTTATCCCAGTTGGCCCAGTTGACAGCATGTCCCAGTTTATCGGAGTTGGATTCTGTGGGAGCAAAGATCAAGGTTGTTGTTGTTTTTTCTCGGTACGATCCTTCACTATCCGAAGTCCAAATAGATATCAGCCCGTAAAAGGCCTTTTGTATTCAATATTTTACCATTTTAATCTAGGATCATTTAAAATCCAAGATCAAATTATATCGTCTAGAGAAATGCTTGACGCCGACAATTTTTGGGGAATCGGCAAGTCTTATATAGACTAACAGTCACGTTAAAAATTCCTTCTTTCTCAGGCCAACTTTTGGTGCGATCCGCATATGAGTGACGACCATTGTTTGACCATTGAGTGAAGTTTGTCTGTTTTCCAGGGATTAGTAGATGTAATGCAAGGAGAATTCGATGCGTCATAATTAATCCTGTATTTTTGATTATTCCCTTCAACGCACAGACTATCATTCTCGAAAACCAGAAGAGCTTTTGACAAACTATGGAATACGCTGCCAATGTATGTCCTTGAGATATGTTGCCAAATATCTATCTGAAATGGCAGAAGCCATCTTCCGGCGGTAAATCAACACGCCTCATTCTACCGTCAGCTCGAGGTCAAGCAGCATCCCTTGATCGTGTAAAGTTCAGAGGGAAAACGCAATCGACTGCGCAAGCTGCCACTTAACATACTGCGACGATGTGTAAGCCGTGTTCGTTGATGGTGGTGGGCATGCTAATCTTCGTCCCGGGATAAACTAACAATTGCTTCATGAGTGTCGCCACCGTTGGAAGAGCATTAATCTTTGCGAACAGTTGTCCTCCAGGTAAGCTTGTTTAAGCGCATGTCAAAAACAAAGACCAAGCTCATCAAGCTGCTATTCTCCGTGTGACAAAAACATCGCGTTGAAGGACAAAAATCGTTTTACGTTTCCATTATCTTAGGCACCCTATTTACGTTGAGTCTTCTTATGATCGTCATGCTACTAAAATCTTACTCGGCACCATTTGTGGTTGCTTCGATTATTTCCTTTGGCAACGTCCATGACTGATATTACGCATTTCCGCCGAGTACGCATGAATGTCGACCTGCATCGATTGCTTGCATCATTTTCGAGTGCAGGGGCCAGTATCCGCACTATCAATCGCGAGAAATTAATAAGAGCTGGCAAATGCTATCGAGGGATCCAAACATCACAAACATCACATAACACCCGGGTAATTGACACTCGACAGCGACGCAGTTCATGCTAATAAAGACCTGCCCATTCGCAGTCGCACCAGCACGAACATTAATCTCGCTCAGTGTGACTCAACAATCACTTGAAACAACACGTTATTCTTGTGACGCCACACACTGGCAGCGTTGCAACTACCCCCACCTTGCCTGCTGCCAGACGTCCTCCAAGGTCACAGAGCGGAGCCCGCTTCTGCGCCACACACGCGGCAGACCACCTGCGAAATGCGGGCAGGCTGGTCACGGCCAGCACGAGACAGTCGCCTCGGAATCAGCCTGTAGTCGCGAACGAGCTTCCAGTCAACCCGTATTGGTACGGCTGCCGACAAACAAACCCGCGGTATCGTAAATAATGTATTGGGTCTTACGAGCGTCCCGTCAGCACGTGATGCAATCGTTATATCTGCGTTAGCCACAAGGCCTCGTGTTCACAACCCAAGCGGGACGTGTGCAAATCAACGGGAAATCAGCGGGCATTATTGAGCTGAGCGGCCTGATCATACCGGGAGTCACACCAGTACCGGTACTGGTAGTCACACCAGTCATACATATCAGCACGGCAGCTATCACCTGAGTACGACAAGGTAGGTTCGGTGTGGTGGAGCGGGGGCAGTGGCGGCAGCCGGTCCGCCGGGCCAGCTAGGCCGACCGCGAGGTTGAGAAGCAACACATTGGCGCCGAGGACGTCACGGTCACTCGATAGATACAGCGCGGAAACGAGGTCATACCAGCCAGTGGCGGACGGGTGTAGGGCCAAATACATATCAACTATTGGCGGACGAGTGTAGGGTCAACTACGTACCAGCCAGTGGCGGACGGGTGTAGGGCCAAATACATATCAGCCATTGTCGGACGAATGTAGAGCCAACCACGTACCAGCCAGTGGCGGACAAATGTAGGACCAACTACGTACCGGCCATTGGCGGACGAGTGTAGGGTCAACTACGTACCGGCCAGCGGCGGATAAGTGCAGGACCTAACTACGTACCAGCCAGTGGCCGACGAGTACAGGGCCAACTACGCCGCAGCGTGCTTATCAGATTTACGGGCCGTGGTGGGAAGTCTAGTGTTAACTGCGACAAAGACGGCGTCGTTGAGACACCTACGATGGTTGTGATAGGATGAGGGTTCGAAGGGCAAACACGCAATACACAGCGCGGCTGATACACTACCGATCATTAAAAGTTCGGACGCCACAGGTTTAGCAACGTTAAAAACAGCAAAGTCCACGCACTGTCGACTTACTACAGAGTCGATAAGGGGCGCAGAGCACCCCACAGTTAGAGCATCCACCACCGCAACGGCCCGTCTGGCACACAGCCGCGAATTAAAGCCCGAACAAAACGAGTGCACAGCACACCAGAAATAACAGGCAACATCTACAATCTAAAACACCGCTGCTGGACTATTCACTGCGGTGCAGCGTTCCGTCCGATGCAAGCTGCACCGCGCTTCACAAGGAGCTGCGCATTGGACACTACCAGCAGCCAGGTACGGATGATCAATAGGATCAAAAATAAATCGGTTACAGTCAATCATCCCGCTTTGCACGTCGTCTCAATGGCACACTTCAAATCACCACCATGGGAGCACACACCGCAAAGCCAGTGCTCCACGAGGTGCTACACACATCTCTCGCTCGCGCTCTTGCCGAGCGAAACACCCAGCTCGCGGTCGGCCTGACCCCGCGGGCCTGTCCCGAACACGGCACACACGCCGTCCCGCCGGCGACATCGGGCACGAGGCCGCGCCACCGCTGACGGCAGTGGCGGTGGGGCGTCATCGGCTCCGGCACAGGCAGCCAGGCGCGGCCCGCCAGCAGGTACATGTGTCCGGCCGAGCCGCCGACGGTGGCGCCGCCGGCGGCCAGTCAGCAGCAGCTCCGCCCGCTGGTCGGCTGATTGGTGGCGGCAGCTGACGGGCCGGTGTAGCCCCGGCGCACGCCCTCCCACGGCCCGTCCGGCTCGTACAGGCCTCCGTTGATGCGGTCCAGCACGAGCTGAGTCAGCAGCTCGAATACGGTGCCCACGCTCGCGCCGGTCACAGCCGAACACTCGACGTACGGCATCCGGTAGAAGTCGGCGAAGGCCTGTGCCTCGTCCTGCTGCACCTGCGGCAGCACACAGACCAGCGCGTCGCAACACACCGACAGCATCACGTCACACTGATCTAGCGGAGCCTCGTTCTGCTACACATACCGCAGTACACAGACCAGCGCGTCACAGCACACAGACCACGTCACGTCACACTGATTTGACGGGCCCCACGCTACCGCACCTACCACAGCATACAGAGCGTCACGCCATGCTCGCGACATGGCATCTTGATGAATCAGGGGCGAACCCAGAGGTCAACGCGGCCATCCTCCGCGAATAGTCCGATTTTTGCTAAAATGTTGCGCTAAAATAATCGATTCTCGAAATTTATAAATAATTAATGACATAAATATTCCATCGAACGACTCGATGAATGAATGCTACTGACACATAAACTCAAACGACTGTTCAAATCTGGTGAACTTTTTACTGCAATCGAGGAATTTGTTTTGAAATTCCCAAATCAGGTTTCTGGATCCGCCCCTGAAAGATACAGCACACTGACGGCATCACGGCACATTGATCTGGAGGGGATTGTCAATCTGTATATGCATCCGTCTGCAGGGGCTCGAATCCGGTAACCATATGGAGGGAATTGTCACACTTAGAAGGGATTGTCAGCCTGTATATGCATCTGTCTATAGCGGCTCGAATCCGGTCACCATATCAGTGCAGATGAAGCCATATAAAACCACCCTGACAATATCTGGGGGATACAGCTTGATACTTCGTATGGTTTGTTCCGGCGACCTCATCCGGAATAGTTAGTTAGTTATTTTGGTTTTAGGGCGCATCAACTACTGTCATTTTGGGCCAATCATCCGGAATAGGTTGAGCTTTGGCCAGAAGAGGACCGGTAACGTTGGCGCGCGCGCCCGCCCTCTGCACGCGCCGGCTGACGTACCTGCCGCTGGCGTTCCCTGTCGACCTTGCTGCCGACCAGCACGAAGGCCGGCTGGTGCGGGTCAATGCTGCGGCGCGCCTCCATCATCCAGGCGGGGATGTGCTCGAACGTGGCGCGCTGCGAGATGTCGAAAACCAGCACCACGCCGCACGAGTTGCGGTAGTAGGACTGGGTGATGGACCTGCCGTCGTCAGCAGTACGTCACCGACACGTGATGCTGGGTGCTCCGCCTACCACCGAGACACACCAATGCATGCTCGGCCTACGAGCAATATAATTTATAGATGCGCCTCCAGGTCCCTTTAGCACAACGCTCCAAGTACCGGACCATTATAGATTTTAGCACTAAGGACTCCCCATAGCTTAAATCTAGTACAGTCCAGTCCAGTTATGTCCAGCTATTGCGGCCTGGTCGACCGAGTGGCCTTGACCGGTCACCACACGGCTCCCTGGTCATGTGGGTGAACAGATCGGCCAGGTGGTAACGCGCAAGAGACTATACGGGGGACGAGTAGCCTAGGGGTAAGTTGCTCGTCTCGCAATCGAAAGGTTGTGAGTTCGAGTCTCACCTGTCGGCGTGAGAGATTGGCGACGCTACATGACTCAACGGTCGATGTGTCGTAAAAACCAATAACCAACCAAGAAACTATACGGCCAATTTTGTTCTTCGGGGCGTGCACCCAGTACACTATGATTTCCGACCCTCCTTCTGCACATGTGACTCAGTTACTGGACCAGCCATCGGGCTGACAATTCCAAAGTATAAAGCAGGGGCGGGGATGCCCGAGTGGTCAAGGCGTTGGGCTTTGGGCACCAAAGGTCCCGGGTTCGACACTAGCGCCGATCGGGACATTTCCCAATCCCGTGGCCCACCGACGATACAGTGTGGGCGGCGCAATTAGCCGTGAATGTGCATCAGGTGCGTCGTGAACCACCCAATAAACAAACGAGTATCAAGCAATAACCCAAACTTCTCTGTCTCCAGGATTCACCTAATAGCACATAAGTTTGTTTATTGGGTGGTTCACGACGCACTTTCTGCACATTTACGGCTAATGGCGCCGCCCACACTGTTTCGCCGGTGGGGCGCGAGATTGGGAAATGTTCCGAGCGGCGCTAGTGTCGAACCCGGGACCTTTGGTACCCATAGCCCGACACCTTAACCACTCGACCATCCCCGCCCCCTAATAGCATATAAGAAAAGCGTTTGCCACCAGCCCATACTATTCACCAGTGAGTCAACCATCAACTTCGCTTGATGCGCACTGTTGTTTAGAAGCAATTTCGGTGACTTCAAGCTAATCAAGTGCAATATTTGTGGTACTTCATTTTTTTTAAACTGAAGCAGATGGAAGTCCAAATGCGCTGTTATCATGAGACATGGTCTGGAAACAGGTGCACCTGGCCACAAAATATAGAGGCCGTGTTAACATGCGTGGCCATCAGGCCCACTCTCCGGCCCATCTTACACTCACCTGAATCTCTCCTGCCCTGCCGTGTCCCAAATCTGCAGCTTCATTCGTGTACCGTCGGCCAGCGTAACGAAACGGGAGAAAAAGTCAACACCCACCGTTGGATCATATATCTGAGGAGAGAGAGATACGCGTCAACAATTCGCCTCTTCGTGGCCATACATCTGGGGAGTACGCCGACATCAACGCACACAAATAAACCGTACATTCCCATCCATCCATGCCAGGCATTGTACTTGATCAGGTACAGTGGCTTGCGTCAACAGTTGACCAGTTACGGTGCCCGGTTATCCATATCATTGAAACGGAATACTCGCAATTCCATCGCAACTGCGAGCTTCCTTAGTGGAATTCATTTCAGCGGAAGTGCATACATTTCAGAGGAAAGTACAACCGATTCCGACAATTCGGCATATTCCAGAGAAATGGGAAGCGCTTACATCGCATTCGGTACAGGAGCTCGATTCCAGAAAAAGCGCCGCCAATTTTGACACCAGAGTACTGCGAACCAATTCACATTAACCAAAATGCGTTGCGCTTCTGTCCAAATTAAACTCTCCTGCCAACTATTGTGCATGTATCTCACACTTGGTTGGTTGATTTTTTAGTTTTAGGGCGCATCGACTCGGTTGGGTCATTTAGCGCCCAGTATCTCACACATGAAGCCATCATGTCAATGTGTCAAAATAGCACATGTGGTACGGTGTCCTTTCTGCCTCACGGTTTTCCGCTCAGCTTATACCAAACACGCACGGTCAACATCTTGTGAACAACCTGAATTGAGCCAGCTGGCCGCTCGGACCTTAGGCACGCTGGTCACGTGGCATGACGTAACCACGTGGCCGGTGACCGGCCGCGCCCGCGCCAGCGAACTGACGCCATAACTGCAGGAACGTTCTTTTGAAATAATGAATGCAAGTCAGAGAATATGTTGGTGCTAAGAAACCGGGGTGGGGGATTTAAAGCAGTCTACTCTTAAATGAAAAATAGTGGTTAAATGTGGTTTCAAAACCGTTTCAATGGGCCAATACGGTTTGAAAACCGTAATAATCGTGTTCGGATGGGCTGGGTGAGTGATATATGTTCTTGCGTACATACAAGGGAGAACAACTCCACCGTCGCCCTCGCCTGTAAATATTGATGTGATCACTTCGAACCTTACTTTGAACAGATGTATACCAATGATCATCATTCAAGGCACGACACTTTTGTGGGCGCATGACGCACCTAATTTTTTTTTAACGCGAAAGCCTAACGTTAGATGTTAAATCAGTCCAATGGTCGACAGATAGCCCAAACCGGACGAGACAAACACAACACCGTCATCGCAGCGACCTTCCGCGGAATGAAGACGGCTCCATAAACACAGACCTCCGGCCCCGCCGGTTGGGGCAGATCAGCCGTCAGGCGCACCACTCCCGGATGGGTCAAGTTCTCTCCCGGATTGGTCTCGTCAGCTCCTGAACAGGTCAAGTCACCTTACGGACGTGTCATGCTAGCCCGTAAACGGTACGGGTCACCATTGAACCCACCTTACTGTCGACACCGTCTGGAGAGCGGCCGTCGGTGAAGTAGCGCAGCATGCAGGTCTTGCCGACAGTGGTGTCACCTATGAGAATGATGCGCAACTGGTAGTCCACCAGCGGGTCGCCCATCGTCCAGGTCGCTGCAACGGACGGCGCACGTCAGCGACAGCTGTCGCGGCGGGCAGCTGTCCGGGTTCAGCAACTGCCGTGATACGCAACTGCACCATCGGCAGCTCTGATCTCGGCAGCTGAACGTGTCACTGATCATTTGCTTTGTCCATAAACCTGCATCGTACCAAATAATGAACTACGGCTTAATCACTTGAAATTGCAATTGGATTGATTGATTGATTGACTGTTTGGGCTTAGGGGCGCATCAACTGCTACTGGTTAATATTGGATTGAAAAATGCAATTGTATATTTGGAAGAAACAGTCAACCGCTACTTATTACTTTTGTATATATTATCTCAATGCTATTTCACGATTTAACAGTGTCAACAGGAGCGTAGGAACGCTGGTGAAAAGTGTAGGAGGCCAGTATAATTTTATAACATAGAGTTTAACTGTAATGACCAGGAAAAATTTGGGGCCGCTAACAGCATTTCTACACCCGTAATACACCACACAACTTAAGATACTTCACAAGAATATGCTCCAGGATATCGTGCATCATTCAGACTTGCTGAACGTTTAAAGGTGTTCCATGTCTTTATGAATGGCATGCTCATGAACACTACTTTCTATTAGGTTGGTTGGTTATTGGTTTTACGACACATCGACCGTTGAGTCATGTAGCGTCGCCAATCTCTCACGCCGATTGGTCACGGGCGAAGCGTAGCGACAGGTGAGACTCGAACCCACAACCTTTCGATTGTGAGACGAGCAACTTACCCCTAAGCTACTCGTCCCCTACTTTCGATTAGGTACAACGTGCTTTAATACTACGGACCTACGATCTTGTCCATCAAATCGCACCTGCCATTAGTCCCCATATATCGTCGGATATATATACATACATACATACATACATACATACATACATACATACATACATATATGAATGTATGTTTAGGTATATATACATATATGTATGTATATATATATACATATAGACCAAAAATATTGTATCGCACTCATACCGGAATCAATCCGTGGATAACTAGACATCACACGCCCTATACTTCGTGACGAATGCATGTAGCACATGGCGAAGATGTTATTATAAATAAATACAACCTTTTCGCCAGCCATGCACCATCCGCGTTGATGAAACCCATAATACATTATCAATCTTGCTGCATTAATCGATGGCACCCATAGGCACTTATAACAAATGAAACTCGCTTGATTGCATGAAACTACACCATATGCATTATGGTTGCAATCTTCATCATTCATGAAACTGTTTTCGTATGCCCCCGATAAAATTATTGCTCCATTCCTTCCGTAAGGAGTTCCACAATGAAATCGGTTAGGCATGGTTCACTGTCAGATTCTATATACAAAACGCATGCATCGACATAAATTGAGCGCCAACGAAGGGTTCAGGAAAATCACACCCCTCGTCATCAGCCGGAAGGATCGACAGAGCCATTGATCCTACCTGATCCGATCACTACAGCTCTGTGGTTATCGCCAGTTGTGGTCGTCAGATCACATGGGATCAACATAGCTGTCGATCCCATCTGATCTGACCACTACAGCCCTGTGATTATCGTCGGCTGTGATCAGAAGTAGGCTGCATATGGCGTCCAGTGAGCCATTCAGGCCGCGAGTCATACTGCCGCCACCGGCACACGTCCGCCGTCGACCACAGTAGATCGAAACCGAACACACTTCGTACGCCGTCCACAACAGTGGACCGAAACAGATGATGAACTGGAGCCTAGGGGCGTGTCGACTTCCAAGGTCATTTTACGCCCATAACTGTGTTTACAGAGCATCCGTCATGCTCCCACAGTGGTCAGTAATTGATGACCGAAGCAGAAGACAACTCGTCTGCTGTCCACCACAGTATAACGAAGCAGAAGACAACTCGTCCGCTGTCCACTACAGCAGACCGAAACAGAAGACAGCTCGTCCGTGAACACCTAAGCCAGCAACAGCGTGCCGCAAGCCCTAGAAATGCTTTAAAATGGATTGAAAACATACATTGCAGGCCACCGCTGCTGGAAGTTTCAGAGGACACCGCCAATGGATGATAGCAAGGACTCTAGTTGGCACTGCTGGTGTACATTCCAAAAAGCCATATAGTTACGCCTCTTGCCTGTATTTGCCCTGGCAACGGGGATCTTCTAAAAGCATACTAAGGTAATGTATTCCGAATTTTAAACATAAATGCTGCTACCATGTGAGAACAAGAAGAGAAGAGCAGAATGGAGCAGAACGGAGCAGGACAGAGCAACACGGCACAGACGCCTGCAAAGCAGAATAAATATTCATCACGCACCTGTAAGAAGATTACGTCGGAGTCGACGACAGGGTTACTGTTGAGAACAGCAGAAAGATACTGCACGCCGCACGAGACAAGAACAAAGCCGCCAGCGAGGCGAGAACAGGAGTCCAGAGAGAATAAGCCATACAATGAATCCACTTCAGAACGGGTTAGACAATATCAGTTAAGGATAAGCATTTTGCATCGTTATCGTTAAAGTCGTTATCCCTAAATCAGGTAGCTAAAAAAATAAAAGGGGCACGTATGAGCACACTGAAGGAAATTGTGTTCCAATAACTTATAAGCTACGTTCAGCAACGGTTTTTCCATGACGAATCTCGACATTCTATTGTACTCGTTTCGACATCTCACACCTCACGTAAGATCATTATTTGAACACTGGCGGGGGGGGTGCAAACTGGACGGCGGAAGCGTGTGTCGCGTGTCAGCCGGTCAGGGGTGGTGTTACCGGCACGTGACGCCCGTTCAGCCGGGCATGGGGCAGCCCTGTCACCGACCCGAGCACTGGCCATCGCTGTCGTCGCCACCACGTCCACACTAGCTGTTGTCGTCGAGTTTACTTCGAAGTCAGGCTCGCTCGATCTGACTTCCAGATTTCCGACACTAGATGACGTCCCAGGCGCGGAAGTGGGTGTATATTTTTAGGGTTTGCGCATAAACAGGCTATTGCTAGTCCAAAAACGTATCATATTAGGCAACTGAACATTCTCTGTTTGTTTATATGACGATTACTTCCCGCTAGTGCACGCGTGAAACCGCCTACTGACACACACACATATTCCGCAGCAGGAGCCGGCAACTCACAGTATCCTCTTCGCTTCCATTTCCAGCGCGCCGGGATCGCCTTCAGTGGCACGCAGAACGCGCTGCCCATTGTTGGCGGTGGCCCCGCGTCGCCTCGAAACACCACACGACCGCCCCGACAGACGCGGCGACTTCCGGCTGAGCAGAGGCTGACGCTTCAGCCCAGCTGCCGAGAGCTGACAATCCTAGTCCAGCCGCCGGAAGCT
This sequence comes from Imbricaverruca yamaguchii, assembly GCA_034440575.1. Classification (NCBI taxonomy): domain Eukaryota; kingdom Metazoa; phylum Arthropoda; class Thecostraca; family Neoverrucidae; genus Imbricaverruca; species Imbricaverruca yamaguchii. The sequence goes on along the minus strand of JAOTOL010001645.1, from coordinate 1,237,355 downwards.
GACACTCCTGGGTCCGGCTGACGAACGCTGACAGTCTCGAGTCCAGCTGCCGGGAGCTGACAGTCTCGAGTCCTGCTGTTGGAGCTGACAGTCTTGAGTCCAGCTGCAGAGGGTCCAGTTGCACGCAGTACACAGAGTTCAGGTTTCAGAAACTGACACTCCAAATCCAGCCGTCGCGAGCAACACTCTGAGTCTAGCTGCCGAGATCTGACACTCCCGACCCCACCCAACAGGAGCTGCCGCTCCGAGTACAGCCGGCACTCCCGCCCCCGGTCACCAACGGGCAGCAACTGACACCCCGAGACCAACTGAGACTAACTGCGAACTGGCGAGAGTTCACTCCGATATGGACTACCAAAACAACTCCCGCGGTATCCCTCCCCTCCCCTCCCTCCCTCCCTCCCAGCATATCGAGAAAAACATCCAACAAAGGAGCCGGCCAGCCTTGACAGGAGGGTAGCCACGGGTCCGTGGGTGGTGTTGTGGGAGCACGAGGCAGACGTCAACAAGGGAACACCCGGTGCGGCACAGTGTCAGATAGCACAACGGAAGTGCACGACAAACATGGGCAAAACTAAGAGTATAGAATGAATGGAAATGGGGAACCATCGATCGACGTGGGTAGAATGGAAAGAATACAAAAAGTCGCTTTGAAATACACGCAGTCGAGAAGCGAGTAGTCTATGGGGAAGGTAAGCCGGTCCCTCAACCGGAAGGCCTGTGGGTTGGAGTCCTATCTGTCGTGATTCTTCGCCCGCGACAAATCGGCGTGAGAGATTGGCGACGCCGCACGACCCAAAAACAGTCGAAGTGTCGCAAAACCGATAACCGCCACACGCAGCCAGGGATATTCGGGGGTGCAGAACGAAGCCAGGGGAAAAACCACCCCAGCGTCGCGGCTGCTGCTGCTGTCTACTTCGAGCGCAAAACGTAGGCGGGTCGAGTCTAACTTGCGATACTTTTCTTGAGCGGTCCCAGTTCAGAATGATGGGCAGCAGCAGGCGAGGCAGCAGCTGCTAGTAACGTCACGATTACAGCCCAGGATGATGGACGACAGCAGGCGATGTAGCAGCTGTCAGTGACGGCACGATCCAGTGTTTGCTGGTAGGCGCACCACTGCCGCTCCATTAGCCGACATTGGCTACCTTTCGCTTACGGTGTTCGACTTCCACTAGTACATGCGTCTGATGACGGGGCTGATCCGGCCCATATGGGAAACTGCCACACATACGGGTGACTCGGGAAAGTATCCTTTGTATGAAATTAGCAAAATCATAGATCCATTAGCCTTGCTCGGTCAATGTTCAACCACGAAACATTAGCTTTGGAAACTTACTTATGCTTTGACAAGGAAATGGCGACATTTCACGGTAGGTTTCCTGTGAAGTGGTCTAATCCAGTTTTGCAATATCACATCAAGGCGGATCAGCGAGAAACCCGACCTCTCGCCATCTGCGAATAGTCAAGAAGCCCACCAAAGCTCACATCCACCAACTACCCTCGACGCATGCTGCGCAGCATTGCTTTTACGATGGTTCAGCAAGTTAGATTATCTACTTGACCATACAATCTTATTAGTACCACGGGTTTCGAGACAAAGCCATCGGGAGTTCTTTGGAGACTTGCTCTTCGAAAATGCCGATTCATTCTGAACACGGTGACTCGCTGTACCCGAGTGCACCTGTACCCACCCTGTACCCAGAGGACGCCAAATTGAGTCGCCAGGGCGCGCGATGCTCAGTCAAACATATTTCGTTTCTCAATTACGAATTCACGATACTGTTTAATTCCTGCAACCCTGGGAATCTCACTCTTGGTCCCGGTGTGCAATGGAGTCCGCAAGCAAGAAAAGGTTCGGAAGATATTAAAACATTACCCACAACTTTCAAGTGCAAACAAACCGGATTTGCTTGGCACACGCCAGTCACTATGTAAAAAAGTTTCTAGAAATGCACTGTTTTAACCGTAAAATGTCTGTAACTGTGGGTGCTGTGACCACGCAAGCCAGCCGACCTACTGTGCCCCGTAAATGTCGCGCCCAGTACTTCTCCGCCCGGCGCCGGCAGCGCGGTCATCGGTCGTCGCCGGAATCTAAGCAGCGTTTTACGGGCCGATCCCCAGCAGCCGTGACATGTGTTTTGGTCATCCGGTCGCGGCCGTGCACAGCGAACCACCCCCGCTAGTCAGAACTCTCTGGACTGTCGAGCGGTGCGGGCCTGTCGCGCGGTCGGTCGCGTGTATACATCAATAACTCTCTTTCGTCCTCCAAATTTAGAACTGAGGCTCCTTGCTGTCGGCTGTCGCCCAGGAGCGCTATTGCGTACGTTCTTTCTGTGTGCATATATTCGCTAAACCTTCTGCACAATATATCATGCAGAGAACATTGAACTTTTACAACAGGAGTGACGCGGACGCAAGGTCGAAACCCTAGACTATCACATAATTGTATAGAGCCGCAAAATACCTTTTCTACCACACCGAACACTTCGGCATAGGATACATCCCCTAACTCAACACTCAATACTACTGAATTCTTGTTAGCATACAACTTACAAATTGGCATGCATACTTCAGTTGAAGGGCATAGTTACAAGTGATATTATGCAAGTTGGTTATTTATCCTGATCATTGGTGGCCATGTTATAAAAAACGTTTGAATGTCCCCTTATAATGACCCAACATATTCTTTATGATTATTATATGCACTTTAGAATTTGCCAATTTTTAAAGAAATAATGGGCAAATTCATATACCTGTGGAAAGGGAAGGTTGATATTTTTGGATTCCAATTTCTGTTCATATAGCATGTCCATGTTATGGATAAATCATATGATTCCTTCCTAATATTTATTTTGCTCCTCATATCATATAAAGATGGTGAGATTAATGTATGGCAAAACAATATGGATAAACAACTGTGATATTCATCCTATGCTAAAATCTGAAATTCATGGGAAGTGTATCATACAACTGATTGGTGCATACATGCAAAGTGAAATATTTTAATGACATGTGATGGCATGAACACTGAGTAACCATATTCAGTAAAATTGTATCATTCCAGAAAGCTCTGTATTTGCATACAATTTTGCACAGGCAAATGCAAGCTGGCATGCATTGATTTTGTGACTCATGTGAGATGCAAGGGATTCAAGAACAAAATATCCTCCCATCATATATCACATGAAATGTGATACATGATGTGATACATCAACTGTGATGTGATGTATCAACTAAATATGCCAAGGCACAACATGATTCACTAGACAATGACAATGATAAAAAATGTTTCAAGTAATTTGTGGAAAAATATTGTTTGGGGAATAATACTGCTTGTAAATTTAACATTTATTATGATTTTCCTTTCTTGCATTGAAAGTAAGAATAGGTTGTTACATTTTCTTCAAATTTTGATCATTACTTTTTACCCAACTACAAGCACTTTCTTATTTTGCCTCAAAACTGAAAGGCATGCATGTGCAGGGGAAATGAGTGGTCCCATCATGTTCAGCTCATTCATAAACATTGCATTAGAAAAAGAAATTCCAAGAAATCAGAAATTGCCTTAAAGTGCAGATTTTCTGAAAACATCAAGCATGTGCACTGAATGAACTTATGGGTGTCCCCCAGGAATATTTTTAAGAAGCAGAAGAGCCTTGGGTTCTTTTATAGTGCATTAAACCTCCAGGTCATATAGCATCTCCAAAATATCATGCAGATTGGTTGTAGGTAGACTTGTTATTGCAGTTGGTTGTGGGATTCAAACACACAATCCTGCAATCAAGAGTGTGATGCTTTACTAATTGAGCTACTATGGCCCTCAGGAATATTTTGAAGGGGTTGATGTGGTGCTCATTCAGGGCATCAGTAGGATAACCCAACTTAACTTAACCTGACCTATGGGGCAGGGATGACTGAGTGGTTAAGGTGTTGAGCTCCAGATACCAAAGGTCCAGTTTCAACACTTGCACCGCTCCAACATTTCCCAACCCTGTGGCCTGCTGGGAAAAGTGTGGGCAGTGCTATTACATAAGGTGTGTCAAGAACCACCAGATAAACAAACAACAATTTGACCTAACCTAACATGACATATTGTTCCTGGGTTCATTCATTGCACACAGCTTGATACTTTTCACAATACTTGTGAGTGTGTGTGTGTGTGATCATGGTTTTAGGGCACATCATCAATACTTTGAGTGATGTCACCAACAGCTGACTTGCTGTCAGCTGATGGTGACTCAGGTACCTTGTTGATATAAAGAAAGTGTGGCATGTAATACTTGAAGATGTACACATTATTTTGCCTTCCAACTGACAAGCATGCATTTACAGAGGAAATTAATTGCTGTAAACTGTAAATCAACATTAAACTGCAAATTCACCAACCCAGACCAAAACATCATGGGCAGCACAAAAGTGGGAAACAGAATGCTCATGTGCCTCTCCCCCATCATCACTAATTTTAACATTATTCCCATGGGCAGAGTTTGAGGGCACATCCATCATGGTAGACAATTTATCACCCAAATGGGCATTGCATGTAACAATATGGACGCTCATTTAGATGAACATCTATACATGAATTAACATGTACATGTACATGAATGGACACTAAAGCAATGTCCTCTCTCCTGTCCAAAGCCTGTGGTGGCAGTGAAGCTAAGCATCACAACACTTGGGTAGATGCAAAAATGGAACTTTCCCCATGATCCGCCACAAACATGAACATGTCCATAATTTAAGCAGCTTTTTCAGCCCATTAGCAGTGGATGAGACGAAAGTCGTTGGCGATACGGCATCATGATTAATGGTGGGACCACAAACATACCATTAGTGAACACAATCACATGATTGATAAACCTAGGTAGGTACCTACCTTGGTATGTGTTTGCTATGTAACAGGTGATTATAGACGAACACAAGGAAATACTTAAAATTAGAAGCCACAAGTCCGCAGCGGGGAACTGCAATGCCCGAAAGTTCAGGTTGGTAAACACAAGGGTAAACAAATACGAAACCTTTTTCTTTTTCTTTCTTGTAACCTTGCAAGGTTCAAGCATTACAATGTCAAAACATCAGACTATCCAAAATGCATGCATCTTGGCTTCATAAACACTGGGATACGATACCAGAGCAAATCCAGCATATCGGTTCGGGGAGGTAGCTGAGGCGGGCGAGGATTTTTGATAAGCCATCAAGTTTATCCAAGCTCAATGCCTCCGGCCATCCAAGGGCTACAAAGGAGTTGTCCATATCATACCTATTATGCTCGGAGGAGAGTGGGCGTAGCGCCTTCCTCCCAAAGCTAAGGTAATGTTAAACTGCGCACCAAGCGTGCCACAAATGCTTCCTAGTGCTGCTCTGATTAAATTCCTGATTAAACTACGGATCTTTTATCCGAAGTCTCACAGATTAAAACAAATGCAAGCTTACAACACATGGGGATAAATATAACCGACAAACAGCTCCAGGTGAAAATACATCTCATAAGACCAATGAATACGTTTTACCTTAGATTATAATGTAAGCCTTAGGTTGCATTCATTACCCATTTCTAATGACTATATCCAGGGCTGGATATCTCTCACGAATCCAGGTTGCGGAAGTCCACATTTCCGCATATTTAGGTTGAATATGGAAAATGACCGAAGAATATTAGCAGGGTAACAAACCATGGGGGTCAAGAACCCACCCGAGATCCCCATCCATGATCATATCCACCCAAGGCGTATCGAGTTGATTGTATAATGGTATTCACCAATACATAAAGTGCTCTGAGGAATAATTTATGATCATAACATAAACGTCCTGATTTCCGATTTTGGCAGCGGGTATTTTGACACGTGTGTGGCAATATATGGCGTGAATAATATATACGTTCTTGGCAACTCTGCCAAAATATGCATTCAAATGCGTGTCGCACGTGTGGGGGAGATGGCGTTCCTGGTGGGCTGGTATCGGGCCGTGGGGATGAGGGCGGTTTTCTATCAGCGTGAATCACTGGTTGTTACTGCCCTTTAGTGGCACTCCAGATAAGATTGGATTCTTAACTGCCAGTCCAAACTGACTTCAAAGTTGGTAGGTACCTGCTTTTGGGAGACAAGACTAGCCCCAGGTAGGTAGGTAGGTAGCCTTCCACTATAGGCCTGCCTCTTCAAACTTGCAGTACCCAGGCGCCGAAAAGTGCATGCCTCAACCTAGTAAGAGATAATACCAAAGGGTGGAGTCACTGTGGATGTCCCACAAGTTTGAAGCTACCATGCTCAAAGGCTTGCACTTAGCACAACAATCACAATGCAAAATCTGTTGTTTTTTTTTTTACTTCAAGCCCAATATGACATTAAAGAAACATGTAAGCACATTTAGAAGCATAGTTATGATCAAGTGATGAGTCATTCATGTGGAGTGTGACTGAAGTTTGACATTTTTATAGGGCCTTCTATAATGACCATACACAATTAAACATATTGTTGCTACATGCTCTGTGTATAGACTGTATGCTCCTGACACATCTGTTTGTGGATACTGCACCATTAAGACATTTGTTGATTAGTTGTTTGCATATAACACTATTCTCAATTTGTTCATATTATATATTGTTTAGCTCACAGGGGTGGATACAAGGGGAAACTGGGGGCATGTGTGCCTCCCCCATTGAAAGTGGCAACCTTCTGGAGAGGCTAGTGTGAAACCACCATATCATACAATTTGTTAGCCAGAGGTCCCTCTAGTAGGAAAAGGTAAATGTGTCTGGAAGGCTGAAGTTCATCCCAATCCCATGTAATTTTTTTTTTAACAGCTGGAAGCAATCATCTAAGAGAAAAAGGTGCCCCTCAGGTAGGCTGAGTGCACCCCACCCCTCAAGTTATCCATCCAGAGGTGCCCTACTTTTCTAGTGATTTTCTTCTGAAGAAATGGCCCCTCCAAACAAATGTCCCCATGACAATTCCTGGATCCACTCATGATAGCTTAGCCATAATCAATATTGGCTTGCTCTGAAGGTCAAGATGGACATTCATTGCATGACTAGGCTTTAATTGAGTATTTCCCCTCCTTAATTGCATGGATTAGTGCATCATGCAACTTATGGAGTGTAAAATATTATCAAGTGCAACATGAACCAACAACCCTGACCATCAAAGATTGTGTGATCATGCTAAAAACAAAGCCACACTGAGATTCAAACCCCACCACCAGTACAGAAAGCAAACACTTACCAACTACACCAATTACCCAGATGGTGTCTACTGGAGTATGCAATGAAGAGCATGCCAGCTGTAGAGATCATTATTGCTTTGCCAATCTCTGACAACAACAAAAAAACAGAGATTGCTGTCATGTACCACCTTTATGTAATTGGTTTGAATGATTATAAAAAAGTTTGAGGTAAATCTGCAGTTTTAAGTATTTTTTTTTAGTTCATGGAATTTCTTGTTCCAATGCAATGTTTAGGAATGTGGTTAAAATGAGCACTTGTATCCTCTGCAAATGGATGCTTCACAGTTGGTGGGTGGGAGGACAAAATAGCACTGGAAAGGTGGCTTTGAGTTGGAAATATAGCACAAAATGCAATGTAAAAATGTCAATAAAAATGTAGGATAGCCTAGACTAACATAGTGTAGCATTCCATGGAATAATTTTTCATTGTAAACAGGAAAATGTTGAGGAAATATTTTTGCCATAGGAAATCAAATTCAAGCCAGTATGATTCAGTGATAAATTATTTGTCAGATAGGGTGGAATATACCACTTTCTGAACACTGAACTTACATCCCTCCCAACTGAGCATCAACATCCTGCTTCATAATGATTCAGTATGAAGCCTTTACATTAAATTTCCAATAGTATCTCTTTGATAATTATCATGCTGATGCTCATCATTGTAGATTGTGATGCACAAACATCCCTGTGATGTACCCATGTGATGCACAATTCCAGGTATTAGGATTACCTATTATGTTGTCTGTTACACAACATCACTGATATTGATAGCAATTTTGTATTGCTATTGCTTAAATAGTCACCCCTAAATCAGATAAAAGGAAAAATGTCACAGATGAGTACTTAGGTGGATCAGAATTGTATTCGAGGAACTTATAATTTCTTGATAAATGTTATTGTTCAAATAGCGAATTTGACATCCTACTGTACTTGTTTCAACATCTCCCACCTAATGAAAAAACATTATTTGAACACTGGTATGATTGCAGTTTAAGATATGAACAATGCAATTTTTCACAAATTTTACCTTCATGGAAACAAAGGGATTGGGTTTGGCTAAGTTATTTTAAGCTATTGTTTTTGTTGGATTTCAAGAAAAAATAACCATTTTATTCAGAAATAGGCCAGGCTAGGTAAGGTTTTTTTTATAGCAGAAAAGCAATTTTCCATTTTAAGAAGTTTTTTTTTCAAGGAATGTTAGGACATGTTAGGTTATGTTGAATGTTTCCTTTATTCTGAACATAATTTTCATGCTATGTTACCCAATTCAAGCCTCTTTTCGGGTGTTATGCTGTCTCCCAACTGAAAAGTATACATTTGCAGGGGAAATTAATGATAGCATCATATTGACCACATTCATGAACATTGCATTGAAAAAAATGCATTTCAATCATTCAAGTTGCCTTGAATTACAAATCTACCCACCCCCATCCAAAAAGCTTAACATAATCTAGCCAGACTTGTTTTTGAAAAACAAAATCACTGCAAATATCCAGAAGTTTGTTTTGAAAATTTTCCTAGCTTAACACAAAAGCCTAATCTTGTAAATATCTGCATAATCTCAAAACTCTGTCTGCTTTATGCTGGAAAAAATGTGTGTACATCTTGTCTTATGGATATCTTAGACTGCAATAATACCAGGTTTTGGTATTTTTCACTTGGAGCATTGAAGTCATATCATATAGATGCCCATCACAACACTTTCCCTACATGTCTCCATTCTAATAGCAACCACTATTCCACACCTCATATGCTTCTAACCATCACCATCATTATGCCTTTCACTGAAGTTTAGGTATGCATTGAATGCATTGGTCATGCAGCTGTATGCCCTCCATGTAGGTTGCCACCATCATATCTGCCTTGCAGGCCTCTCACCAGTCACCACCATCACCTCAGCTTACCCTTGGGCACCTACCTCTGCACTTTTTCTCCATCACATCCCCTATTTCCTTATCTCACCTGTAAGCTCACTAATCACGATCTGAATAATCTTCACCCTTAACCACAATTACCATCACTGCATTCTGGCTATATCTTCCCCCTTTCCTCCCACTCCCACCACACCTTTGCTGTGGGTTCTATCAATCCTCTCCATGCTCTCCCTAAAGGTACTGGCTGATCTGACCAGTTGATTTGATGAGATAAAGGTTTAGGATGTGGAATGACAAAATCAAAACTTGTAGGGTTGCTTCTTTTCTTGTCATCTGCATTTTACTGCTTTTGATGTTCCATATCCCTATGCATTCCTGTAGGTTTACACTGCTGTCAAATGTCTTCTTGCAGGCCCCTCAGATCCACTTGTGTCTTGATATCCAACACCACATCTCTTCCTATTGGCCTTTCACTACCACACCTACCATGTATTGCCATGTTGCTATAAAACATCTCCTTACAGGCCCCTGAGATCCACTTGTATCCAGATATCTACTGCTAATGCATCGTTTCATGTAGGCCTTCCAATATCACACGCACACCCCTCTCTTTGTGTGCCCTCCGGATGTGCCATTGTCCGTGGATATCCAACATGGTGTCTGCCGTGCCAACTCGACAGGCCTACCTCTGCAGTGGCCGGGATGGCGGAGGGAGCCGACGAGCGCGCCGCCCTACTGGAGGAGACGAAGCGAAACGTGCGCAGCCTGCTGGTGTCCTCCAAGTCGGGCCTGGCCATCCAGGAGCTGTACCGCGACTACCAGTCGCTCATGTTCACGGTGCTGCCGTTCCGGCGGCTGGGCTTCGAGACGGCGCGCGAGTTCCTGATTTCGGTGCCGGACGTGTGCCGGTGCGAAAGGCTGCCCGACGGCGAGCTGCGGCTGACGGCCGTCGCCGACGCGTCCACGGCGCACATCCAGAAGATGGTGGCGCGCCAGAAGCCGGCGCAGAAGAAGGGCGGCGTCATATACAGGTGCGGCGTGCGCCGGCCGCCGCGGGCCATGCTGGCCGCCCGCGGTCCAGTGGCGGCGGCCGTCCACCGGCCGGCTGCGGCGGCCGCCGCGCCGCCGCGTGCCGCCAGTCCCGCGGCAGTGCCGCCGCGCGTGGCTGGCCGGCTGGCGCAGCTGCTGCTGGAGCAGGACGGCGGTGTGCCGATCCAACATTTGGGGCGGCTGTACGACAAAGACCGCTCGAGTGAGCCGCTCGACTGGGCCGCCCTCGGCTACCGCAGCTACGCCGACCTGCTGCTTCACCTGCCGCACATCGTGCGCGTCGTCAACACGGGACGCGGCCTCGTTGCCTATCCTTCGCGCGCCCTAATCGGTGAGTCGCCGAATGGTGACTGATAGACTGCCCCTCGTTTACACTGGGGTTGTTGGTATGCACTGGGGTTTCCGGATAAACAATCATAGATAGATGTTATAAAGGGTCTTGTTTTTTGGGGTTTTAAAATTTTTTTTTTTTTTTCCCCCCCCTTTTTTTTTGTGGGGGGGGGATGGCGGAGTGGTTAAGGGGTTGGCCTCTGGGCACCAAAGGTCCCGGGTTCAACATCCACACCGATCGGGATATTTCCCAATCCCGCCGCCCACCGGCGAAAAGTGTGGGCGGCGCCATTGGCCGTGAATTTGCATAAAGTGCGTCGTGAACCACCCAATAAACAAACAACACTTTCATTGTGTGAAGGCAAAGAAAGCTTAAAAACATGGATGAAATAATTTGTTTCCATAAGCTGTGAATGCCCAGGTTGCATGATACACTATTTTACATCAAGGTTACATTGTTGAAGCATTAGAGCTGCTTATGCCATTTGACAACTGCATAGACATCTTGGGTGATTTTTTATGCTTTCAATGATATGTGAAGGAGTCTGAGTCTACAGACCATATTGAATATGATGGAACAAACTTATCTGAATTGTTTGCATTGGTGCTTTGATGTTAGCCTGTGAAAAATTGGTATGTTAAGTGCATTTCGGTTCAGCTCGATTTTGGACCACAAAGCTGAGCTATGTTGCCCAGTACACCCCAAAAACATAATTTCTAGGTTTCCTGGCGTTTTCACATGCTGTCAGGCTGGACAAAGGTGGTCGTCTGTGTACTTCCTACTGCAGTGGAGTCCCAAGGGTGGTTTCAATATGCTGGTGGTATTTTGATGGCATGGGAGTGCAGATGTCGCAAGCACACTGCTGTATAACAGCGGCTGCTGCTGTTGTCTTGGAATCTAATCGAGTGTCGTGACACAGCCTCCAGTGAGCGGCATGGCGTGGTGTCGCCGCAACAGGAGCGACGCAACGCGACCGACGGGCCGGCGAACAGGTTTCCAGAAGTGGATCCACCACTACACAAGGCGCAGGACGAGCTGGAGGATCCGGCGAGTGGGTCTCCAGAGGAGGATCCACCGCAACAGGAGGAGCAGGACGAGTCCGAGGATCCGGCGAGCGGGTCTCCGGTCACTTGCCCCGAGTATGCCAGCAGCACCTCAGGTGAGTGTCGGGTACAGCTCTGCTGTAGCTGCCTTCTACTTGTGATGTGTACCGTAGTGTGAGCTGCGCTAAAGCCGATTTGGATGCGATTATTGTTGCTTCAGTCAAACTATCTTTGCTATTCGACCATTCTGGTTTTTGTTTGTTTGTGTTGTTTGCTCTGCTACAGCCCAACAAGGAGAAAATAGGCAAATGAAAGCACTTAGCATGACACTGAACGATGTTGTACCATCGCATAATTCCACCAGTCCATGTGGTGTTCAAACTAAGTTGCGGATGTGCCTGCTACCTTTCTCGTGAGACGGAGTGTTGAGCCACGTACCTCACACTGATCGTCCAGTCTGGCCAGCCATCTTATTGGCAGCGGCGATGCGTGTCCTTGAATTCGACGCCCGTCTGTTTCAGGCAGTAGGAAAACGTTCCTGAACTCCATATCCAACGTGATTAAGGGCATAGTTCAGAAACACCCGAACGGACTCCTCTGCTCCAAACTGCCTGATGAATATAAGGTAATGAGTCATATGTGGTCCATAGGCAAGGACAAGCTATTGCTGCATTGGAGGCTGGCTGCTCCTGACAGATATGCTGATCTTAGCCTGAAGCAGAGAATGTGCCCTCAAGCCTAAGTAACTAGGCTTAAGGGAACCTTAATAATAGCCCTTAAACCCCTTTCCATCTCCCTCCTAGACCCTCTCCCCTCCGCTCCCCTCCCATCCCCTCCGCTCCCCTCCCCCCCCCCCCCCCCCCCTCCCCCTCCCCTCCCCTCTCCCCTCCCCTCCCCTCCCCCCCTCCCCTCTCCCCTCCCATCTCACCTCTCCTCTCCTCTCCCCTCTCCTCTCGCCTCCTCTCCTCTGTTCTACTACTGGTATTAAATACCTGTGAGTTTGGGTCTGGCTTTAAGAAATCATAATTTCGAAGAACCAAACCTAATTTTTTAACTCAGTTTTTCCAAAAGATGCTTTTTTCGTATTGTATAAGGGACCAAATGTGCTCAGAAGTGATGAAATGCTATCATATTTCGACTTCACTACTTTATTTGCTATTTTTTGGATACAAACTTGGATATCATATAAGTAAGAAGTTTGGACGATTTCATTGTCAAGCAGCAGCATTCGTCCTTCCACAAGAAAAAGGAAAAGACGGTTCTCCATAGGATATTGACTTTCGGCACGACAAAGATCCACCCAGTTATTTTTCCAGCCATGCCCGTGCCAAACGTCTGCCTTTCTCCGAACTGCTACCTCCTTTCGCTCATTGTTCTCCCCTGGAACTGCTGTGGAGTTGCCCTCGGGTATCACTGTAACTAGCTGTGTGCCGGAGGTATCGATTCGTGTATTTTCCTGGCTTGCCGTGTGTCCGTTCCTTCCTGGGACGGGTGTCGCCTTGCGGTCTTGCCGGTTGTTCTAAGTAGCATGCGAAGTGTGTTCTTTCTCGGCGCGCCCCGACCGTCCTGGTTCACTGAAATCTCGGTACGCCCATGGTCTCTGGCGGTTCGGTGAATGCCGACTCTCCAAGGCCTTGACGTGTCCATTACCTCGAAGTTTCGGTCTGCCCCAGCACTCTAAGATTGGTGGATTGAGTGTCATCAGAATGTTCAGCGTGCCCCGGACCTGTGACGTCATGGTCTGTCTGTATGGCCGAGGTTTCTTTATGACCGTCATCTGAGGTCTCAGCTCAGTCCTGATCTCTGATGTTTCGGTGTGCCGTGACCTCTGGTCGGGGTTGCTTGCGTTCGTCTCCCCGCAGTTTCGGTTGACGGTGTCGTGCTCTGCCGGCAGCTTCAGACAGGCGGGGAGCTGGACGTGACCCGACTCGGCTACCACAGCATCCTTGACCTCGTATCCAGGCTGCCCATCAAGGTTATCAAGTCGAACGCCTTCGGCGATTGGTTGCTTTTTACACAGGAACAGCCACTGCCAGACTTCGTCAACGACGTGACACATGCAGACGATGGTCAGTGGTAGTCAGTGGTGGTCAGTGGTAGTCATTGGTGATCAATGGTAGTCATTGATGGTCAGTGGTAGTCCGTGGTGGCATTGGCGTCATTGGTAGTCATCGCCTGTGGATGGTGTCGATGCTAGTTGATGGTGATCGGTGGAACCAGCAACAGATGATGGTTGGTGGTATAGAGCAGCAGATGGTTGATGGTAGTTGATGGTGGTTAGTTGTGGTAATGTCCGAATCGGTGGTAGTCAGTGGGACTATCCGTGTTATTGGACTGAGTGGATATGCTTGCATATCAAGCAACAATCAACGGAGTAAAATGCAGTAAGTTGAAAATGCAGCTGCGAGTAGATCGGATCATGCTCGATATATTTATTGTAGGCTCTAACCATGTTTATCGAGGGGTTCGCAACACCTATTTCTATGACAGCATGAATGGGGCTGATAATTAGACCGAAGAGACAGACTGAATAACCTGATTTGACTTGATCTCAGGCTTGATGAAGGACGCGGATGACGGTGCGCTGCGACTGCAGCGTGCGAAGGAGCGGATCCGGGAAATCCTCTTCTCGTTCCCGGACGGTCTGCGCATGTCCAGTCTTGAGGACCACTATCAGGTATGGCCTTGGGTGGGCTTGTGCGGGCGCCACTGCCTGGCATGGACTCCTGGTGCCAGGGGCAAGGCGTGTTGTTAGGCGACACACTTTCTTCCTTCTTTATTTTTAAATCGACGCGAGTTTAACAAACCCTACCGTCACGAATTGCCCACCGGATCGATATTTGAATCGCATTTCAGTCATGCTAACTACTGTCGTCTGCAGGCTATCCATGGTGGCTGCTACTGTCGCGTCGAATGAGCTTTGGCGAACTGATGGTATCGTCAGATGAACTTAACCAAGCTGGTGTTGTCATCAAATGAACTATGCCGAACTGACTTCGTCGTGAAATGAACGGTACCGGACTGGTTCTGTTGTGGCCGCACGAGCTGCGTTACATATGAGCCACGTCGGCAAGTTTGTAACATCGCACGACTTGTGTCAGCAGGTGAATTGCATCAAATGACTTGTGTCAGCAGGTGAGGTGCGTCAAATAACTTGTGTTGTCAGATGGGGCGTCGGTAACTCAGTGGTTAGCTGAGCGTCTGGCAAGCCAGGGGCACAGGGTTCGATTCCGCGCGGTGCCCGCCCTTCCTGCTACACTGCACATAAATGGACAAGATATTATTAATCCAAAGGATGTCCCCAATGAGATTGGATTGGGCCTTCTCCGAACGATCGAAAAATGAAAACAGTACGTTTCTCGGAATACAAAGACCGGTGCGAAGTGCTACCCTTTGATTTTGGAACAGCAGATTCTATCCATTACAACAGTCCATTTTCTATTTCCGAACTGATTGCTGCTGTAAGCACCCACAGGAGCGTAGCAGAAGGACCCGACACATTACACAATGGCATTATTAAACATCTGCCGACAACGGCTTTAAACACACTTCTGCAAGTGCTCAACGAAAAGTGGGAAAGGGGGACATATCCATTGACGTGGTGGAGGGCGCTTGTCGTCCCTATCTGCAAGCCAAACAAAACTGGAAAGGACCCACTTCATTATCGACCCATATCATTGACCTGTTCTCTTTGAAAATTGTTTGAAAAAATGGTAAACCTGCGACTCATGTGGTTTTTAGAATACAACCATGTACTCGCCTCGATGCAGAGTGGCTTCCGCGGACACCGTAGCACATTTGATCATATTTTAGCCCTTGATTCCGCTGTACGCCTGAGTTCATGAAACGATGTCATACCGCTGCCATATTTTTCGATGTTGACGGCGCTTATGATACCGCATGGCGTCATGGTATCCTCATGAAGTTGCACCAAGTAGGCATAAGAGGCCCGATGTGGTTTTTCTTGACTAATTTATTAACTAATATGACATTTCTGGTCAGAACAGGTGGCTACCTCTCCGACACCTTCCAACAGATTGATGGGGTTCCGCAGGGAAGTATATTAAATGTGACTCTGTTCGCCATTGCCATAAATGATGTGGGTGATACACTACCAACATCGGTAGGACGAGCGCTATTCGTGGATGATTTTACAGTGTGGTTCTCCTCGTACGGTGCAGACGGTGGAAAGACAGCTCCACTTAACTGTAGTGAAATTGATGGAGTGGTGTGAAATAACTGGATAAACTAATAACTTTATCCACCTCAAAGATTACCGCTGTTCATTTCTGTCGCAAACGCTGTCGCACAGACACAACGATAATGACGAACGGTCACCTCATACCTTTCAGATCTGCAGTCAAGTTTCTGGGGGTGTGGATGGATTACCATGTTCCGTATAAAACTCACATCACTGACCTTGTCAACAAATGTACAAGAGGTCTTCAGGAAATGAGTACCGTTTCTAGGTGTTCATATGGAGCTGACAGATCAGTTTTACTTCTCATGTACCGATCGCTCGTGCGTTCTAAAATTGACTATGGATCTTTTATTTATGACTAAGCGAGTGCCATATCCAAGCGCTGTCTTGATGTGATCCACAATTCAGCCCTTCGCATCGTTACTGGAGCCTTTCGCACTTCACCGGCTGCTAGTGTAATGGTAGAAGTAGACGATTCCCCTCTTGCGCTACGCCGTAAGTTATTGGGCACGAGATACGCGTGCAATGTGGCCCTAAATCGGAACCACCCAGCCTATCGGTGGATATTCTCAAGGACATTAAGAGCACGTCACAGGGCCCAGCGTGGACTACCGTTTTCCATTCGTATGACCTCGATCCTTCGAGAATGTAATATCAGGTCGCGTTCTATAGCATGTGTCATCACACCGAGCACTCCCCCATGGCACGCCGTTCCAGTGCAAACTGACGTGACTTTGATTTGCTCAAAGAAAGGACCTATACACCCTGAGGAACTCTGCATGTTGGCATTGGAAAAAAATGAATGAATATCACGACTTTTCGCGCATTTCCACAGACGGCTCAAAGTCGGTCTCTGGTGTTGGGTGTGCTTACGTCAGTCGACAAGGTGTTCGATCTTTTTGGTTACCAATACAAACATCGATGTTTACTGCCGAACTGTATGCCATTTTGCAAGCCCTTTATTTTATACAGAAAGACCCGTCCACAAAGTGCGTGGTTTTCACAGACACTTTAAGCAGTCTCCTGGCACTGAACACCTTTAAGCAGGATAACCGACTTGTTCGGAGGATTATCAAAGTCGTAAAATCCCCACATGACATCGGCAGAAATATCCTGTTCTGCTGGATTCCTAGCCATGTCGGACTCGTGGGAAACGAAGCTGCTGACATAACCGCCAAACACACCACTGGTAATGGCCATGTGGTCCATCTACGGCCCCACTATATTGTCAAATATACGGTCAGAATGGCAACGAACCTGGAATTCGAAGTGTAGTAAGCTCAGGATTTTAAAGCCGACACTAGGAAAGTGGTTGCCCTCTCACCGAACCGAACCCCGGGAAGAGGTGATACTCTGCCGATTGAGAATAGGCCATCCCTTCGCAACACATAGTTACATGCTTACCGGTGATGACCGTTCTCTATGTCCGCGCTTCTGTAACCCGCTTACCGTGTACCATGTTTTAGTTGGCTGTACACTGCTCGATTCTCTACGACGCCAGCTTTTAAGACGGTTGAACACCAGTCACCAACTCTTCTTTACGTATCCCAATAAGGAACCACTGAGGTTGTGGCGTCTGGGAATATTTGTATCTTCATTCGACAAGCTCACCTTGACGTGATCTACCCCCACCTGTGAAGATGGATAGCAAGGTATGTTAGAAGCACCGTAGATGGATTACAATTCAGTTATGGGTGCAAAATGACCCTAGATGTCGACGCGCCCCTAAACTCCAATCCACCACCACCACCGCCCTTCCTGTCGGGGTGAGAGGCAGGCGACGCCATATGGTCTCAGTTGCTGAGTGCGTCGTAAAGCCACAATCCGATCCGATCCGATTGTGTTGCCAGCTGAGCCATATGCCGTGTGTTGCCCGGTGAGCGGTGTCACGTGCCTCCTGTCGTCAGATGTACTGCAACGAGCGGCTGCCGGTGTCGTCGCTGGGCTTCTCGTCCGTGGAGACGTTCGTGCTGCACCTGACGGGCGACGTCCTGCAGGTCCGCTACACCAGCGACGGACTGAAGCTGTTTCCGATCGTGCCGAGCCAGCCGGTACGTGAGGGGCGGTCTCCCACGACTGGTCTGTCGGACTAGTGTTGATGCCATTTGTGCCCGCATGTGCTTCGGTTGGGACTCACCTTTCGACCTGGTCGAGGACGCTGGGTTGTGGCGATCATTAGCATCCATTGGCGTAATTTTTAACCGATGTTTGATGCCTTCAGCTCCCTACGATCAAAAGGGTGTCGTCAGGTCTTTCGTCGTGAGATGCTTGTAAGAAAATTAACTTTCCCGTCAGGTTTGCGTCTTACTAAGTAGACCAACGGTAAAATATACGGACCGTATGCGGAACCTTTCGTCAAGACTAAAGATGCAGATATATGCAGATATTTCCCGCTTATAAAACCAGCTGTACAAGATGCGTTGAAGGAGTGCAAACTGCTTTACAATTTATTTTTAGAGGCTTCACTTGAGTTTAGGTGCTGGTTTTCGATGTCAATGTTAGTTATAATTTAATGGCATGTTGGGTTACAATCTAATTGCTTGAATTGGTTCACCGTGATCGGTGATCCACAGCCCTGCAGAGATAATACGCTATGTGCGTATTTGTTCGTTGAAACTGATGTAGACTATTACTGCTTGCATTCTATATTTTCGTGGGCGCAAATAGGTGTTAGAAGTATGATGTATATAGTATTGCACCATCGTTATGCATTATGCACCTGGCATGCGTTATTTATCGGTTATATTAATTTGGAAGCGTAAATTATACGTCGTTCCTGCTTACGCGGGACAGTTTTCCCGCCGGGTATGACGCTTGAAAGTCAAACAAAGGATGCAAGGTATTCGGGCTGTTGCATTGACAGTTTCCCCAGCAACCTTGAGCTCTGGTTAGCTAGTCGGTGGCTTATTCTTGTTGTGTATTGGTGCTATCAAAGTCCGGATCGGGGAAGTCGAAACTGACCAATTATTATTTAGAAATACAGACTTTAAATGGTTTTCCGACGTAGGCTTATTCATAGCACTTTCGACGGTAAGCCTTCATACAAATATTTTTCGTTACCGCCACCTCTACGAAGGTTCTCTTGTGAATGATACAAAATGTGAAACATAAAATATTCATCATATGGCCGTGAGTAAATAACTTCACAACTTGGTATGGCATCATTTTGCAGAAGCTAAAGCTTTTGTATGGAAATATGTATAGGCGTTCATTACCACAATGCAATTTTTTCCATTGGTTGTAGAGAAATATATAGTGCCATTTCAAGCTAACTGCATCGGAACAATTTAAGTTTTCCATTTTCCCTTGGTATTTTTAAAGCCTGGTGCCGAAATAATTGGCATGAATTTCCACAGCTTCGCACAATTGACACACCAGATGCGTTGATGTTGATGTTGTGATGTTGTGTATTGGATCGGTTGATAGCAGTACAAGCGACCGGTTGCAAGCGGTACGGCCAGGGTACATTTCGTACATGCTACACGAGGCATGTAGTTGCTTCATTTGTTCGGCATGAAAAGAGACCATCTTAAATTTATTTAAAAGTGCTATGTATGTAAGCTATGATATATCAGTGATGGTCGATAGTCAACATGTTACCATCGTATGCCTTGATCACGAGATGGTGTTGGCCTATGGCCAACGGTATTTTCATTTCACCTGTCTATGATCAATGTTGGTAGATGACTGATATCGGCCTACAAGTGAAACTGGTTGGTGACTAATTGTGGTCTCACTGCCTGGTTCTATGTCAGACTATTCTGTCGGACGTTGGTCTGTCCGACACTGGTCTGTTCGACGCTGGTCTGGCTGATCCTGGCCTATTTTCAGACGTTTGCCTGGCTGACCCTGGCCTGTTTTCAGACGTTTGCCTGGCTGACCCTGGCCTGTTTTCAGACGTTTGCCTGGCTAACCCTGGCCTATGTCCGACGTTTGCCTGGCCGGCCGTGGCCTATGTCCGAAGTTTGCTTGGCTGACCGTGACCTATGTCCGACGTCTGGCTGGCTGACTGTGGCCTATGTCCGACGTCTTCCTGGCTGGCCGTGACCTATGAACAGCATCCATCTGTGTGCACAGGACCAGCCGACAGTCAGCCTGTACCCGGAGGATGCCGTCGGACCCGGCGTCAGTTTCGAGCGCGTCAAGCTGCCCGACTTGCGCGTCGGCGAGTACAACCTGGAGATCTTCGTGGCTGAGGTGGGCGGCGACGGCGCCGTGGAGGGCGAGGTTCGGCGGCCAGCCCCGGACCGGTGTGGCCGGCCAGCTCGTGTGGCGGCGCTGCTGGGTGTCTCGGGTCTGGGTCAGGCTCAGGTCACGCGAGCCGTGTCACCGAAGCAAATCCGGCGCATCGTTGCGCATGAAAGCCCACCAGACGTCATTCCCAGCTTGGATGAATGACGTCCTACCTCACCTTTTCACCTGTCGGACTGCAGATCGCCGCCGCGCTGTTCTCGTCACTAACTGTAGGCATGTAATGACGAAGAGGGGCGCACACAATAATGTTGTAAGCGGCGGGGGCTGAAGAGCCATGTGTGAGCCGGAGGGTTTTAGGAAAGTGATATGAGAGGACAACAGGATGGTATGTCCCCCACCCCACCCCTCTTCCC
Source organism: Imbricaverruca yamaguchii (assembly GCA_034440575.1). NCBI lineage: Eukaryota > Metazoa > Arthropoda > Thecostraca > Neoverrucidae > Imbricaverruca > Imbricaverruca yamaguchii. The sequence goes on along the minus strand of JAOTOL010001645.1, from coordinate 1,217,028 downwards.
CTCTTAGGTCCGCTCCGCCGAAGTGCTTCGTATATTGGGATTGGATAATGGATCCGAACTCCCACTATTCTGCAAATACCAGTATGTTTAGCGATTGTGCACGAATCTTGCGCCCGTTAGCTCTTTTGAAAGCCTGAGAGGAGACAAAGAGGGCAGTAGTCTGAGGTTTTGGCAGTCCGGGCATCCCATCCACATCCCGTGACGATTTCGGGAGCAGCCCATATAAGTGACACTTCATGAAAAACACTAGCTGCCGCCTATGCATTCCATTGTCTTGCCTTCGCCAGTGCAGGGGTGTGTGACCATCCTCGGAGCGTTTCCAAATAGATTGCTTGCAACATGCAGCAAACAAAAACATGACCTTGCACGTGAGGGGATCTTGCGATTGATACCCGATTTGTATACTTTTGTGTCACCGGTTGACCTCTCAGATTAGTTCAAAATGTCGATCTGTCGTAGAAATATAAATTGTCGAGTTCAGCTGTTCCCTGTGTAGAACCAACGACTCATGATCGCTTGGCATATTCAACATAGTATTCCTCAATATAATAGTGTTGACCCATTTTTGTGAACTTCCGAAATAGTACCTGACACACGTTTCTAGTGCCTATGGTTGTACATGAAATTGAGTGAGCGTCTGTATTAGCCCCAGAATGATTCAGAAACCGACAGTTTATCTGAAATCAAGAGACATTGGCCTCAATTGATCTCAGGAAGGTCAGTGACCTACGGAAGGGCGTTAGCTGAATTGTCCAGGCTGCCACATCAACCATTCCAGATTCAGAGGCAATAAGTGAGATAAATTGCTTGTAAATCGCGATTTAGGCGGAAAACAACCTGGTACGTCCGCTCTTTGAGGTCACAGCCTAGTGGCCTTGCACATCTTCAAAATGTTTGTACTGTGAGGTCGGTAAAAGATGCCCCATCAGCTACACCAAATGGTGCGGCGCTAACGCGTACGTTTGTATATTGTTTCGAAAAAAATGGATGTATCAACATCAACTTAAATGGTGAGTGTTTAGTGAAGAATGCCCCAAATAGTACCGATGAACGTTTCAGTGAAGATACTTTTCATGTTACTTGGAGCACCTCACACCGAATGAGGAATTTCACTTACACTAAACCAGAACGACCTGACAATTTTCTCCACCACTAACAGGACTGGAAATTCAAGTTTGCCCACCTCGCCCGATGAGTAGCATCTCGTACAATATTGTGCACTGTGTACCGTGTCTGGGTGCGTGGGGCACCCCGTCGAGGGGCAGAGGTACCACACCACTGGGGATGGTGCCCCGCTCAGCGAGGGCCACACCGTCCAACGAAAAGACCTTAGTCTTTGCGTCGCTGAATAATCTGAAAGGCCTACCAGTTCAAGTAATCTGTCGGTCATGGCACGTGATTACAGCCTGTATGTTCGCGCTCGTGATAAGATTGCTGGCCGTCATCTTTGCATCGTTCTTCCCTTCCAGTGTCTGATCTTGGCCGCCTGGGTCTTCTCCATTGCTTTGGTGTCCACTCCACACACGCAGTTGTACTCCTTACTGTCTGTGCTTCCTTTCGTATCATTTAGCCTGAACTGAACAGTGTACTAGTGTACAGTGTACACAACAACCCTCTGTGGTTGTTGTGGTGATGAGATGGTACGTGACGTGTCGGGGCGTCGGCAGGTGTACCACCCACACAAGTTCTGGTTCCACCTGGTGGGTGACGAGCACGCTGGCGCGCTGGAGCGGGTCATGGACGACATGGAGTAAGTGCGTCTGCCTCTCCACTCTCGTGTGCCGCTCATTTATCGCGCGCACTCGGGGCAAACGAAGGCCGCGCCCACGGCTGGATTTGTACCTTGCAATCCTGGATGAGGAGATATCAATTTTGGGGTGATCGAGTGTGTCGCCCCGATAGCGGATATGAATGAAAAGCCGCGAAGGATTTCTGGAAGCCGGTTATGTGTTGTGGTTTCATCGGTTTTCCCCGTGTGTGCGAAACTTTTGCTTTGCCATGTGCTATGGATCTCAGTAATTTAGTAGTACCAGGATCAGGAAAATGCGGTCTTTGCCAGTTCTAGCAAATATATATATATTATATGCACTTTAGTAATTTTCAGTTGTGTTTGCAATCCACGTGAAGCTAAAAGCCATGCTTACTATACGGCACTTATCAGTGGTCTTTTCACCAAGTGTTTACACCGGATTGTGTGTCTGGGGCCTTATGCATGGGAAGCGCACGAAGCCTTCACAACCCAGTGCCGACCATGGCTTATTGCATGTTAAGGCAGTCTCACTACCACGCCGGCAATGCTCGCATGGCGTCACTCGACACAGTTCTCAGGGATTGTGTTTATTATTACACTTCAAAGTGTCGCGTTTCCGACTAAGCTCAACAGTGGTTCATTTTGTGTCATTTAACGCGACGTGGGATCACTAAAAGACCTTCTTTTGCCGAGCTCAGAATCTCATGACCTGACCTAACCTTCACGCCCTCCCTTTGTAGCATTTCACCTTTGCTGTCCTATGAGCACGGTATAATCAGAACGAGCACAGTATAGCCGCTGCTGACTGCGCACCCCTAAGCCAAAGCACCCAGTCAACAATGCAGCCTGACCGGGCGGCCACCAGCTGACTGGGCAGCTCGCCGCCAGGATGGTGTACTACACGTCACTGGGCTGCAAGTACCGCATGACCGAGGCCACCGTGCGCGTGGGCCAGGTGTGCGCCTGTCCGTACGGCGACCAGGGCTACCATCGGGCGGTCGTCACGGGCGTCCGCTCCCCCGCCGAGCCTGTCAAGGTAGACACATCCGGACACCAGTCGCGATCGTTTGTCCCGGCCCGCTCAGCCTGCACAGGTGGGCAGTCAAACACATTGAGCCTGCCGAGCTTGTGCCGGCCAGTGAATCTTGTCCCGGCCCGCTCAGCCTGCAGAGGTGGGTAGTCCGGCACACTCAGCCAGTGGAACTTGTTCCGGCCCGCTCAGCCTGCAGAGGTGGGTAGTTCGACACGCTGAGCCTGCGGAGCTTGTTCCGGCCCACCTATTCTGCACAGGTGGGCAGTCCGGACAGGTCAGCCTGCGAGCTTGTTCCGGCCAGTTCAGCCTGTAGAGGTAGGCAGTCCGGCACACTCAGCCAGTGGAGCTTGTCCCGGTCAGCTCAGCCTGAAGAGGTAGCCAGTCCAGCCTACGCAGCCTGCGGAGCTTGTCCCGGCCCACTCAGCCTGCACATGTGGGCAGTCCAGACAGCCCAGCCTGCAGTGTCCCGGCCCGCTCAGCCTGTGGATCTTGTCTCGGCTCGCTCAGCCTGCAGAGGTAGACAGTTCGAGTTTTTTTTTAAGCTCGTGACGAATGCAGATACATGCTGGCCTGGGTGGCTTGTCGGTAGTCCACTTCCCTGGTTACACTGGTACCTTTTGGGCACGCTTACGTGCTCGTTTGTGACATCGAGACAACGGGTGACGATTGCGCATAGGAATCATAGAAGTTGTTGGCACGCGTCTAGCCCGTCGAAAGCAGCCAGGTGAAGCGCATCGGGATCGTCTGCTTCTGGCACGTATGCACGCATTGTTCGGTGCACAGCGTGGTGCATTGTATGCACGACATGGACATGGCGCGGTACAGATGCAATTGTAAGCGCGACCGAGTAGCAAGATAGTTATCCCATTATGTACGCATCTCAATTGTCTTTTAAGCCAGATTCGTTTGTCTTTCATTTTCGTCTTACCACGTTGGCCAGCAGCAGTATGCATAACGCAGTGCGCCGTAATTGGCAGCTTGAGCTTGCTCGAGCTTGCATTGTTCTGCACGGGCGTGCATGTACTGGCCTTGACCTTGGCTAGCAAAGCTATGGCAATGGCACACCAACGCTAAGAACGGATAGGTATTGCAAAAATGGATACGTTAGCACAACACAAGGATTTCGCCGCAGCAAAAATATCCAATGGAAGAAGGGTGACGCAAACGACGAAACTACAACGTTGGCAGTTGCGCGAAAGGCGGACGTATGTGGGTCGGAAGTGTCCGTGTGATGAGACCTTTACTCTGGTCTCACTTGACATGATGCATATCGTAGCTGTAAGCTTTGGGGTTGAAAACTGACTGCACTGAAGGTTCAGATTTTATCAGTACGCAATTATATCGATTCGTCTTGTTCCACTTCCAAGTTATTCCTTCCAATTAAATTTAGTGTCTCGTAATATTTGCATCTGGTATTAGCTAATTGCCTGCTTTCACAGCTGTGGCCTAAAGCATCGTTCATGGAAATTTGAATGCAAAATTATTTAATTGCGAGCTAGGCAAATTTTCTTGCGAACTGATGCGCTCTAAAGCCCGAATAAGTAGCTGACCTCAAAACCTGAAGAGTGGAGTGACCCATCAGGCGGTTGTAGTAGCTGCATATCACAATTAGCCCATGCCTCGGGCATTTACCCGTCCACCACGTATACATTATGTTCCTCGACGCTTCTGTCTTGACTGCTCCACGAGAGGGTTTGCTTCCCACATGACCTCTCGTCTGTCATCGACACCTCTCGTCAGTGCTGTTATTCACGTTTCGCCTGGCCGCAGGTGTTCTACGTGGATTACGGCTCGGTGGGTCTGGTGAAGCGCGAATTCGTCCGATTCCTGCCCAAGAAATTCTTCGAACTGCCTGCCCAAGCACTACTGGTGGGGCATCGTTGCAATGTCGAATGTATTCCTCTCTCGACAGGATATAGCTAGAGGCGTTTAGCGGTGCATTGGTATGTGTTGCTGTCAAAACTGTGGACATCGAACCCTGATGGCATGACGATCATAGTTTATGCAAGCGTCAGTTACATCTCTCCTGGCTTGTTCCACTCACTGATGTAGATAGTTCCATGTCACCATTGTTTCGTGGCGTTTTCTTCCCCATTTTTATTTCTACAATCTGTAATTAAGTAGTCAGATCGAGTGCACGCCAGGCCCAAGTGAGGGATGATGATTCTTTGCGAAGCAGCCTCATTTTCCTTGCAATATTGTGCACGAGCCTGCATCGATCGAGTGGTTTGAGAGGGCCCATCTACTTCGTACCCTTGTACCCCGCCATACTGACACGGGCTGCATTATCACAGGGGCAGCTCGCCAACATCGTACCCCGCCCCACTGACACGGCCTGTATTGTCCCGGAGGCCGCTCGCCAACATAGTGCCCCGCCCCACTGACATGACCTGTATTGTCCCAGGGGCGGCTCGCCAACATCCTACCGCCGGACACGGATAGCTGGTCCCAAGAGGCGTCTAAGATGTTCCTCTCGCTGGTGGACAACAACCGCATCTTATACGCCATGATGCTGGAAAAGTCTCCGGTGGGTACCTGGGTGGTATCATCTCGATCGGATGCACCGGATAAATATCTGGTTGATCTCTGGACGGTATCATCTGGATCTGATGCTCTACGGCCGGGTCCCTAAAGCAGATTATGATTGTTGCCATATATTGTATGTGGTGCTTCACCCCTCGCGATAACGTGCACGCTAACAGCACATAGAACGCAGCGCAAATCGTTTTACGTGATGTTTGCGTGCACGTTATCGTGAGGGGTGAAACAGCGCACACAGTATGTAGCAGCAATCATAATAACATATTTATAACGTAGCATATTTCATTGAATGTGTTAGGTCAAACAATTACTATTGTCATTCAGACCATTTAGTTTCCTGGGAAGCCCCAATTTAATCAATTTAGTGAAATTATCCGTGTTGCCAAGGGTGAGTGGTGTAGTCTTGTGCCATGGAAGCGAGCCCACGGAAAAGTATGTATTCACGGTTCCCCTCCGCAATGCATCGAACGACATTGTGAGCATCCGACGCCCGGCTGCGGGGGAGTCGGGACAGAGCTGATAACTGTATCGGTCTGATAAGTCAGTCTGTGTATCCTGAAATCGGCGTCAGTCTAAACTCAACATATCTGCATTTGTCAGAGCTGCATCAGTTTGACATCAGTATACGTGTTGCCAGCGCTGCGTCAGTCTGACGTCAGTCTATATGAGTCAGAGCCGCCTGAGTCTGACGTCAGTCTGCGTCGTCAGAGGTGCGTCACTCTGACGTCAGTCTATGCGTCTTGCCAGAGCTGCGTCAGTCTGTGTCTGTGCGACACCAACGGGGAGAAGGACATACACATCAACGACCAGCTGGTGGAGCTCGGGCTGGCTGTGTTTCGCAGTCACACCGACGACGACCGAGACTGCAAGGTATGTACCATGACCAGCGACCGCGACCGCGGTGTATGTTCAATGCCCAGTGTACCGCAGCTATGTGGTGTGCACCGTGCCTACAAGGCACGTCTTGCAGCCAGTGTACTGCAGCTACACTGGCTACAAGTGCACTAGGTGTGCTATGACCAGTGCACCGAGGCTACAAGTTACGTATTGCAGCGTGATTTCCACCCAGTGCACGGCAGATACGAGGTGTATCAGCCCGTGTGTCGTTACCTTAAAGATGTATACCCGGATACCCTGATGTACATCAATTGATAATGTACAGCCAATGTGCTGCGATCACAAGGTATATCCTATACCCTGTAGAGCCACCCATAGCTGTTCCACCACATGCCTTTCTGGACTCGTACGTATATCCTGTATGCTGCTTCCGAAATGCCCATCAGACACCACTGTGCACGTGTAACGGGGTTGTCAGTGACGACTGTAGACTTTCACATCAGGAATTTTATGAAGCCCCATGGACCTATATATGGTCAAGACTTTTGGTTGATACCTTTCGCAAGCATGCAAGTGTGAATTATATTTTCGAATGTCCATGCTGCCTCATATCGCCAATGCATCTCAGAATGCTATGTACAGCTGTGTATAGCTACATACGGTTGACAGTGCCCGTGATTCCGTCTGCCACGGGTCGAGGAAAGGGAGCTCAAATCAAGTCAGGTTAGGTTTGCCGTCCACCTGACAGCGCCCGTGACCCCGTGTGCCGCAGTGGGGGAGTGAGTGTCCAGGTCAGGTCAAGTTAGGTTTGCCGTCCACCTGACAGTACCCGTGACCCCGTGTGCCGCAGTGGGGGAGTGAGTGTCCAGGTCAGGTCAGGTTAGGTTTGCCGTCCACCTGACAGCGCCCGTGACCCCGTGTGCCGCAGTGGGGGAGTGAGTGTCCAGGTCAGGTCAGGTCAGGTAGGTTTGCTGTCCAGCTGACAGCGCCCGTGACCCCGTGTGCCGCAGTGGGGAAGTGAATGTGCAAGTCGTGCCGAGTGTCCAGGTCAGGTCAGGTTAGGTTTGCCGTCCACCTGACAGCGCCCGTGACCCCGTGTGCCGCAGTGGGGGAGTGAGTGTCCAGGTCAGGTCAGGTTAGGTTTGCCGTCCACCTGACAGTACCCGTGACCCCGTGTGCCGCAGTGGGGAGTGAGTGTCCAGGTCAGGTCAGGTTAGGTTTGCCGTCCACCTGACAGTACCCGTGACCCCGTGTGCCGCAGTGGGGGAGTGAATGTGCAAGTCAGGTCAGGTTAGGTTTGCCGTCCACCTGACAGCGCCCGTGACCCCGTGTGCCGCAGTGGGGGAGTGAGTGTCCAGGTCAGGTCAGGTCAGGTTAGGTTTGCCGTCCACCTGACAGCGCCCGTGACCCCGTGTGCCGCAGGCCGTGGAGGAGGTGTCCAGACCGGTGTCGGTCAGTCCGGCTCGGACCCCGCTCGGCCTGGAGGCGGTGAGCCCGATCGTGGCGCCTGTTCCGTCGCCGTCGCCGCGACCCGAGTCGGCCTGCGGTCGGCTGACGCCGTTCAGCGACATCGACCGTCTTCTGCAGGAGACGCTCGACTCGACCGCCAGCGTCGCCTCGACCGTCGCTCCCACTCCAGGTAACGGCCGCACCCAAGACAGCGTGACCGCCATCCCGTTGGACGACGACAGGCGGCCCAATGTCCTCGTGTCATTGGTGCGCGAGGCGGTGTGTGTCGGCAGGGCGTGCGTCGGCATCCTCTTCAAACACTCGTACTATGTACTGAAGCAGCTGTAGGACGACGCTGAAGCTGCGCAGTCGGCTACTCATGAGTGTTCAACAAACTGCCTCCCGACTGGTCTCTAACCGGAGAGGTAAACCTTCCACCATGCTTGGATGTGCGTTAAATTAGTTGCTACTCCTCTCTGGTGTCGCACCCAGCCACCACCAGTAGTGCAATGTGGCACAACTCGGGACAGCATGTTGTGTGCAATTCTGTGATTTGTGTGATTGCTGTGCGACTTGTCCGATTGTTGTGTGACTTGCACGAATGCTATGTATCGGGAGTGGCGTGCGGCTGTTACATTTTGCTTAGTGTCAGGTGTGAGTGTAGCATGTGTACTCTCTATGGTGTGGGTGTGGCGAGTGCTGCTGCATATGTGATCTGTAGCAGGCGTGAGTGTGGTGTATGGCTGTTGCATGTGTACTCTGTATCATGTGTGAGAGTGGCGTATGGCTGTTGCATGTGTACTCTGTATCATGTGTGGGTGTGGTGTATGGCTGTTGCATGTGTACTCTATCAGATGTAAGTGTTGTGTGCGACTGTTGTATATGTACTGTGCATCAGGTGTGAATGCGGCGTGCGGCTGTTGCATGTGTGCTCTTTATCATGTGTGGGTGTTGCGTGCGGCTGTTGCATGTGTGCTCTTTATCATGTGTGGGTGTTGCGTGCGACTGTTGTATGTGTGCTATGTAGCAGGTTCGAGTGTGGTGTGTGGCTACCGTGTGACCAATATTCGTCTGCGTTATGTGACTGCTTTGCCGTCTGCATTGTCGCTTCACCGGACGGGAGCCAGCTGACCAGTACCGTGTGGCCGGTCTCAGCGCTACCACCTGCGGCGTCGGTGTTCGGATCGGCTGTGGCGCGGCCACCGGGCTTCTCGCCGCAGCCCATGTGGCCGCCCGCCGTTCCCGCGGTGCCGCTGCCGTCGTCTCCCAGCGGCGCCGCGCTCGCGCAGATGCTGACCGCGCAGTCGGCGCTGCTCAACAACCTGCAGATGATGCAGATGCAGAGGTGAGCGTCGAGGCGTCGCGCTGGTCTATCCCCTGGAGTTCACTGTGCAGTCGTCGGCAGGCGCCTGTTGGCCCAGATTGTCGTCTGTCGTCCTCACTACTGATATGATGACAGCTTCCGCTGGTGTTCATCTCATATGAAGCGTGCGTTCGCCATCAAAAAGACAATTATCTGGTCATCGATTGACCGGTAGGGAACATACTAGTGTTAAAGGCGGACATACGTTCTGTGCATGCGCAATTTCTTGCGAACATACTCTTGATTTTGTTGGCATAGTGGCGCTCTTGGTGGAATCATCGGCGCATGACATAGATTGTTTACGTTTTCGCCCCAGAATGAAGCCTAATGGCAGCATTAATTTTGTTTTAGACTAGGTGATATGGGAGTATGACCAATTCGGTCCGAAGCAATAGCATTTAGGAGTTAGTGTGTTTGATGCTGATGACATTACCTCTATCAGGATTTTTTACAATGAAAACAGGTACACAAACCATACTATTCATGTGCTTTCACAATGAGGGAAAGCACAGCCAGGTACATGCCAGCCATGTCACAATGAGGGAAAGCCAGGTACATTTCTCTGAGTGAGGAATGTACCTGCCCATGTGTTTTTTTAGTATATTAAATTTTCAAACTACCAAGTAATATAGTGAGAAATTTCCCCACATACCATAACATTTCAGAATCATTAAGGGAATGTTTGAACATTCAAAATTGACCACACTCATTATCAAACTGGGGATAGGCAGCATTCATCCTACAATCCCAGTATTTTAATGTTAGCTTGCTGAACAAGCATACCCTGTCTGGATACCTACACATTCAAGTTCTGAAGCAGTGTTCTGATTTGTTTGATTTGGATGCCACATGCAAATGGTATGCCTAGGCTTGCCCTTTGTTTTGCAGTATTCTGGCAATGTAAGTACCTACACACCATACCTGGTGAAATTTGATATGAAACATTTGCTGCAAGCATGCATAACTTCCAGTATTGCTGTACTTTAAGGTATTCACAGCACATGTTTTGCATGTATTTTAACTCCATGAAGAAAAAAAACAGGAGGTATGTTTTGTTAGCTTTGGTTATATCAGTTTTTATTCTGCAAATTTTTTAGATTTTTAAAATTCTATTTTTTGTATGACCAATACATTCTTCTGTAAATGCTTGCATTTCCGGAGGTAGGCAATCAAGGGGCTTTCAGTTGGGTCACATTCCAATAAAAATCACATTGGGAATGAAAATGCAGCATAAATTAATGTAACCCAGCTTAACCTCTTGTCAGAAGAAATCATCTTAAAAGCTAAATGGCTAAAGTGCAGCGAATGTGCCCTAAAGCTGAAATCATCTTAAAAATGTTTTTAAAAAATGGTATTGTAGTTTAATGCAATCATGACAAGCTTTCCACACATTTCACCTTTATGAAGAACACGAAGGGCTATGCTAAGCAAGGTAGCCTGTATGCTGGGTAAATTTTCAATGTTTTTAATATTTTGAAGACAAAAAATGAGCGTTCTTCTTTTAAAAAAACTGTTCAGACTAAGTTGGCTAGGGAAAATGGTTTTATATTTTTAATTTTCCTAATTTGTTTTCCTGAAATGATAGATGGGTTGGATAGATTACCTTAGGTTACATTAGTGGGCTTGTTAGATTGTATGCTATTTAGGTTTTCTCAGGCTATGTATTTTTGATATGATTGTGCTTGTCAAATGATGAGTAATTATTGCCAGAGGAAATGATTGGCTACATTGTATTCGGAAAATTATGAGATGCAGAAAGAAGAATACAGAAAATTCAGCTTTCTGTGTTGCAATATATGCTGAAAATCACAGTAAGATGTTAGAAAAACATATAAAGCTAAACTACTGATACTGGATCATTTGCTGTATGCTGATGTTTGATTCCCTCCGCTCCAATAATGTTGGATCCCTTGCTGCCTAATCATGATTCATAACATAAAGTCAACACCATTTCAAAGTTAAGGGTTCTTAAGGGTTCAAATACAACTTTCACCGCCTGAGTGCACTAGTGAGATCAGAGCTTCAGCTGCGCGACAGTTCGGAATGATGTTCTCTGACCACTCTGGTGGATTGAGCGAGATGTCAACATTTCATTTGCCCAACTATAACTGAATAAGCCGTAACAGTTGGCCACCCCAGGAGGATTTTTTGTTAGTACCATCCTTTGATCAAAATATTCAATTTGGCATGCAACCACATCGTGCTTCTGGATCCCCCCTGCTTAAGCTATACGGAAGCATGCGAACATTGAAACCCTAGAGCAAAATTGACGAATACTAATGATCATTATACTGGAGTCTAAGTGGTATCAGCTGATACAGAAATCATGAATGTAGCCATCATAGGTGGGGCAAAATCTCTAGATAGCATCCTTTCTTTGTTTTTGACAATTCTCTTCAAGATTTCACATCTAGCGGCCGCGGCCACCATGCGACCCAATGGCATGCTTACAGTTAGAATATCCGCTGCTTGGTGCAAACGGAGCGCCACCAGTAGCGTAGCCGCGCACGTCCCCTATCGCATTGTTTTAACTGTATCAACTGGAGGCGTGGATCTCCGAAAATTAGTGCAATTTATGCCCATTTTCCCTCGACAAGTTGAGATAATCACAACTTTACTGAACAGTCCGACAAATGTTCCCCAACGCCCCCCACGCGCGGTAAATTGTCGGATGCTTAATGAGGCATCTTGTGTGTGTTGCAGTTTCATGAACCCTCTGATGAGCCAGTACGCAGCCATGATGATGCCTCAATCCTGTGGCGGTGTCCCTCCTGCTACTGGCCAGGCACGCTTCCCCAGCCAAGCTCAGGTACGTTAACTTCCTGCTCGATCCTGCTTCCGCGTTCCGATTCAAGTGAGTCACTGGTTCTGTCCTGCTGTTGACTAGCCCTGGTTCACCAGGCGTCCACCTCTGGTGTCACTGTGCTTCCTCGAGTGCCAGCCAGCTACTCGACGCCCGACCCTGCATTACCAACCTTTGGAAGGCAAGAAGGCCGCTTGTGGTCTAGCACATCAGAGACTGGCGGCGCCCCGCGATAAGCTGAATTTGAACACCTTGAGTGTGGCGAGCGCCGTCGGGTGACTCCCCGTAGGTGTCGGTTTGGGCGCACCGTGGCGCGTGGACAGAGTCGAACGTAATCGACAGCCCCAGCAGACTATTGAGTCACCAGCGCGTGTTGCCAGCGGTGGCGGGTCGCGCCGGCAGCCGACCGGCCCGGCATATCTTACCACCTAATTTGGACGGGTGGATGAGCACGACGGTGCGGCAACAGGGGGTGGCTGGCCGCTGCTTGGGTGCTGTGAGCCCCGCGCTGATTAGGAGCACTATCAGGAACATGGTAAGGTGCCGCGCTGTGCCCGGCTGTCTGTCTGTCTGATCCGCCTCCGTGCCGCCCTCAGACCCGCTCTGTGGCTTGCCGCTGATGTGACGCCTGTTGTGGCCAGGGCGGCGGCGCTGGTGATGGACTGACTGCGCAGTATCCGGTCCCGCCTGCCGCCGTGACGGTCCTGCCTGGCGCCGTGACGGTCCCGCCTGCCGCCGTGACGGTCCCGCCTGCCGCCGTGACGGTCCCGCCTGCCGCCGTGACGGTCCCGCCTGCCGCCGTGACGGTCCCGCCTGCCGCCGTGACGGTCCCGCCTGCCGCCGTGACGGTCCCGCCTGCCGCCGTGACGGTCCCGCCTGCCGCCGTGACGGTCCCGCCTGCCGCCGTGACGGTCCCGCCTGCCGCCGTGACGGTCCCGCCTGCCCCGGTGACGGTCCCGCCTGCCGCCGTGACGGTCTCGCCCACCGCGATGACGGCCACCTCTGGTGTCGGCCCGTCGTCCGCGCTATCCGCCGTCAGCTCCGGGCAGGACGCCAGCGTGTGCGTCACAGGCCCCATCCTGGCCAGCAGGTGAGGTCAGGCCGGGTCAGGGCCGGGCTGGGCGGTGTCCGAGCATTCTCTGGACATTGGTAGCACAGACGGGTGGGCGGGTCGCTGTGCGGGCGACTGCGGCTGGCCGGCTGGATGGTTGCTGCTGTTTCCCCATCTCGCCCGCCACTTCTTCAACCGCTCCGACGTCTTTCCAACCCTGCTGAGGTCCGTCGCCACCACTACACGAATTTATTTTAGTGAGGCCAGGCTCCTATCCACATCATGAGTGTGCGCCTGGCTAATCATTTAGCGAGGAGGGGTTGTGGGCTTTGGGTGTGATGTGACACTGATGGATGGTTATGACATAGGTACACACCATGGATACTGCCGCCGCCGCCGACACTCGTCCATTTACGGGACCCACACGTGTACCACCAGATAACACAGCACATCCAACATCCACTTACCCCCTCCCCGCACTACACAAAATCGACGTTCTCGGGGCAGCCCGATCCAAGCGAGGTCCGGGTAACATGGAGCAAACATGTTTCAGTGATGTTTCTGACAGCAAAATATTGCGTTGAATTCGAACCAATTCCACTGGTCTGTAAAACTACCCCGTCAGGCCATTATGCAACCGTCGCTCGCTCCTTTCATTCCGCACAATCATTCGGTCCCTAATAATATGAAAGCGACTTCGTCTACAATTTTATCCTCCAGTGTTACGCAAGCATTCAGCGAGCCCTACTCCCTTTCACTGGGGTTAGTCCCGAATGCCTATCAATTACCCGCTCCGATGCCTACTTTTAAACGGCTGACACGACTCTCCTGGTTGCATAATTGTATATATCGTCGTTACTCCCCTTAAGGCTTGGCAACACTGGGCGGTGAAACTTTCCCTGGGCATATGTGCGGTCTTATAACTGAACTCGGGTATTAATGGTCAACCTATCTAATCTTACCAAATCGACGCCATGTCGAATTTCATTGCATTACACGTTGAAGGAGTGCGACCAGGCCTACGTATCCAACGGGTGGGCACGGGTCCCTACCACGTTGGGTTCGTCCCCTGGTCGTCCTTATACCCTAGCCGGTCCTACAATTTCAGCCCCGTGGTTTACGGCGTGACAAGCCAGTCCGTGCGTCCCCCAAACCTCGGTACCATCCGTTCCCACGCCCAGAGAACGGTAGTGGACAAATTGCCGGGCAGTGTTCTGCCTCTGCCTACCGTCGGCCAGACATTCAACGAACCGAAATGCCCCTCCCCGTAAAGACCTTACATGCTGCCGGGCTCGAAGCCCATCTGCGCCCCTAGGTCGCTGAGGCCAGCGGGATTTTGCAGTCAAGAGATACCCGAGTTCCTCGGATGCCCAGTTAACAGTTACCACTTAAGAATACTGCCCAGGAGTTGGGCAGTATTAGAGGAATTGAACTTCAGCGTATTTGAGAAGTTTTGAACTATTATATGCTTTGAAACATTAGAAGTTCTGATACACCCCCGTTGGTAATTGAGCCGGGAACGTATGTGTTTCGACGTGAAAGAATGTCTAGTCGACGGTAAGAGCACTTGAGTTACTTCCTAATCACGTCTGTGAAACATCAGGTATGGATAACAATAAGCTATGGGCTAGGTAGGTATATTGACACTGAATACTATGATGGAGTACCTACCTAGTTGTTTGCCAACTGAAAAGTAAGCATGTGCTGAGAAAATAATTGGTCGCACTATCTTTAATCATGCTGATAAACATACTCTTTGAAAATTCCAGAGATGAAAAATACTAATGTTTAATTTCACTTGGTGACAAATACTGTCATCCATTGTTACACTTGTTATCTATGCTATAGCATATCAATACCTGGCATTTATCAGATGTGATAAAGAAGAAATTGAACACTCCTCACAGTTAATTCAGTACATTTCTTCTTTAAGTATTTTTTTTACTTCTGGGATATTGTAATATGGTGTTTATGAATGAGATTAGGAGGATATAGCAATGTATTTTCCTTGCAAGTGTTTACTTTTCAGTTCGTGTGGGTTTATTCATCGATGATGTCATAACCATTGGACGTCAGTATTGTCATGACGCCAAGGAAATGTGCTACAATATTCATGGTGTTTTATGAGTTAATTCCAGAAATGTTGCACATGCCTTAATGGGATGGTCCTGGCTTTGGCTTCTTCATTTATTCCTTGCTGGTGTGAGATTAACTACAATGGAGCATGGACTGTAATTTACAAAGCTTTTATGCTATTGCAATGAGGTTCAGAATCTCCTGGCCCTAGAATTTGTTCAAGAACAACACCGTCAAATGGTGATGCATATCATATACCCCAAAGTTTATAACTGCCTACATTAACAATTTCCAAATTGAAAGTTGGCTACCAAGAATTGGAGGCGAAGTTCCAAAACTGCTTGGATAGATGACAGTGACATTTTACAAAATTCATCATTTAAATTTGGAATTTGGCTTCCAAATTGGAAGCTAACTTCCAAAAAATGTGGAAGTGAACTTCCGAAGCAGCCTGGATATGAACCTAACCTAGTTACTTGACCTGACTTGACCTGACCTTCCAGTTTTTGGAAATGAACTTCCAATTGAGAAATTATGAACATTGGAAGTTGTTAACTTAAGAAGATAGGAATTATCGAAATATTTACATTAATTCATGTAGTTTCCTGGACTTGACTTGTCTGCTGACATTTCTACTTCAGTTCAAAGACTTCCAGGCCTACTTATAATGCATATATAATAAATAAATATAATACCTAACCAGAACAACCAGATTCTCTTCAAATAGATATTTCCACTATCCTGCCTTCGAATCTTGCAAACATGATGGTGCTGCTATAACAGCATTGCAAAAAACTTCTGTCCTTGATCAAAATTTCAGGTTGTGTGTGGTTGCAGATGTTTGGTGTCAGGAACGAAGGTGAAAATAAACCAGTAACATCATATTTTCAACGTGAAAGAGCATCGAATAAATTGCATGACATGCACATACATTGTTTGCTTGATTGGCACTGTATGGCCGATGCAGTCGAAGCACCCCTGAATCTGAATAACCATCCAACCAACCAAAACTTCGAAAGATGGTGTTATGATATCCATTATCAATTGTGGTGCATCTCCTGTGCATAACTGGGGATGTGCCAAAAGCAGGCGATCAGCTGTATTGAGCCAGTAATCAGTCATTAGTATCACTGCCAGTGGAGGAGGCAGAGGCGATGGATTTATAGCGTCTCTCCACCACCCACTAGTTTGCTCCCCACCCATCAGCACATGGAACTGTGATTTTAAAAAGTCCTAAAAGCATTAAAAAAAAGTTACTTGAGCCATTCTTAAAGCAGCTCATGCCACCCCTCCTGCAATAACGAACGGTTATTTGACACTTCTTTTTAGGAATGGAAACTGTTTCCCAATGCCATTCAAATACAACCGGATTATTTTAAAGGATATTTTGTGTTGCCCATAGCAAGCTTCACTTGTGGTGTTCAACAGCCTACTGTGCCATCGCCACTGACGCGATGACCTTTCCCACTGAATCTCTGTGGTAGAAGGCAACGTTCCAAAATTTTGTACTTTGCAGCATTTTACCAGTATCTACATCAATCAGAATTCCCATCTCTGCCAGCTTAGATTATCTTCTATGACTTGCTGGCTTAAGCCAGTTTTAACTGCAATCTAACGCCATATAGAAATGTTTGGCATCAAATATATGATTTAGTTCTATAATTACAAGTTTTGCTATGCATTTGAACTTTCCTCCTGCTTCCTCCCTGCCTTTCAAACATTCCTCTCACTTTGTGTTCATTTATCAGTGTTGCCAGCTTACCAGCATTCCAGTGTACGGTGGCGTGCGTTCGGCAGAGACCACCCGCGACCAATCGTTCAAGGAGGTTGCCGACGCTCTATGGCCTAGGACTTGAATTAGTCACAAAATAACTCGGTGGTTCTTATTATTGGTGCGATGGGCGTGGCATGGTGCGGACTACCACCCTGGATGCACAGCAGAGACCAGACGGCAAGGATTTTAACACCGAAACGCTCCTCCTCAGTCGGATTAGCAGTCACGAGCTGGACGAATCCGCCATCGCCGAGATGAACCGGGAGCTGGGCGACACGTCTGAACAGAAGCGCTTTGTCAAGGAAATCCGTGAGTGGCCAGACGTGCACTGTTTTATCCAAGGGCTCGCTGGGTAATGTCGAGCGTTGTAAGCCTTTGGTTTGTCTTTATTTCTAAGTTTTGTGCACTCATATTGCGCTCGATGTGAATGGCGAACGTAAAAGAGGCTAGAAATATTGGGTTATCTGTTATGATTAGTTACAAAACATTCTGGTAAAAGCTGTTCCCTGAACAGAGGCTGATGATTGTGATTATGCAATGAACATTGATCATCGGGAGTAAAAGATGGCCTTGATATTTTCATCTGAGTACATTAAATGAATATATGCATACAAGCCATTCATCATTCATTCAGGATTTGTGAACCAGAGTAAGAAATTGGTTTAATATTTGTGTATGATTAAATCTCGTCGTGAATTTGTATTATATGTAGCTCTTCCACTGACTCCTGTGTGTACTGAATGCTATGTAAATTACCCGGTGTTTGGGAAGTGCCAAATAATAATACAAATAGGCTCATGTTGAAACACGCACCAGAAGGGATAGGAGAGGGTGGAATACGGCCACCTCTCGTTTTTCGCATCGACCTGTGCATGCGACCTGACGTGACATAATCTGACCTGATCTGACCTGTCGTAGCGGTGGACGGCGGCCCGGTACACGTGATTTGTCTGGACTGCGTCGGCTATATGGTGTCGGCCGAGATCTCACACTTCCTCTGGACGCGCGACATCCTGCACACGATGCTGCTGATGAAGCACGTCACCCTGCCCACCCGCTCCGTGGCCGCCGAGGATCACCAACAGCTGTTCATAGAGCTGATCAGGTGGGTGCTGCAGTTGCCACACAGGGTGGTGGAAAGTCATGTCGGGGTGGCATATGCTTGTGTTTGTGTGGAAGAGAGGGTGAGGTGGGTTGAACATATTTATTGGCCCAGACAGCGAAGGTTACATGGAACCAGATTGGTGCCTCAGTTATGGATTAAATTTGTATCATGTTCTTGATACGATGTCAGGAGGTGGGGAATGAGGTTTGAGGTTGCAGACTCATGCACAAAATCCGGTGTCCCTCGAAATATGGACCAATGAGGTTAACTCCGCTGCTTTGGGATCAAGTGTGCTGTTAGAAAGCCCCGGAACTAACATTGCTGCCGTTTCATCAGCCCTGGTGTGCCTTGTGTTTTTGGAACAGTGAAGTTTGCGCCGCGGTCCAAGTTATCATCAGTTCCACTGAACCATATGCTATGGAGCAGGGAATTATCGTCGAGGTCTATGGATAATAAGTTGCATTGTACCGTATGATATGGGACTTGGGAGTATCGCCGCGGTCTCTGGGGTCATCAGTTCCACTGTTTGTCGTGGAGCGTGTGGCTAACTCCGCGATCTTTTGACTCACCAGTTCCGCTGCACCGTATGCCATGTAACAGTGTGGTGGGCTCAATGGCCTGTGGGTTCGGGTACTGTGTGCCGTGTGTTTAGTGAGGGTACGAATCACCAAACGCTACCACGTTCCAGGTACGACGTTCTCGGGGTGATGGACGGCGACGATTTGGTGGACCCGCTGACGCTCTATCCACTCAGTCACGTGCCAAGTGTGTTCACTACGTTCCGCAATATGAAGGCTCAGCACGACGTGAAGGCTGTGATTAAGGTGAGCCACCTGACTGGGTTTTGCTAGTTGTAGGTCTAACAGGGTATTACGTCAGATTCTGTGCTTGCAACATGGGAATCCTATAGCTTGATTCTTGCCTTTACTCAACCGGTGCTCATAATAGCGCATTGCACCGGTGATATCATCAGCATTGTTTGTTTGGTGTCCACTTTGTGGTCTATAACTCAATAGCATAAATTTGTCAATGGTCTTGGCACAGTGAATCAAGGGATGCGTAGGGTTTCATGCCACAAGGGCACTGGCAAACTGTCAAGGCTGGGATAAGCACACAATTTGGCCGTTTGGCCGTTCCCTAGATTGGCGAAATGCCTTCAACCACCTAGTGCCCGCCCAGCTTATCCACCGTCCAATCGCTTAGTGTCAGCTGGCGCTCATGGACAGGATGTGATATAAACGTGTGACTACTGTTGCGGCGAATGTACCACTAAAGCCCGATAATCCACCGACCAACAGGAGGTGATGGCCCAGTTTGACCCGGCCGACCCGTACTGGACCACGTCGGACGAGGACGACCCGGCCACGTCCGTGTCGGACGTCGAGTGTGCGCCGCCGTCCGCCGACACGACCACGCCGCTGCCGCACAGCCCACTGTCGCTGCCGGAGCGCGGCCCGGCTGCTGACAGCTACGTCGCGACTGCCGACAGTAACGCCGCGGCCGCTGACGGTAGCGCCGGGACCGTTGACGGTAACGCCGGGACCGTTGACGGTAACGCCGCGGCCGTTGACGGTAACGTCGCGGCCGTTGACGGTAACGCCGCGGCCGTTGACGGCGACGTCGATGCATCGGCCAGTCTGCTTCCGGAGATGCGTTCCATCCTGACGCAGCTGCAGACCAAACGGTGAGCCGCCAGCCGAGTCCGGTCTAACGGAGGCTCTGCGATCCAGTAGGGGCGTTGCCGGTGCAGTGGTGTATGGGGCAGGCGAAGTCACGCAGCTTGCCAGCACCTGGCGAGGTTATGTGGACGATCCAAGTGGTGACCGAGCCTACCAATATTTTTTTTTGGTGTATCCAGCATAGTGAATTATATTTGGGAGTCCACTGCCTGTTAGGTGGCACGTTTGTCTTGTAACTGAGAAGTCTCGTATTCATGTTTTGTTAGCTGCATGGGTCTGGGCTTCCCGCAATTATTCATGTATGAGTGGTGATGCCACATTGCATGCTACCTAACTAACCTTGTAAAATAGCGTAGCGTTCCTCAAAGCATCAAGGCAGTATTTGCAGGATTCCATTTACTCTTCAGAATCCTGTATTTGGAGAGAGTATGTTGGCACTTGCAAGGTTGAAGAGGCTTTTTCTGCTTCGAACATGAAGAAACGCGTTATCTAATCATCTGTAGGTATGTTTATCGACTGCAATGAGTTTGTGGGTATTTTCAAAGAAAGCCATTCATCGTTTGGAAAAAGGGAGCGATTAATTCCAAGAGGAGAAATGTTTCCGGTGAAAAGCAGCTTGAAATGGGCTGTGTTTACAACCATGATAATATATTTCTCTGGAATTGTTTTATGTTCCTTAGTTCATCGGTTAGTGCTATTTTACTATATGTTGTGCTGTGTGTGTGTATTGAAAGTCTACCTCTGAAAGTCATCTTCGAATGTGGGAGCCCGAGTGTCCATATTTCACTATGTCCGGGAGATGGAACTACTACCGAACTACTACACACGCCCATGTGTAGTAGTTCGGGACAACATTTGTGTGTCTCGTCCGGCAGTCAACGGAAGGTTGATGCAACTTCGATGGCTCTGGAAGGCTCCGGCTTCGCTATTGAGGACGTGATCGGAGACGACCTGCAGCAGTTGGACGCCCAGATCACATTCTTCCAGCGGCGCATCGACGGTCAGTGGCCTCACACGCCCAGACGGTAGCCACGCCCACTAATAGCTAGGCGGACTCTGACTGCGCTAACGCTCAACACCCTACTGACGCGATGTCGGACGTGTGCATTGGTGGGTGTCCGGCTTCTTTGTATTACGGCAGTAAGGCCTGCTACTTGGGAGCGCTGCCCATCTGCGCTGCTTTGCGTGTGTAATTGATCGGCGCAGACCGGTGCAGATCGGCGCATGGACAGATAGGCATAGGAGAACATTGATGGGGAAATGTAGGTTGGTGGCTGGGTACGTCGACCAATGGGTCGTCTCCATGTTGGCTTCGTCTTTGTGAGAACATTTGTGCTGCTACTGCTGATTATTAGCTCGCGACAGTTGGATGCTCAGTGGCAATGCGCTTCCTATTCCAAGTCTTGGACTGACCGGCCAGCTTAAGTCTGAGTTCCCACGTCTGACCGGTGGGGCATGGCCGGACGCACCTCCCAGCTGTGTCAGCTCGGTCTCGTGATCTCTGAGCTCACTGTATAAGCTCGACACTGACCCCAATAGCCTCTGCTGTGTCGGCTTGGTCTTGATCTGACCATGTTATCAGCTCAGTTCTGACCTCTTCCCCTACTGTCAGCTGAGCCCCGACCGACAACCAGGGTGTATCGGCTTGTTCCTGACCCTTGACCCTACGTTGTCAGCTCTGCTCTGGGTTCCAGCTGTCATCTCGATACTGACCCTGGCGATGCTGCATTAGCTCGCCACTGACCTCGGTGTATACTTGTAGCGTTAACGAGCGGTCCGTCATCCGACGTACACCACCCCGGTCCCGACTGTACAAGTTCTGCCCGCTCGTCCATCTCTATGAATCCGGACGCGCCCGAGTTCGTGTTCGGTGAGGTAAGCTGACGTCGCTGGCGAAGGCTCTGCCGCTGCGCCTTCGGCTTTGGCTCGGCGTCCACCAAGAGCTCCAATCGCCCATCATTTCAATTACAGAAATAGTATGTTTACATTAACCAGGTAGAACATTCAGTTTTATATCTTGTCACTCCTTAATTCACGCCAACACAAATGTTACTCAGATGCAGGATGGATTTGAACTGAGCCCATGCTAGTTTCTTAGTGTAGGGTATACGTCATGATCAATTCAGCGCAGTATTAAAATGTTGGATTTGTGTTAGGTGTGAGATGTCGAAACGAGTACAGTAGGATGTCGAAATATCCATTGAAATAATGCGGTTTGAAGTACAGGGTGCGCGGAAAGTCCTGGCGCTTTTCAACATTTTCGCAAACAAATGCAACTGGCTCATATATATTCAACAACAGGTTGTAACAGTGACTGGGAACAACAAGCCACATCCTTTCACCAACCGCTCACTCCATGTAGCCGCCCTCGGCGGCGATGACGGCCTCGACGCGAGAGCGGAAGCCCTTGCAGGTCCTGATGATGTAGGCCGCCTCCAGCGCCTCCTATGCCGCCACGATGCGAGCCTTGAGCGACTCCAGGTTGGGATGAGAAGTGGCCTGGACCTCATCCTGCAGAACGCTCCACACGCTGTAATCGAGCGGGTTGAGGTCGGGCGACTGAGGCGGCCACATCTCCTTCCGCCAGAAGTGATCTGGTCCGCCGAGCTCCTTTGTCAGCTTGGCTTGGATGGCGGTGGCGTTGTGGGCGGGCGCTCCGTCCTGTTGGAAGACAAAATTTCCCTCCGGGTAGGTCGCCTTGACCCAGGGGATGACGTGCGTGTCCAGGAGCCCCTCGTAGACCTGCCTGTTGATTTTCTCGTTGGCGTCGATGAAGATGATGGGGCATTTCTGCCCGTCGGACCCGACGACACCCAGGACCATCACCTGCGGGTGCTTGTTCACGGGGTTGAACCGAATCCGGGGGTCCACTTCGTCAACAGGCTGGTCGGACAGGTAGCGGGAGTTCCTCCGGTTCAGCTGGGCGTCGACGTGGAAGAGCTTCTCATCGGAGAAGATCCGAACGAAGCCGGTGGTCACCGGGCTCTTCAAGAAGTTGAGCAGCAGCTTGCTCTTCTCCAGACGGCGGAGACGCGTGGCCTCGGTTAAACGCGGCCTGTTATGGATCACTCTGGACTCCATGTTCAAGTCTTGGTGGATCAATTCCCGCATTGATGTCTCGGGAAAGCTGAACTTCTTCGCCAGTTTTCTGATTGACTGCCGCGGATTTTCTTCGATTGCTTCTGACACGGCGGCCACGTTCTCGGGAGTTCTGAGCGACCGCGGCCGACCTGACCTGGGGGCATCTTCTAAGGACTCCACAGATCGGATCTTCGCCTTTATCCGCTGAACCGTTCGCCGAGAAACGCTGCATCGTTCCGCAACTTGCGCCTCGGTTAAGCCGGACCCGGCCGCCGCGCGCAGGCAGCCAGCGACAAGGTGCCGCTTCGTCTGTTTATCCATGACTGAACGCGATTCGAAGGTCATATTTGCACGCTCCCCGGCTGACCGGGTCGGCGAGGGTCACGCCTGCGGCCATTGGCAGACTGGCCACCAATCACAGCGCGCGCTGGCAAGCATACCAGAAAAGCGCCAGGACTTTCCGCGCACCCTGTACTTCGGTCATGAAAACCCAGTCTTGAGGCAATTGCGTACATATAACTACACGTTTTGCGTGTTTTGGGTGGTACATAATCTGAGGATGCCGATATCAACGACGATGATGCAAATACACACACACACACACACACACACACATATATATATATATATATATATATATATATATATATATATATATATATATATATATATATATATATATATATGTATAATCCCATCATATATATATATATATATATATATATATATATGTATAATCCCATCATAGATAATCCCTTTATCTAGAATTACGCTATGGGATGCTCGTTGTCACGATCCCGAATCCACTATGGTGAGCATAAACATGATACATATGAACGGGATGCTGTCAGAAAGGAGGCGTGAAAATTTCACAAGCACGCATCAAGAAGCACGATGTCGATACTTCTTTGGAAAGGATGTCGATTCAGTGTTCACTGAGTGGTATATTCCACCATATTTCTTGAATAATTTATAACTGATTCAGCGTCATTATGACATGTAGCCACTAACGAACTAGCGTGGGTTCAGTTCAAACCCGTCCTGCATTTTAATATTTGTGTTTGTGTGGCGTTCTAGTGTCAGTATGTCTGCTGTCAGACACGTCAGTGTGCTTGTTCAGTCTGACGTCAGCATGTCCGTGTTACGGGCATTGTATTTGTGACGCTGCTTTATGACGTCTGTATGTGTGCGGTGCGGATGCCTGACGTCACTACAGGGCAAACATTTTAATTTTGTGACCCGAGGTTCTGTGTGAGACTAAATGTTATGGTTTGCGCGAAGTCAGACGCCAAATATTCTGATAAAAATATACTGATTGAAGTTCAGGATCATTTTCTTATTTTAAAGTTCACTTAAGATTTAAGATGTGTTCTGGGACCACTTCGCAATTATTAGGAAAACGCTATTAGCCATACACATTCGGCCTTTGCAATGCTAAGCTGTTCTATACTAACTGCACAAGCTATTCAACTGGTTGGTGGGAAGACCGTAGTACCGTATTGTGTTTTTCATGCCCATTCGTGGGTACATAGTTCTCTCTTTGACATTTCGTCTTGTAGTCATTCACAGACCCATTTGAATGATTGCCCGACGCAAATTGATGAATGGTGTTTGTTCCTTGTCACATTAAAAGTGCTAACAAAGCTTGTTTACACCAACACTATAGCCTAAGACTGCACCCTGCCCCAGTACACTGGTGCTAAGCCCTATGTTCCCTATGTCCGCTGGTGATCGCCATAAATTCTTGGTGATGTCCATTGCGGCATCGGGCAGACCATTCCACCCCGATGCGCCTTGATATGGGAAGGAACGCTGCTGGGCGGTTAGCGGCACCGCTAGATAGAGCCTGTGAAAGGTGGGTGTAGATATACTGTAGGTAGATCGGGTACATTGGTAGCTAGTTTCAGTATTGTTTACTGGACTTTAGAACCCATCTTCATTTGATACCAGCTTTAAAATACACAGCACTAACTTAGTTGACGGTCTTCCAGTTGGCATTTATGCTTTGGTTTGATATTGTGATGTTGGGTAGTTGCATGGTCAAGTCTTTCTGTTAATATTGGCATGTGATGCCACTGTGTCAAGTGCCTGATGATGCTAAGGTTGCTGGAGGACCCACCAGGGGATTCCAACGTTTTCTGGCGAATCCTTCTAGTGCTTTTGAAGGGATTGTGGTTTTCGTTTCTGGAAAAATGTATTGATGATGCGCATACTGCATGTGTGATATTTGTATTAATTGATTGAGTCTATGTTTTGATTCCCGTGAAATAATTGGGCATAACGAAAACTCACATGTATCGACACTCATTTCTGTTATAGCTGTTGCAGCTCGGCCGTATGGTATTTTTCTCGGGCTGCCTTTGGATCATCCAGACATGACAACATATCAAGAGGCGTTTATTAACAAGACATAGTGACATTGAACATTATATGCCACACTCACTGGTTTGAGCCTGGCGGTAGCTTTCTATGGATTTCGTCTTAATAGTAAAATATGTGATGAAACTGACGTGCCAGAATGATACTGTTTGCTTCTTGAGCTGTCCTAGTTATCACGTCCCTGAAAAGCCAGTGTATTTGATATGCTCATCCCGTGCTCAGTTATTTCGCATTTAACTGAGAAAATGTAGTTATACTTGGTTTGAGGGAGGAATTTCATTAACTTTATCCGGTAGCAATTTCATAGAACCAAGCTTAATCGGCTCAAACACTTCGGAAACGGCCCCAAGCTCCCACCCGGCGTCAGTGTCTGATTTGGCTGTCTGACGTCGTGGTATCTGTGACTCAGCTGACTGACGCCAGCGAGTCTGAAGCGGACCTCCGAGGTCAGTGTGGCGTATGTGGTGTAGCCGTCTGACGCCAGTGTGTGCGTGACACAGCCGCATGACGTCAGCGCACCCGCTGCTCGGCAGGGCTCGGTCTACGCCAGCCCGGACAGCACCATCTCCGGCGATGAGTGGCACGACACGACGTTGCCGGAGGCGGCGGCGGCCAGGCGGCCGCGCGTCGAGCTGCGCTCAGCCGACGGCGCGCCCGTCAGCCTGAGCGAGCTGGTGAGCAGCGCCAAGGCGATCCACCTCAGCTCGCCCGACGGAGAGCCCGTCGATCTCGCCAGTCTCGTGTCGTCGGCCTCGTCGACGGCGGCAACAGAATCGTCGTCGTCGCCGTCGCCTCGCCGTCCGGTGGAGGTGTGCACGGCGGACGGCGTGCCGGTGTCCCTGCGGCGTACTGACGCCGGCCGGCGGCGGGCCGAGCAGCGCCGCTCGCCGACGCCGGGCACGCAGGCCGGCAGCTCCGTCGCAGAGGTGACGTCCGCGAGCGAGCCGGCCGGTCCGCCACCGGCGCAGGTGGCCGGCGCTCAGCCGCCGCAGCCATCCAGCCACCTGCCGACTCAGCAGCTGTCCGGAGCCGCCCTGCAGCTGCGGCCGGCGCCCGGTCAGCCGCCGCCGGCCGTGCCAGCTCCTCAGCCGCTGCAGCAGGCGGCTGTATCTCAGCAGCAGCAGCCCGAGCTGACACAGTGGTTGCTGCAGCGGGCTGCCGTGGCTCAGCAGCAGCAGCAGCAGCAGCAGCCTGGGCTGACACATTGGCCGCTGCAGCGGGCGGCCGTGGCTCAGCAGCAGCAGCAGCAGCAGCAGCAGCAGAAGCAGCAGCAGCCCGTGCTGCAACAGTGGCCGCGTCTGCCCGTTCAGCAGCAGCAGCAGCCGTCGCCGATGCAGTGGCCCAACCTCGCCGCGCAGCAGTTCGCGCAACAGTCCGCGCAGCATCCGCAGTACATCCCGCAGCAGCCGGCGTATCTGCCTCAGCAGCAGATGGTGTCGTGGCCGCGCTTGCCGCCGCAGCAGCAAGCCTACTGCCTGCCGTACAGTCAGTACCAGGCGTACCAGCAGCCGGCGGCCGGGCAGTTCACGCGGCCGCCGCAGTCGCTCATGTGCCCGCCGCAGTTTCCGCCGGTCATGTTCCAGTCGGCCGGTTCGGCTGAGGTCGCCCGCTACCCGGCGCCGTGATAGGGCCGGTGTCCGGCTAGCCCTCTGCCGACGCTGCCGGTGTCGATACGGGTAGGGATGCGCGCCAGTTCCTGGAAGTCAACACGGCCAGTGTCTTTCTTCTCACATGTTTTTCCAAGTTATCCCAGCGATTGTGAGATGATAATGCATCGAACGTTTGTAATGGTGCTCTTTTTTGGAAGGCTACGCCTTGATTTGGTTAACTTATTTTTTTTTTCCCGATTTTTCCCGGGGGAAGAGTAGCGACAGGTGAGACCCAAACCCACAATATTTCGATTGTGCGACGGGCAACATACCCCTCGTCCACGAAGGCTACGCCCTCGAGTTCGAGTATCGAAGGAACATGGTTGGACCAGGAGCGGATGAATGGACGGCTTGTTTACTTTGGGTTGGGACGAAGCCAGATAAAGAAGCTAATGTGGTGGTGCACGCTCAGACAACCTGCCTAGCGAGACACAAACCTTTTCGTGGGGAGGAATGTGCGTGCACATTGTGCGTGGTGTGCGTCAAGGATACGGTGGGTGTTTAAAGACGCTCATAAGGCTTATAAGGCACTCTAGGCGCCAAAGTGGAGGATAAATAATTAACATGCCTCTAAACTACCCTCCCATCCGACCAGTTTCATCCAAGTTGTCTCGCTCCTTTCCCCCATATTGGCACGGAGTCCTGGGCGTTGGCGTCCGCGACACGGTGCCGGTTGATGTGGACGCCAGCACGTCTCTTCGTCCCAATATCTCGGACTAACAGATGGTTCGTTATTAGTTTTACGACACATCGACCTTTGGGTCATGTAGCATCGCCAATCTCACGCAGATTGGTCCCGGGCGAAGAGAAGCGACATGTGAGATTCGAACCCACAACCTTTCGATCGTGAGACGAGCAACTTACCACTGGGCTACTCGTCCCCTCGGACTAACAGACTGACACTGTTTCTACAACGGTTTATGGGTCTGGTCAAGTCGAGCCAGGGGCCCCTGGGCTCCGGTCAGGCGCTTGCCGACCCTGCCGGCCGGGGTCAAGGAGCTGCCCTGTAGTGCGGTCAGGGTAATCCGCCTGTCGGTCGTACGAAGGCGTCACCTGTTCCGTCTGTGGAACACGCACTGCGGTTGCGTGCGTGTTCCCCAACCCTGGGAAGTTGAACAGTCTGGCGGGGCCGAAACAAATACACCTGATGGATTCCTCAAATGCAGAGACCGGTCCTGGACCTTTGAATAAGGAGCAAGGCATCTGTTTTCCTAGCGGTAGCAGAGACGCCGATCCGACACCAACAAAGGCTTAAGATCTGCCTTGGGTTATGACTTCATGGTCCAGTAGTGGCTTGGAAGCGAGAACACGATCTGTTAAACTCCTGAACTATGATCAATGGAAAATATTTCCGTCGCGTACACCCATCCAGTGCAAGCGTGGCCATGATCTCCGTCGATGTGCGGCATAGCGATATGAAGGACAGAGTGGACGATTGGGACGTAGATGCAAGGTGTTTTGGGAGCTACATAATTTACGAGACAAGAATTTACGAAACTGAATTGCAGTTTGTATCTCGGAGCCAAATAGCACCAATAGTTAACACAGGGGCGTTGTACACGGTTTCAATTTGAGGTATGTAGCGAGTCGTCACGCGGCCATCCATTATGCGGAAGATGCAAGTCATCGGACCACATGGGCAATAAGTTAACTAGGGAATCGAAGTGCGTGAACTGCAGTGTAAGTCAGGTGCCGCATTCATCCTTCAGTCGGTTTTACCCAGCGTATTTAAGAATACAGAAATACTAGCGATCAATTGCATCCGCCACATTTCTCCCTCAACCCCTAGGAGACGCTGCTGAAGGACAGACGTACCCAGGGACAGACTCCGTAAATGACCCTGACCGTGGCTCGGTAGTGAGTAAGATGGACCAAAATACCTTTGCTGGGAGGTAAATCGAAGTTTTCCTTCAAGCCTACATGACGTCATCCGAAGGTTTGTTTTAATATTGCACAATATGGTTGCAGAAGACTTCTCTCAAATCCTACGCAATGGCTACTTTTATTTTGTTGGATTTGTGCATTGTAATCCTGAATGGGGAGAGGAATGTTTGTTAGTCATTCGGGCCTTGAGCCATCCGGTATGTGGAATATTTATATTCAAGTTGTATGCATCGTGACACAATTTGCAACCATTTCAGTTAATTTTGGGCATTTTTTCTTCGTGACAGTAACTCATTGTCAAACAGTTCATAACTGAGGAAATTAAGCCTGCAGATGAGAAAACAAGAAATAATTTCTGGAGAGGATATTATGGATTCCAAAGATATAGAAGCCAACCATTTTTCCAAATATGTGCCTACCTACCTATGAAACAGCCTTGCCTACCTACTGACATTGACACACAATGGTTATTGAAAACATAGCCTTTTCTAGGCCAGCTGGACCCAGGGCATGGAGCATTCTTCCTGGATGGATTTTGCATGTATTATTGATGATGCATACATTATTGAACATTTATGTACAATATAATTGCCATGTTAGGAATGCCTCCCTGAAACTTTCCATGAGTTTTGGTCTGGTTTCCTGTAGTATCAATTCAGCATCTAACTAGAATGTTTGAATGCATCACATCTATGTTTCAGGTGTCATGCCTTAATATGCGGTACCAGAGCATAGAAGTAGAACTGGGCAGGGAACTTTAATAAAGAAGAAGTCTGGTTATGCCATTTTATTGGGATTCTGCCTCAGCAAAATCTCTTGGCACAAAATAAAACATTCTAAGTTGTCTGGGCACTATATGATCAACATGGTTGATGTGCCCTAAAACCCAAATAACTAACTATGTCTAAGTTGTCAAATGGTGGGGAACCCAGAGTATACTCCAAGCATTTCAAAGAAAGTGATAAGAGAAGAAACCTAAAGCAAGAACTGCTTAAACCTGCCTCTGCAGATGAGCAAATGTATCCTACCATCAGTTATTTCCACCATAATATTCCACCAGCCAAAACCCTGAAACTTTTTGTGTCATTGCTATAACTTCATTTGCAAAATTGCTATGATGTGTTTGCTTGCTTTGTTTGCATGTTGGCAACATTTTTCCTCTATCAAGGAATAATATTGATAGGCCTGGTCATGTTAAGTTCTTTTTTTCTCAAGATTTTGGTACTTTTCTCTGTGATTAGGCTAGCTAGTTTTATGCTAGGTTCCCTTGAAATTTCTAAAGCTTTAAATACTTAGTTATTATATATGATTCAATTGAATCCCCTTCTGTTTTATCTTGTTTTGCTTTTAAACTAAGATTAAGCATGTGCAATGGAAATGAGTGGTTATGCTATCTTAGTCGTGTTAATAAGCATGCATTCAAATATCTATACCAAAACCTTGTTTGTGATCTAAACTGGAAGTCTACCAAATTGCTTGCTTGTTGGTAAAAAATATGTTCTTAGTGCACACAAATAAGAAAAGGGCCCCATGTCATGCATTTCCACTTAGTTATAATTACACTAGCTTAGGGTCAATGGCATCATCAAAATATTAGACTAAAATGGTGCATTTGCAAGCCACATTCTTGACATAATGGATAAAGAACGAAATCAGGTAACAAATGTATGAATTTGGTACATTTACATTCAAGCAAGTTTTCCTCCTATACAGTGGGTAGGATATAAAATATGTGAACCAGTTTGTACATTTCTCTGTTATATCATAAAACTCAGTCTGGAATACAACCATATTCCCTTTTGTTGCAAAAAATAACCATTGTTCTTGCCATAGGAACACATGTTCAACTTTATTGGTTAAAAGTATCAAGCATTTTAGAATATGTGGCATTACATAGGTTTTGTTTAAATGATTGAAGCATGATTGCTTGAAGTCCTGATCTGTGTAGTTTATGTATATGTCTGAAACTTAGTATAAAGGAGAGGTTATCATGAGATAGCAAGTGAGAGATGCCTATATTTAGGCTAATTCTTTCCATCAATAATTATTGGATTTTTGTAAGATGGTGAACATGCATAAGAAGTCCCTGGGCCATTTTTATCACAATGTTGTTTTTCTGGTGTTTTCTGATGTGATTTCAACAAATTTGACACTCATTCCATTGGACAATGAAAACTTCTAAAAATATAGGTGCTACAAGGTATATGTATAATGCCTACAAGGCGATATACATAGGTGGTGTAGCAAGTTACAGGTGGAAGATTCTTATATTGTGAGCTCATGTTTGTTTTGTTTTTGCCAACCACAGTTAAGGAACCACTCAGGTAGGTGTGGGAATGGCTGAGTGGTTAAGTTGTTGGGCTCTGGGTACCAAAGGTCTTGGGCTTGACACTAGCACAGATTGGGACATTTGCAAATCCCACTGCCCACCAGAGCAAGAATGTTGGCAGCACCATCAGCTGTGAATGTGCATAAAGTGTGTCATGAGCCACTCACTAAATGAACAAACCACTCGCATAATTGTCCTGCTGCCATTGATACTTGGTCATGTTATAAGTTTGCCATGCATTCATACTTGAAATATGTATGCACAAGTACACATGGAAATCATACTAAGAACACATTTGCACTCAATATATTTGTATTCAGGAAGTTTTATATACAACACAAGATAGATGCTACATCTGCAATTGTATTAGCAGTTAGCAGCAGTAGCATGCTACATCGACAAGTTGTATTCACAAGCTGATTGGCTGCCTACTGACCAGTGGTACTGACAAGTGATTCTAGCACTGAGAAAGCAAACTGTGATAACCCAACAAAAATCTTACTGCCATCTGAGGCAACTGGAGTAGGCAAATTATGGGGTAAAGGAACTGGGATGGAAAACAATTTGCATGCCATCCAGATTAGCACAACTTCCTCTTGCTTGTGTATTTATCTCAAATTATACTATCCAACTGAGATAGTCCCTTTATTGAAAACTTTGTTTCAGGTGAAGCAGAATTTCAAAGCAAGTGAATGATATGATCTACAACAGTATCTGCTGTAGTCAGCATTTTAAGTGCCTGATTGTATGACTTCCTGTAAATAGCATCAAAGAAGGTTTTGATATAACCTGATGCCTAATTTACTGTTTTGCATCAATGCTTTGGGCAAGGTGTGCTGCTTGCCCACAAGGGCATCACAGTGGCAGCCTATGTCCCACCCTGGTTTGGAGTTTAAGAGGATGTCTGCTTCTCAGAACATTCTGTATGCAATTGGATGTAACCTGCAGATATATGTATATGTGTATGGGTTAGCAAGTCCCATCAGGATAAAGGTTGACACCTATGAGAACCAGGTAAGTTCATCAGGTGACAGTGTGGTGCACCATGTAAAATTCAAATCCCATAGTGTTTGATTGGAATACAAATATTTTGAATGTCTTGTTGTTATGGTCAGTCATTTATTGCTGGATGCCAATGCTGCTCTGATGCCATTTATTTTGTGTTTATGAATGCTTTCTGGAATTGGATATGCAATTGCCAGTCTGACTGGACATGCTGAAGTGCTAATATCTTGAGATGCTTCTGCCAAAGTGAGCTTGTTTCTTCGTGTTTCTTTTTATGCAAATGTTTGACGATGGGTCTGCCTATAGCGATGGAACCCTCTTGGCGGATTTTGCTCCAAACTTCTGGTAACAGACAGACCACATTTCTCTTCTCAAGATGGAACCATAGAGAGACAGTTCCACACTATCGGTTTGCCATCACTGGGATGGCAATGGGAGGGTAAGTCAGTGTGTGTGGTTTTGTTTCTCCTCAGCAAAGGCTGAGAAAAAAACAGCTTCTCAGTTTCTGCTTGCTTGGAAGCTTGGGCACTACATAACCAGAAGCAGTTGAAGTGCCCATAAGCCCAAATGATCAATCAATCAATTGCTTGGAAGCTTAGGCCTTTTTAAAGGTGGCATTTCACTGTGATGGTGCAGTGTCCATTGCTCAATAAGTGGGACTTGCATGAACTATTATGTAGCTGGCCTGTGCCACCACCTATTTGCACAAGAAACTCATGGAATTGCCATTTATTTTAATAACTCCTTCATATTTGCACTATCATTTAGAGTCAGGTATTGAGCTCTATCCAGCTACCAGCCCGACCATGTTACTGATGTACATCTGGATTTTGATGTGAATGCTTGTTTCATGGGCGCTAAATGACCTCGCAGTCGGCGCACCCTTAACCACAAAGAATCAATCAATCAATGCTCGTTTCAACTTAAGTGGAATCTGCCCTGATTAACCATCCACATGGGCGCGAATGATCAGTTCTGGTCGAGTCGCCCTAAAGCCAAAATAAACGATTAACCATCCATGACCGATTAGGGAATCACGGAGCAAACACAATAATACAATTGTGTTCTGAATGTTCATCGACAAGAAGATAATGTTCAGAAGCTTGTTAATTCCTTGAATCTAAGATGACCTTACATAGATGATTTCGGTGGTTGCTATCCTAATACATGGTAGTTGTTCAACGTCGATTGACATCGTATCTCATTCCATTCTTGCCTTTCCTGCGAACTGTTCAATGGGAATCTGGATGACCTATGTGCAGGACCCTTTGCTTCTGGAAGCAATCATGTAAATAGCGACTCGACCGTGCACGTGACCAGTGACGCGATCGTATGCGTTTCCGGTGGCCGGTGATCTGACCGTGCACATGACCGTTGACCGGTGACCGGTGACCGGTGACCTGATCGACAGGCGACTGGAAGATCGACAACATGCTGGATGGCGAGTCCCTGGACGCGGAGGGCTGGACGTACGCCGTCGACTTCCCGGCCAATTTCCACGCCAAGAAGTGGTTCGGCTCGTGCGTACGCCGCCGCCGCTGGGTGCGCTACCGCCACTACGTGGCGGTTGGTGCCTGGACGCCCGTGCCCCCAGTCATGGTACGCCAGGGTGGACGGCGTGTTGGCGAGGTGCTACTTGGATACTGTTCCTCCGGGTCGCTTGCAGGAACTCTGCCACTCGCAACTAGTCGGTACCATAGCGTTGTGACCATGATTGACTCGTTTCATCACTTGAATATGTTGTCAGCAAACCACATGTGTAAATGATTCATAACGCCGTTTATTAGGCGTTGAACTTGTGCACATGGAAGCATTCTTAATGTATTGTGTAGTGTAGGTCGGAATGCTTTTGTGCTTCCCCTATTGCATTTGCTTGCTCATTCAAGTGTGCAAGCTGAAGGTCTGATATATATATATATATATATATATATATATATATATATATATATATATATATATATATATATATAATTATATATTATGTATTATATATTATGAATATATGTTCTTCATCACCTGCAGTTCACCAGTGTTGCCATCTCAATGTCTCAATGGGCGGTTTGGTGTTGGGACCATCGAACAACAGGAATCGACGAGGGCTCAAATTCTGGACATGCATCCATTGGCTTGATGGAACGTTGCCAGTGGCGTTGGAGATTCATTAATTCAGACCACGTGATTGGTTTGTATCCTGTGTTATGCACGTGATGGCAGAAGACGGCCCCTGTCATGTTCCGACTCACACCTAGCCGTTGTTATCTGTCAGGCCGTCGATCCGCGCCGTCCTACCGATCCGTTGTTCTGACCACAGGAATCCAATGATGAGCCATTCGTGGACGTATCGGTGGGCGGAGCAGATATCCCGGCCCTGGTGGACACCCTTATGGTCTGGGCCGTCACCAGCCGAGGCAGGGTGAGTGTATGCCAACGACACATTAGTCGTGGAGTAGGGTGGAGTATACCACTTATTGGGCACTCATTCGACATCCTTTCGAAAGAAGTATCGGCCATCATGCTTCTTGAGATGGGTTTCTCAGGTCTTCATCCATCATTTTTAGAAACATCTTTTTAATAAGTATCATGCTTATGCTCACCATAACATCTTGAAACACAATTATAGGTACAGAACAACCTATGATTGGTCTGTTGCACAATGCTAGTTTTTAGCACGCATCTTTTATCGTTATCGCCAGTATAAAGCTCCCTCAATTGAAGATGCGTCAACAGAAGCAAAGGAGGTAAGTGTGGCATGGGGCTCAAAATTGAGTTTCAAGGACATAAAATGCACTTTAAACGACACCATTTGCATAGCGAATTTCGACATCCTACTGTTTGACTTGGGACGTCCAGTAGGTTGGACATCCTACTGGAAGATGTCTCGCAAGGACATCCTACTGGAAGATGTCTCGCAAGGACATCCCACTGGGAAAAAAACATTATTTTAGCACTGGCGTGAGTGCGGAGGACTGTCGGACTCCTCAATTATCTTTGTTTTTGTTGCAAGCAATGGCAGGATAAGGAGGTGGGGTGGCGTCGGAAAGGCCTCACCATGGTTGTCTTTACCAGCCGTGACAGAAAATGCGAGTTCTTTAGGGTGAATTTGCAATTTGAAAAATTGATTGATAGTAAACACCGAACCAATTCCTCGTCTTCATCTATACTTGTCCACGTGTTGTACTAAAATATAGTATTTTCAAGTGCATTTGGATCTCCATTCGTGTTTTCGTGTGCATTGCACGCATTTGCAGCCATTTTCTACATGCATTTGAGCTATTTTCTGCATCAAGTGTACACTGGTTGCCACTGCTTCATCACTTATCTTTATGCTTCTAATATGCCTTCATCATGTCACATCTCAAAATTTATAAAGATGAAGACAAGTTTGCATATGTTTTCGAAACAGTAAAGGTGTTTCCTGTTCAGTTGGTGTGTTTTGTCATTTCAGTCCCATGCGACTCCAGTCGGCCATCACTCGCTCCTTGCTTTCCTGCTCCGTTTTGCGGCATTGAGGTGCTCCGTTCAGCTCAGCAACTGCTCGTACCGTGGCTGTGTTGGTCACGTGCTGTGATTTCACAGGCCTGCTGTAGCCTGCCGTGCCCTGTCCCGAAGGTGCTGTTCAGGGACCGGTGTGTGCTGTACCTCGGCACCAGCTGACCCGCCGTGCCCCGCCGTGTAGGTGCTGTTCAGGACCGGTGGTGCTGTACCTCGGCACCAGCTGACCCGCCGTGTAGGTGCTGTTCAGGACCGGTGGTGCTGTACCTCGGCACGAGCTGATCCGCCGTGCCCTGCCGTGCAGGTGCTGTTCAGGACCGGTGGTGCTGTACCTCGGCACCAGCTGACCCGCCGTGCCCTGCCGTGTAGGTGCTGTTCAGGACCGGTGTGTGCTGTACCTCGGCACCAGCTGACCCGCCGTGCCCTGCCGTGCAGGTGCTGTTCAGGACCGGTGTGTGCTGTACCTCGGCACGAGCTGATCCGCCGTGCAGGTGCTGTTCAGGACCGGTGTGTGCTGTACCTCGGCACGAGCTGACCCGCCGTGCCCCGCCGTGCTGTTCAGGACCGGTGTGTGCTGTACCTCGGCACCAGCTGACCCGCCGTGCCCCGCCGTGTAGGTGCTGTTCAGGACCGGTGTGTGCTGTACCTCGGCACCAGCTGACCCGCCGTGCCCTGCCGTGCATGTGCTGTTCAGGACCAGTGTGTGCCGTACCTCGGCACCAGCTGACCCGCCGTGCCCTGCCGTGTATGTGCTGTTCAGGACCGGTGTGTGCCGTACCTCGGCACCAGCTGACCCGCCGTGCCCTGCCGTGTAGGTGCTGTTCAGGACCGGTGTGTGCTGTACCCGGCACCAGCTGACCCGCCGTGCCCTGCCATAGTGCTGTTCAGGACCGGTGTTGCTGTACCTCGGCACCAGCTGACCCGCCTTGCCCTGCCATGCATTGCTGTTCAGGACCGGTGTGTGCCGTACCTCGGCACCAGCTACCCGCCGTGCCCCCGCCAGTGCTGTTCAGGACCGGTGTGCTGTCGGCACCAGCCCCGCGTGCTGCGCTGTGTGTCTGTACCTCGGCACCAGCTGACCCGCCGTGCCCCGCCGTGCAGGTGCTGTTCAGGACCGGTGGTGCTGTACCTCGGCACCAGCCGACCCGCCGTGCCCTGCCATGCATGTGCTGTTCAGGACCAGTGTGTGCTGTACCTCGGCACCAGCTGACCCGCCGTGCCCCGCCGTGCAGGTGCTGTTCAGGACCGGTGGTGCTGTACCTCGGCACCAGCTGACCCGCCGTGCCCTGCCGTGTAGGTGCTGTTCAGGACCGGTGTGTGCTGTACCTCGGCACCATCTGACCCGCCTTGCCCTGCTGTGTAGGTGCTGTGTAGGAGCTGTTCAGGACCGGTGTGTACTATACCTCGGCACCAGCTGACCTGCCTTGCCCTGCCGTGCAGGTGCTGTTCAGGACCTGCGTGGGCTCCCTCTCGCCAGATGGCGCCAGCTGGCTACACGTGCCGACGCCGCAGGGCAGCGAGGTCAGCCAGGTGTCGTGCGGCCCCAGCGGGCTCACCTGGGCCGTCACGTGGCAGGGCGACGCGCTGGTGCGCACCGGCATATCGCACGAAGCCCCCCAAGGTGAGCGGCGGCACGGCTCATCAGGCCACTGGCTGTACAGAGAGTCGGCCACTCCAGTTTGTTATTGGAGTTTATCGGCGCATCGACTGTATCGGTCATGCAGCGCCCGAGTCGGCCACTGCACCAGACGTTGATGTCTGAATTGGTAGTGTGTTCAGAGATCGGCGGTCATGCTCGGGTGGTTATGACTAGTCGAACTCTTTTAGTGGTTTTGAACCAAATGTAGATAATTGACCACGTGAGTGCAGAATGTACAGAAGCTTCATTGCCATTAATGCTAGTTCGTTGGCAATTTCCGTGTAGCGTTCGCCGTCTTTGAGATTCAAGTCGCGGCATGGAGGGAGATGGTATTTTCGGCGACATTCCTTCTCTTTGATCTAGCTCAATTCAACGGGTCGTACTGTTTGCAGACCAAAATATCCGATTATTATATTGGCTTATCGAAACAAAACAGGATGTAAAATTGGTCTGGGTCCCGAGGTGTTGACTGGGTTGCGACACCGGCAACATTGTTTGATGTGCCAATAGTTTTATGTCTGGTATGACCGTCGCGTAAGGCTAAGTTCAGAAGATTTTCAGACTTCCTTCAGAATTCTGATGATGCAACTAGTACTGAGCATCTGCCTGTGTTTTTCTTCATTCAGTGCAGTACTAGAACGTTGTCCGGGAATTCCGAAATTGACGTGGAAGCCAACACCTGATATAAGTATATTTTGACCTTGAACAGAGGTTTTGCTTCGCGAGTTTGGGTCCGTAAAATACGACCGCATTCGACTACATTAACGGGTCCCTTTTTTCAACCCGCCATGTTGACCATGTAATCTTGTAAACGTTTTGCGAACGGGTGTCATTTTCTAATTTCGTCATTTTATATGTTTTTCATCTTTCGACGTCATGGCTTGCTTTGACGTTTTGTGCTCATACCCTCCACTCTGTAAGAAATGGATTCCAGGACACCTCACGCGAGCAGAATTTGCACTTTAGTCTGATGCATTGATCTATTGACTATAACATATCTTGAAAAAAGCAAAATGAACAACACAAACTACCAACTGTAAAGGCAACTCGGAATTGTCCATCAAACGGCACCACTGCGGAATTGGAGGTCCACTGAGCGTTCAGACCTGTTGGCGCGGGGCAGGTCTGCACTCTGCATGTGAGTGGGCGCCACCTGACTCGTGCGCGCCCCGACAGGTACCGACTGGTGCCCAGTGCTGCCGCCCGACGGCGTGCAGCTGCAGGAGGTCAGCGTCGGCGACGACTGCGTGTGGGCCGTGTCGCGCGACAAGCGCGTCTTCTTCAGGAAGGGCATCAGGGTGGGTCGCCACCGGCTGCTGTCCCCTCGTGGGCGGCTCCTCGTGAACGGTGTGGTGGCCCTTCAGGCGCGCAGCTCGAAGCATTCTCGGCAAGTCGATGCCACTTTTCGGCAGAGACAAGTGGAGACACTTCGAGACAAGTGGAGTGCGCCGACATTTGTTGTCGTGGCCTATGTTGGAGGATAGCCTTGTACGCTTGGTTGCAATATAGTTCACGTTTGATAGATAGGCTTTTGTGACTGGTGCTGGTTCCATCAGTGGTGCGCTTTTGTGACGGGTGCTGGTTCCATCAGTGTCCTACCAAAGCCAGGAGGTACCGTTGCCCTCAGTCTACCTTCGTAATTTCCCGGAGTTTCGTTACTACCGTACGGTCGATTGAATGTAGTCCTGGAAGGCGGTAGACCTGTATCCAAAGTGTTCTTAAATTATGTCTTTAAGTCTAAGGGAAACGCCATGTAACTATTTTTCAACGGGGGGTCCTAGCTGCAACATATTAAAACATGTATGGTCGCGGGTACTTCCAACAGTAAAGGCAACGCGGAATTAACCACCCGACCGTCCTGATCAGCCACTCGTGCCGGTTTGTACATGGCTCGGCTAGATATGAAGTATTCATAACAAAGCATCTATGTGCGGCGTCTGACCTCTGCCGTGCTGTCACCAGGGTCACGAGATGTGCGCGAACACCACCATGGCACGAGGAACCGGCTGGCTGGAGATGGTTGGCAGCATGGTGGCCGTGTCTGTCGGACTCAACAACCAGGTACCTGAACCTGGCTGTACCGCGTGCTTGCACTTCATAGACGATGCGACCTACCTAGCCACGAACTGGCTTCACGTGCCGACCATCAAGGTTCCGTATTCAATAAAACGTAACGACGCCTGATTTCGGAATACTAACGTGCATTGTATAGCTGTATTTTAGAGATGTGTTTCGCTAGATGTATCGCATGTACGTGTGACGAGTTGTGTCAGTTTGCAGTGTTCGCTAATATGTGGCGACTTCAACTCATCGCAATACTGTGGCAGAGCTAGGTACGGATTGTGTTTTCGTGCTTTCGTACCCTGGTGGTACGTGGTGGGAGCTGGCAGCTGACTATCGCGCGGTAGCGCTTCTCGTCAGGCGTTTACGTGGCGGCGGCTCTGACCCCTGACCTGGTGGCACGTGGTGGCACGTGGTGGCAGCTGAATGAAACACGGTGGCACTCCTCGACTGGTGTTTCCCTCGACTCCGACCGCTCCTCGACTCCTGACCGCATCGGCGAAAGTCGCGACCCGCGCGGCCACGCCCAACGGGCGGCGACCCTGGGCGGAACGTGACTGACGCGGTCTGACGTCACTGACAGGTGATCACACTGGATGAGGACGGGAGGCTGCACCTGCGCAGTCACGTGACCTCGGCCGAACTGACGGGTCGCGAGTGGCTGCCTCTGCACGTGGATATGCCAGCCGCGTCCAGTCTGTCGGCCAGCTCCCTGTCGCTGCCGGAAACGGTAGGATGGTAGGCACGCTGCCAGAGACGGTAGCGACGCTGCTGGAGACGGTAGGCTGGTAGGCACGCTGCTAGATGCGGTAGGCAGGTAGGCACGCTGCCGGAGACGGTAGGCTGGTAGGCATGCTGTTGGAGACGGTAGGCACGCTGCTGAAGACGGTAGGCACGCTGCCAGAGATGGTAGGCTGGTAGATACACTGCTGGAGATGGTAGGATGGTAGGCACGCTGCTGGAGACGGTAGGCTGTAGTAGGCTGGTAGGGACGCTGTTGGAGATGGTAGGATGGTGGGCACGCTGACGCTGCTGGAGACGGTAGGCTGGTACGCCTGGGTAGGCTGGTGGGACGCTGTTGGAGACGGTAGGCTGGTGGGCACGCTGCTGGAGACGGTAGGCTGGTGGGCTGTAGGCTGGTGGAGCTGCCGGAGGCGGAGCTGTGAGAGTGGTGGGCACGCTGTTGGAGACGGTAGCTGGTAGGCCGCTGTGGAGTGGGGGACGCTGCTGGAGACGGTAGGCTGGTAGGGACGCTGCTGGAGACGGTAGGCTGGTAGGGACGCTGCTGGAGACGGTAGGCTGGTGGGCACGCTGCTGGAGACGGTAGGCTGGTAGGGACGCTGCCGGAGACGGTAGGCTGGTAGGCACGCTGTGGAGACGGTAGGCTGGTGGGCACGCTGCTGGAGACTGTAGGCTGGTAGGGACGCTGCTGTGAACTGGACGCGCAGGCTGCCCGACGGTGGGTGACGGCGCGTCGCAGTGACAAGCGCGCACACTCGAGCTGGCCTCCACCACTGATCTGGAGGTGTGACTACACTTCAGGCCTACTCGTGAGAGGTGGAGCGGTGGTCAGATAGGTGTCGTGTCGTGATAGGGCCCAAACTGCTGCGTGTGGGAGGTTTGGGTTAGAATATTTGTGCAGTACCACGGTCAGTCACGGGCATTGTAATGTTCAAATGAGCAATCTTTGGATATTGTAGAATACTACACATGAGATGTTCAAGAATATTGGTACTGAATGATTGAAGTAGTCTCACCCTAAAGCACCAATCAACCACTACCAACAGAGTATTACTTATAGCGTACTGTAGCATCTTTCTGAGAAATGCTAGAAGCACGACGCGGCGAATAATTACTCTACCATTAACTGCTTCATAAACAATATATTGTCAAAATGTTTTGGAAGACGCTTTATGTGTGCATAAACATGTGTAATTTACTGCATAATGCTGCGTGAGCATCCGCGAGGATCTGCAGATTAAACAGTCCCGCCTCACCTTGCGCGTGTGTAGCTGAATTTCGCTGGTATGTGCATAGCGGAAGATGCTTTGCCGTGTTCGATTTTTTATCGATTTCCAAAGCCGAGCGTGGTCATGTGCCCAGGACGGCGTCGGAGGCCGGCCTGTCGGTGCGGAGGGTCTGGCCGCACCACAACCCCACTCGGCCGCATCGTCAGGTGGGTCGCAAGTGTGCCACGGCATGTGTAGTGTCCCGGGTAACCTGTTGGCTTCCAGCACCATTGGCGTGCAGGTCTGAACGACAACTGGGTGACCGCTGTAGAGTTGTCTGTTGGTCTGACCTTCGGGTGACCGCCGCGTGGTTGTCCGCCGGTCTGACCCCTGGGTGACCGTTGTGTGGTTGTCTGCTGGCCTAATCACTGGGCCTGCTGTTGTGATCTCCGGGTGACCTGCTGTGACCTGCTGTGCGGTTGATGGACGCTAAATGACCTAGTAGTCGGTGCGCCCTTAAACCCAAATAATCAATCAATAAAATAAATGCTGTGTGGTTGTCTGCCGGTCTGACCTCTGGGTGACCGCTGCCTGTCGGTTTGACCTCAGGGTGGCCGTTGTGGTTCTCTACAGGTCACCGGTTTGACCTCCAGGTGACCATTGTGTGGTTATCTGTTGGTCTGGCCTCTAGGCGACCATTATGTGATTGTCTGCTGGTCTGACCTTCGGGTGACCATGGTGTGGTTGTGTTGCCGATCTGACCTCTGGGTGACTGTTACCTGCTGATCTGACCTCCGGGTGACCATTGTGTAGTTGTCTGTTGGTCTGATCACTGGATCTGCTGTTCTGATCTCCGGGTAACTTGCTGTGTGATTGTCTGTCGGTCCGACCTCTGGGAGACCATTATATGATTGTCTGTTGGTCCGACCTCTGGGTGACCATTATGTGATTGTCTGTTGGTCCGACCTCTGGGAGACCGTTGTGTGGTTGTTTGTTAGCCTGACCGGAGATGACCGTTGTGATTGTCTGCTTGTCTGCCCTCCGGGTGTGACCGTTTTGTTGCTGTATGCTGACCCGACCTCCGGGTGACTACTGTGTGTTTGTCTGCCGGTCTGACCTCTGGGTGACCGTTGTTTTTTGGCTCACCTCTGGGTGGCCATTGTGTGGTTGTCTGCTGACCTGACCTCCTGGTGCCCGTTGTGTGTTCGACTGCTGGTCTGACCTGACCAGGTGAACGTCCCGTGGTTGTCTGCTGGATGACGTCTGTGTGCGTATGTGCGGCAGGCAGTGGAGACACCACCAGTCGAGACCTGGACGACTCGTTCGCACTGGACACGGCCTCCGACACGGCCGGCTGGCGTTGCGTGGCGGCCGGCGGCTGTTCCGTGGACCCTCTGCACCTGCCGCCCTGGTGAGACTGAACCTCCACTGTCCTGCTGACAGTGCTATGATCATCCCGATCATTTCGCCTGCCGTAGAAATAAACCCCACCTTTCCTCCTGACAGTGTCTATGATCATGCTCTGATCATTTCCAGCACCTGCCGCCCTGGTGAGACTGAACCTCCACTGTCCTGCTGACAGTGTCTGATGATCATGCTCTGATCATTTCCAG
Organism: Imbricaverruca yamaguchii; assembly: GCA_034440575.1. Classification (NCBI taxonomy): domain Eukaryota; kingdom Metazoa; phylum Arthropoda; class Thecostraca; family Neoverrucidae; genus Imbricaverruca; species Imbricaverruca yamaguchii. Next base: position 1,174,486 of record JAOTOL010001645.1, on the reverse strand, counting down.
CACCTGCCGCCCTGGTGAGACTGAACCTCCACTGTCCTGCTGACAGTGTCTGATGATCATGCTCTGATCATTTCCAGCACCTGCCGCCCTGGTGAGACTGAACCTCCACTGTCCTGCTGACAGTCAGTGTCTGATGATCATGCTCTGATCATTTTCAGCACCTGCCGCCCTGGTGAGACTGAACCTCCACTGTCCTGCTGACAGTCAGTTCTGATCATGCCTATCATTTCCCACCTCCCCCCCTGGTGAGACTGAACCTCCACTGTCCTGCTGACAGTGTCTGATGATCATGCTCTGATCATTTCCAGCACCTGCCGCCCTGGTGAGACTGAACCTCCACTGTCCTGCTGACAGTCAGTGTCTGATGATCATGCTCTGATCATTTCCAGCACTTGCCGCCCTGGTGAGACTGAACCTCCACTGTCCTGCCGTCAGTGTCTGTCATGCTCTACATTTTCCAGCACCTGCCGCCCTGGTGAGACTGAACCTCCACTGTCCTGCTGACAGTCAGTGTCTGATGATCATGCTCTGATCATTTCCAGCACCTGCCGCCCTGGTGAGACTGAACCTCCACTGTCCTGCTGACAGTCAGTGTCTGATGATCATGCTCTGATCATTTCCAGCACCTGCCGCCCTGGTGAGACTGAACCTCCACTGTCCTGCTGACAGTCAGTGTCTGATGATCATGCTCTGATCATTTTCAGCACCTGCCGCCCTGGTGAGACTGAAAACCTCCACTGTCCTGCTGACAGTGTCTGATGATCATTTTTTTTTTTTTCCCCCCCTCCCCCGTGGTGAGACTGACCCTCCACTGTCCTGCTGACAGTCAGTGTCTGATGATCATGCTCTGATCATTTCAGCACCTGCCGCCCTGGTGAGACTGACCCACCTGTCGCTCTGATCATTTCCAGCACCTGCCGCCCTGGTGAGACTGAACCTCCACTGTCCTGCTGACAGTCAGTGTCTGATGATCATGCTCTGATCATTTCCAGCACCTGCCGCCCTGGTGAGACTGAACCTCCCCTGTCCCTCTGATCATTTCAGCACCTGCCCTTGAGACTGAACCTCCACTGTCCTGCTGACAGTCAGTGTCTGATGATCATGCTCTGATCATTTCCAGCACCTGCCGCCCTGGTGAGACTGAACCTCCACTGTCCTGCTGACAGTCAGTGTCTGATGATCATGCTCTGATCATTTCCAGCACCTGCCGCCCTGGTGAGACTGAACCTCCACTGTCCTGCTGACAGTGTCTGATGATCATGCTCTGATCATTTCCAGCACCTGCCGCCCTGGTGAGACTGAACCTCCACTGTCCTGCTGACAGTGTCTGATGATCATGCTCTGATCATTTTAAACACCCCGCGGGGAAAAGAAAACCTAAACCCCACTTTCTAGTTGAGGGTGTTTGATGTTCTGCTCTGATCATTTCCAGCACCTGCCGCCCTGGTGAGACTGAACCTCCACTGTCCTGCTGACAGTCGGTGTCTGATCATGTTGTGATAATTTTCAGCACCTGCTACCCTGGTGAGACTGAACCTTCACTGTCCTGTTCACAGTCGGTGTCTGACTATACTCTGATCATTTTCAGCACTCATGTTCTACTGATCATGTATGTTCATATTTATATTGCGCATTATATGATATTGCGTTCGTAATACCGGAACCAGAATACATTTCACGTTACTGACTCATTAAACCTCCATACTCGTTCTTGTTCTTTGCATCCGACGGTTACAGTGTAAAACAATTGACCATGTGGCCTGGAAATTCACAGTTAATGGAATTGCGCTATTTCATCCTTGCCGTGGGTTTTACCATTTTGCCACATGTGTGGGCAGTCATTATATACACAACTGCTAAATAATGTAAAATGCATGTGACTGAAGTGAAAGGCATTCCATTTTTTTAATCCTTAAGTGACGATCCTTTCTTTTCTTCCAATCTTTCACTATTCCCAAGCAACTTCTTTCTTCATCCGCACAGTTAATGATGAAATAATTTTAGAACACTGGACGGTTATCCCCAGACATCGAGTGGTATGCTTTTGAAGATCCCCTTGCCAATGATGATTGTTCCATTTGGATTGCATTTTAGGTGGTGTGGCGGATCCGTTGGGCGGCTCGGCGCAGTTGGCTTCGCAAAGAAAGGAGTAAAGTACATGAATAAAGTATGGAAACTCTTAGGTACACAATGACGAACAGTAGTTTTCATGATCTGTAGGGAGTAAAATGCAAAGTGACATCAAGCGCATGACAGTCATTTGCGTTTATGACAACATTCAAATTGACCAAGTTTGGTTCCATTAACCCGTCATGAACTTGACCTGACTTGACCTCGGTGACCTAACATGACTTTGGAACAATACAGCATAACATTATACATCAAACAAGTCGCCAGTGCTGCCAAAAACACTTCCTGTTTGCCAATATATGGGAAGCGCATCAGCGCCGATTTTTGTGGTCTAGCGCTGATATTTTTATTTTTTGCTTTAATGGTGAAGGAAATTTTCGAGCTGTTTAGTTCAGGGACCAAAGGTCTCGTTTCTTTTCGTGGTGGGCACTGCATGCCATTCCTTTGGGGCGTGGTGCTTTGGGAATCCAGTGCGGAGTTATATTTTTGGAAAATGTAAGGTGATGTCAGAAAACGTCGAGGTGTATGCTATGGTGCCCCGCTCCCCTCAACATTTTTTTTCAACAGCTATGCAGTTTCCTATCACTGGAATAACTCCTAGGGTTCAAGCATGCAGAAACTTATGATTTTCTTCTTTTTTGTTGTTATAAATTGGTAGATTCAGGTTATAGGCTGCTGAAGTTTTAAAAAGTTTGGTATAGTGCAATATAATGTGGGGCTATTCGACGTCCAACGGGAAAAGAAGAGGATACTTTTTGGGGGAGTATATGAATGCCTGCTTAACGAAATCCAGAGCAAATTGTGTTTCCAACACTGAGAGCATGCTCCTCATCTCACCGTCAGGTTCTCTGCGTTGTCTGGAGAGGATGCCCACGAGAAGTTGTGGCGGCAAGAGTTGATCGAGAAGCTGCACGTGCGCAACGATCGGCTCCGGCCCTACGACGTGTACGAGGAGGCAGTTGACAGGTGCGCGAGAGAGGAGCTGTCCTATGTTGCGTGCAGGACGAGCGGTACGTGTGTGTTGGCGGGTGGTACGTGTGCAAGGATCTGCCACATACCAGAGCATCCGCAATGCTGTTCACTGTCGTTTCCGCGGCTTGATGGCCATGCTTTTCGCCACGCCATCTATCGTGCTGTCCATCAAACCCTTCTCCATGTTGTCCACGGGAGGGGTGTGCATGGGGGACTAGTAATAATCGGCGAATGATCGCAGTGACCGAGAACGTTATCTTGGTTTATGCCTGGAAGTGTTTCTGATGGCATGTGACCCAGGAACACATGACTGATGAGTGTGTACCACAGGAGCTCGTGACTGACGAGTGTGTACCACAGGAGCTCGTGACTGACGAGCGTGTACCACAGGAGCTCATGACTGACCGAGTGTGTACCACAGGAGCTCGTGACTGACCGAGTGCGTACCACAGGATCTCATGACTGATGAGTGTGTACCACAGGAGCTCATGACTGACGAGTGTGTACCACAGGAGCTCGTGACTGACGAGTGTGTACCACAGGAGCTCATGACTGACGAAGACTAGTACTATGAGTGTGTACCACAGGAGCTCATGACTGATGAGTGTGTACCACAGGAGCTCGTGACTGACGAGTGTGTACCACAGGAGCTCGTGACTGATGAGTGTGTACCACAGGAGCTCGTGACTGATGAGTGTGTACCACAGGAGCTCGTGACTGATGAGTGTGTACCACAGGAGCTCGTGACTGACGAGTGTAATCCACAGGAGCTTGTAACTGACGACGGCTCCCAGGAGGTGGCGACTGACTGTATCTACTTCAGTGCTTCAGAAGATGGTGGCTGACGACGCCTGGCCACCAGGAGCTCGTGCTGGGTGCGGACGGCCAAGTGTCGGTGGCTGTCGGACGCGGCCCGCACCGCCTGGACGGCGGCCGTGCTGGAGCTGGAGCAGTCCGGCGCGGCCGGCACCGTCGACTGGGCCGCACTCAGTGTCTACACCAGCGGCGCCAAGGCGGTACGCAAACGGTGGAGCTCAGCAGCGCCCAGGGAGGCGGGTCTCAGCGTCCTCTGGTGGGGCGGGTCTCAGCGTCCCTCAGCGTCCCTCAGTGGGGCGGGTCTCAGCATCCCCCAGCTGGGCGGGTCTCAGCATCCCCCAGCTGGGCGGGTCTCAGCAACCACCGGCGGGGCGAGTCTCAGCATCCCATAGCGGGGCGGGTCTCAGCATCCCCCAGCTGAGCGGGTCTCAACATCTCCCAGCTGGGCGCGTCTCTGCATCTCCCAACTGCGCGGATCTCAGTATCCTCCGGCGGGGCGGGTCTCAGCATCCCCTAGCTGGGCTGGTCTCAGCGTCCCCCAGCGGGGCGGGTCTCAGCATCCCCCAGCTGCGCGGGTCTCAGTATCCATAGTGACACCGATATCTGCAGCTTTCAATGAGGTGGGCCTCGGCGTCCATTTTGTCCAGACAACAACACCTTAATTTAAGTAAACTGAGACCAGCGAATCTTAAAGAAGAATTAATCCACGTGGTTAGAGAAAAGGCTAACCATTTCAATGGCTCTAATAATCCACTATCGAACATATCACAGTGTGTCGTAATATTTTCAGTGCAGTACTTGTACATCAATGTATTATTTGATAATGTACAGATGGGGAAATTGTAATCTGCCCCGTGCATCACATTCTCCATTTTCTTAGGGTTGCCCAAATATGCCATACAATTTACAAGGGAAGCAGATGGTTGAAAGAAGATGATGTCATATTAATAGGCTGTGTGTTTTTTTAACTCTGACGTGACGTAACGAGTTGTATGTTATTGGTTGGCATTGATCTTGGTATTGATGACAAATCATTGTAGTGAGGCGGGGATGGCCTAGTGGCTAAGTTGCTGAGCTCCGGATACGAAGGTTCCGGGTTCAACGCACGTACCTCTCGGGATATTTTCCAATTCTGCAGCGAACAGTGAAACAGTGTGGATGGCACCTTTAGCCGTGTTTGTGTTTAGCCGTGTTTGTGTATCAAGTGCGTCGTGAACCACACAATAAACAAAAACACCATTGTGGTGTTATATTTGTGTAGGGATTACATTTACATTGGTATTGATGATGCATCATTGCGATGTTGTGCTTGTGTGTTGTGTTGTGTTGTGGTTCATTGATATTGGTACCGATGACACATCATTGTGGTGTTGTGTTGTGGTAGGGATTATGTTGACATTCATGTTGGTATTGATAACGCATCATTATGGTGTTGTGTTTTGGTATGGATTCCACTGGCATTGATTTTAGTATTGATGACCCATCAATGTCGTGTTGTTTTGTGGTAGGGATTACGTTGGCATTGGTATTTCGGACGCTTCAGTGTGGTGTGGTGCTGGGTTGGGGATTATATTGACATTTGTATCAGTATAGATGATGCATCATCGTGGTATTGTGTTGGAGGTAGGGATTACATTGATCTTGGTATTGATGACACATCACTATGGTGTTGTGTTTGGGGCCGTGGCACGTGTAGTTTCATCATTGTTGAAGGGGGCGGAGATGGCCGGGTGGTTAAGGTGTTGGGCTCTGGGTACCAAAGGTCCCGGGTTCGACACTCGCGCCGCTCGTGGCATTCCCAATCCCGCGGCCCGCCGGCGAAACAGTGTGGACGGCGCCATTAGCCGTGAACGTGCATTAAGTGTGTCGTGAAACACCCAATAAAGAAAGGCAAAATCATTGCTGAAGCATCGGTTGGCTGACTGGTGGTGGCGGTGGCCTTTCTCAGGCGAGCGTCAGCCTGTCAGAAGTGACGTGTGTAATACACGGCTCGGGGTCGCCACGACCGACGCTGCTTCTGATCCACACGCCACAGAGGCGGCCTCCCATGCAGCTGAGCTTCCCCGAGGAGGACGAGGCAGAACACTGGCGCGATATGATACAAACAGGTGACCGGATGGCGCGAGCCGAGTGCCAGAAGGAACGTTCTCGGCCGGTTATATGGCCCAAGGAGTGAGACACGGTGCCAATACTTCATTTTCACTGTTTGTTATTCGTGGGCCACATCCTTGTTCTTCCGAACTGAACTTAACACAATAGTTATCGTGAGATGATGATATTTCTTCCTTGATGCTATATTACAATACGTGCTATCGCTTTCAGTAGAGCAGCACAACATGATTATATTAGTCATGGATATTAGTCATGGAGTTGGAGCATAAAATACACCACCTGACCATAAAATAAAGTTTGTCATCAGGTCTCATAATATGTGCCAGTGCGATATCGCAATACTTGTGCACCCTCTGGTTTCGCCCAGGGATAGTTTAGTTGCGGTGGTCTTTTAAGTATAGAACAAAAGACGAAGTGAAACTTTCGCAATTTCCGCAGTAATGTCCAAGTGTCCATAGTATGATTGCTCGTTTTCCCATCCATCTTTTCAATCCAGGATGTTTACTAGACCTAAGGTAGCGAAAAGTCGCTGAATTTGATGACATCTGAGGAAGATAAAGATGCTAATTCGAAGCCGTGACTAACTTTACGCCGACACGTAAACAATTTTACTATGAAAATATTTGGTGTGTTGTGTGATAAGGATACAAACTATGATTGAATGAGAGGTGGTGGTTATTTGTAAATGTGGGTTACTTGTACCTATATTTCGGCCCATATCAGCGTCATCAACATATGGATGCTGTCCATTTGATGGCAACCCTTTATCATAATGTGTGTTAACAATGAAAGACATTAATTATGACAAACATTAATTTGCCTTGCAATCTCGAAAATGCCTTGCAAGGTCGCTTTGGCTGCTAAAGAAAAGCTAACAACGAGCCGACGAACGGTTTCTGTCTAATCAACTGATCTACTCATTGCAACTGTGTTGTACATGCAATCAGATATCTGACGCGGTTCTCGTGATACCGTATGTGAGCCAGTGTGCCCGGGAGCCGTCGCATGGCGCATTGAGCGACTGTCTGCTCTCCTCAGCGTGTTTACGTCTGCGGCGGATAGATGGCGGGCCGAGCGCGGCCGCGCTGTGGGTCACATCCAAGCGTGGGGATGTGTTGGTCAGTGACCAGCAGCTGACCGCCGCCGAGGTGGAGATGGCCAGAGAGACACGCGCGTCGGTGAGTCTGTTGGTACTGCGGTGATGAAGCCAAAATCCACATCCACAAAATCAACATACACATAACTCTCCCGACCGGCATGAGCGCGTCCGTTCCCTGGTGCCACCTGTCCCCGCGACACACTGTACTGATGTCCGTATTTTTGGGTGGAAGGACAAGTTTAAGTTGATCACTTTTCTACCCTTGTCGCTATCATCATATGTACATGAATCATATTGCGAAAATGGAAAACACCAGGAAATTGAACGAAGCTCCTGCCACCAACGTCTTTTTGAGGATGCTGGCAGCATTTCTTCTACAATAGCGCCACGAATTGACTTTGCAATGTATACTGCTGCCAAGTGACATCAGAGTTAAGGCTTCAGGAAGGAGTCGAATGCAACTGAGATAAAGGCCCACTGAAAGCCCACATTGAGATAATGTTGATTGCGAATCAGTTGCAGGGGAATGTGGAGAATGTTTGAGAAATAGTCCGTTCTTTTGGCTCCATGCTGTAGGTATTCATCGGTTTTTAAATGTTTTGAATTGTTAGAATGACATTGTTCAATGCACAGTGCTTTTCCCTCTTTCAGAGGGATCTCGCGACTCGATATTACCCAGTCACTCGCGAAATATCAAACAACTTAGGAGGTAGCAAAGGAGTTTTAGACCCAGGATAATCTGTACGGAAGCTTACACAAATTTTATTGAATATGATATTGTGTTTAATTCCAAAGCCGCTCAGTTGTATTAATGCAATTCTTCACCAGAATAAGGCGCCTGTAGGAATGCTGGGCCAGCGATACCAATGAAGTTAAAGGCGTAGTGTAGTCGAATCCCCGTGCCTGTTGTCGGCGCGCTACCTTGAGTGTTTATACGGACACAAGCTGTTAACCCGTCCCGTCTCGGGGGGTCTTCAACCGCCCCCTCTCCCCCCGCTCAGGTTTTTCGCGGATAGTGGAGGAACGGCGCGCGGCAGCATGCCCAAATTTGGCATACCTTTTCCCACATCAATTTGGCATGCTGATCCAACATTTTGAAGTCGGGTCATCTAGGGTCAACGAGTTAGTCAAGGTCAAATGAGGTCACCTCCAAAGGTTGAACCAGTCGTCACGCTTTAACGGATGCAGATATTTTAATGAAACTGTCAGCGTTTGCTTATCTTTAGGGATGCAGCAAAACGTACGAGTATAATTTTTCTTTTTTCGTTTTTGACTACACAAATTTTGCATATTTGCCAAATTGTAGTTCAAATAGACGATTTTGGCTAAAGTAAGCATTTTTTATTAGGGCAAGTTGACTTCCAACAACGATTCTCGGTCTTCTCTACGCATTGGAAAAGGAAAATTAAAGAAAACATGAACTCAGAATTTTGAAATTTTGAAAATAATTTTATTCGGGGGAAATTATGGCCCTGGTCGATTTCGCTGTCCTTTTCTCACTCCAAATAAATTTTGTTTTTCATATATCCACCAAAATTAACTCCCAGAGCCAAAAACATAATGTAAGTCATGAAAATAGCCACCCTGGTGACGTCACTTTTGGGGGGAAGTTGTTTTGGGGGTGGACCCGGACACTACTCGTCGAGCGCTTTCCGATGACACCTCTTTCATTTTCGTGCGACGCTTAGTTTTGATTTTAGATGAGGGGTTGCTAACTGCCCCCATCCCGAGACGGGGTGTGAGGATCTGACCGGAAAGACGGCGCGGGTTAAGAAGCATGCATGCAGAGCAAAGGTGATTTCGAATGCGGCACATTTACCAAATTCCATTTATACAGACAAGAATATAAAGTGCCACCGTTTCCTGAGTATAAACTCGAGACACCAGATGCAACCCAAGCATTTTAGCCAGTTGTCACCAGGGTCGGATTACAATCACCGCCTGCGGTGTGAGTTACATTCTATGCTGCCACTACGTACGACCGCCGCCCCAAACGCTCGTCTTTCAACAGATATGGACAGTACGCCGGAAATAATGTGATGAAGTTGGTGAATATCAAAGTGAAAAGAGCTGAACTGGCTTTGGGCAAAGGAATACAACTTGAAATGCCGTGTGGCAACGTGATACGCCATTGAGCGGTCTCGCGAATGTATTTCTTTTTCACCGTGAATCTCTTTGAACACAGATGGGGAGCGCTTCATACACAATATTGGGATACAACTTGGTAACAACTAAAATTAAAACAGAACATCTCACTCTGAGTGAAGGAATTAGCATGCGAAATGGCCTAACGAATCAGTTATCACGGCTGCAAATGGCTGCGGTCTAGGTGCGAGCCGTTCAGAGTGATGTACCATATGCACGAGTTGCAAACTCGTTCGGCAATATGCCAACGCTCGTAATAACGTAGGATGACTTCCGAGCGTTGGAAGATTCTACCTGAAGATGCCGATTCTCTGTATGCTCGAAATACACGGTGGAATGTATTCTTCATTTTATCAATGAACACGAAAACATTCCACTATGAATTTCTGTTTAACTCAGGTTTTACAGCGATTAATCTCCAATTGCCAACCAACCAACATCGATGTCTTATATTGACATTATATTTTCGCAACCTTGATTCCATGCTAAGGATGACATGCAAAGAATATCTGATCCAAAGACTTCCCAACATTCATCCCATTCGTTGCTCTATTATTTTGATGCTCTGTCGTCGAATTGGCAGGTAGGCATGCTTTTTGTTCCTTTAACTTCTTGTATCTGCTCGCATCACGTTTTTCAGCCCGTTGCACTAAGGTGAAAACTAGCAGCCGATTCTTTGGACACATTCGAAAGAGTTCATATCATGGACTGCACTCTTTCCCGAATACCTCATCTGGTAGCTGGTTAAAATGCACTCGCAAAGCATTGACTCCCGAGATAGATATAAGCTTTCCAGCCAAAATTTCCGGTTGGTGCTTTTGATTAACAAAGTTCATATTTGAGCTATATTTATTCTTGTGAATAAAAATCAGTTACTTCTCAAGGCCCATTTTTCTCTGGTATCATTACAGGAGTACCCGAAATTATCAACGTAGCTGCACAGTTATGTTCACCGCCCCCGAGATAGGACGCCACAGTACGCCGTTTGTTGCTGACCTGCCCTCTGTGCCAGCTGTCCCGGTGCCACCTGCGCCCTGAGACAGGACGCCACAGTACGCCGTTTTTGTTGCTCTGCCCTCTGCGCCAGCTGTCCCGGTGCCACCTGCGCCCTGAGGCAGGGCGCCGCAGTACGCCGTTTGTTCCTGACCTGCCCTCTGTGCCAGCTGTACCGGTACCTCCTGCGCCCCGAGACAGGACGCCACAGTACGCCGTTTGTTCCTGACCTGCCCTCTGCGCCAGCTGTACCGGTACCTCCTGCGCCCCGAGACAGGACGCCACAGTGTGCCGTTTGTGGCTGACCTGCCCTCTGTGCCAGCTGTCCCGGTGCCACCTGCGCCCTGAGACAGGACGCCACAGTGTGCCGTTTGTGGCTGACCTGCCCTCTGTGCCAGCTGTCCCGGTGCCACCTGCGCCCTGAGACAGGGCGCCACAGTACGCCGTTTGTGGATGACCTGCCCTCTGTGCCAGCTGTCCCGGTGCCACCTGCGCCCTGAGACAGGGCGCCACAGTACGCCGTTTGTGCTGACCTGCCCTCTGCGCCAGCTGTCCCGGTGCCACCTGCGCCCCGAGACAGGGCGCCACAGTACGCCGTTTGTGGATGACTTGTGCTCTGTGGCAGCTGTGCCAGTACCACCTGCGCCCTGAGACAGGGCGCCACAGTACGCCGTTTGTGGATGACTTGTGCTCTGTGGCAGCTGTGCCAGTACCACCTGCGCCCTGAGACAGGGCGCCACAGTACGCCGTTTGTGGATGACTTGTGCTCTGTGGCAGCTGTGTCGGCGCCAACTGCTCCCCGAATCCGGCCGCTACAGTGTGCCGTTTCTGCACGAGCTGGAGCGGGGCTTCACGGACGGCTGCGTCATCAGCATCCAGTACAGCCTGCCGTCCACCTGCAGGTGACTCGCTGGGTCTCGTCCAGCTGTCCCTTCTGCTCAGTCTGCTCCAACATCCGCATCCTGTTGTGAATGTTCTTTTAGCTTGTCGACACCTCACTGGCGTCTTTTTGTTATTTTATGTTGACTTGTCTATGTGTTTTTTTGTCGTCTTCTGTTGCTTTAGTTATGTTCTAATTTGTATCCTCGTCGCTTGTTGCATTGTCTCGTTTGTCCACCTAGGGCGTGATTGTTTACCTCCTACAACTTCGCACGAGCCTCGCAACCTCCGGTAGTTTTCTTTGTCTCGCGAATCTCCCCAAACCTCACTCGGTCTCCCACAGACTCCGTCAAGTCAGAGACAGGATGAATTTGTGGGATGTGATGTCGGTCAAAGTGGTGCATTTGTTGCGTTTGTTTTCACCTGCAAAGTGGACAGAAACGAGACTCGTGCCAAGCTGCTTGGGCGTACCGAGGTTACAGTAGTGAATCCATCGCATATTCCTGAGAAAGTAAAACCATCGTATATTCGGTTGTGATGATCTGAAATTTGTTGCTTGTCTTATTGGATTAGCTTGCATTAAAGACATACCTGTTACTATCTATGCAAAGGGTTATCTTCCTCCACCTTCTGAGCTCGGTTCTCAATGTTGTTCCGGGCTTGCAGTTTTTAGTCATACAAGCTAGTTTCGATCCATTTCGGTAAAGAAAATTACTAGTGGTGAAAATATGGTTGACTGTGTTATATTAATCCACCTTCATCGTCCTTTTTTCAGCATGCATTTTTTTTGTTTGTTTTCTATGTGCATTCGTGTGCATTTGACAATAAAGTCAGTCCATAATAGTCAGTCAGACAATAAAGACAATACGCCGTTTTTGTCCCTAATGGGACATCAGCCCATCAGCCTTGTCACAGAAGCTCATACGCCCGTTGCATTGGTCCCGCGCTGACAGCCTCCCCGAACCTCCTACTTCCAGGGAGGTTGCGTGGGTTTGGGGCAACTTGTGGGAGATATTGACATAAGCCCATGTCTGCTCTCTGTCGGTGTTCCCGTCACCAAATGTCGTCTTTGTAGCATCTGAATCCTTTTGTTCTCTCCTCAGACTCTCGCTCAATTTTTTTATTTTCACGCTCAATTTTGCGCTCCTGCAATCTTCTATTTCACCGTTTCTGAGTTATTGTGACGGGTCTGGTACCGTCGATGTCTGATGTGTTCGGCCGCATGTCTGCAATATGCTACATTATCTTCATGTCATTGAAGGCTGGTTTCATAAATGAAATGCCAGGTAGCTTTTGCCGTGTGCTGCTGAATCATCGCGAGTAAAAATTCCCCCTGGGCGAAGTCAGCTGGGTTGTAGTGCTACTTCGCAATAAAACAATCATGATACAAGGCATCATCTCAGACAAAGATTCAGCTATAATATAGTGCATAACTACTTGTAGCCATTTATGCCATCAATATAAAACGGTATTATCATACAATGCAAATAACGAGCATGTGCTCCGTCGTCGTTATCCTTGTGCGACTCTACTGTGCCGGTGCTGTTATGTGGCATCAGTATATGTTCCGTTATCCTGGTTGTGCGACTCGACTGTGCCGATGTTATGTGGCATCAGCATGTGTTGCGTTATCCCGGTTGTTCTCGACTCGATTGCGCTGGTGTCATTATGCGGCATCATTATATGTTCCGGTATCCTGGTTTTGCGACTTGATTGTGCCAGTGTCATTATGTGGCATTAGTATACAATATTGGTGCCCCCCTTGAATCCGTCGTGACTGTCCGGCACTGATTTCAGCTATTTCTCGGTGAATCTGACCACGGGAAAGAGCATGAATGGCGACCAAAACACAGACATCGCCTTCCACTACAACCCTCGTCTCCAGCACGAGGTATGGCCGTTTTCCAAGCAGCACTCATCGTTGTTGCCCGCGTCGTTCGGCCAGTTGATGTGCCATCAATCTGCACTCGATATGGCGCCGTGTGGCTGCAGGCGACACTGGGCGGTAACGTTGTCCGTTGCGCAGAGTGGGAGCGATTGGAGGTGTACATGGAGAGCTGGCTGAAGTTAGTGTCGACGTGTTCTGTGCAAAGGAGAAAATAGAAAGCCTCTGTTATGTTGTATGCTCCCGATATATTTAATGTGGTGACACAGGTCATGAGTGCCAAGTCTCTGTGTTGCGTTTCAGTAGTTTTCGGATTCGATGGATGTGCTCTGCAGTAGATGCATGTGATGGGGGCGATGTCTGTTGGTATCTGGATGTTTTGCACTGTTTTATTCCATTCGCCTCGTCTGTATCCTCACTATTTGAGTGGATCTTCAGATCGGTGCAATACTGTTTGTGAAGATCACTGTATGTGCCGTGCAGAAATTGGTGTGCAACTCTAAGCTGAAGCAAGAGTGGGGGAGAGAGGAAGAAACTGAGGAGCAACCGTTCGCTCCAGGACAGCAGGGAGAGCTGCACCTCATCTGTCAACAGGAATACATTAAGGTCGGTGGGTGGTGGAGCCATCGGTTACCTCCAGGGTAGGAAGTGGACATCTTATTCCTTGTGCCACCACAAACATCTGACTACGGCGCAAGGTGGAAAGTGGTCGTCCTGTTTGTCAGAACTAGGCAATGAGTTTTGCCTAATATGCAAGTAACAGTGCCTAGTAGCAGGAGGCCATCTGCTATTCAGTTGAATTATGGGTATGTGCTTGACGAATAGGGAGCTGCATTTCGAGTCCCCTTTACTATCCTTTAGTTCAGTGATCCCTGTGTGCTATACAGAGGTGTATGTTTCTAAGACGACTGTGAAAGTGCCTTGCTAATCTTCTCTCATCCGTGCACGGTTGTTTATTCGGTTGCCATTTGCAGGATTTTGTTCTTAAGTAAATTATGCCTTGATAGGTTCCACACTGTGATGCTTCCTCATTTTGATGCTCTTATTCGACAATATCCATATCAACCACATGCCACTCGGTGAGGCTGGCCAGTGTTTAGCGGAAGTGGCCGCCCGGTGTCGTATGCTGCCAATGCTGCATAATGCAGCGGCCGTCGGTCTGTGTCGCGGCACGGCTGGCGGTGGTCCGACGTCAGCTGTGGCCCGCATTGCACTCTGTACACACACCGCTGCCGTACATCCGCAGGTGCTGGCGGCGGGACACTGCACTCTGTACAATCACCGCGTCGACTATCGGCGCGTCTCGCACTTGGTCATCCAGGGCGACATCAGTCTCTCGCAGGTCTTCTATGACGCATCTACGGTGAGTGATAGCTGGTGGATGGATGCAAGCACACAATATGGCGCAGCCAATCAGCCAATATGTGGGGTCGCGGTAGCTCAATCGGTAGGGCGTTGGACTCTTGATCGTAAGGTTGTGGGTTTGAGATCTAGAACAGGCGGGATTGCCGAGTCCGCCCGCGACCGATCCACGTTGGAGATGGACGACGCTATGTGACCTAACAGTGGCCTAGCAGTCCAAGGCGATTTAAAATAATTCAAGAATCATGCCTTTCCAGCGAATGTTCACGAGACTCGACAGGCTTGGTCCAATGCTTAACAAATAGGCGTGCCGAAATGGAGATAACCCTTGTACTTATTAGCTTACATGCCATCCTTTTATAACACATCATAAGGCGACGTGAGGATAAGGCTGTGGACAATACGGTGGGTAGTCCATGGTAACCATCGACGTTCTGGCCGAATTGTTCTCCCAACCACGCATATTTGACTGGGAGTGAGTAGTGCAAAACATATAGTGAATTTCCATGCGATTGACGACTGCGCTCAGTTCGAGGAGGGAAGTTATTTGATGAGCGGGTGGAGGGAGGATATTTGTTGATGGGACGGCGCGTTCGCACTGACTGGGCCACTCAGCTTGGGTGGGTCGCGGCAGTGGCAGCCCATTATGTTAACATGTGAGCGCATAGAGGATGGGGATCGGAGAGCACGAACAACACACAATAATGTATTTGTTTTGCAATAATGTAGCAGGTCATGACAAATTGCGATATCGCTTGAGCAAAATGTCGGGGCCGTGATGTAAAGGTGAAAACACGTCGATGCACACATGCGTTATTCATGAACGTTTGTGTGGCAGTGGCCGCACCTCTCCGCGCGACATTGTCCACCAGGTGGCTGCAGTCGTACCTCAGCACTGTGTGGCGTCTGCACCTGTGCGCGCTGTGCCCTGGCCTCTGACGCGGCGCGGACTGGTGTGGCCGGCAGGCACCGGCGGCCCCGCAGGAGCTGTTCTGGCGCCGAGTGGCGGGGCACCTGCGCCGCGTCGAGGTGGCCCCGTCCGGCGTCGTCTGGGGTCTCGGCTACGATGAGACGCCGTGGCTGTACACGGGCGGCGCCACTGCCGACGCCGTCGCAGGTACGCGCGCGCCGGCGGAGATGTAGCTCAGCGGTACACCGCTCGTCAGATGCTCCAGATCTGATCAAAGCCGAAGTGTAAGAAATCTCTGTTTATTTTGACACCAATGAAATTGCAATCGTGTATAGTCGAAGCTGGCGGTTTGTAATTGTCATGTGGCTTAAGGTGATCATGGTTGAACTGAGTCCCGGCTTGTTAAATGTTACGTATGCAGCGGTTCGTAAAGAAATGAGTTTCGACCTTGCATATTTATCATCCGGTTTTCGAAGCTGCACATTTTAATGCTCATAGACCTCTTCAATTTTAATGGACCTGCAACTTCGGCCCTAGATTACAGATAGCGAACACGTGGATGGTTTATAAGCAGTCGACATTAGTAATGACCTTTAATGGTGCAAGTTGTATCCTATTTTGATACTAAGTTCACGATCGGTACTTTATATTACGCCTAAGGCCGCAGCAAACCTGTTCACCTTGCAATACCTGTCTTGATCCTGAAAGACTTTTTGTCGCAAAAACCCACATGGCCGTTAGGGCATATCGACGTGAATTGTAACAGTCGGTGCGTCACAAAACCCTCCACCCCACGAAAATAGCGGCCAACAAACCAATGGACTTTTAGCATGATTTATGATCTCACAGTTGCGACCGGACGGATGGTTACGACACACCGTTGGCGACCATTTTCGCGCTTGACGTATGTTGCTGTAGCTTTTGTTGCGTTTGCGATCTCTGCACCGACAGACGTGATTTTGCAGAGGGTGGCGGCGGCGGCGCGGTGAATGACATATCCGACATACGTTACTTCTATATCTACGAGAACCAGCGGTGGACCCCTCTAGCGGGTAAGTGGGGCGACTGGGATGGTGGATGGTCACCCATTGCTCTTGCATGCTCTTCCTGTCCCGCCTGTTGCGTGTCCGGCGTGTACAGCGAATGAATCTACCTGGAAGGAGAATCACCACAGCGACCGAAACGCCGTAGGATGTGAGCTATTAGCCCGGACTGGAGCTCGCTGTAACACCATCAGCACGCTGTCAAAGTTGACATTGTGATATCGTAGGGAGATTGAGAGGTAAATTGGTCTTCACGATCCAGAAAAGGCTTCAAGTTAGAAAAAATGGTAAAGCTATATTGCGACGCTTCGACCATAAGTCATTGTCAAGTCGTACACTCGTTGCATCAGCAGCAACGGCGAACGGGTCGAAAATAAAGATTACTGTAGACATAAAAAGTCGACAAAAACCATTAAGTCCCTCCACTGTGATAAAAACAAGGTGTGGATAAAAGACCATACGCACCCGCTAACACGAAGAGAACAAGAAAAAACAAGCCGAATGTACACACGGATGGATGGTGTAGGGACGCAGGTGGAAGCCATCGCGACACGGATGCGTCCACCTGGCGGCAGAGGGAGGTGCAGTTGCTGCTATGCAGTGCAGCGTCACAATATAGCTTTGCAAGTTTTGTAACTTCAAGTCTTCCCTGGATTGTGAAGATCAAGTTGACTTTTAATCTGTGAACCATGATTTACCACCAGGAACTACTGGTCTTTCTGAACAATATACGCAGGACATTCTAATAGTTGAGCTTGAATTGTGCCAAGGAGGTTAAGCATACACATATTTATATAATAGTGGAAGCGATGTGCCAATGATTGAGAAGGCTTACTTTTAGTGTATGTGAGAGTGGTGGTCGTCAGTTTGCTGTTTTCAGTCGGGTTGCGTCAGATGCACCAGGGTACCGACAGCGCCTGAGCTCAGAGTTTAATCTCACGACAGCCTGTTCAGCTGTTTAAAGTCTCCATGCGTGGCCATTGTGGCAGGTCTCGGCCCGCGACATATTAAGGCTGGTGTACCATCTGCGGTTTGTGCGCCCGCAGGGTTTTCGTACCACGGGGTACGAACGGACCGACCGACGTGGAGCGACGAGACTGGCCGCATCGCGATGAACAAAGACACCGTACTGCCGCCATCCCGCCACTGGTCGTGGGTGAGTCGGCCATCTATCTCCGTCTCTCTGTCCGTTCGTCGGTCCTGTTCTGTTCTGTTCTGTCCTGTCCTGTCCTGTCCTATCCTGTTCTGCCTTGTCCGCCTGTCTGTCTGTCTATGCGGTGTGGTGTGGAGATTTGAGCTCAGGTCAGGCCAGGCCTCCATCTGATGTGGAGTACGGTGGTGTGAGGTTTTGAGCTTAGGTCAGACCAGGCCTCCATCTGATGTGGAGTACGATGGTGTGCAGTTTTGAGCTTAGGTCAGACCAGGCCTCCATCTGATGTGGAGTACGATGGTGTGAGGTTTTGAGCTTAGGTCAGACCAGGCCTCCATCTGATGTGGAGTACGGTGTTGTGAGGTTTTGAGCGTAGGTCAGACCAGGCCTCCATCTGATATGGAGTACGGTGGTGTGAGGTTTTGAGCTTAGGTCAGACCAGGCCTCCATCTGATCTGGGGTACGGTGGTGTGCGGTTCTCGTCAGGCGAGGCCTCCGTCTGATGTGAAGTATGGTCAGGTGAAATATCCAGCTGGTTTACACTGTTTGATC
This sequence comes from Imbricaverruca yamaguchii, assembly GCA_034440575.1. Classification (NCBI taxonomy): domain Eukaryota; kingdom Metazoa; phylum Arthropoda; class Thecostraca; family Neoverrucidae; genus Imbricaverruca; species Imbricaverruca yamaguchii. The sequence goes on along the minus strand of JAOTOL010001645.1, from coordinate 1,156,438 downwards.
GTGTGAAGCGCGGCCACTGACCACTGCCACGACCTCAGGTGTCCAGCTGGACGGTCGACTTCCACACGGAGGGAGGTGTGGACGACGAGGGCTGGCAGTACGCCATTGACTTCCCGGCCAGCTACCACAAGACCTGCAGTGTTGTGGTGAGAGGGAAGACATTGGTGAATCGCTGGATTGGAAAGCTGCGTAGGACTGGTTTATAACCGATTTAGGTTAGGATAACGCATTTAGGTTCACTTTTACTTGGAAAACTTGATCATTCCCCAGATATTATATTTGTTCGACATAGCGATGTGAATAGTATGTTCTCAGTATTTCTTTTCTATGGTTATGCTTGTCTTGGAACACATGGTGCCTTGCCGACGCCACAACCGCCGGCCCGGTAGGCACTGTCGCAGCTGATCTCCGTTCGCTCGCTCACCTCGGCTCTGCCGGGAATCGGTCTTTAGCTGAACCCTGGGCCGATCTTTGCTCGCGGTACAAGTTCGAGCCCCCAGCCGTTGAGACGACCAGCGTTCTAGGATCTGCCGTCTCTGAATTTGTGCGATAGCTCTGGCGGTCCATAGCGGCCTGCACCGGCGAGCGCCGCGAGACAGCGTGGCTGCGGCAACCCGTTTATGCCGCAATCGCGCCTGGCAGCGTGGCTTCTGTGCTCGCGGCAGCACGGCTCACAGATATGTTTTCGGCTGGCCGCATATTGGCACCACTTTCGAGATATGGCTCCGACTCCGGTCAGGCTGTGGTCGAAACGTATGCCGCTTGTTGCTGCGAGAGAGGTCGCGGCGACGGCCTGATTGACGGCAATGGCGGCGGCGGCGACGGCGGCGACCCGCTATTCTCCCATCGGTAATGGTTGAAACTGCTTATTCTGATTTCCAGGTGGTGGGTATTATGGGAGTATTTTTGCTGAGAAAATTTGAAACACAAGTTTCGACTTCAGTTGTGATCGGACCGCCATAAGTATGTTTTTTTTTAGCGAGCAGTGTACCACGGCCGCCACCACATTCGTAATTAGACCTCGACAGTACGTCACCTGGGCTGTCATGTCCGTGCATTCACTTTCAGAAACGGTGGTTGATCTGATAAAAAGACGGGATGAAGGCAAACATAGCATGCCAGTCTTTGCACTGGTATAACCGTGCTTGCCAATAGTGTCGATGCGTTTGCGCCACGAAGCGTTGACTCTTGCTGCTGTTTGTTAGGACTGCGTCCGGCGGCGACTCTGGTACCGCCGATGTCGGCTAACTGCCAGCGGACCCTGGGAGGAGGTGGAGAGCATCAAGCTGCGAGACATCTCCATGCAGGTGGCGCCATTGTGTTCATTCACGTATGGTAGTGTCCGTCTTCGCTATGCTCCACTATGTTTTGTATTGTGGCCGTTTAGGTGTGCTAGTTGTATCCAAGAGAGTTCATCAAATAATGTTAAACTGTCCAAGCGAGAACGACTCTTGCTGTATTCCGAAGCAATCGATCAAACATTGTCTCCAGTGTTCTTTAAGTTGCTGGGCTTAGCTGTCATTGGTAAATCAGCGGCATTCGTGGATGTCGTGGCTCACACTGGACGTCAAGATGTACTCGTCAACGTTCTCACGCCGGCTCCCTGGTGCCCGTGGGCATCGTTTTTAATACGGCTTGTTTCAAACGTGGTGCCCGTGTTGAGGCCGTTTTGCGATGAACTGGCTGTGTCGCTGATGGTGCATGACCAGGCCGTGTTGGTGCCTTAGCGCCACTGTTCCATCACCAGTCAGTACTACTCCAGACAGTACTGCCTTTTGTAACAGCTGGTGCTGATACACGACTACCACCAGCCGGCCGAACGGTGGCGGCAGACGCTGGGTGGTGAGTGACACATATGGGGCGACCCTGCCCTCCCCAGCAGTAACGGCCGATGTCGGTGTCGACAGGAGCTGGGCGGTGAGGTGCGCCTGTGGGCAGTGACGTCCGCGGGCGACGTGGTGCAGTGCGTGCCGCGGTCGGACGGTGGTAGCGGCGGTAGCGGCGGCAGCGGCGGCAGCGGCAGCATCGGCGGCAGCGGCAGCAGCGGCAGCAGCGGCGGCAGCGGCGGCGGCGGACGGCTCTGGCATGTGGTCAGCACCGAGCAGCCGATGGAGGCCATCAGCTGCGGCGGCCGCGGCCGTGTCTGGGTCGTGGCTCGCGACGGCACGGCCAGACTGAGATACGGCGTCACCGTCGACGAGCCGCTAGGTCAGTAGCGTAGGACCACCCGCGTGGTCAGTGAGGGTAAGACCAGCCACTCGGTCAGTGGGGTCAACACAGCTAAGCTGCTTTTCATCACAATTTGCTGTGAATATATTCGTTAGTAAGGTCACTGCATGAAATGCCCGGCCTGGTTTATAACCGCGCGTCGTTCGTTTATTGGTTGGTTCACGACACACTTGATGCACATTCACGGCTAATAGCGCCGCCCACACTATAACCGCGCGTCATCTCGCTGACCACAGGCACCAGCTGGGCGCACATCGAGCCACCTGGCGGACGGAAACTGAAGCAGATATCCGCCGGGGACAGCGCTGTGTGGGCAGTAGATACCCACAACAGGTGAGGATGGATGAGCATTACGCACACATGCCAGGTAAGGCTATCTCGGCAATACATGACTGGAACAGATGATGGCTGGCCGGCAGATGCCCAAAATGGATGATGTCTTAGGCATATCGACGAAAAACCAGTGTATGAAAAATTGTAATATCTAAAGGATTCGTCGCAACCTTCAACTAGCAGGAAGACTGAGCTTGAGCGACCCTGAGCAGTGCTCTCAAGTGGTGTCAGGGGTCAGAGTGAAAATAATCCCTGAAAATGTGGTACACGGGTGGAAAAGTAAGATGCATCTATGAACATTCACTTCTTAGTCTGGGTATGGCTTATCAGATCAGGTGTGGCAGGAAGGTTGAAATAAAGCTGGGTAGGATACAGGTTAGGGTTATTGTTAAGTTATGAGGTTCCGAGTTCACAGGAATCTACCCTTCAAATTGTGCCAAGGTGACTAAAAACTGGATTTGACGCTCTGTTGCAATTGCCGAACATTTACCGTGCTGCATCTCGCTTGAAGTTAAAAGAAATAATGGATTATAATTAACTTCTGGTTTTTCACCACATCGAAAGCGTGTAGCTCTGGTTTATACCCACCTGTGTGCACACAGACGGCCCCGTCACGTCTGCGTCGACTGATGACATTGACATCGATATCGATTACGCATTGTTGGTGTTAACTCTCGCCAAGCCCTTGCGCCTGAGCCCAACCCTGTGGCGCCATCTAAGGACACAAATCCCAACTTCCTACTGAAGCTCATTTCAGCCTCCAGCTTTTTTTCCTGTCATGATCAAACTACTATGTCGAAGTCATATAGGGGTGATGGACAACTTATGCTGAAGCTTCTAAACTATGCTATAGCTTTCCTTCCGCCTCTTCCAACTCTCAATCCCCCACCATCAATCCATCATCCGTTCTGCAAAAGGCAGTAGTAGCGAAGATGGTGACGGTGGCGACGGAAGGGCCAATGCAGCACTACTACCAAGAGGAGGGTGTCGCATGTCCTGACGGCTTGTCGTCTCTCGCCCCAGCCTATACTGGCGCCAAGAGGTGATGGACATCTTCCCGGAGGGGCTGTCGTGGCGCCACGTGGACGACCACGTGGCGCACGTGTCGTGCGGCGGTGGAGACGTGACGTGGGCCGTCAGTGAGCATCAGGACGGCGCTGTGATGCGGCGACTCGGCGTCTGTCCCGAGAACACGTGCGGATCGGCTTGGCAGCTCGGCCTGACGGTGAGGAGGAACGGGAGAGAGCTTGCTTGCTTCGCTTCAACATGTAGTGTCTTCGCTATCAATACTGCATCAATGCATGATTATTTTCACCATCTTCTGCAAAAATATCTTCATAAAAGTCATTATATTTTGGTCAATTTCTGGTTTGGGACAATGCTTGGACTTCACTGTAGTATTATAAGCATCTATTGAGTATCTAACGAAGCATATATCTTTATTTTTCCAGTGCAGTCTGAGAATCGGCCAACACAAACAGGATATGTTCTGTAATGTCTCACATGTTAAAGAAGTCATGTAGCTGCACTTGTCGCCTCGGTACTACAGGGGCCGGGGGCGACGTGCCACCTCTTGCCTTCGTCTGTACGACACCACAAATGGCCTCTATACTGGTGCACAATATCAATAAATGATACCTGGCATAAATGTGGTGCGGCAAGACGAAGCATACTGAGACAAAAGAAAAGTGGATATGTTTTGAACGATAAATGAAATGAAAGGACTAATGGCCGTATTTATTTATTATGGGGGGGGGGGGCTTAGGCGCAGCGACTACGCTGCTCATTCTGAGCAAATAGGGAGATAATCTTCCTAGAGAATGCGAAAAGAAAGATATGTCGCAAATTTAATTTACTCAAAATAAAATTCCTCATGTGTCATGGGAAGTTTTGCATCAATAAAATTTTATCACAAGACGAACTGTCAGCTTTCTTACGGGGTATACTGCCGATGACAGTCTACCTTTCCAAATAATGTGCGCCATCTGATATAAATAGTGCATACAGTTTTGCAAAGACATATCAGATGTACATTCATCCGCGCAACCTTGACAGCTTCAGTGAAACATTCTACGTTCTAGAAAATGAAATGAGAAAATGATTCAGTGAAAAATGAAGACAATAGACGCCAACCACTTTTTACAATGTCCTCGACTTACCAGCAGCTGCAGTGCCGACCAAACCGTGGCGTTCGCGAGACCCACCTGTGACCAGTCGCTGCGGCTTGTGCCAGCTGCTTCATCCTGGGCTTCTGGCCGACAGCGCCTTCCGCGCTGGGCCGCACAGACGGTACCGCTGTGTGCTGTGTGCGCCTGCTGTTGGACGCACAGCGCTGCAGCGGTGTACAGCACGGCATCGTAGCCGCTGTAGTTTGGCAGTGCACAGAAATGGACAAGCCGAATATCGATGCAGCCGATGACTTGCGATCTTTTCCTCCGCTAAGTTATAGGTTCAAGTTGCGCTCTCGTGCCCCCTGTTGGAAGTTGTTTTCGATGATAAATATCCCCGTCCCTGGGAAGAGATGCGTCGTTTGGAGGAATGTGAATTGGTATTCAGCCAAGGTGTGCGGCGTGGTGTGGTCATGGAAGTTTCAGGTTTGCTTGTGATCAGTAAGGTGCCCGAAAAATGCTTTGTGCATGGCATAAAGTACGGCTTGAAATAAACTAAGTAAAGTTACGTTAATTTTCCAAGGAGCCTGGTTTGGATGTCCTTACCCTTGACACATTCATTATTTGTCCAGTCAAGAGTAAAGCACATCGTGATCTATCAAGGAAAGATAAGGCAGATCAATGTGCGCGACTCACAATATTTGTCTTAGGTTGGTATAAGGGATTATGAGATGACTTACGGGTCCATTTGTATAAATCACGTGACGTACGAGACAGGCCGAACCTGACCACACTCTTCCGAAAGGCGTTGGTTTATACACTCGTGGTTCCTGCACTATAACCTGTAGGCTCTACTGGGGATGCTGTTGTCATTAAGGTGATCCTTTTGAAGTGACATCAGAGATGGCTGGTATTGTTGCGAAATGCTAAAGTGGGAATCACCCTTTTCTCAAAGGGGCAGGTAACATCTTCGTGCCGATTTCTTCATCGCATCGTGTCGTGTTTTCAAGCAGCAGCTTCTCTGAAACCATCGACCCCAGCTGATATATGTATCTACTACAACGTTACAATTTGCTACGTGAGAATACGTACAATTTGATGAGGCGGAAGATTTTCACCTACCCGCCCACCGCCGCCTTCGGGCCAGCGGATGATCGAGAGGAACACAAGACTTGCCCTGATGCATCGTCGTGTGAATCACAAGTCACACTAAGCTCGCGCATGCCCATTGTTTATGCTAAAGGTGGTTATGCTGCTTATCTATGTCAAAAGTTACCGAGTTAAAAATTCCTATTCTGTAAGCAAACAAAAAAAAACAGCCAAGCAACTGTGTGCGCCTTACACTTACGTCGGTCGGTAATATGATGTTATTAATGATGCCGACGTTGCCCTGCAGGGTTCGTGGTGCCACATCACTGGTCGAGGTCTTGGAGTTTCCTCCTGACTGACCGTCCCTGCCGCCACATCACTGGTCGAGGTCTTGGAGTTTCCTCGTGACCGGCTGTACCTGCCGCCACATCACTGGTCGAGGTCTTGGAGTTCCCTCCTGTCCGGCCGTACTTGCCGCCACATCACTGGTCGAGGTCTTGGAGTTCCCTCCTGACCGGCTGTACCTGCCGCCACCTGAGTGTCGCCTCCCGCGGTGTTTGGCTACGTCAGAGCTCGCGGGTTGTCTGCTCTGTTACACCTTGTCGTAATCGAAGAGTCATCTGATCGATCACGTTATGGCCTGAGGGTCATCTGATCTGTCACACCACATCACGGTCTGAAGGTTATCTGACCGGTCACACCACGTCACGGCCTGAGGGTCATCTGACCTGTCACATCACGTCACGGCCTGAGTGTTAGCTGATCTGTCACACCACATCACGGCCTGAGGATCATCTGACCTGTCACGTCACGTCACGGCCTGAGAGTCATCTGACCGGTCACATGACGTCACGGCTTGAGGGTCATCTGACTGGTGACGTCACGTCACGGTCTGAGGGTCATCTGACCGGTGACGTCACGTCATGGTCTGAAGGTCATCTGACCAGTCACACCACGTAACGGCCTGAGGGCCATCTGGCCTGTCACATCACGTCACGGCCTGAGTGTTAGCTGATCTGTCACACCACATCACGGCCTGAGGGCCATCTGGCCTGTCACGTTACGTCACGGCCTGAGGGTCATCTGACCGGTCACGTTACGTCACGGCCTGAGGGTCATCTGGCCGGTCACGTCACGTCACGGCCTGAGGGTCATCTGACCTGTCACATGACGTCACGGACTGAGGTTCATCTGACAGGTCACATCACGGTCTAAGGGTCATCTGACCGGTCACATTACGGCTTGTAGGTTGTCTCCTGGGCTGTCGCGTATTTCGCGTCTGATTTACCCCTTCCGAACTCCATGTCGTCTTGTTGAACTGCGGGCTGGTGTTGTTGGTCCAGGGTTTTCTAACCTAGTACGTACTCATTAATAGGTAGGCGTGTGTCATTCCGTTCTCACGTGACTTTATCGCCGCATCGAAGACGGTAATAATTTGTTCGCTTTCAGCACCATTTCTGATAGAATTAAGTCATAATTAATTGCCAAATTATGAGGTAAACCATCATTTGTTTTGCTGCTAGTATGTACACAAGATATTTCGTACCAATTTCAATGGAAGCCAACTCCAGTACTTCACCGTCAAGATCTTTTCCCTCCAATATTGCATACATTGTACGAAGGAATATAGGTCTACATCGTCATACACTGGACGTTGTATGTTGTACAGCATACTGTTCTCGTCTTCACCTTGCTATGTGCAACCTTCTAACTGTTAGGAGGTGGCGAGGCGCCAGCCCATCCCGGCGCTGCTGCATGTCCATCTGCCAACAGGGGATACTAGATAATGGGATGCAAACTATGTATTTGAAACTGGCAAATGACGACTCGAAGTTGTGTCCGGCGCCTCTATGGTGGTGTGCGCCTCAGCGGCGCCGTGTCGCAGACTGTGCACTGTCAAAGGCGGCTTCAGAGGGGTGCATGGTGCCAAGAGGGCAAATGTGCGAGAGAAAAGGTAGCTATGTGTGGTGATGTACAGATGTGTTTTCTCCTTATCATTGGGAACTATATGATCATGCGGAGTCGTAGCACAAAGCCCATCTAATTGAGAGATGTATTCTTTTTTTGGTTTATCGGAGAAAGTGTTATCTGCTAAAATTGTGTCCTGTTCTTTGGTATCAGCTGTGGTTTACTTGCCAGGCCTGTACACAGTCGCTCCTTTTCTTTCAGAAGAATGTGTTCGTTTTTGCTGTTCGCTTGATCAGGATGTGAAGGACAATCCCTCGGACTCGTGATGTGTACGTTCTTGGTAACCAATTGTAGTTGTCAGCAGCCGGACTGTGCGATTGATTTCAGAAAATCAATGCGCCGTCAGCATTATACGTATATACTATATATATATATATATATATACATATATATATATAATGCCACGTGCGAAACTCAACTGGGCGGTCTGCAACTGTGCGAACACGGACTTCAACTCCCCGTAGTTATTGCATCAAACTCAGGGACCTGGCGACCCTCACTTAAGGCGCATCTTCCCCTTCAGTATGCTCATTGCTCCAACGCATATGCTCGGGTGCAGCAGTTGCGGAGCAACGTAATCAGTAACGATCGTCACAATCGTGCTGAGTTTTTAATCGGCTTTCGATATTACATGCAAAGGCTGCCATTTAAGCGTCGAGCGTAAAGTCTACACCTGGGCGAAGCAAATTTCGTCGTCATTTTCCTGGCATTAATGCGATACCCGACCGTACCAGCCGAAGTGATGTTTGTCGGACATTCCTTCACGCAGCGCGTGTTTTTGATGACACATTATAAGCAGTAGTGTGGGGTTTAATTCAGGTGCTGTGTAGCAATTCCGTTGTGGTACATTGAGCACAATTATGCCCTATGGTGTTGTTCTCTCACTTAGTACGTATAAGTATATGCTTAGTGGAATGTTAAATGGTGGTATTTCATTGCACTCAGTTTGTGATATTGGTGTCCATCTTGTTGAGAGCGTTTCTGCATCTTTGTGCTGAGGCTGGAAATATTGTTGAATACGTGACTTAGGCACTATGTAATTGTAAGGAATTTCAACGTTAATGGTCGCGAATAATCGTGATTATCGCGAGCGGTTTGTGCGTAGTTCGGTGTCTGATGTCTCCGACAGCCCGTCAAATAAACTGATATTGAATGTGGCGAAAGAAAGGTATCGTGGGATGCACCGAAAGCGGAGTGTTACGTGAATGATCAGATGTCACGTATTGTTCGTGTGATGGCTATGATGAGATGCTCAGGGTGAACAGATCATGTTTCCGTGACTCAGTAGGCTGATCGTGATCGGTGACCGTGATCATATTAAAATGGGCCTTGCTTTGGTGATTAGAAGAGGCGACAGCCTATAGTTAGGGCATTTATGCACAATGAAATGGGGTCAAGGGTCACGTGCTGAGGCAGCTTCGTATTAATAGTACTTTGATCAGGGTTACCTATATAAGACGGCGGAGTTGCGTAAAAAGTCAGTGGCCAGTCACCGGTTAGCATATGAACACCAGCTGGTCTTCCTTTCATGAGTGTTTGGCGCTTCTAGAGGCCTTATGCACACTCCATATGCACTTTCACATTTCGTACTCCTCATGCACTTCCTTGACACACTTGCTATCTTTGTTGTGTAAGGTATGGCTATCGTCCATATACATATAGGTATATATATATATATATATATATCATGAAAAATGATATAGTATGGGTGAAATGTGGCAATTTGTTCGGACATAGCCGAGAGCAAAGCGGATGCCTGTCGCGCGGTTAAGTCCTAGTTGGTGCCACGTTGACGGTGGGCTGGAAGCGTTTATAGAAATATAGCTGCGAACTTCTGACCTCATGCAATTTCCGCGCGACCCACATAGCAAATCGGCTGCTGGCATCGGCTGGCACCCAGTGCGGGATTTACCGTTGGCGAGTATTCCCGGGAGGCCGGCACGGGCTGTCTCCAGTAGCGGCCCGGTGACGATGGCTTGCCCCCGCGGTGCCGCCGCTCGTCGCAGCGACCGTGGCGGCTGGCCGGCGACAGGTGGTGGGGCGGCCGCGGGTCCCGTGAGTCGCTGAGGTCGTCACGCCGCCCCGGTCGACGGCTGACCCACGGCCGCACGCCCCTGAATTGACATGTGGTCGTCGCCTCAGGCGGCTGAACACCCGCGCGGCACACGGTTGAGGGGTGGACGATGCCGACAGGATAAGTTGAACAAACAAAAATACTTCTGAGCAAATGTTTAGATGAACGCTGGTAAACATCGAAGTTGAAAGAGCAGGAATAATACATAGCAAAATAAGTAGATCTTGACACACCGCATCACAACATTTATCAAGGTTTAAAAAGCATGGTGTTTAGAAGGGCCCGGTAAGATGAACCTTTGTCGAATATACACGGAAGCCTAGTACGTATCGCTTTCAATTCCATGTTTTCAATTATAAGTGGAAAGATGCAAAATGCTAGGTATGCATCGATCTGTCGACCCCGAACACAGAACTTTGTCGTGTAAATCATGCTTCAGTTGAACAATGCCCGAATGTGCGGTGACATGAAGCAACCAATGATCTAGCAAGCTTTGACTCCACTGTGAGCATCATACTTCGCGATGATTCTCAAGCTCATCTTCACCCGTTTACAGGTCATTTCTTGGTTGACAAAAGCCGCCGATGACTGACCAACAATAGCTTCGCATTAGTAGGTACTAGGTATACGTGGAAGAAGCGGTATTCCCGTATCAAGAGCCAGGTAAAAGGAACAAATATAGTGAAGGACGTTAAGGATAAACTCGTATCTCTCATTCATTGTGGGCAAATAATACATGATGAAATGGACTACCGTCACGCGATATTTAGGCTTTTCATTGACATCTGTTCGTTGGTTCATAGACGTCCGCTTCATGAACATTTTCATTCGTCGACATCCGTCAGGACTTTTGTTGTGGTTAAATTGCACCTTACTGCACATTAAGATGGTAGGAATTGCTGTCAATAGAAACGAATCCAGCAATGTTGAGCTGAATCTAGAGAACCTAAAAGTAGACTGATGAATGGAAGATGTTTTTGGGCTATGATGCATATATGGTCTAGAAATGTCCATAAACTGAATACCTCATGCGGTTGAAGAGGTACAGGATTTGTTCTTGTTAGTTATAAAGGACTTCAGCGGACACAATATGTAACTTAGCTAGTAATGGAGAGATTAGAATCCAATAAGTCATCAATAGTCCTATCAAAGATGCGGTAGTAATGCTATTATTTGTTTATTTGTAGAAAATGACCCATTGCTCCTTCATGTATATTTTCTTTGTTGTTAATAGGTGATATGCCAAGCATAAGCAGGGCTTCATGCCTACCTTGCCGATCAAGTTGATTGCTGGCACCAGGAATGGTCAATTCAGCAGACGAAATAGATCCGCCCTGAGTACTTTCGTTTTGCCTGCTGACTCGCATCGGAACTTGATTGAGAATCTTGTACCGGAAAGCTGAGTGGATCCTTGATTAAGCTGAATCGGCAGTCTGGACCTATGTTACTTTCAGCAATACGGAAATAATTGACAACTTTGACCATCAAACCGGGAACATTGCTTATTTTCATATCGATAAGCTTTTGGTGCCACTGGAACGAATCGCAGCACACTACACGTGGCACCATCGTATGGCGCGCACCACTCCCAGGCGTCCAAGCCATGTCTGGCGGCAATTCGCAGTACCGGAGATAGCACCTCAGCGAGCGGTGAGCGATTAGCTGCTCCAAACAACTGATTCTGTATGAAAATGGCGACATGGTTGCGCAAATATCGGATGTTCGCCCTGGGATTCACCGTTCTGGTCGCGCCAACACGGAGCAGTCGATGTGCCCGCACTCTGTCTTTGGATGTCGCGCTCTGCCCTCTGGAGTGACAATCACATTATGCTCCTAGAGTTTTTCATCTCTATCATATATTTGGTGATCATTTTTCTTCAGGAAAAGATTATGACTACCTACAGGCTTTGCTTTCGGATATGGTCGTCGGCACATTTATAGCTTTACTACCTTGCCACATAGCACAGCAATAATGTAGCATGGCGTACTCTTTTCACGCATGCGATGTGGTGATAAGTGATCCTGAAGAGGTGCACCGAGCGATGATTTCACGCCGGTTTCCTCTCCTAACAATACTCTCGTCGTTGAAAGAGCATTGTGCTTTCACCCCTCGTTTCTTCACCGTGGGTGGCGTTCAGACCACATTGAGCGCACCCAGGGCTTGTGAATCCATGGCACTGGACATTTGACAGTGTGTGCCAGATGCCGATGATTATGCGCTAAAGCGAAGGTGTTCTACTTTTTTGATATATCACTAGCCAATCCTGCCGTCGCTTTGTCTTTAGTGGTTTCGACTCAGTAGTTAAAATTAGAAAATCCTGATTGCGTGGCTTTGCTTTGCCCGATGGGAAATGATCAGAAATAAATTCACAAGCCTTGTTTGGATAAGGTTGCAAATAAATAATCAACGATTTCGAAAAACGCATCGTGTCTGAACAACTAACAGTCGTCGATCTGTTTCAGCCCATATTTCATCAATGCAATACAAATTCTAATACCCTAGCACACGACATTGTGTTGCAACATTTCGGTAAAATTGGTTTCTTTGGGATGATCTTTTTGCCTTCCCCACCCCCCCCCCACCCTAGATGTGCTGGTAGACCTGGTGACCCGAATCCGAATTCCGCGTCGTGGGCGTAGTACATTTTCTAATTTGCCACAACAATATCCAATGAATGACAGCTACGCTTACTCGGTGCTGTTGCACGAAGGCAGTGCCAGCCATAGCAGAGTTGCGGTCAGCTTGTCAGGCCCACACAAGTGCAAACGCGGCAGACACCATTTCTCCATACATGTATTCCTGACGGACACAGAAGAGAGCCAATGTAACAGTGCCTGGTCGTGTTTAATATCACAGGTAGCACGTGGGACGCACGAATAGAGCGGAGCTGGTCGGATGCCAGAGGGGACCAGGACGACGGAACAGACGACGGACACTGGGCAGACAGAAGAGAACAGAGAGAACAGATGGAAACACTACTTGGGGATGTGATCGCCCTGAGCATCGTAGCCGTTCTCGTCGGCCGTCCAGGTCACCGTGTAGGTCACGCCCTCCCATTGGTAGCTGTATTGGCCCGACCTGACGTAGTTGCCGACCTCGGGTATGTTGCCGGGGTACGAGACACCTTCCTCCTGCACCTGGATTCCGTTGGAGGTCTCGAATCTGGCGGATGATGCGATGTGGTCATGTGCCCTCCAGGGCTGGCCATCACAGGGGCGGGGAGGAGTAGAGGCGGACGGCGACAGTGTCAATCGAGAGCCCGAATACTGCCACACATTTCGGTCATCCATAATTTAGGATGTACATAACTTCAAGCGAGACCCTAACCATGACGTAAATGCCGATGACTTATGATCATTGGTCATGGCTGGAGTGCTGTTATGCTGGTATAGACAGCACGCACGCATACTGCAGTTTGTAGGCGTGCGTTCTCTTTACACCATCTCCATATAGCCACCATTACCAAATCTCCCTGTAAAACAAGTACGGAGATTTTTGCATTGAAACATGTTGCAGATTGTTTTTTTACAGGGAGACTCCATAGGAGGTTACTTAGGAATTTACGTGGGAGACTTGAAAATGGGTTGCTATGCTCCGTAATCATCCTGCTGCACTGAATCTGGATCAACTACTGAAGCAACGATTTGAAACATCAAAGTTAAACTTCGCGCGACAAGAGTTGAACTTCTCAGATATAAAAAATTGTTTTCAGCTGAGCTGGCTAAAAAGTGCATCGCGCTTCCTTAAGTATTTTAATTATTATGCCTTCAGCTAATTATTAATGAGCACTTTAAGACGTCGATAAACTTCAGCTTTGGTGAGATTCGAACTGTTTAGAATTGTACTGTAGCAGAGTAATTAGAAGCTTCCACGTATTATTGTTTAGCTTACGTGGACACGTAGGATCCATCATCGTTGATTTCGAACTGTTGGTTGATGATGGAGGCATCTCTGTCAGCGCAGGCCACCGCCACCAGGCAGAGTACGACGAGCTGAAGTGGGTCAGGTCAGGTCAGGTCAGTTACCCAGCTGTCCAAGTATGACTGAGACGAGGTGTTGTCCAGGAGTCACCCGGCGGGCGGTCACGCTGCCCTCGTCAGTTAGTTATGCAAGTTTAAGGGCGCCTCGACCAAAGCGTGATCATTTAGCTCCCAGTCACGCTGCCCTCGAGCGCCAGCCAGCAATGGCGAATTCGGCTGATCTGCGGGCAGCCGATATGTGGGCAGGCGAGCAAATGATCTTTTGAGGAAATGGAGTACTTGGATGGAACATGCGAACATACGGGATTGCAAAAACACTCTTTAAGTTTGAAAAGTTACTGCAATAGTGATGGATCTAAACCAATACCGTTCGCAATAATATAAATTGATTAAAATCGCAGGGAACCGCAGCTTTACCAAAAATCATGTCATTTGTGGAGGGTTCCGTTGTCCCCCCACTTTAGATACGTCCGCGGCACGGGGTAGTTCTGTTTGTGTGTGTGTGTGCTAAGGGCATTAGTTGAAATTTGCAAAACAAACGTCCATATGTGATGTTAAGTATCAAGATATACGCTGGAAGGAAATGGTGCTTTCCGTGCACATAATGTGCATTGCGGAAAACTGGTGTTGAAGCAACACAAGTCGGTATAGCAGATGCAACACTTGCCGACCACATTCCGGTGTCCACGACTGAAGAGCATAAATCCACTTGGATGATTAGCACAGATGACTAGCATAGACACACATGTACCGCATTTAATTGCATTGCCACCATCGCTCCACTGAGCAGCCCACTTGCTGTCAGGTTTGGATGTTGAACACGCACTCTCCCCATCACTACCCCTTAGCGAGTCGCCTGGTAGGAGCGGCACCGTACTCACGAGCTTCATGTCGGACGCAGCTGCACGAACTGAACGGGACTGAGCTGGTCGCAGGGCGCGAGTGATACCTGTCGGACCAAGGGCACGTTTTATACCCCCGCGTCGGTCCATCCTCTGCCCCGGGGCGGCAGCGGCCGTCGGGACCGGCCTTGGGTGTTGAAAGTGGGCACGGGAGGAGCGCCGGCCGCCGGCTGGTCCTCTGGAGAGCCGCGCCAGTCATCGGTGGTCGGCCACAGGGCGACGCTGAGTTGCCTCCGTGGTCATATAATGTGAATTGTAGCTGGAACTTCTGGTGCCAACAAAGACGGCCGTGTGAACTGAGCGGTGTTCGCAAAGGTGGATACCGGGTTAGGAGGTCCGGGAACCTGGTCAGCCGTGCCCCCAAAAGATATTCCGTGTTCTCCGATGTTCTTTGCTATCCTCTTAGGATTCAACTCAGTGTTATTGCATAAGTCATATTACCAAGTTATAAGCTATGTATAGTCAAGCTATAGGTATATATATACACACACACACACACGCACACACACACACACACACACACACACACACACACACACACACATATATATATATATATATATATATATATATATATATATATATATATATATATTTTGCATATATATATGTATATTGGCATCTTAGATTCTTAGGTTCATTGCAGTCATTTTTTCAGAAAAGACATCGTATAAGCCTACTGAGTACTTTGTGCCTATTATCGCCACCCTCCTTCCTGACAAAAATATGCAAGCTTAATGTGCCTGGCAATGTTTTCATGGCCATTGTTATGTGGAGAGTCTGTCTAAACATGCCGCTGATGGAAACAATAGACATTTGCACAAACACCCCTTGCAATGCCAACCGAGAGGTAACAGCAATAACTGCGAAGTATGTCCAGTCTCTGTTTCATCTGTTTTTCCTGCACTAATTTTTCGTGTTAGATGACAAGTTATATAAGCAGAAAGATGGTGTAGGAATGGAGCTTACATTATGACCAATATTTGCCAACATCATCATGTGTCATCATGATAAGACTTGGTTCAACACCTGCCTCCCAGCGTTTCGTTGTCCTTTCTTTGGATCGGCGCTATGTCGATAGATGGTTTCATTTGTTTTGTTATTTGAACACGTGCCCACCTTTTATTCAAGTTTCCGCGCGGCCGACACCGAAACATAACGTTCACCAGAGAAGATGAAAAAGATGGATCACTCCCCTTTCTTGATGTATGGGTACGATAAGTTACCAGTAAACAGCGGTTTTCCAAAATCCACCTTGTCTGGTATTGACATGACCGTTTTTAGTTTCATTCCAATTCTGCAAACAAATGTCTTATCATATCATGTACATTCCAGGCACCTCATTTGAGTTCATCCTACCAGTCGTTCCGCAAAGAGATCGCGTACTTGATATCCTTAAAAACGGTTTCCCATCCAGGTGTTTGAGGTGGGTACAAAAAAAACTTGTTTTGCCGTAGATTCCAGCCGACCACCCTCACATCGTAAGGAAGCTGAGCAGGTATTTTGTTTTCTCGTACATTGAACTTGGTTCAGAAAGCCTGAATATCAATATTATGTACATTCTGAGAAGAAGAAAAAAGTTTATACCTATCCGGACCCAAAAAAAATAGCTTAGATCCTGTAGAACTGGGTCACGTTTCCGTTTCAAGCAAATCCGTTCGCACAGGAATGTTTCTCTCCAACCCGAACACATCCCCCATACCTGATCACCCCTTAATTTTGTTTAAATTCAGGATTTGATGAGGACATCAATAGTTGCACTGATACCCCAATACAATTAACTTGCCTTGGCACCACCGACCCTGAACATAACATGGCATCACCTGACTTCATCTGGCAACACCTATCGGCAAGCACTGAATAGGTCTCACACCGTTGTCATCCCGTGTCCAGTTACAAAAATTCCTAGATCTGGTGTCTTTTGGTAGGACAATGACACTGTTATTCCAGGTATCTTGGTGATGCAGACGTCTCCCAATAGAATGATACATATTTCAAGCGTGTTCAAAGACGCTTCTGAAATAGTGGTTAAAATGTTGTTTGCTTTTAAACAGACGCAGATTATTCGATAAGATAAAACCTACTGCTGTGAAGTCTGGCTCAAACAAAAGAACATTGATAAAAATGTCATACTACAGGTGTCCTACTGCAGGCGTTCCTAGAAGCTTTGTGAGATCGTCTCTGGGTTTGAACTTGTACCGTTTGAACATATACATGACAATTTCATATGCCAAATGTGGTCAACGGTAACCTTACTTATTCTCGATCCGGTGAAGCAGAACAGAAGAGTTTCTAAACAAACAGAATGCATACTGATGTAATCATATGAACGCTGCTAGCATCGCATTGTGTATCATGTAGATAAAAAGCATCCTCGTCCGACGAATGCCTTCTGGCGTGCTGGCCCATTTTGAGGGACACGCGACCAGCCTGAGTTATCCGTCAGTCAGCGAGGCCAAGGATTCCAAGCCGTGTGAATATTTTCATCATCAGGCTGACAGCCGTGACCATGGCGGTGACCATGGCGATCATCTCCAGGTCGGTCGACCTTGTCGGACGAGAGCTTTTCTACCGCTCGCCCCCTGAATGTCTCATGTTCGTCTCTCCTCCAACCTCCCCAGTCCCCTTACCAGTGTAGCCCACGTCAAAGTCCTCTGATTAGCCAATATCCATTCCCTGACTAGTTAGCGACCAGCCCACATCCGTCCATGATCAGCCCACATCAGTCCATAACCAGACAACATCCACCCAATGTCCGGTGACCCGCCCACATCCCGTCCCAGGATCAACAGACGTCTCGGGACCATCACCAAGCAATGACTTTGTCCTCCGAGTAATGCCCAGCCTGCATATATCCCTGTTGGTTACGCGTCCTGCCCCGACCAGCCCAGAACCTGTCCCTGTCCAACACACTCCCCTGAGCGTCGTCGAGCCCATGTCCACGTCCCCGACCAGCCCACATCCATCCCTTGGCCAGTGTTCAGCCCACATCCTGTCCCTGAACATCGCCGAGCCCACATACATCCCCAGACCGGTGACCAACCGACTCCCATCCATGATCAGTCCACACGCTGTCCACTGACCAGCGTACATACTGTTCTTCGCCAGCTCGCGTCACTCATATGTACAAGTCAAGTTCACGTGGGCACCGTTCCATGCATAAGGCACAATAATACACGATGCTTTGGCATGCACTGCTATCTTTCCATTTTATTCACTTTGCCTCGTGCTCTGTACATTTAGTACTCATAAGGCTCCTTCATATTCGTACCTATCTGAAGTATAGGTCCTGCATGTCAGCATGTGGCTGGAGAGGCTTGTTATCGTGACGCAAAGCTTGTATATTGTGTCCATCGTGTATCATATACAATGCAACCTGCTCGTCGATGTTATCGAAGTTGGATTTTTAAAACGTGTACCTGGTTTCAATGAGAACATATTGCTGCACGCGGCCACCATACATCAGTAAACGGAACCAGCCAGTCATATGGCTCGATAAAATGATCGCAAATAATGACTTCGGCCTTCTTCCTCTCTCTCTTCTTGGGCCTTCCGCGAATGCGTCCGAACAAGCAAGCAGAAAACCAACACACCCCTCATTAGCAGCTGGCAGGTCTTGTGATTCAATATCTTGTTGTGGGTAGAGCTAAGTTGTCTTCGAATGGTCATAAAAAATTGGTGGTTGATTCCCCAGGCTAATGTTCAACCGTACGCAAGACACGTAATACATTCGTGAAATCTTGCATGCCTGTAGCTTCAATTCGCTATGTGAGATACTAGAATAGGAGGGAACGGTGAGTCTCGTGGAGAACACAAACCGGTTGAAGAAGTTTGTGCAGCGGCCGTCACACCAGTTTCGCTGGAAAGACGTGTCTGTACTTTGGTACACTGCACACAATTGCGTCACATAAATCATACCGATACACGGGATATCTTGATGCACACGAGGTTTCTCACTTCCTACTCGCACTTACCTAACTTGCCAATATTTCCATTGTACCCTGCTTCCACTGCCATATGCCTGTGTGGGCTATCTTCTGGATGATCTGTACGCAATGAAACTATGCAAACCATCTTCGGGATGGCCTGTGCACAGGGAGACGATATAAGCCAACTTCGGGGAGACGTAAGGAGACAATATAAGCCATCTTCGGGATGATCTGGTCGTAAAGAGGCGATGCAAATCAACTTCGGGATTATCTGTAGGTAAGGAGACGATGCACAATGAACCAATTTTCTAGTTAGATTATTAAA